>OY728130.1:1035452749-1036680286 GCA_963277665.1 Viscum album
ACCATAACACATGTCCTAATTCTATTGGACAAGTGTATCTCGACCAAAAACAACCTTAGGAATAAAATATAATCATTTAGGTCCCCTTGGATTAGATTAGGGCATTTATTATTATTTAATTCCAAGAAGAGTTAAATGTGTTAAAAGCAAGGTTTAATTACTAAAACATTTTTAATATAGGGTTATACATAAGATAAATTCGATTATAAGTACTCATTATAAATATAAAAAGGGTTCTTAAATAATTGTATTTTATTTACAATTTTTAGACTTTAAATAAATAAATTTATTTTTGACTAATGTATGATGCAGTGATTACCTTATTCATGAAAGAATCAAATAAATGGTATTATTAATATTAAAATAAATATAATTTCAATGTTTTTATGCAATAAACGAATTTTCTAGTTGAATATGACATGATAGGGATGATTCAATATATCCTTTTTAGATGTTATCAAGTTGTGATGACTTTCAAAAAAACAAAATACCAAATAGTGTCAAAATTGACATAAATTAATATTTAAAACAAATATTATATTATTAATTGATATTCTATTCCTAAAAATCTACGGTTCGTCCAAAGGACTTATATAATGATATTTGTATCATTAATGGACCATTTTGGAGTCTCTTGGAAGTATATAGTATGTTTATTAATAATATAATATAAAAATACAAAGAGACATGGTAAATGTCAAACTAATTAACTAAGAGTTAAAACAAAAAAATAAAGTTAATAAAGTGACCCAAACCTATCTAAAACCTATTGGTTGAGTTTATTTCGACCCATCCCCACCTTATACTTTGAATAATCCACTTTGGAGCCATTATAAACCTAATATGAATTTATTATAAATTAATACTTTATGTTTTTTCTAAAGAGCCCCTCCTCCCACTTATAAAAGGACACCACTTCTAACCAATTACTCACACCTCTTAAGCCTTTTTCTCGTCCAAACTCTGCACAATTACTCACCCTACATACCTATCCTCATCCTAGAATCATTACCTTAGGAAGAAGGCACTTCAAGATTCTTTTTTGGTTTAAACCATAGGGAGTTACCCAAATTAAAGGTAACGATTTCTCTTAGCTTCTTTTATTTTATTTTACTTCTCCAACCCATAAACTCTTCTCATTTTTTTCTTTTGTAAAAAAACCAGTATCCTAAATATACTAGGATATTTTTATGAGAATTATTATAACTACACTAACACACACCTCCATCTAATGGGTCAAGATCATAATGTTTCTGTGAATGGAAACCAAATGCCTCACGAAACAAAGATTGTTCAATTATCTCCTACCACCTCTCATGGTGGCCATTATGATGGAACTATAATTAAATATGATATTAATTATATTTATTTTATATATAAGCTTCTATAATTCCATTTTATAACATACCATTATTCGTTTCATGTTGTATATATATATGATAATTTCATTTGAGGAAGTGCGGACTACCGCCCCCTCAAAGTGATATGAATCATTCATACCATACATGGAACATATAAAGGATGGTGTTAATGAACTTAAATAACACATATAAGATATTATATTATACTGGAATAATAATATACCTATGTATAATTTGGTTTTTTTTCTTTTAAAATGAAAAATGAAATGGAAGTAGGGTTCGTGTGTACGTACGGATTACCGTCTCCACGAACGCGATGAGATTCATTTCACTATCATATACATTCAAGAATAATTCTTGATTGATGATTAAAAGTAATGTTTAAGGAATTTATATCATTCGTGGTCGGGGATCAGGTTTTTCTACGTGTTTCGCCGAGGCTGGGACACAAGCAGATCAGAAGACATGGTAAGCTTTCACCGAGGTATGTGGGGCCATTCGAGATTCTGGGGAGAGTCAGGCTGGTTACCTATCGGTTGCGGTTACCAAAGTGGTACCGATCCATGCTCGATGTCTTCCACCTGTCTTGGTGGCATCACTATCATTCAGACATGTCTCACGTCTTCCATCCTGAGGTGGTTGAACTAGAAGCAGATGCGTCATTTGAAGAGCATCTGATCCGTATCATTGACATGAGTATGAAGGTTCTCCAAGGCCAGTCAGTTCCTCTAATACGGGTGCTATGGCAGCATGGCCGAGTGCAGGACGAAACCTGGGAGCGGGAGACTGATGTACATGCACAATGGATGGAGCTATTCTGAGCTTTATCTTCTCCACCCTTGGAATGGAAATTTGTGGATGAATTGCAATAAGGGGGGGAGTTTGTAAGAACCCAGTTTTTATTTTTGAGGTACAAGATTCTCCTTCTCTCCATTCCTTAAGTGTTTTTGAGAAAATATGGAAAATGGGGGAAAATCATAATTTTTGGAACTACACACCGTGTACTTTTCCACACGCCGTGTACTTTTGGCCGGGTGGAATGGGTACACGGGGCATGTAGCCTTTTTGGTGGCGAAGGGTGTATAAATCGACTACACGACGTGTAGTGGTCCTTTACATGTCATGTAGTCAGTCGACATGCCAAAACAGTAATGCGGTGGAGCAGCCGATAGCTGGGCGACAGTACACTCCGTGTACTCAAGAGTACTTGTCGTGTACTAATGTCAACAGATGAACATTGTGTCGGTGCCGCCAGAGGAACATTTAAATGAAGGAAGTACATGCCATGTACTCAAAAGTATACGTCGTGTACTTTTTTTTTTGCTTAAATCGGCATTATCCTCCCTTGTTCACAGGGAAGGTTTAGAACGAAGGAAGGAGCTCGGGAGATAATGGTCGGATCTTCAGAGATCCACCGGGTGCACATCTACGATCTGATTCGTCTTCAGACGCTCTCGTTGGAACCGCACGGGTATGCCCTCTCATCTACTGGTATGGTTCTTACCAATTCTTCCCCTAATGGAAGTTATTTAAGTTTGAGCGGGTTTTCTTCTTCATCACATCTACGTCATTCTTGGGCGTTTTGGAAATCGGGGTTCGCGTATACCGCTCGTTGGCGTATAAGGTAGGTGTCTTGGTGTAAATTTTTAACTGTCGTGTGTTTTGTGCGTTTTTGTTCCATGAACCCATGTTGGGGTGTTATTTGGATGAGGTCGTTTCCATATTTAAACACCTAGAATTGATTAGGTAGTTAAATATGATATTAAAATGCTGGTTGGGATCGTTTCATGGATCTAGAACCACCCCGGGGGTGTGTTCCACTATTTAGCCATTTGGCCAGGATACCCTAGGGTATGCCTTTAAAGTAGTAACTATAGAATTGGATTGATAGGAATTGATTGTTTACTGCTTGTTAATATATTGGGCATGGCCTGGTTACCTGTTCAGCCTGAGGGCGTGGTTGTGATTAGCCTCTGGGCACTTCACTATTTAGCCTGAGGGTTGTGGTTATTTCGCCTGAGGGAAACCTTTCGTGCCTGAGGGCTTGACTTTTGTTCCTGAGGGTGACACTTCCTATGCCTGAGGACAATTTGTTTTACGCTTGAGGGATATACCTATGGGTTGGATTTTGATTACCTGAGGTTGATGTTTTGGTTTTCTGAGGACGCTGACTGTTTACTTAGAAATTCACCGTGGTGGTTTCTAAATATTAAATGGATTAAATGAATAATAAAATGGAAATATAACTGGTATTTAGTTACTTTTGAGTACTGGTTTATTTATTGCATTTTACTACTGCACACTGTTGTTTCATGCTTACACGCAGTTTGGCACGAGACTTTGGTGGGTGCCTACTGAGATATATTTCTCACACCATGTTTGGGTCATGTTTTTTGGCCAAAATAGATTACGTTTCTGCAGGTGTGGATAGGGGAAAGAGTCCCTATACAGGAACTTGATTGTTGTTGTGGAGTAGGAGGGCATGGGACCGAGCCTAGGCTTGCGATGCCCCTGCCAACTCTTTTTGTTTGTTTTTTTTACTCGGTATTTTGTTATATTGTAGTGATGTATAACATGTTCTGGATGTTTTCATAGAATTGAGACATGTTGCATCATTATTTATAAACAGTTGGTTATATCTTCTATAGTTGTATATTTTAGTTGTGTATGGTTTACTGCTTCTGCTGTTTGTTGTATGTTTTATTTCAATTCTGTAGTGATACCCTTTGACAAATGAGGGCATAGTTTCCCCACTATCAGACTTGGGCCCTTGCTTCTAGTCAGCAACCTCTGGCGTTTGGGGAAATGCGCTTGAGGTCATATGGCGAACCGGGTTCGGGGCACCCGTTGAGTGGCACCCCGGTCTGAGGCGTTACATTTCAACAACACGGTGCACGATTTTTGAATTCTGTGGTGACTCTGTAATGATTGAAATTGATTCCAACCATATCACACATTCGAACTATTTTGGAGTGACCCTCTTCTTGGATGGATTAATTTTAATGTGGATGGTGCTTCTAAAGGAAATATGGGCCTTGAGAGATGTGGTGGAATCTTTAAGAATCATGATGGTCAGATCCTTGGATGATTCTATGGGATCTGTGGTACTACCTCTTCTCTAGAAGTTGAAATGATGAGCATGATTCATGTTGTTTCCTTTTCCAATCAAGATGGTTGGTCCAACCTTTGGATTGAGTGTGATTCAACCACCATTTTGAAAGCCATTTGGAATGGTGTGATTCATCTTGCATGGCCGATCACCACTCTCTGGATGAGTTGTATCCGTACTCTTGTTGATATTAACTACAACATCACTCACACTTATTGAGAAGCTAACATGGTTTTTTATGGCCTTGCGAATAAGGGGATTAATCATGATATTACCCAGCATGACGATCTTCTTAGTGATCTAATCCCCTTTCATCACAATTATTGTAACATGTTTCCATCTTTTATACTCTTGTCGCCCTTTTCCTTATAATAATTATTCCTTGGTCTTCTTTCCAGGCACCACCTTCTACAAAAAATCCTATCAAATAGGTTAACCATAATAACAAACATATTGTGTTCATTTCACTTATTTTGTTTATGAGGATTGAGATTTGTTCTAAATAAGCATGGGAAAAAATGGGAATGGGACAAAAATATAAACATAAAATAACTGTTAGAATTCTTCCCCCCACATTTTATCCTAATAGAAACCTTTGAAATGATTCACACATGTTTAATTTTTCCCAAATTACATGCATTTTTTTAATGGGGATTAAGTGAATAGAAATTAGTTAAATCATACTCTTAATGATTAGTACCTTCTTAAATTAATCTCATATAATATCTACATCCTGCACTCTAGGTTCATAGTTCTTTTATAAATCCTATGAAATATTGCTAAACATAATTTCCCCTACTATATTTCTATTTAAAATTCTACATATATCTCTGAACCATTTGACAACTAGGAAGATAATATATTTCTCCAAAGAAAATTCATGTGAATTGTCAATTATATTATGATTATATCTAATCTAGAACTAAGTAATTATAAATAATAGTCATCCCTCATGGATTTTTTTATATCCAAGGTATGGTTGTAGGGTTTAAACAACCATATCTTGGATTAATGTAAATCATAGCAATAAATAGTTATTTACACATAAAAATAGACAAACTGTTCCATTTTATCTTAGGAATTAATTGATTAATTCCCAAAAATCCATTTTATTCCAATTTATTTTATGCATTTTTTGTTTACTGCTTGTTTACCCGAGGGTATGCCTTTAAAGTAGTAACTGTAGAATTACTTTCCTGACCGAGCCCCAGCCTCAGCCCCCCTGGCCTTCTCAGCCCCTTAGCCCCAGTCCTTACCCAAAGTGTGTGGTGTGGTGTAGGATTATGTCCTCATTTATGATGGGTTACTCACCGCGCCGTACACATTCCTCGATGAAATGCCTCCCATCGTCCTACATGATGTTAAACTGTGCTTCTAGAACTATGTTTGACTTGATTCCCATCATTATGGGATACATTGGACCGCCTGAACGTCTAAGTTTCAGGTCCAGCCCTATCACTTAGGAGATCTCATGATCTCCCGGTCATCTCGGCCTGTCCCTCCCCATTGGGGTATATATAGGTGTGGTATAGGGTTTTTGGCACCATGCCCCCTTCTCCCGGGAATCCGCCATATTTTGGCCGCTCTCAAACTGAGCCCATCGACCCTTTCCAGTGGTCCACTAATGCGCTCAGAGCACTCTGGTCTAGGACCTGGAGTGTCAGATTCAACTTACGCAAGTTTCGTCCACTTGTCAAGCATCATGATCCCTTTCATTCAGGCCCCTGTTATCTTCCACACCCAGAGGGACCCCCATGAACGGCTTGGATAAAACTCCAATGGGCTCTCCTACCATCACGGGCCAATGCCCCATAGGGTTTCAGACAACAAATTGATAAAAATCCCACATCACGAACATGGTCAGCAGTCTTTGATCATTTTTTTGTCCCCATTTTAGGATAACACTATAGGATGTTGTGTTGTGAACATGGTCAGCAGTAATCATTCACCGTCACGACAACTCCTTTAGGACCTGAATGTTGGCTGCATGATTCACATCATGTTCCACCCCATCCTGTCAAAGTGGAATCTCGAAACTCCTTGCACTAACCCTCAGTGCACCTCCACACCTCAGACAGACAAAGCTGCTTGACGAAGTCTCTCGGGGCTCCCGAGATCCGAGCGCTAAGATTATTTTCTTGGGTTTTCTCTAAGAACCATGCGCAGCTTGAACCTCATCCCCATGGGAAATGAGGAGTCGGCCGGACATTGCGTTTTGGGCCCAGCTCAGCTGGAAGCTAGTGTTTCATGCCCCCTGATTGGTGGACCCTCGTCAGCTCCATGTCCTGAGGCTCCTCTCCCAGAATCGTGCGCGGTGATGGTATGAGATTATGTCCTCATCTACATCAGGTACGCCTTATCACATCATGCGTGTTCCCCCAGGTCCAAGCCATACGACCTTAAACTGGGCTGGTTGGTCCTACCACATGACCATAAACTATGATGATATTGTCTCGGCCGCCCGATGAAAAACGGCAATACATTTTGATGACCTCTCTATAGGGGACGTCATGTTGGGTATTCTTCAATTACCATACCATTTTTCAACGCCTTTATACGGCTTTATTATTTTGGCGATGCCAGGAGTTTCTACACTAGGCCTGTCGCTCCAGAAAATAAAAACCCTCTACCTACATGAACAAACAGGAAAGATCAAATTTCTATTCTTTTGGTGCGAGGGCTAGACCCACACGCCTCTTTCATCCTTTGCACAGGTGCCATGTCATGTCGTGCCACCCTTTCAAGAACTATGTCCAGCATGATCCCCATTCTTATGGGGTACGTAGGAACCCCCATAACACTTGTATTTGGGTCCATCTTGAGGTCCGTTAATTCATCGTGTATGTCCCGTCTTTGGGACCTTGACCACAGGACTGCGTAGCGTGGTGAGCAGGACCTTTTCCTTGTTCACGTCAGGTTTGTAATAGCCACACCACGTGTGAACCGTTATAAGAATTAGCCCGCCTTTGTCTCATCCTGCACGACATTAAAAGGCACCCCAAGAACTATGTATGGCTTGATTCTTATCCTTATGAGATACGTAGGAGTGCCCGAGCACTTCCCCACAGGCCCAGCCTAACTTTTGTGCTCGGTCCCTTGACCGGAACACTTCCAAGGAACGCATGGTAAGCAGGACCTTGTCCTCATTTATGTCGGGTTTTGTAATCACCTTACCATGCTTCTCCCGTCTTCCTTACTAATCATTGGTCTGAGTTATAAAGACTTTAAACCAAGACCCTTTCTAGAACTACGTGTCGATTGATTCTCATCCTTATGAGATATGTAGGAACTCCCAGACATTTCTTCTTGGGTCCAGCCCCAGGGATTACCAAATCACATCCCTCCTTACTGTCGGCCCCTTGGCCTGACATCTTGGGGAGTTGTGTAACTACATCATCTGCCCCGAATAAGTTCGGGATTCCCCATTGTGATGTTGGTAAGCGACAGTTCTCTCACCAGAGAGGTCCTGTCCAAAAATTGGGACGATCCGTGACCAGATTAATATGTCTTTTTAATGCGCCTCCACTACGGTGACACAATTTTGGGAGTGTTGAAATCTGTTTGAACAAACCACCACTCCACTTTCCACACTTTGTGTGCCCCTTTATTAAGATATTCTTCCTCTTTCATGTTTAATGGGACCCCCTAACAGTATGGATGCTCGACCTGTGGTCTAGCTACTAAAACAATATAGATGATTGACCTTTGGTCCGCCTATTGTAACAGAATGGACGATTGACCTACGGTCCGCCTGCTGTCCTGGGCCAACGTTCCAGAAGACAGACCATGTTATATGGGACCCCCTAACAGTATGGATTCTCGACTAGTGGTCCCCCTACTATAGAAATATAGATGATAGACCTTTGGTCCGCCTATAGTAACAGTATAGATGATTGACATATTGTCCTCCTACTATCACAGACCGACGTTTCAGAAGACTGATCGACGATGTTTGAGTTAGGCCTCGTGTTGCGAACATGGTCAGTGGTCAGCCCTCATTTGTTGTCCCCATTTCAGGCCAATGCGATATGGATTCTCCATTTCCGCCACAGTTAACAGTTATCCTCCATCGTCGCGCCCCCCATAGTGTTCCAAATTTGGGTAACGTGATTCACCTTTTTCATCTCCCCATATTCGGATGGATTTCAATGCCCCCGACATTTCCCCGCTCGTGTGTCAAAACACATCGAGGAGATGATATATCGATTGGTCTGAGGTCCCCTCCTCTCAACTGGACCACCCTCTCCTCAGAAATACGGGCCTGATTTCGGATTCCTGAGGCTTGGTTGATGCCCCACAGTCAGAAAAAATGATAACACGGGCATCCTTTATTTCTCACATTGGGTACGACCCACATTATCTTAGGGGGGAATTGTTATTTATTTCAGGATTATTTTTCAGCATATCAAACCAATGGTACAGATAAATAGATTGGTCCATACATTGGATCAAAATATTGATTAGTGAAAGAAAAAATTTCAGGAGATGGCCAAAACAGAGCCCTTAAGGATCAGCGTGCTGGATTGATCTTTCCAACGTCGCAACCCTTTGGCTGGTAACCTCTAGGACTGCTTCTCACTCCTTGAAGACTCTCCCTTCATCAGTAGCTACAGAGCGTAGTTCGCCAAACCAGGCTCGTTCATGCACCCATTCCATTTGAAGTACGGTCATCTGGTGACTTCCCTCCATCAGTTGTTCTTGGGCGTCAGCTAGCTGGGCCGTGAGTTGCTCCACGAGCTCAGAGCATGTTGCAATGAAAGCCTCCTTCCCTACCGCCTACCCTTCAAGGCGTCAGAATTCCTGCTCCTCGCTTAGGAACGCTTGGGTGCTCACTGATCTTTCCCTACACTGGACAACTTCGGTGCGCTGACCGCTCTCACATATCTTCTCGAATATGTAATCACAGACCGTCAGATGAAGGCATTGAGCGTCAGCTCCACCAGCACACAGGAAACGCAGCCAGGTCTAGAGTGATCCAATCCGACTTAGCCAATCCGTCTTAGGTTGCCAGAGAAAGCGCTGGATACAATTCCACCCTTTACGCCGTGTAATCCGGCTCTCCTTGGCTGCTTCCAAGTCTAAATCATCTATCTCCTCAGGATCAGTAGGCCGGTATGCAGGAAAGGCAGCCAGCAGGTCAGCAGTAGGGTCTGCCTCGGGGATGCCTTAATTAGGAGTATGATCCTCGATGTCCGGGCGACCTTCCTCTATCGCCTCGATAGTGGCAGTTCCATAGTCAGCTTCCGGCTTCACTCCAATGATAGCACCGTTGATGTCTGCTGCCCCCTGCTCACCAATTGTTGGGGCCGACTCAGTTTGGGAGGCATGTTCTGGAAAAGGTGGTATATCCGCCACTAGTCCACTCACGGACGGCCCGAGCTCAGCAGCCCAACGAGCCTCCAACGCCGAGATCACTATACAAGGAGCATCCTGATTTGTTGGATTCTCTAACAGTAATCACCAGTAGCGATGTAGGGGACTTATAAGAACCCAGAGTGTCAGCCTCCGGTGTTCTGACTGCTACAGGAGCTGTCATGGCAGGAGAGCCCTCTGCGCTTGTCAGTTCGATGATGGGCATTGGAGCTCCACCCACTCCTATCGGCGCCTCTTCTCCTTCCTCTATGGGGGATACCTGGTCAGCGCATGTATGCTCCTGGGTGAGATAACGACATGGATTAGAAGGAACAGATTAGAAATTGCAGAAGAGAATGGACAAGGAAGGTGGATGGATAAGGATAGAGACAGACCTCAATTATCTCAGTTATGTCAAGATCAGAGATGACAATCTCACCGCTCTCCCGGAGACTCCCTTGGAAGGCCACCCCCAGTGACCCCTCACATTCAGGTTCACCATCACCTTCTCCTTCTCCTTCTCCTTCACCTTCATCTTCTCTTGTTTCCTCCTCTCCCTCCGACTCGTCATCACTGTCGCCCTCTCCTGGTGGCATAATTTTTAGATCATGCTCTTGGACGAGCATCACATTCACCAGGAAAGGTGGCTCCAGACACCAACCCCACTGGCACGTGTATGTTTCCATGGCCGTTAGATATGCATGCTAGCGATGGAAGTTTACAAGGTCGGTAACCCGAATGAGCCTGACTTCTGGCAGCTGGATCCCATCTTGCATTATCTTCTTCCAGATGGCTTCGACGCTCTTTGATTGCCATAGGGTCATCCAGGTCGACCAAAATGCTGGAAAGATTGCATCATGGGAAGATTCGAGTAGGTATCTTATCTGCTTCCTGGGAAGCTCTCTGGCCGCCTCATGTGACCCCCCCTCCGGGCAATGAGGTCGCAGTGACACCATGCGATGTCCCCGCTGCTGAGGTCCCGGCCTACGCAGGCCTCGCTTCCTGACGCGCCCCTGGTCCCCCCTTATAGCAGCACCTTGCCTACTCTCTCGTCGCCTGGGTTCCACTCGGGTAGTCTCGAGTTACCGGACTCACTTGTGTAAAAGTACCTCAGGGTACGGGATACCTGATGCTCGACATACTCGATTGATAGGCCAGCGTCAACCCCAGTGGGAGGAAGGGTAATGACGTCACCAGAGCCATAAGTGGTGAACATTAACCACATATGGAGAAGGATTCAGGGATTATTCTCCTCCCGAACATTCAAGAATACCTTCTTCGGCATTCGTTGGAGGCACCTGAACTGCCTGGTGAATCGGGATGGCACGTAAGGCTCACAGATGATCTTCCCGTCAATCTGAGCTACAAGCACCCCACCTCGGATGCTATGGAAGTATTATTGATGCTCTAGTGAGCCTTTCCCAGTGTCTACCATCTATCTAACCGGGGTGGGGAACGCACTATAGTTTAAATTGATGTGGTTACTGATTCGGATCCTTACACCCTCCTCGTTGAGTGTCATCGGTGAAACCCCAGAATGATCAGGAAAGATGGTCGCAGGCCGTTGCCCGGAGGACGAACGGAATTTGGGAAGGTGTACCCACCAAGATGAGCTGCCACCCAGTTGTGAATGATCTGGAAGGGGACACACACCCTCTAGGCGAACACCCACTAGAGATGCGTCCCAGAATGGCATACAACCTAGCCAGCACAGGGACCCCCAGATTGAACCTTTTTTTGGCGGCCATGGTGCCCGCCATCACTAGAGTTGCTGTACGGATGCCCATCCTCGCTTCCCACACTACAAGGAGCCACCTTCTCAAGAAGGTGGTGAGGAACCCAGCATATCGGACGTTCGGGTCCCGGGTCTCAATGATGTTGTAGCCCCATGATTGGTATTGACCAGTCTCTAGGATCCTCCAGTATGATCCATTCTTGCTCATCTAAGCCGCGGTTGGGCACCGTTTTCCCCGTCCTTGCATCTTGACCGTCGGGTCCTTCTCTAGGAACAGGTTAAACTAGTTTTTGTAGGCGATGTCCTTCAGGAAATCCTTCACCTTCAGCCTCTCTTCGACTAGATCTAGTAGGTGCCACATGACTATGGGGGTCCGTGATCTGTCCTCCCAGGTGCTCAATGAGGGGAGGAACTCATCGTACTGGTAACCCTCCAGTGGGATACCGCCAATGAAATGGACGTCCCAAAGACTGATACCAACCTCCCCATGGTGAAGATGGAATTTGTTGGTGTCTGGGGACCACCAGGTGAACAGCTCCAGCCCGAGATCAGGTTGACGGAAGAAGTGGAACTACGACGTCCACACCGCCTCGAACAGACCAATGTGCCACAGCTCGGCCCCGTATTGGTCGCACGTATGGCGAAACCAGTCCGCCCAGGCCCACTCACTGTTAAGTAGCCTCTGGATCGCAGGTCCCCATCTTGCAGCTAGCCCTTACTGTCGTCTGTGATGCTCAGACGGTACGTGCTTGCATAGAGGGCCGGAGAGCTCTCCGCAACAGGATCACCCCCCACAATGTTACTGGTCGTCGGGTTCAGGACATTCACATCCATGTGTCTGGTCTCCCTGGCAGGATGGCCATTGTTGGTGATATTGTACTGGGGTAGGTTATCCTCCCGGGTCACCCATGACCGCAGTGCGTCCACCTCAAATCCCGGTAGTGGAACCTCCTCCAGGATGCTGAAGTGTCAGAGAAGGAGGTTTTTGGACAAGGGATACTCCTTTTGGGCAAGGGTCAGCAGGTTGAACAAGGTAAGGTAAGGTTTTCGGAAACAACCACCTTGGCACCATAAACCTCTTCATTCGCCACCATTTCATCTCTACGAGCGGCGGATTCCCCTCATCGACTTCGTTCGCGGCCATCTTGAGTTCTTTGAGAGTTAGGAAAAATCCGGATGGGTTGCGTGAAATCTGGATCTGTGGCGTGCAATTCCAGAGTAAGGCATGAAATAAGAACCGTCGACGTGAAATATCCCGAGTTTGCGCATAAATACAGCTGAAATTCGGAAGTAATTACGCGTTAACACCATGTGTTTTCTGCATCGTCGCAAAGGCAATTTTGCGCTCGAGATCTCAGAGCCTATCACGCGAGAAAGCTTAAGTACGGATCATGGGACCTATGGCCCCTTTTTATAGGCGATTCCGGGGTTCTGTGCCACGCAGAAAGTGAATTCCACACCGAATGGGTGTTTTTCGCGCCTCATTATCTTTTTCATGCAAAAGACCCATGAAATCCAACCCTTTGGCGATTTGGAGTTTCCCTCGGAATCTGATCATTGTGACCTCTTTCCGATCCAATTCCGTGGGGGGGAATTTGTAGATCCCAAAAAAGTCCATAATTCCTAAGGGGAGTTTCTAAATGAAAAAGCAAGGTTATATTCGGACCCAGAGACCTAGTCTGGAGGGCCCGAAAGTGTTGCACAAAATAAAGAAGGACGTGCGCGAAAAAAGGTTGGTCGCGCGAAAGGAGTCTAGGATTCAAAAAAGGGTCACGACACACGTGCACAATTTTGCATGCCCGCCCCCATGCGGTTCTTGTTTTCACTCCGCCGTCTCTGGTGCACAAAATTTCACGCGCCGCTAGGATTCCACGATGTCGGAGGCCTATAAATAGAAGGACACCCCTTCCATTTCTAGGTTGCATAATTTGAACTGGCTCTCATGTGTGAAATAGGACTTCTGTGCACGCAATATGGCCTTCAGGTATTGACCCTTTTCGCGCAACCTTGCCCCGGGATCCGCCTTTGCGCGCAATCCCACTGTATTAAATAAAATTACAGACCCCTCAGGGTTCCTCTTTTGCGCGAAATTTCTTCCGTTGCACGCAAAATGTTCCAATTGCATCCCATCCCTTTGTGAGGTGCGGCCTTTGCATAGGATTCAGTCGTTGCCACTTGCACGCAATTCACCTCCATTGCGCGTGATCCTCCTAGCCGCACGCAATCCACCTACCCCCAATTACGCGTCATTCCGGTGTTTTGCATGCAAATCTTTTATTTGCGTGCAATCCCCAGGACCTCTCACCTTGACGCCCCTCGGGTACCTCCCTGCGTAGGCGCCTGATGTCCTCCATATCGGGCATGCGCGCCATGCGCTGTTTTCTCGTACGAACTTCCAGGCTCGTACAAAGTAACCTCAAGGTCCCTTGGGTTGTGTTTCCCGTTGCATTGCTTTTCCTCATGATCCTTCGCATAGGCACACTAACGACTATTGCTTCTTCACATATCCACGCTAATGTGGACCCCTCGATGGTTCGCCCTGTGGCCCTCCTTCACTATGGCCTTGTCGGTACCTTCTCTCCCATAAGGAGTGAAGGGTACCGGTTATGTAAGACCTAGGGGTGTGGAGCGAACCCACCTCATCCGAGCTGCAGGAAGTTAAACTTCCAACCACCCCGTCCTCAACACATGACGTTAAACTGTGATCCGACCCCGTGCCTCACACACTGGGTCCCCCCGGTTCGGATATTCATTACGTCGCTCGTCTCCATGGGAATGGAATCACCCTCAAAAGGGATGATATCCTCCCTCTCAGAGTGGCATTTATCCACGGGGGGAGGGCTTCCTCCGAGCGTAATCCCCTAGCCTCTCTTGTGGAAGGTATCACCCATGCACCTCCGTACTTCCCCACCGCCAAGGCCAGGGGACGGCGTGATAGGGAACGAGGCATCTCCTTTGTTCGGTCCCAAATCCCTCTCCCACTACGCTTTTTCACACCTCAAGCCTCCATCCTCGAGTAATTCCCAGTACCATGGGCCGTTAAATGCGTAATCCCCTCTTCGCTTCTCGCGGACGAACCCTTTGCGACGTGATAGTCTGGTCCCTATTGCCTCTTGTTTCACACACCAAGAATGACTCGCATGGGCTGAGAGTGAGCATCGACCATGACATCCTCTTATGGGCTACCTCAGAGCGTAAGCCCCATCCCAGCGAACTACGAGGACTTTGATCCGTGCTATGTCATGGTGCGTAGGAAACCTCAATGAGGTTCAAGCCCACCACCCAGTCATTTCGACCTTTTCACGTCATTTCGCCATCATTATGGTCCGCTTCTGCGCGTATGCCCAAAATCCCATCCATCACGACGTTAAACTATCTGCCTCACCCTGCATGACGTTAAACTATATTTCGTCCCGCATGATTTTAAACTGTATACTTGAACTAGATGGACTTTTATCCATGCTAAGGCATGGTACGTAGAAAGCATCTACGAGGTTCAAGCCCATCACCCGGTTGTTCCGACCCCTTGGTGTCGGCTCACCAACTCTATGGGCCACCTCAGGGAGTAATCCCCATACCCACTTTGGGCCGCCTCAGAGCGTAAGTCCCATCCAACCCGAACTACACAGACTTTGATTCCCTGCCACGGGGATACGTAGGAAGTCTCGTTGAGACTCAAGCCCAAATCCATCACCCATCCTGATCCTTATCTAGGTCGTCACATCCCGGTGGGGTCATGCCACCTCATTCCACTTTACAATATCTGGGAAGCCACCCACGTGTGGGCCCCACCATCAGTGTTCCCCCCAGCGGGTTCTTCAATCTGATCCACTCCCAGTGTTCTGATTAGTCCGATCTGTCTCCACTAGACGTTAATCCTATGACATACCGTGTGTTAAACATGGGAAGCATAGGAAAACCTCAGATACATTCCCATGGAATGCAATTCCCCACATTCGATGTGGGATTTTCCGGGATTCCGCGCCCTCGAGAAGCCCTATAATAAGGGATAGAAGACAGACATGCCAATCCCCCAGCGTCAAGACACGCCAACGATGCCTCAGCGTGACCATTCTCCTCACCGAAGGTTGCTTCCCTGACCAGGCCCCTAGGAGCATCTCGATGAAAGCAGCATAATTAACTGGTGTCCATTAAGACATGGCACCAGGAACGAGATTCACGAATACGTCTTAAATCTATGAGGGAGACCCGGACTAGGTGACGAGCTCCGAGGAGGAATCCACGGATGGAAGAACCGACATCCCATCATCCTGGTTTCGATGAAGGAGCAGACGTCTCTTAACAAGGAACGGATGCCGCCTGCCTTTGGAAAGCGGTAATGTGGGGCCATAAGCCGTGCATCCTCCCCTATGTGATGGATGTGCACACGCGCCCCAACAAAAGCATCGAAAACAACCAAATAATTATAAATGAAATAAATCTCTTTTGAAAATGAAATTCTTTTGAAAATAAAAAGAAATCCTTTTATAAAAAAACTATTTTAATTGGAAGAAGTGTGTTCTATACCAACAAAATAAAAATATTTTTTTTTATTATATTAATGAAATTTATATATTATATAATCAATAAAAAATTTATACATTCATCTAATATATTTGATAATCATAAGATAATAATAAATCAAATTTTAAGCAGAAAAAGTAATATTTTTCTAAAAGAAATTTCATTTCCTTTTAATAAAGAACTTTTTTAGTAAGTAGGTTTTTACACATTTATATATTTTATTTGAAAATTTAAAAAACATTTCTAAGATAAAAATTTCAGAATTATCTTTGGGTGATTTTCTATTTTTTTCTAAGAAGTTTAATTTCATTATTTATTATGAAAAAATGATGAATTTTAATTTGAAACTAACATTTCATATAAATAATTTATAATTATAAATTATATAATAAATTATATATAAAGT
Organism: Viscum album; assembly: GCA_963277665.1. Classification (NCBI taxonomy): domain Eukaryota; kingdom Viridiplantae; phylum Streptophyta; class Magnoliopsida; order Santalales; family Viscaceae; genus Viscum; species Viscum album. Next base: position 1,035,469,237 of record OY728130.1, read on the forward strand.
CACAATAGTTTAGTAATAAATCTATTAATTCAACTAAGTTTATTTAAATAATTTATATAATTAATTTATATATAAAAACTATTTAAAATTTTGAATATTTTCACTTCAAAACCCCGTTTTCTCATCCTTTACACATGAATAATTATAATTAATTTGTGCCACTTATGTGAATAAAAATCATAAAATTAGAATCCATATTTGAATTCATAATAACATATATTATCTATTAAGATAAAATTAATTTTTACCATTATTATTATTGAATGTATTTAAAGTTAATTAACATAGTTAAGGTTAAAATGAGTTTTTTACATTACATGCATGGGTATTAAAATTAATTTTACACACACATCACATTTTTATTTAATGAATTTCAACTAGTATTCAGAATCAAGGAGTCTATATTATATAATATATATCTTTTTAATTTTATTATTAATGGATATAAAAACAAGGTAAATAAAAATATACAAGTCACCTTTGTGAAAATAATAAAGATAAAATCCAGTAGATGAAAATAATAATGAATAACATGATAAATATATATATTTATATTGTGTGATGGAGGTATTTCTAGACTAATACATCCCTCCATTAAATTATTGATTAATTTTGGAGGTTCATTAGGAAGGGGATAACTTCCAATAGTGTTTACCATTATGTATTTACAAAAATATCACTTCTCCATTGTTATAAAAGGGAACCAACTTTCCACACTTTTTTCCACCTCCCAATACATTTGGATAAAAAAACCTGAAAAAATAACATCTAAAATTTTCTTACCTCATCCTAGAAGCCTCGCCTTTGTTATAAGTCCATCCAAGGAACATCTTTGGTGCAAAACAAAAAGAGTTTCCTAAAGAATAGGTAACATCCATCAACCTGACTTTTTTATTTGATTCCTTATCCACCGCTTATATTCTTTATATACCATGATATTATAATAAATCTAGTATCCTCATCTTATAGATAAGTTTTTATATTAATGGTATAACAATAAAACACCCAAACTTCCAAAAAATGGGTTACAAAATTATTATTCATGTGTATGAAAAAATACTGCCTCGCGAAATGATGTCATTCTTTTTTCCATTACCTCCTCCCATTGTTGGGGATAATGATGTAAATTCTATTTTAATTTGATATTTTATTTATTTATAACATAATAAGACCACTAGAGTAATTATATCATATAAAATCATTGGAAATTTAATACCATATGGGATAAAATAACTTCACACGCGTGTATGGTGGACTACTGCCACATAAAGACACATGACATGCCTTTCACTAATGTAATACATGGGTTGTAATAAGGGAAACTAAAAAATATATATCATATTCATGATATAATTATGACCATTGTGACATAATTATCTTTCTATAAATATAATATAACATTTTCTTTCTTATAACACACTATGTTTTTGAAAACCATTTTTAAAAAAAAAATTAATTTCCATTGATGTTGTTCATTATAGGTTACACCATGAAAAACATGTGCTACATGCAACCTCAACTTGGATTACATCACACGCAACACTAAGATTCTATGAAACATCATTTTATTATTGTACTTATTTAAACGAGATAGTTATAACCTAGACATGAAACATAGTAATATGAATATTAATAAATACCTTTTAAAAATTCTGGTTTTATATAAATAAAATACATAATTTTTGGTAAAGTCTTTATATGATTGAAAAAAATATTTTCCCAAATGAATTGTTTTTTATGTCCATCTATAAAAAATAATAAAATTAATTTTAAAAACATTTAGATTTTTAATTTGATAACAAATATTTAGTTTTTTTTATTAAGAGTATCAAAATACATTATGGTGAATTTTTTGTAATTTCCTGATAAACTTCATTTTTGGATGAATAGTTAAAATACTAAATTTAATTTCAAAATTGGTTTTTCATATAATAAATTTATAGAGTTGAATGATATTTTAATTTTGTTTTAAAGTATAATTAGATATATTTTACATAATTTAATTCAATTTATTTCATGATAACACATTTGCCATTTAAATTTGATATAAAAACATTTCAATCATTAAACAATTTTTGCTTAACAACCTACTGGCATAACGCACCTATGAGGTTAATTTTAAATTAATTAATGCCACTGATGTGGTTGTAATTTTTCAGAATTGATTCCATATTTGTAATAATTATAATTTATAATATATAATAATTTCATATTATTTTTTACAAAAAAAATATTATTGAAGTGATTATGATTTATTATAAAGATTAAGAGAATAATTATCTCAATAAAGGGTTAAACCTGAATCATAAGAGGCCAAATACCCTAGAAACATGTAAAAAAAATATTTTAAATCAATATTTTGACCAATCGACATCTTGGAACTAATTTTATCAGTTATTTTATTAACATGATGTAATATATACCTCTAAACTGTGTTTTATTTTTATATTTACTAAAATAAAACTCCTCCTCCTCTATAAAAGAGAACTCACCCCCCCCCACCCACTTCCATACCCCTCTTAAAAACCATGTATCAGAAAAAAAAAACATACCAAAATATTCTCATAAAATCCCTTACATTGACCTATAATCCTCCCTTTGGGTAGAAATCCAACCACATAATCCCATTGGTGCAAAACAAGAAGAGTTACCCAAAGTAGATGTAACATCCTTCCTCAAGCTCTTTTATCTTGTTTTTATTCTCCACTACCTAAAATATTCTTATTCCATGATTATATGTAAAATAATTATCCTTAATATGATTATATGTTTTTTATTTTAAGTTTTTTATGTGAACTTTGAAACACATCCATCTAATGGGAAACAATCCTCACATTTTTGTGTACGAAAATTTACCGCCTCACAAAATGATGTTATTCATTTTTCCATTATCATCTCTCATAGTTGGTAATTTTGATGCACGCTATTTTTTAAAACATTATATATGATATTTTAATTTTTTTTATACTGATGTAGTTATTATATAAAACCTACCACCAGTCTTTCCATTTTTTGTAAATATGATAACTTTATTTGTAGATGTGTGGACTACTGCCTCCTCAAAGCAATGTGATTCGTTGACGATTTACATGGAATGTATTAGTCATGTGTTTAGTGAAATTATATGATATAAATGAAAATAACTATTCTAATATAATGATAATATACATATATACATATATTTTATTTATTTTATTTCTTTCAATACTACAGTATAACAAAAAAAGTGTTCATGCGCACATATGGTCTAACGTCCTCATGAACTATTTATTCCATTTCATATTTCTATATTTTATAGATTTTTATAAACACATATGTACTGAATATATATAAAATTTAATGCATTTATTAAATTCTTGAAATAATTAACTCATAATATAAGTAATAGGATGAAGAATAACAAGTCAAAACATGTATAAAAACAAAGCGAGTATTACCCAAAGTGTAACATTAATAAGGAATTGTTAATAAACAGGTAATATAAAGTCATAATCAAAACATATATGGTGTTATATATTATTATATGGTCATTAATATACATATAAAAAACATATACTTATTATATATTATGTTTTACAAGTACGATGATGGTTAAGACATAAGGTAAGGGTTTTCTCGTCTCCCTTTTATTTATGTGTAATCTATTCATTATTCACCACTCATTCATTTTGGATGATTTATATACATAAAATGAATATATTAAATCATTATTATACATAAATGTATATTTTTTTCACATATCAATATTTTGATTTTTAATTCATGGGGTTTTATGGTTTAAAAGTGACCAAATCTGTAAGGGAGTTTTGTGTCAATTTTCCTTCTTAGCAGCACATGTTTTGTTATGAACATGTATTATTTTATGATGTGAATGTACTAAAATTTCACAGGTTATAACCTTAATATTATTATTTTAATTAAAATTTATGCTTTATTTAATTTCATTTTCGTACATAAAGAGTATGATTCAATGTTACCTAGTGTTAAGAGTTTATTGCAACAATCTCATCAATTATTGAGATTGTGTACGATTATGCATCCAATTGTAAAATATTATGATTCATATCTCATGAACACTTAGGATTTTATTATCCTCTATTTATTCATGATTTATTTATTTAATAGTATCATTTTCATACTATTTGGTACTTAATATAATTATGAATATGTTTTTAAGAAAATATAACCCCATTTATATTTTCAGTCAAAAATTAATTTATTTCAAAGACCATATTTTCAAATATTTTTTTCAAAAAATGTTTTTAAAGTGATCCTTAATGCTCATTTTCAAGGAAAAAATATTTTAAAAATGTTTTATGTCTTTGAATTATTTCTTTATAAGTTTTCAAATTATTTTAAAACAAATTGTTTCAACATTCATTTTCAATGAAATTGTTTTTAAAATTGTTTCTAGATTCTATCATATGTTGTCAAGTAAAATGGGTTTCTAAATTTTTTCAGTCTTCCATTTTATGTCTTCAAAGAAACAGTATTTCAATATATTTTTTATTTTAAATTATTTTTTTAGAAAAAAGGTTGTTTTCCAGAATAATTTGACTTAAAATAATATTTCCAAATTATTTTCCATCTAATAATACATATATTGGTATTAATCATGCCTTTTGGGATATAAACCAATGGTTCCACTCATATTATTTAATTGAGTGGTTTATATTTTGATGATATGATGTTTATGAAACTTTTTTCTCTTTCATAGTTTATATTTTTATAATACATGTTGGTCATTCATGGGTTATATTCTTATTTAACCACTTATTGCAGGTGTTATGCTTTTATCAATTGATTGAAAAACTTGTATCATTTTCTATAGGTTGTGATATGATTACATGTTTATGATTCCCATTTAATTTCATGGGTTAGGATATGATTTTTTATTAACTTGTTGAACACATATATATGATTTTATTATGAGATGGGTGGTACCCATATCTCCCTTCAATGTATTAGGTAGAGATTTATATCTCATGAGTTAGTCATAGATGGAATGGGGAGTTGGATCGATTAAATAAAGGACTATTTCCTCTAAGATGGTATTGGGATTGAACCTTAACTACTAAGATGGTCATGGGAGTGAATCATGACTTCCAATATGGTATGGGGAGTGAACCCATACTACTAATATGGCTTTTTCTGTGATGTCTTGACTACTATGGAAATAATTTTATATGCTTATGTGTATGCCACTAAATCCATGTCTGAATTCATATGTTATAATTTTCTGGATTATGCTTTTGATTACCTTATTATTCATGTATTATGAACATCAATACTTTAATCCATGATTTAGGTCCATGATCTTTTTTATGCAGGGTATTATTTTCTAATGTCATGATAATGTTCTCATACCCTTATGCTCATATTTATGCTTACATGTGTCCTTTTTTACCAATACTGAGCCTCTATTCTCACCCATTTTATGGTTCCTGTCCATAGATTATTAAGATATATATTATTTATGACGTGTCTAATAAGGTTGATACTCATGAATAACCAATTGGGATATATCTCACCTCACATATGTTTTAGTGTTTATGTTTCCATGTTTCCAAAGGCACTATACACGTAAAGTATTTTGGCCTCTACTGTATAATGTATTAAGTATTCCATAGAAATGATAAAATTTTAATTTATGAAAATAGAGGATTATTATAGTTGTTATTAGATCAAACTTTTATTTATCGTTTAAAAATGAGGATGAGAAGACCTTATTGAGAACCCAAAGGACATGTCTAAGGATACGTTTAAATATAAGTCTAAGGATAAGGAAAAGTATAAAAAATTGTCTTGGAATTTTGTTAAAGTATAGAGTGAGTGGTTTCTTAAAAACACATCATTTTTGGATAATATATGTGTATTTGTCTGTGGAATAGAGTTACCTAGGGGTAACAACTCTGAAAAATGTGTATCAGACCTGGCTCGAGCATAACCTAATACAAGACAATGGGCCTTGCTACACACCTAGTCTGAAACTCCTAGTGGATATACTTTGGTAATACAAAAATAGTTCACGAGCCATCATAATGTTTTTAATTATGAATCAGATATGAATAAACTAGGATAAATATAAGGTTACATATATTAAAAACTGTTTCGTAATTTATACATGCTATATGTGTTTTTTCAAGATTATGTAGTTCTTCACTATGATAACTATTTATTACTCTATGATTTTTGGTTTTATTCAACGGCTAGAACCTGAAATAACCAAGTTAAAGGTGATAGCAACATACAATGTGATGATTTTCCCTTAAGCATCTTAATTCTATGAGATCTCAAATGCAGAACCTCATTTCTATGATATCTCAAATTTCACAATCTATGAATCATGATGGACTTTCAAATGATAAAGGGAGGGAAAACATTATACTGTGTCCTTCCAGAGGCAATGCCTAATACCATTCAACGATTATTCTAGTCCACATGTTTTTTAACAATGGATTTGAACCACTAAAAATATATTATCTATTCTATACTATCTAGAACATGAGAAATTCATTTTTCTTATATATTGGTTAGAAGGAGAAGCTCACCAGTGGTGGAATCTAGTCGAGAATATGTGACATCAAAGTAAAATTTAATTTAGGGATTTGTATGAGTTCAGGAAATTAATTTTCAGTAAGTATATTCCTTGAATTATTCATACAATAATGGATAAATAGTTCCTTTAGTAAAATAAAAGGGATGATGAGTCTGTTGTAACTTACAATGATAACGTCACCTAACATGTGAGGTATTCTTCTGGTATCATCATACAACCGAGATATAAGGTTGATATGTTACTTAGTGCCTTAAATACAAGCCTAGGAAGATAGTTAGCCATAATATAATTTAGTAGCTATGAATAGATTGTGTTATGTGAAATCATGGTTTAAAATAGTGGTTCTATATATGTATCAATCTCACTGTTTTGAAAAAAATGAAGTTAAATGTAAAATGGAAAAAGCATGAAAAATAGAATAAGAGATTTCCATTTTGTCCTATGTGTGGGATGAATCATGGAAGAAATTGTATTGATGGATTTAATAAATGTTTTAAGAGAATAAGGTTAGGTCATTAGGAAGTTGATTTCTGAAGTGATGGGAATAAGTCAGCTAAAAATGAGAATGGAGAGACAAAAGCACTAAATTCCCCTCCCTTGATTCAATTCTACAAGTTTAATGATAATGGTAATTATGATAACCAAGGCCCAAACAAGATGGTTGGTGATGATTATTGGCATCAACAACCAAATATGTTGAGGGAAAATCAGAAATGTCTTGTAATAACTACTTCAGATGAGCGGTGAAAAATGAAATCCTGAAAGGTACACAGACCATCCACTCTAGAACTTCTAATGTTTTAATTAATTCTAGATCAACCAACTCTTTCATTTCTATAAAATTTTATAAGGGTTTTATGATTCCACCCAAAAAAATAGATGTATAATTAGTTGTACAACCCCCTAATGGTACTTTGATTGCATGTCAATCCTATGATTCCTCTCTTGTAGGAATTTTTGGGGATTTTCTTCCTTGAAATCTTATGATAAATCTTTTTGATGAATTTGATTTGATATTAGCATGAATTGAATTTTCCTTAATAAGTCCCACATCAATTATCGAGTATGGTATGTTATGTTTGATATTTCAGACCATCCAATGATCATCTATCAATGTGATGGTAAGTATAAACTTACTATTGAGAATACATCCTATGTATATGTCTTAATTTCCATTTAGAAGGGATATTTATCTCAAATGGTTGGGGAGGAAATAGAACTATATAATATGCCTATTGTTTGGGACATTGTGGAGTTATTTCCTGAAGAATTTCCTAACCTTCAACTGAAACATGATGTTGAGTTCATGATAGAGCTCATACCTAGTTCCATAACAATTTCAACAAATCCATATAGAATATCCCCAATTTAATTATAGGAATTGAAGAATCATCTCCATGAAAATAATAATAAGTAATTTATGTGTACAAGTGTGTCACCATGGGGTGAACCTTTAAATTTTGTAAAAAGAAAGATGGACAAATGAAACTCTGCATTGACTGTTGGGATTTGAACAAGATAAAGATCAAGAACAAGTATCTTTTTCCCCATATTGATGACTTGTTTGATCAAATTCATGGAGCTCAATAATTTTCTAGGATTTTCCTTCATTTTGGATATCATCAATTGAGGTTCAATAAGGAGTATATACCTAAGATGACATTCCTTAGAAGGTATAAAGGCTATGAATATATAGTGATTCCTTTCGATCTTACGAATTACACTTTTATCTTTATGGATTTGATGAATAGAGGCTTTAGATATTACCTCAATAAGTTTTTCTGTAGTATTCATAAATGTTATTATTATGAATTGAAATATCATAGAAGAGCATGAATACCATGTGATAATTGTAATAAATAACCTATGGAAGTATAAATTGTTTGGAAATTTTAAGAAGTGTGAATTTGTTCTGCCGAGGACTTAATTTTTGGGTTATATAATTATAGGATATGGTGTAGCAGTAGATCCATCAAAGATGAAGGCAATTGAATGTTGTCCTACACTAACCGTAATTACTGAGATCTATAGTTGTCTTGGTATAGCTAGATATTATTAGTGATTTGTATAGAATTCCTAGAAACTATCTAATCCTATAACCAAGTTAACTCATATGGGTTCCATGTTACTGTGGATGGATTATTGTGAGGAAAATATCCAGGAACTAAAGAGAAGGTTAGTCAACGCGTATGTGTTAACATTAACCTATAGTAGATAATGGTTTGTAATCTATAATGTTGCATACTAAAGGGATTATGATGTGTTCTCGTACTGAATAAAATGGCTATAGCCTATACCTCACAATAGTTGAATATTCGGGAGAAAATTAACCAACTCATAATTTGGAGTTAGGAATAGTATTTTTGAATTAAAGATATGGAGGCATTAAATTTAGGGAGAAAAGTTTGATATATATATATATAGGAAAGTCTAAAATATATATTCAAAAAAATGGAGTTGAACATGTGGTAGAGAATATGGTTACAGATGATAAATGATTATGAATTCTCAATAAATTACCACCATAGGAAATGGAACAAGGTGGTCGATGCTTTTAGTCAAAAGGAATATTCTAGTTTATCAATGTTTTGGATCGTAAAAGAACAAATATTTATGGATTTTCAAAGGATTGGTCTTGAAATCATAAAGGAAGGGGAAAATATTGACTTACTGAATTGAATGATCAACCCTCCATCCAAGTAATGATTATATATCCATAGATGTAAGATGTAGATATGAAAAAGATGATTATAAATTTCCCTGATTTGAACCTTGATCGAGATGTAATGATAAGGTTTAGGACCTGTATTTGCGTTCCTTCCATACTAGATCTGAAGAATGACATATTAAGAGATTATGATAATTCATCATTCTCAATTCATCCTAGAAGTAAAAAATACTTATTGATACATGAAATAATACTTCTAGTGGGATGGAATAAAGAGATATATCTTATAATTTTCATCTCTTTACTTTATATTCCAACATGTCAAGGATGAAAGAAAAAATTCTAAGGGTATGTTTCATCTATTACGCATACTATAATTGAAATAGGATAACATCACTATGGATCTTCAATTGGACTCCCAAAAACATATAAAGTGTTTAATGTTATATGGGTGGTAGTCATTCATATTACTAAGTCATCACTCTTAATTTCTATCAGAGAATAATTCTCTCTAGATCAACATGGTATGTTATACATTGAAGAGGTGGTAAGGATTCATTGATTACCACACTCTATTTTATCTGATTGGGATTGTAGGTTTACCTAATTTTTCTGGTGAAGTCTTCAGCAATCACTTGATATAGAATTGATTTTCATCATGTATTATCAAGCTCATATTGATGGTCAATCTGAAAGAACAATTAAAAACCTATAGGATATGTTTAAAACCCATTCGATGGAGTTAAAATGTGCTTGGTATCAACACCTTCCTATAATTAATTTTTCCAACAAAAAAATATTATTCACTCAAGAATTAAAATGGATCTAATAAATCCCTCTATATGAATAAATTTAGAGCTCCAGCGTGTTTGGATGAAGTTATAGAAAGAATATTATTGGGTCTTGAGATAGCTGAAGAAATAATAGAGAAATTTAGAGCCATTCAGTAGCATATCTTGCAGCTCAACATTGGAAGAACATTTATGTTCATATCCATAAGCATGATCTGGAATTTGACGTTTGTGAGAATGTTTTTCTATGAATATCTACTAGGAATAAGGTTATGAGTTTTTAAAGGAATGAAAAATTATTACCTAAGTACATCGGTCCATTTGAAATTCATGATCATATTGGGATTGTAGCATATATCATAGAGCTTCCTCCAAATATCTCTTAAGTACATGATGTTTTCCATGTATCTATTCTAAGGAAGTACATACCTAACCCATCACAAGTACTTAACTCAGAGGGTATACCACTGGATCATGAAATTTCTTAATAGGAATAACCATTTGTCAAATTTTCCTGAAGGCCTTCTATTTTCTCTAATTTTTTATAATACCCCTTTTAAGGGTTTAAGGGCAACCCTTACATACCATCTGGGATTAATGAAATTACATTAACCAATGTTATTATAGGGATTTATCCAGGTAAAGTACTATGAGGTAAATTGAGGATGTGATGAGGAAGAAGTGTCCTTATTTTAATTTATAATAATGATGAATTTAAAGGGTGAGACTCATTTTAAGGGGGTGGAATGTAACTCCCTGAGTATTTGTGAATATTTTTTATAAATAAATTAATTTTCTTTGATTTATTCAATTATACACTATAGAATGAAACACTTTCACTACAGGAAACACCAGTTTGGCTTATGTTACAAGAAACACTCAGTTTCTAAAAAACATATTTTTATTATTATAGTAATTTAAATGACATAGTAATAACCTTTCCATTATACATAGTAATATTAATATTAATTATTGTCTTTTATATGTTATCTTTTTATATAAATAAAACATATTGATAATAAAATAGGTAGTTTTTTTGTGAATTTTTTATATGTTTGAAAACACTATTTTCTCATTTAAAAAACATTGTATATCCTTCTATGAAAAATAATAAAATATATTTTAGACACTTTTATAAATTTAATTTTATAAAATAAACTTAATTTTTTATTATATAATTTGAAAATTATCTTAGGGTGAATTTTTTCAAATTTTCGGAAAAAGTTCATTTTTTAAAGAATAGTAAAAAATATGGAGTTTAAATTAAAAAATTCTTTTTAATATAATTAATTTATATAGTTAAATTAAATCATAATTTTTTATGTTTGTCTAGATCAATTTTATATCAATTAATCCAAATTAGGTAATTTTAATCAATTTCAAATTGAAATATGATATAAAAACACTTCAATTCTGTAAACATTTTCGCTTAAAAACTAGCTATCATGACACCTCAGGGGGATTAATATCAAATTAGTTTTGTCCACTTATTTTATTTGAATATGTATAATGGATTCCATATTTTAAATCATCATAGTTTATAATTTCTAAAAATTTCAACATAGTTTTTTACCCAAAATATTATTGAATGTGGTTAAAATTAATTGGAGAGATTACGAATAAATTAACTTAACAAGGGTTTAAACCTGAATCTTAAGAGATAAATACCCTATAAAATGTATAAAAGATATTTGATGGAGATATTAAGAAAAATTCCCATATTGGATATAATTTTATCAATTAGTGTATTATATTGATGTAATAGAAACCTCTCAATAATGTTTACCTTTTTGTATTTAAAGAATGCTGCTCCTCCTCATCACTATAAAAGAGAAATCACCCCCCCCACTTCCTTACACTTATAAAGACACCTTTTATCATCCAAATAAATTCCAAATATTCTCAAAACATCGACCCCATAGATTTATAATCATCCATTTGGGAAGAAAACCAACCAAGGAATCCCTTTGGTGCAAACCAAGAGGAGTTACCCAAAGAAGATGTAACATCATTCCTTAAGATCATTTGTCTTATTTCAATTATACACTACCTAAAATAATATCATTTCATCCTTATATAATAAACATAGTCACCTTAATATACTGAGATATTTTTCTTCTAAGGGTTTATCCTACACTTTCACACTCTTCAATCTAATGGGTAACTAACATGGCATATTTGTGTATGGTGAACAACCGCCTCACAAAATGATATTGTTCATTTTTAATTCACCACATATCTTGGTTTGGAATTATTATAGAAACTATGTTTTTATATGTTATATATTTAATTTATGATTTATATATACTTCTTTAATTATTATATATAACCTACCATCCTGCTTTCAATTTTCTATAAATATAATAACTATGTTTGTGGACCTATGGCCTACCACCTCTCCAAAGTGATTTGATTCATTAACACTTTTTGTGGAATTTATTAATAATTATTTTAGGGAAATTATATGATATATATATGACAAATTAATTCTTCTAAAATTATATAATATATTAATTAATATATGTCATTATCTTTTTTTCTTTCAATACAAAAATATAACAGAAACATCCTTCAATTTTATATATGGCTTACCATCTCAACAAATGGTGTTTTACATTTAATATTTCAATATTTTATAGAATACTATAAATACATATATTTTGATTAATTGACTCCAAATTCCTGGATTCAGTGCCTAAAACATGGTGTGTAATTGTTTTTTGTAAAAATATGCTGAAATAATTTCACATCAAATTACATCATAGGAAATATTCTTGGTATGGGTTCTAGAAAACTAGAAATATATGATATTACTCTTCAAAATTGAACAAGATAAGATTCATAATGCATCCACCACGTAGAAGAACTCAAAGATGATAAATCTATTAATCCTATAAAAATGAATTAAAAACATAGGGTGAGCACAATAATGCCCAATAAGGTGTTTTAAAACTAATTAATGAGATTCCTTTTTAAAAAAACTTTTGAAATAATTAAAAAACATTTTTATAGCATGATAAACCCATGAAGTAGGTTCGGCTGCCTATAGATTTCAATTACCTCAGAGGTATCGGGCTATGCACGACGTCTTCCACATTTCTCAGCTCTGAAATTACTTTTCAAACCCGTCTCATGTCCTTCAACCTAAGGTGGTTGATCTTCCACATTTTCGTTTGCATGGGAGGAGAAGTTAGAATTTTTGGATTAATTAATGAGTGAATAAAATTGTTAAAACAATTTTATTTATGTCTACGGTTGCTATATCCTACATGGGGGAGTTAGGGGTGGGACCCAAAAACACCTAACTACCCATGTGAGGATAATTTTAAGGTGGGACCCACACGATCCCCAACCCTTCACTTTCCCCAAAACTCCTTAAACTTCCCATCTTTAATTTTGTAAACTCATCTTAAATTGAGTAACCTTTCCACTTCCTCTCACTCTCCCTCATACCTCTTGCCAACACACACCTTAATTAATTAATAGAACCTATTCAATTAATTAAGTGTTTTGAATTTTGAAAATTGAAATTACTTGAGTTAATAAAATAATAACTTGAATCTATTATTTTAATATGGCACATATTTTGTTGGGAGAAAGGGGAGATAGATCATGTGTAAAAGAAGAAGGAAGTTCCTCTTGGGTGGAAGAACATCATCTTCTCCGACGAAAAACATAGACCCCTCAACATAGAACGACTCAGCGACCACGGTTCTTCATTCTATTATTCCTCCACGACAAGGGAGGAGACACCGACGTGGGGAACTCTCCAACATCAAATCACCTTATATTCTTTTCTCCACAACAAGAGAGGAGACTTCACTTCCTCGGGTGCACTCTGACGATGATAGAAACGATACCGTCATCCTCGAAGCTTGTCAACCGTGGACCTTGACAAGGTAGGGGTTATTTTTGTTCAATTCCTTATCATCGTTCTCCATTGATTTAAGGTTTGGCTGCATGAGGTCATCGTAATGGGAGGAGATCGGACTGCACAAACACGGACGATTCCCCTCCCCTCTTATTTGTTAATCTTTGTTCATGTTGGAGGCATAGGTGCACAGTGTCGTTGCACCGAGCAATGATCGGCACGGAACTACGGCCATGCAAGGCCGCGGTGAATGCGGCATGGTGTCGTTGCACCGGTAAGAGACATAGATGGCCGCGGATGGAGTGGGCCTCGACGGTGGTGCGTGGGGCTGTCGCACCGCGCCGGAGAGACTGAGGAAGGCCGCAGCCGGGGCGGGCCGCGGTGCAGGGCCGCGGCGCCATCGCGCCGCGCCAGGGAGACGAGCTGCGACCTAAGGCCATGGCAGACTAGCTGGGGCAGCCGGACGAGCCGGCCGCTACCGTCTCCAAGAGGCGAGACCCCTTCTGGGTCCTGCGACAGCTCGCAAACCGGCCGACCTTAATGTCCAGACCTTACCCTGAAACTGGGGGGGTGTAACCCCCCCGACCAACTGCTAGGGCGGACCCCACTGGGTCCGCTGTTTCCAAAAATAGGGGGCCGTGCCCCGCCCCGCCGAGCCGGGCCGTGCCTGCCGGGCGGGGCCACACCCAACCGGGCGGACCCGGACTCGAGTCGGGTCGACCCGGTTCGGGACGACCCAGGGGGTGTTGGGCTGGGTCGGATCGGGCCCAAACCCCCTATTTTCGGACCGTTTTCGGTTAAAAATACATATCATGAGATACGGACCTCTGATTGATGCACCATCAATTGCGTAGGATTCCTTAGATCGGGACGGTCATTTCAGTATATTACAGTCAAGGTTTAGGTGATGTTTGAGTACGACCGGGTTGGTTCGAACCCGAAACCAATCGGGCCCTTGGAGCGGAAACGCTCATAACTTGAGCTCCAGATGTCCGATTGACGTGCCATCGACTTTTTTGGACTCTTCTTGATGAGACAGTTCTCTTGGTATAATTCACTTCAGGTTCGGGGTACTTTTGAGATATGACCGGGTTGGTTCGTACACAAAACCAACCCGGCCACCGGGACTAAAATTCTAATAACTCACAGACCGGGCGTCCGATTGACGTCCCGTCTGTTGCATTGAGACCCCTTTGATGAGGTGATCCTTTGAGATACTTCCAAATGAGATTATGTGACACTTGGAAGTATTGACCACTATCTCGTGAAGCGGACCCTCCCGGAGTCGAGCATACGGAGTGCGGAGACCGAGTAGTTGTAGACCTGATGACTGCTTGACCAATTTGACTCAGAGTGATTCGGTTAGCCCAGTAGATGGAGCACTCATTATTTGGCAACAAACCCATGATGGACGGAGTTCCCAATAGGTGGATGCAGACCCGTGGTTATCAACGAGAGGATTACCTCTGTAGGTTATTTGGGAGAGCGCCCGGTATTTGGCGGCAGACCCTCAACGGACGGAGCGCCCAGAATTTGGAAGCAGACCCACGGTACTTGACAGGAGGAGTACCTCAGCAGTCTATGGTTTGTGAGTAGCACCTCGGAGTCATGACATGGCCACTGTACTCGACAGGGGAGGATTTTCTCCAGCAGTTGTGGTTTCGATAATGAAAATCCTGGTTTGAGCTGAGTCAATGATCTTTGTGTTTTCCTCATGATTGAGATGGGTCACTTTTTATCTTAGGTGTATGTATGGGAATATTTCTATGTAGTGGTTATTCATTTATTTAATAACCTTTGTGTTTTTTCATTATTGAGATGGGTTACTTGATAACGTAGGTATAAGTACGGGCTTATACCTAAGCAAGGGTTATCTATTGACATCTTTCTTTGTGGTTAACCTTGTTGGATTTAGTGAGACCTTGTGAGTATATAGGTCTCTAATGAGTATAATTATACTCACCCCTACACGGGATATGCTCGCACCTCGTTGTGTTGGATGCAGACGACAGACAGCGCTGACAGAGACTGAGTGTACGAGGACTAGACGGTACCCGGAGGTGGACCTCACGATGAGTCAGTACCCGGAGCTGGACTTCACGACAAGACGGTAATCGGAGGAGGTCGAAGGTCGAGAGCGTTGAGGTGGATATCTATACCTACCCATCAGGTTGTATCCGAGGTGGAAGACCCAGGAGCTGCTTCTACCTTCAAGCTGTTTGTCTTTTCTATTGTACTTTTGTTTAGTTGTAGCTGTACTTTTAACTTGGGTTTGTATTCTGGCCCATTTACATTTAAGCACTTTCTCTTGTACTTAGTGTATTACTTCTGCTTGTACTCTAGTTGGATGTGTTTATTTTTTATAATGGAAATCCCTTCCTAGTTATCGGGATTTACCCCTTTGGTGCTAGTTGCCAGCCCCTGGCCTATGGAAGGCGGGCCTGGGGTAGTCACGGCACGGGCCCCGAGGACGGGCTGTGAAAAAATTCCTCACGGTTCTGCCCAAATACCCTTCTCTAGCCACTACCCACATCTAGGGGCTCTTTGTCTGGCCAAAATAACAAAACCCCTTCCCTTAAGGAGGTTCTCAAGGTGGTGTACGGAAGAGGTAAATTCCTCTGCCTTTTCCCAATTAGTTTCTTTTAGGTTCATTCCTTTATTATGTCCTCACATACTCTATCAAACTTAACATGATAAATACATTATCATATATATACTATATTTATATCATGTTGATGTAAAAACCATTATAAAACTCCATGTTCTCTTTTTTTTATTTTGTAAACGAAATCATTATCTGTGATGTGCTAATTCACAACTTTTGTGGGCGATGAAGTTTAGTTCTTAATTTTATTATTCAAATATGGTCATGAAACAATTTATATGGTTGATCCAAATTCAAAAATATTTACTATATCTTATGTAATTATTCTAGAACCATCATTCATACGGGACACTAAATAATATAACAAAAGTAGTCTATTGTCAACAAAAAACCACCATAAAAATATAAACGATTATCACCAAAAAACTTATCTAATGATTCATCTGCATACCATGTAACCAAATTATATATATAACTAATTAAACTAATATATGTTAATAAATAATATATAAATTCAATTCTATAGATTTTTATCCTTTCCACACGAAATCCATTAATTTTAAACAATTCAATCGGTTATGAAAACCAAGAAAATGAACACTCCAGAATAAAAACATTTAATATTTTAACTTATCAATAAGAACATAAATGAAATAAAAAAATTGTGATAAACTAAATTCATTTCGAATAGGTTCCAATTTAATTTATTAATGAGTCTAATTTCCTATTCCAGGACCTTAAGGTCAAGAGTTGAACATTCAGACTTAATGTAAGGGCTTTCTACGTGAACCTCCATTTTCATTTGGTTTGCTTTAATTATCAACTCACCTAAATGAATTATTATTTATTATTATTAAATCCTCATAAATTTTATGTGAATTATATATATATATATTTTAACCATATTACTTCTTTATTTTATGGGAGTTACATGTTTTAAAAGGAACTTTCAAAATTCATTCTGAAATATAACCCTAAAGAAATGGAATTTCTAAAATTCATACCTTTTTTGAATGTCACTATATAATATGTTTCTAAAAACCATTATTTTCATAAAACCAATAATTTTATTGTGATTCAACTACCTAATTTCAATTCTAGTTTTATTTCCATGATTTTTCCAAAAGAACACTACTTTTCAATGTAAAGAGTGTTTATCTCAAAAATTACACGATGATTTTATAAGTGTGATTTTATCTATTTCAACACTCTTTTTAATTATTATGTATTAATGGGATTAATATTTTATGATATCATTTACCATTTTTTATTTAATTTTTATGATTTGTTTGACTATGGATGTGCTATCTTAAAATCATTCACTATATTTCTTTGAATGTTTGATGTTTGGGGAAAGTTATTTACATTTCATATATTAGGTTCAATATTAATGTATATGATGTTTATTTTTATCCCCATTAACATTAGGAATTTATTGTACTTATTAATTAATATTTGGGACCCACAATATCCCCTCGATTCATCGGTAGGTCTCATGAGACAAAATACAGTCTTAGCACAAGGCCTTGACAATATGGTTATTTATGGTTTCTACATGAGGCCTTAATGGTTTTGTTAAGATGTCTGGCATTATGTATTCCCTCATTATGAAACTAGTAATTGATAGTTCATGTGGTTAATTTACAAGTATAATACCATTGATTATGCCTTATTTTGGCATTATTTATTTATCTTGTATTACTTCCATAATGTGTTCAAGTTTATTTTAAAATGCATGTGTTTTTAGTTATTCACCTTGCCTAATGTTTATGTTTATGATATATTTTGTTGTATTTCTTACCCTTACTGATAATTTGAACTCATCCCTTTATCATGTTTCATTTTCCCAGGACATGAATATGTATATTAGGAATGACATGTAGAGATAACCTAAGTGATATAGATGTTTTCAAAGGAATTTATCTATTGTATTTCCTTTCAAGTTCCAATGTTGAACTAGTGCATGTATCTAGTTTTCCAAATATACTAAACTATTTTTCCCTTTCAGATAAAAATATCTTTTAATCATGAAAATGTAATAAAATAAGGCACTGGATCCAGACAACTAGGGTTGGGTCCTTGCAACTAGACTATATTTGTATAATAATAATAAAATAAATAATGAAAATTTATTTGAAGTTGAAGGGACTCCTATTTAAGACAACTGTATTTTATCAATCGACATGTTTTCTATTGGTCTTATTGCAAAGAGTGTTAAAATATAAATTTGACAATTATATTCAAAAAATATCATCTCAATTACAAAAATTATCAACCCACTTCCTTAGATAAATAATGTAAAAAATATCACAGATTATTATCTCAATTATCTTTATGATAAGATATGAAAATGTATCTGTAGTTAGAACCATGAAATATATTATTTTAATTTTCCCATATATACAGAAAAAAAAATCACATATTATATCAAATCAATATTTTTAAAATATCTATGAATAAAATAATATCAACTTTAGATAAATAGTGACTTTATTTATAAACATCATTTCATGACATCAATCATGTTTTCATTGGCCACAAATGTCTTGTTTTAGAAATTAAATTAAAGATGGAGACAAAAACAAGTGGAATATATTAGTGAGATGAACCTACTATAACATGCATATATATTATATCATTTCCCTTGAATATTTATTGTAACTCTTAATAAATTGCACCCCCAAAACCTATAATTTTAGTTTCTTTAAAAATTAGATACATAAATGCGTTATTTTAAAACATGGTGTACATTTCATTAGTAATTTCATCAAAATCGACCCCCATAGAGACATATCTTATGTTAAATTCTTCTTTATAACATATGAAAAGGGAAAGATCAGATTCTTAATATATGGTAAACATGATAGATATTAATTGATTCAAATAAAGATCATAATTGAGTACTATATGTATATATCGGTATGAGAACATTGTCAAGTTATATGACCATAACATAAGGATTCATACCCAATGGAACATGAATCAAAAAACAAAACAAGAATCATAACATAAATAATTTGGCATAACATATGAAATAATAAATTATATTTTGGTACATACATAAGCATAGAAAAACATACCTTTATGTTGAGGGTCATTTCCAGGACAATCATCACATAGTGTAAAAAATGTTCCATAACATAGTGCTCTGATTATTTTAGATTGTTGTGTGGTGTTGGGGAACACTTGGGAAGTGAAGCTACCATAGTGGTTGTTTCAATAGCCCTTTTTTCTAGGTAAGATAGTTGTATGATATAGGGTTACCTAAAACAATTTTGGGGATGTTTTTTTGGAAGTTACATTTCTCTATGGAATACGTACTAGAACTGGTTTATGGGGAGGTTATCAGGTCATTACCTTCCATATGCAAGAATTTAACAGTCTTCTCCAGCACATGAACATCCTCTGGGTGAGGTGGTTGGTAGGAAGATATATCAAAGAAGTTGGATGAGCCTATATCATTAATGCATAGACCCTTTTCGGTTTCGTTGTGATGTAATATTCTTCATGGATTACTCTATTATACCATGGGGTGGTGGGTACGATTTAGATAAACCAATTTACCAATAAAATAATCCCAATGACTCAATAATAATACACATATAATCCTCTCAATTAGGCTCCTAATAATTAAGTATTAATTTTAGGTGTGGGATGGTGATGAGTCGATAAGAAGTAGACGACGAGATCTCCTTCACTATTCATTTTGATTTTTTATATGGAAAGAAAATTTAATTACCTGAATACCTGCACACCCACATCTGAACCCATTATATATATGTATTTTCAATTATATATATTTTTGTAACGACCCATCCTCAGGGCTCATGCCGTGATACCCCAAGCCCGCCTTCCATAGGCCAGGGGCTGGCGACTAGCATCAAAGGTGTAAATCCCAATAAAAAGGGAAGGCATTGCCTTTATAAAATTAAACAAGCATAATAGAGTATGCAACAGAAGGAAGAACTAGGTAATACTGAATACAATAGTAAGTGTTGAAAGGAAAGGGGCCAGAAATAAAAGCCCAATAATAAGTACAGTACAAATGAAAAGCTAGTACAACTTCAGTAATGTAAAACATCAACCACTGAGTTGTCCTCCGGGAATCCCACCTGAAGGGTGGGTACAGATGGACTCCTCAGCACCTCAGGTCCGGCCGTCCGCTCCATGTATGTCTCACCAAGTGGTTCACCTCTAGGTATCATCTAGATCCACAAGCCTCCACCTCGATCAGTGTTGTCCGTCGTCTACATCCAACATAATGTAGCGCGGGCATAGGCCGTGCAGGGGTGAGTATACGATACTCAGTATGGACCCCGAGACCCCCAAAGATTTCCTAGAATCCACAAAGGATAAACCACATAAGAAAGATAAAATCAAGAAGTATCAACCAACTCTACATAGGTATATTCCCATACATATACCTAAGTTATCAATCACAGTTCAGTTCCAAATCTCGAGCCCAAGCACAAACCAGTCCACACAGGAATGCAAGTCAATCACATCGATTATAATGATTAAAAGTCAAGAATCATCTCACACAGGTATACATATTTCATATAGAGGTAGAGATGATTAGATGTAGTCACAGATTCATCTAAGCTGTCAGACCCATTGTAGGATACTAGAATATCTATGATGTTGGACGCACATAGGATACTAGACCAGCTACTCTGTCGGACCCACATAGGATACTAGTACAGAAGTCAAAACTGTCAGACCCACCGTAGGAAACCAAGAATAGTAGTCATCACTATCGAACCCACAGAGGATTGCAGTACAGTTGTCGTCGTCATCGAACCCACGGAGGATTCCAGTACGATTGTCATCGTCATCGAACCCATAAAGGATTCTGGTACAGTTGTCATTGCAGTCACAACCATCTCTAGGGTTTCCCGCACACAGCACGCTCGATTCGAGGAGGGTCCCACTCTCCGAGCCAAGGGATCGATACATCAACTTTCAAGAAGTCTAGAGATTATGTATCCAAAAGTTCCCATCTCATCAAAAGGAACCCAACGCGATAGACCGACGCGTCAATCAGACGCCCGGTCTGAGAGTTATTGGACTTTTTCTGTCCCCAGGGGGCCCGATTGGAATTATGCTCGTTCCAAAACCCGGCCATTTTACCATAGTTTGTCCAAAACACACATAGAGTATCTCAAAAGGGACCGTTTTTCGTCATAAGGGTCCCAGTTACCTAGACTTCACGTCGATCAGATGCATAGTAGTGAAGTTATTCACATTTAACCGAAAAGAGGCCCGGCCCGTCAAGCCTGATGGGGTTGGCGGGTCGGCCCTTTCTGGCTCGGTGGGTCTGACCTAGCTAATGGGGTTTGGCCCCGACTCGATAATGCACGACCCAACCTGGTGGGGGCACAACCCCGTCCAGGTGGGGGCTTGACTCGGGCCCATGGAAGGCAGCCCGGTTGGATGCGGCGCGGCCCCGACCTGGGTGCAGCTTGTCCAGGTTGGCTGAGCCGGTGCGGGGGGGGGGGGGGGGGTTACTTCCCCGAACCGGGTGTTTCCGAGTGGCACCGCCATCCGGTCTGGCCAGTATTCCCGGCGTGAGGTTTTTCCCTCACGGGTGGCCGCTATCCTCCAGCGCTGCACCTTGCCGGTGCCGTGGCCCTCCTCCAACTCGCCCGGTTTGACGAGCCAGCCGGTTTGCCGGCTGAAGCGGCCCACAAAGAGTGGGCCCACAGTCCTCCACAGCACGGCGCCCCTGGGGCGCCACGGTCCCTCCAACCCATCCAGAAATGTCTGACGGTTCTTCTTTGGCCGAGCAGCCCGCAGTTGCGGGCTGCAGTTTCTTCTGCACACGGTCGGCGCGCGGCCGCCGCCGCCTTCATTTTCCACCACCAAAATATTCAAGAATCGTCGTAGGGTCGTCTGGCTGTGTGCGTTCGGACCGCACCCTCCGCGTTAGGATATATCTATTGGCCAAAATATAATACAAGAATTCCACCAAGGATGTAATATAATTTTTCATTCAATTAAAACTATATCAAACCTCCTACCTCGAATTAAGGTTTCGTTCGTAGACGAGCCGTGGAAGACAAGCATCGCGGTAGTCGGGTTGTCATGGAAGATGGCATCGTGGAGAACAGTGTCGTCCCATTCAATGTTGGGAAGTCATTTGTCCATAGACGGCGTTCCTCGCGAGCAGTGTCTTCTCCCTTGACATGGAGGATGAAAAAAAGGATGAAGGCGTTCCTCACAATCTTCGTCAGGGTTGTTTCTTCGTTGAAGAATGGTGTTCTTTGTCAAAGAGGAAACACCTTTATTCTAATTTCTCTAGAGTCCTTCCCCACCAAAAATAATTACCAGGAAAATATTATAATCAGGTTCCCCCAATTTTTAAAAGAATTTCCATGCAATTTCAAATTGATTCAAATTCATTCCATGTATTAATTAAATGTGACATTTAATTAATCCTTGTTGTTTTTCATTAATTAAGAGGAAGTGAAGAGTTTAAAAATTAGAAATAGAGGAGGTGGAGAGTTTTACATTAAATGAGGGAGTTGTCAAATAAAATGAAGGGGAGTTAATGGGGAGGTTTAAGGAAATTTAAAGGGTTAGGGGGCTCCTGTGGTCCCCCACCCTCACATTATCCTCTCATGGGAGGTTATGTGGGTGTGGGGACCCACCTATAAACTTCCCCTTGTAGGAAAATAACCACCAGATATAAATAAAAAGTGTGTACAAATTTTTTTTTTAATTTATTATTATAAATCCCCAAAAATTATCTTCTCCCCTTGAGCTAAACACATCTGCGGTAAATCTCCTCTTAAGAGAATATCAGGGCTTGCGAGGTCATTGGTGCCCTCAGATTTAAATTGATTCCGGGCACATAGGGCCTCAGAGTCAGGTGCCGTCAGAAACCACAGACTCGTAAAATTCCAAAGTATTTAAGAAAAAAATTTCCTTGAAATTTTAGGTTTTTTACATTACCCACACCTCAGGGAATTACGTCCATGTAAAGCTACAACACACACTAGGGAAACAAATGAGGGTAATGAGTACACATCATAGCCTCCTACTCCCATGTGCTCTCCTAGAGGTTCCCATGCTGCCAGAGAATGCAAACCAGAGGAATCGACCATCCACATAGGACACGCTCCTGTCGATCCTCGATCTCCACCAAGACCTCCGTGAATGTTTCCCCATGATCGATGCCCAGTTCCCCATGGTTGATTATGTGGGACGGGCCGTGCACGTATCTCCTCAGCTGATATACGTGGAAGACGTCATGCACTCGGTGCAACTGTGGTAGAAGGGCCAGGCGGTAAGCCAACTCGCTTACTCTGTTGAGGACTTGGAATGGTCCGATGAAGCATTGAGATAACTTGTCGCCTCGTCCAAATCTCCACATACCTTGTCGAGGTGAGGCCCGTAGGAAGACGTGGTCTCCATCCTCGAACTCCAGTGGTCTCCATATCTTATCAGCATTGGAATTATTTCTGCTCTGTGTAGTCTTTATCTGCTCTTGGATGATCTGAACCTTCTCCATCATAGCCTGAACCATCTCTGGTCCTACAAGTGCCGACTCTATTAGATCAGTCCAGCATAGAGGCGATCTACAAGGTCGGCCGTACAATGCCTCATAAGGGTCCATCCCGATGGTGGAGTGGTAACTGTTGTTTTACACAAACTCCACCATGGGTAATTGATCCTCCCAGCTGCGAAAAAAGTTGGGGACACATGCACGGATAATGTCCTCGAGAGTCTGAATGGTCCTCTTAGTCTAACCGTCCGTTTGAGTATGGAAGGTGGTGGTCAGACGTAGCTACATACCAAAAGCCTCTTATAACCCCTTCCATACCTTGGAATTGAATCGAGTATCTCAATCAAAAACGATAGACGATGGCACACCATGAAGCCGTACGATCTCCTGAATGTAGAGGTGTCCCAAGCTCTCTACCGATCCCTTCTCTCTGATTGGTAGGAAGTGGGCTGACTTGGTGATTCAATCTACAATCACCGAAATAGAGTTGTACCCTCTGGATGTACATGAAATCCCGGTCACGAAATTTATGGATATCCCATCCCACTTCTACTTTGGGACCTCTAAGGGCAGTACAAAGCCTTCTAGTACTTGGTGCTCCGCCTTCACTTACTGACAAGTGACTCATCGTGATACAAACTCTGCTACAACCTACTTTATACCCGGCCACCAGTGCTGTCGTCTGAGGTCCTAATACATCTTTGCCACTTCTGGATGTACCACTAGAGTGGAAGTGTGGAACACCCTTAGCAGCTCCTCTTGTAGTGAAACTGGTACCATGGTACGTCCCCTAAAGAGGATGCCATGCTCCCCTCCTTCAAAAAATCCATCAGGTGCCTGTCATGAGGATATCTAAGCACATCACGTCTCACATTCAACATCCCCATGCTGTGCCTCTCTGACTCTATGAAGGAGTAGAGGAGTGATTGTGAGAGACTATAGAAAAGATACTCCATCTCTATCCACAAAGGATATCTACAACATGGCCAGCTGCTCTGTCACCTTACCTAGCAGCTGAATGCATGATCTCCTGCTGAGAGCATCTACTAAAACGTTCCCCTTCCCAATAGTATATACTATCTCAAATTCATAATCATGGAGGAACTCAATCCATTTCCATTGTCTCAGGTTCAGGTCCTTGTATGAGAAGATATATTTGAAACTATGGTGGTCGGATTAGACTGTAAAGCGCTCACCCATCAGATAGTGTCGCCACATATTCAAGGAGAAGACCACTGCTGCTAACTTTAGGTCATGGGTAGCGTAGTTATGCTCATGCTGCCTCAAATGCCATGAACTGTACGTGATCACAGCTCTCTCTTGCATAAGGACACACTCGAGTCTGGTCCCTGATGCGTCGCAGTAAACTACGTACCCGACACCCTCCCCCAGTATCCTCAATATAGGTGCACTAGTCAAACTCTATCTCAGCTCCTAAATGCTCTGTTGACATCTATCTGACAACACAAAGGGTTTCTCCTTCTTCGTCAAAGCTGAAAGTGGTGCTGCAACTCTCGATAAGTCTGTCACAAATCTCCGATAGTATCCATCCAGACCCAAGAAACTCCACACCTCTGTCACACTCCTTGGTGGATCCCAAACAAGTACTACCTCGATCTTCGCTGGATCCACTGCTACCCCAGTCTTTGAAATGATGTGTCCCAAGAAGTGAACCTCTCAAATCCTAAACTGACACTTCAAGAGCTTACCATAAAGCTGGTTCTCTCGGAGTGTATCCAGTACAACCCGCAAGTGGTAGGTGTGCTCCTCTTTAGTAATCGAGTAAATCAGTATGTCTTCGATTAAAACTATGAAAAATCAATCGTGGTGAGGCTGGAAGATCATGTTCATGAGACTCATGAACACCACTGGAGTGTTGGTTACGCCGAATGGCATAACCAAGACCTCGTAGTGGCCATACCGACACCTGAAGGTCATCTTCTACACATCCTCATCTCGAACTCTAAGATGGTGATATCCTGAACTAAGGTATGTTTTCGAGAACCATCATGCTCCCTTGAGCTGATCAAAGAGGTCATAAATCCTCGGGAGTGGGTACTTGTTCTTCATGGTCACGTGATTCAGGCGACGGTAGTCAACACACAATCGCAAGCTCCCATATTCCTTCTTGGTGAACAAAATCAGAGATGACCAGGGTGAAACAGTAGGTCAGATAAATCCCTTCCCCTGCAAGTCCTCCAACTGTTCCCACATCTCATGAATCTTGACGGGAGCCATCTGATATGCTGGAGTAGATATCGTTGTTGTCCCGGGGTACATGTCTATATAGATGTCTACCTCTTTGTGAGGATGTAGTCCTGGAATATCGTCATGAAAAACTTATGCATATTGATCCACTACAACTAGAGAAACTCAGACTCCACACATCAACCACTTCGAGGATGAGACTGGCCATTTGATGTGTGATCGGCTGCCCTCTCCTATGCGTAAGTCCATCCTGCACTGCAAAGGCTCCCTTCTCACTGGTGAAGGTGAACCTACTCTCATCCATGCAGACACACCACACTTTTCACCTAATATAGTCGATCTGAGCATGGACTGTTGATAACCAGTCCATACCTAAGATGGCATCGTACGGCCTCGATGCCACTACAAGAAAATACCAACCGAAGATCTCGCCTCCTAGAGTAAGCTCACACTGCTGACACCAGTGTGTAATCATCTAGTCTACTCCCGTAGGAGTCTCTAGCCGTAAGAATCGAGCCAACTACTCTATCGGAATATCCGAGCTCCGAACAAGGGTAGCAATAATAAAATAATGACTCACACCTGTGTCTATAAGTACTGCAACAAGGGTGGAGTAGACACAGATAGTACCTCGAATCCATCTCAGGTGCTCTATGGTTGTAGGCATAGACTGCCTAGAGCTGAGCCAGTCTCTGTCCGCCAACTCCCTAAGGTCGGGGTGGAACTCCTGGTGGTGGTGGTGGTAGAGCCTCAAAACATCATCCACCACCCGCAGCTCGACAAGCTCCTCTGCCTCGTCCGCCCACTCTCAGTGGACCAGCATAGTCAAAACTCTACCTCTGCCTGGAAGGTCCCTCTACTGCCTGTTGCTCTTCTGCATGGTGTGTCAGGCAGTCCCGAGCGATGTGAACCTTCCCACTGCATGCATAGAACTGCCTACTCCTCATATAGCTGGCTCGGTTTTGTGTGCCCCGCACAACTGAACCTGTATCTTGAGGTCGCCTAACTGATGGCCTGGTCCACTTTGACCTCTATGCCATATGTCTACTGCCGGTTGAAGAATACTCCGCTACGTGTCGCCCTGTGGTGGATCTCGCTACTGGAGACTGCTTAGTGAGGAAGCTCTCCTCTAGAAGTGCTCGCTCCAGCACCCCCGCTTGCATCAGGATGCTGAGGGAAATCGTCGAAGCTCTGATCTCAGGCCTCAGTCAATGCTCGAAGGTCCGGGCCCTGAAGAACGGGTCCCATACCATATCCATGGAGTAGCGTGGGAGTTCAGTGAACCTCACTGAGTACTGAGCTACTTTCATACTGCCCTGCTGTAGATGAAGTAACTCATTAATCCACACCGCACATAGGGTTGCTGGAACAAACTCCGATCGGAAGAGACTCTCGAAGTCTGTCCAATGTAATGAAGCCTCATCATGCACATGGAGCATCATGATCCACCATCTACCTACTGCTGCGTGTAGGAGAATCATGGCAAGAATCACCATAGGGTCGGTTGGTGGTCTTACCAATATGAAAACTCTGATGATAGCCTCCAACCAATCCTCTACTGCATGTGGGTCCGTCTCTTCATGGAACCTGGGCGGCCTCTATCGTTGGAACTCGTGCAACGCACTCAGGCATCATGCACTCTCTGCTACTGGGGCTGGTGGTATCGGTGGCCTAGCGGGTAGTGGTACCGCCGGTGCCTCCACTGTGATGGGGTCCTGCACCAAGGCCTCGTCGCTCAGTGGGACAGCCTTCCATACGTAACTTGGAACCCTATATGGATGCCTTCGTGGGGCCATCCTGAAAAGAAACAGGTGCGCCATGACCAAACAGTATACCTGGTGAGATGACACAAAGTAATCACAAAGAAAACTTTTAAAACACACATGTAATCATTGTTTTCATGCACTGAGTCAGAAATCAGAGGTCAGGGTCCTGGTGTATGGATACGTCGGCCGCCGCACCAACACTGGACTCCCTTGACTAAAAACCACACAAAATACACTTAAAACTATTACTTCATAGAAAAGAATGATTAGAGTACTGAGTTCTATGGTAGAACCGACTCCTCTGATACCAATTTGTTACGACCCGTCCTCAGGGCCCGTGTCGTGACTACCCCCAAGCCCTCCTTCCATAGGCCAAGGGCTAGAAACTTGCACCAAAGGCGTAAATCCCGATAAAAAGGGAAGGAATTTCCTTTATAAAAGTATACAAACACAATAGAGTATGCAACAGAAGGAAGCACTATGTAATACTGAATACAATAGTAAGTGTTAAAAGGAAAGGAGCTGGAAATACAAGCCCAATAGTAAGTACAGTACGACTGAAAAGCTAGTACAACTGTAGTAAAGTAAAACAAAAACCACTGAGTCATCCTCCGGGAATCCCACTTGAAGGGTGGGTACAGATGGCCTCCTCAGCACCTCGGGTCCAGCCGTCTACTCCTTGTACGTCTCGCCAAGTGGTCCACCTTTGGGTACTGTCCAACTCCACAAGCCTCCACCTCGATCAGTGCTATCCGTCGTCTGCATCCAACACAATGTAGTGCGAGCATAGCCCATGCAGGGGTGAGTATACGATACTCAGTAGGGACCCCAAGACCCCCGAAGGTCTCCCAGAATCCACGAAGGATAAACCACAGAAGAAAGATAGAGTCATAAAGTATCAACCAACTCGACTTAGGTATATGCCGATACATATACCTAAGTTATCAATCACAGTTCAGCTCCAAATATTGATCCCAAGAACTACCCAGTCAACACAAGAAAGCAAGTCAATCACATTGATGATAATGATTGAAAGTCAAGTCTCATCTCACACAGGTATACATCTTTCGTATAGAAATAGAGATGATCAGATGTAGTCACTACTTCATCTAATCTGTCGGACCCACGTAGGATACTAGACTAGCTAACCTGTCGGACCCACATAGGATACTAGACTAGCTACTCTGTCAGACCCACGTAAGATACTAGTACAGAAGTCAAACAGTCGGACCCACATAGGATACAGGAACAGTTGTCATCACTGTCAAACCCACAGAGGATTCTAGTACAGTTCTCGTCATCGTCGAACCCATGGAGGATTCCAGTACGGTTGTTGTCATCGTCGAACCCACTGAGGATTCCAGTACGGTTGTTGTTGTAGTGGTAGATAGCTTTAGGGTTCCCGCACACAGCACACTCGATTCTGGGAGGGTCCACTCCCCGAGCCAAGGGCTCGATAAATCAACTATCACGAAGTCTAGAGTTGATATATCCCAAAGTTCCATCTCGTCAAAAGGATCCCAACGCGACAGACGGAACGTCAATCAGACGCTCGGTCTGAGAGTTATTGGCTTTTCCATTCCAGGGGCCTAGTTGGAATTACGCTTGTTACAAACCAGGATATTTACCAAAGTTGTCCAAAACTCACTTAGAGTATCGTAAAAAGACCATTTCATCGTAACGGTCCCACTACTACAGACCGCGTGTCGATTGGACGCATGCTCGTGAAGTAATTCACATTTAAGTGAAACAGGCCTGACCCGTCAAGCCCGGTGGGCTGGGGGTCGGTCTGTTCTTGCTCGGCGAGTCTGACCCAGCTAAGGGGCCAGCCTGGACTGATAATGCATGACCCAGCCCGCCCCGGCAGGGCGCGGCTCGGCTAGCTGGCCGAGCCAGTGCGGGGGTGGGGGGGGGGTGGGGGCGGGGTGGGTGGGGGGGGGGGGGGGGGCGCAACCCCCCGACTTCCTGAACCGGCATCGCCGAGCAGCGCCACCCTCCTGTCCAGCCGACCAAAGACGACCGGTCTTCCCGACGCAAGTGGCCCACACGGGTGGGCCGCTGTCCTCCCACGCGGCACCTGCTAGTGCCGCAGCCTCCTCCAACCCGGCAGGCTTACGAGCCGGCCGGTTCGCCCGCCGAAGCGGCCCACAGAGCGTGGGTCGTGGTCCTCTACAGTGCAGCTCCATTGGGCACCGCAGTTCCTCCATCCCGGCCGGCTACGGCCGGCCGGTTCTACTTTAGCCAAGCGGCACCCTATTGTGGGCCACGGTTCTTCCGCACGTGGCCAGCACGTGGCCGCCACCTTCGCTCGCTGCCGTCTCCATTCGCCACCGCTAAAATATTCAAGAATCATCGGAGGTTCGTCGGGCCGTGTACGTTCGGCCCGCGCCTTCGACGTTAGGCGATATCAATTGGATGAAGATAATACAAGCATTCACCAAGGATGGAATATAATATCATTCACTTAAAATTATATCAACCCCCCTACCTCGTATTAATGTTTGTTCATAGAGGAGCCACGAAAGACGAGGGTCACTGTAGTCAGGTGTCGTAGAAGACAGTGTCACGGAGAACGGTGTTTTCCGGTCAACGTTGGAAGTCATTGTCGTAGACGGCATTCCTCACGAGTGGTGTCTTCTCCCATGACGGGGAGGAAGAATAAAGGATGAAGGTGTTCCTCATGATCTTCATTGAAGAGGAAAACCTTTCTTCTAATTCTCCAGAGTCTTCCCCACCAAAATATTTACCAAGAAAATATTATAATAAGTTTCCCCAATTTTAAAAGAATTTCCAAGCAATTGAAATTGATAAAAATGCATTTCAATGCTTAATTAAATGTGGCATTTAATTAATCCTAGTTATTGGCATTAATTAAGAGGAGGTGAAGAGTTTAAAAATTCAAAAGATAGGAGGTGGAGAGTTCACATTAAATGAGGGAGTTGTCAAATTAAAAGAAGGGGAGTTAATGGAGAGTTTAAGGAAAGTTAAAGGGTTAGGGGATCATGTGGGACCCATCTCACATTATCCTCTCATGGGAGGTTATGTGGGTGTGGGACCCACCTCTAACTTCCCCTTTTAGTAAATAACCACCAGATATTTAACCCCCCAAGCTTCCACAGTACACTTCTCTTTGAATAATATAGTAGCGTGTGTTGTATGCAACATCATGATTCTAACACGCCGCGACCAATCAAAGTTGCCATTATGATTAGTAATACCCACTTTATAAAATATTATACATTTTATCTTTCAAAATGGACTTCATTTTATGATTCGTAATATTGAAATTATCATAGGATTAAATTTTGGTACTTTTCGGATAACTTTTATATTTTGATGAATAGTGAAAATTACTAAATTTTTAGTAAAAAACAACTTTTTTAATCAAAATAATTAATAGTGATAAATTATGAATTTGAGTGGTTTTAAAGTATATTTAGAATATATTTTTACCATTTAATATTATTTTGGTCATTGGAAATAATTTCACAATTAAACCGGACATAAATAAGCATCAATCTTTTGATAGTTATTATCTCATAAAAATACGCTTTTTGTTTTAATGACGAGAAATAATTTTGAATTAATTTTTTCCACTTCTGTATTTTGAATTTGGAAAAAAGGATTCCATATTTGGAATCAGATTTTCCAAATTGTGTAAATAGATAACTTTCATTTTTAGACATTTTGAATAATTACTACGGTAAATATTTTATTTACCATGGTTAAAGGGTAAATCCGGTAAATAAGGGTAAAACAATAATATTATAATAATATTAATTTACCCTAAAACGTGTCCTAACCTTATTGGTTGATACATGTTAGACCATGGTCATCTTTGGGTCGATTTTGGGACCCCATTGAGCCACTTGTTGGTGATAAGGACACTTTATATTAATTTAGTTAAAGTAAATACAAAAACGACATAAGCATATATCTTTTAGAAAAAAAATTGATACAAAAGGTTATATATGTTGAAAATTAGACTATAAATATTAAATAGAAATATAAAAATATTTCCTACATAATGGTATTTTATTTATAATTTTTATATATTAAATAATTTAATTTATGTATGACACAATGATGATACAGTAATTACCGTATTAATGAATGATTAAGATAATTGATATTATAAATACCCAAATAAATGTAATTTAAGACTTTTTATAAATTACAATAATTTTAAAGGTTAATATGACATATTATGATTATTTATATAAATTGTTTTTGAAGTAATAATGCTGTTATGAATTTATAAAAAACAATATATCCAATAGTGTCAAAATTGACATAAAAGAGTTTTAAAAAAAATATTATATTATTAATTGATATTCAATTCATAAAAATATAAGGTTAGGCCAATATACTTATATCAGGATAGTTGTATCATTAATGGACCACTTTGGGGTCTCTTGGAGGTAAATAGTATGTTTAATAACTATGTAATATAAAAATACAAAGTGACCTGGTAAGTGTCAAACTAATTAACTAAGAGTTATAACTAAAAGATAAGGTTAATATAATGACCCAAACCTGTCTAAATTCTATTTTTTGAGTGGTTTTAGACCAATAACCATCTTAAACATTAAATAATCTACTTTTGAGCCATTATTAACTGAATATGAATTTATTATAAAATAATATTTCTGTATTTTCCTAAGGTGCCCCTCCTCCCCCTTATAAAAGGACACCAATTATAACCAATTATCTACACCTTCAAAGCCTTTTGGTTCGGCCAAACCCTACCCAAATACTCTCTCAACATCCCTCAATTAAACATAGAGTCCATAGTTTGATCAGAAAGCCAACCTAAAGAGCCCTTTTGATCAAATAAAAAGGAAGAACCCAAAGAAGAGGTAATGTTTTCACCACCCTCTTTCAAGTTCCTTTCTTCTTCCACTTCCTATTTCTTTGTTATTCCCATTCTAAAATAATAACTCCAGTATATTATATATACTATGATGTTATTATAAATATGGTACAACCATATTCAGTATTCCTTCCATCCTTTGAATGACATGTCAACGTACGTGCGTACGTACAGCTTACCGTCTCCACGTCGTGGTGTAATTGTTTTCAATAAATTATTATTTGGATGGGTATCATAATGATGTGTAATTCTTGTAAATAATAAATATAACATGATAATTATAATGTATATATGATATAACATCAAATTATATATTATTTTAATATCAAAAGAATGATTTTGTCGCTCGTGCGTACGTACAGACTACCGTCTCCATGAACGCTATGAGATTCATTCTCCATCGTATCCATTCAAGACTAAATTTTATTGTATGATTAAAAATAATATTTAAGGACTTAATATATTTTAGGATATGAGTATGATACAACCTATCCATAACAAACACAGCTTATATAAAAGAAAACGAGTAAGTTAACACCCAAAACGACGATAATACTAAGATATTATTAACAAAGCAATGTTAAAAGATCATATATGATATCATATTAATTGATATGATTCTTGTATAATTTAATAAAAATTATTTAACCATTATACAGGAGGTTAACCTACCCCAACCAAGGAAAAGTACAAGGTAAGGGTTTATTTCACAATCTCTTCATTATCCAAGGTTGTTTATATGTAATTATCTACAGGGACCTCTTTATCATCCACATCCATGTTTCTTAAAAATGTATTTCAAATAATTATTAATATTTTACAGAATATGGGTTAAATCCATTTATTCCCTTGTTTTACTTTTTATAAGATGTTTATAAAGGAATCTTTACGTCATTTTCAAAATAAGGAACTTTTTAACATTCTCGACAGAATTAAGATAAGAGTGTATTTTTTTAACTTATATGGAGGAAGCAGTTATTCTCCGCTTTTTTACACCTTTGAAGATTCCCTTAAAATCTTATAAGAATATTTTCAAAGTAAATGTTTTATTTTATAATTATGTGACTTTTAAATGATTTAAAAAATGAGATATTTCTCTCAAATAGTTTTTATTTCATCAATGTCAACATCCTTTGATAGATTTTAAGCTTATTTGAAGTTGATTTATTATGATACAAAACTTCCATATTGTATTGAAGTTTTTGTGATATGTTTGATTGTGGATGTGTTATTTTTATACCATTTATGGTTTATGGAGAAATTATTGACATTTTGTATGCTAGTTTTAATATGAATTTTTATGTGATGTTTAAACATGTTTATATGAGGAATGTATTGGACTTAATAAGTGATGGGTGGAGCCCACTATAGCTCCTTGATGAATCGGTAGGTATCACGAGACAAACTAGTGTCTTGGCATGAGGCCTTGACAAAATATTATTTGTAGTCTTGTCACGGGGCCTTGGCTACGTGGTTGTGATAGTCAGGCATTATGCATTCCATCAATATGAAAGTGGGTATTGATATTGCATGTGATTATTCGACTAGTAGAATAACCATGTTAATAAGTAAATGGAATTCTTTCATTTTATCTTTTCCATATTATGTTGATGCTAATATTTAAAAGGATTTTGTTTTAGTTATACATTGCCTTAAATGTTTATGTTTATTTATGAAAGTTTCCACTATATTGTTATCCTTACTGAGCTTCTGAGCTCCCCCCTTTCAATGTTTTATTTTTCCCAGGACTTGAAGAAGTAATTTATGAATGACCTGTAGGGATAGTATGTGGGGATATGAGTGTGGACTATGGATACTATGTTGTTGTAGTTTTAATTTTTATGTTGTAATGTAAGACTTATGAATATATCTAGTGTTTCCAAGGCTACTAAACTAATCTATCTTTCAGGATTTGATCTTTCATATTATCATACCAATGTTATTTAATAATGCACCGACTCTAGGTAACTGGGGTCGGGGTGTTACAGTTGGTATCAGAGGAAGTTTAGTACAGTCTTTGGAAGCTATATTTAGATAAACTCTGAAAATAGCACATACACCTAAGATGGAATTTGAGGATTAGTATAGAAGAACTTCCTAGAATTTTTGTATTGTAGAGATTTTGTGAGTTTTCTGAGAAATACACCCCTGTCTGGATACGAGCAGGTAGAGGCGGCTCTGTAATAGATGTACCTAGGGGTAAAACCTGAAAACACTGCTTTGAGCTAGACTCGAATGGGAACTGGTGCATGACAATGAGCCTTGCTGCACTCTTGGTTATGACACTCCTGAGGGATATGCTTAGGATAACTCTCATTTTATTTACAAATAATTATAAAGGGTTTATGAGTATATAATTCATCAAAGAAAAAATTTATATGATTATGAATTATATCCATAAATAGTTCAATTTATGTTAAGTGTTTTATAAGTATGGAATTATTTATTTTGATTCATAAACTGATCTAGTTTATGCCATTGTTTAGAAATGGCGCCTAGTGGAAGAAATGGAAACCGTATCAATGCACGCACTCCATTTAGGGATTTCCATCTTTCTCAAGATAATTATAGTGGAGCTGGTGATGCAATTGGTGGTGATCAGCTAATCACCATACTGGGACAACTCACTCAGGTTATGAATACTAATCTTACCCGTATGGATCACCCTGATCCGCAGTGTGGAGGATCAATGGTAGATCGCTTCATGAGGCAACAAACAGAAATTTTCAATGAGAATACAAATACCTTAGTAGCTAAGAAATGGATAAATTCCCTAGAGAAAATATATCAGGTTTTGGGGAGTAATGAAAGAGAAAAAGTTATCATGGCAGTTTACCGCCTCACTGGAGATGCTGATCAACGGTGCTCATGGATTCAAAACACGAAGAAAGATGATGAAGTATAAAATATGGAATGGAGGTAGTTCAAATACCTATTTTTAGAAAAATA
Source organism: Viscum album (assembly GCA_963277665.1). Taxonomy (NCBI): domain Eukaryota; kingdom Viridiplantae; phylum Streptophyta; class Magnoliopsida; order Santalales; family Viscaceae; genus Viscum; species Viscum album. The sequence goes on from OY728130.1 coordinate 1,035,505,034, forward strand.
CTTTCCTCGTGACCATCAAGTAGATATGGGAAGACAATTTCTGAGTTTGAGACAAAATGAGGATGAGAATGTCGCAAAGTGTGTGGCTAACTTTACAAGGTTAGCGAGACATGCTGCTGATTATATACATAACCCAAGGAGTAAGATTGATCATTTATTTGATGGGTTAAAACCATTTCCCCGTCGAGAATTCGTCTCAAAATCCTTCTAGTCATACGAAGATATTGTGTCGTGTGCTATCAAGATGAAAAAGTAATTCACTAAGACTTATGACTTTAAAGTAAAGCAAGAGAAGAAGAGATCTGATGATCAATCTGGAAATGGAAATAAGGGGGAGAAGGGAAAAGTTGAATATCCATCCTACAGTAAATGTGGGAAGAAACACCCAAGTACTTGCTTAAAAAGAATGGGAGTCTGTTACATATGTGGTGAAAAAGGTCACCAAGCTCGTGATTGCAAGGGGAAGAAGGAAGCTACCGATGTCCAATGCTACAATTACAGGGAGATGGGACATTATGCAAATGAATTTTCTAAGTTTTAGGGGAACTTACCTCAGAAAAGGCCCAGGGATCAAGCCCATGGGATCAAGTCCAAGAATATTCTATCACTACTGCTGAGGTAGAAGCTCCAAAAGACATGGTGGCAGGTAATTTAATGGTTTCCTCATGTTTAGTAAATGCATTATTTGATTCAGGATCATCACATTGTTTCATATCTTCCCAGTTTGCTAAGAAAATTAGATATTTCCAATTTGATTTAACAAGTGAGTTGTCAGTTAAAACTCCTAAGGAAAGTATCATTGCAACATAGTTTTGTGAATCAGTCCCCATTAGAGTACATAAATGTTCTTTATCCACTGATCGCATCATCATACCAATGATTGGGTTTGATATAATACTCAGTATGGATTGGCTTTTGGACCATGATACAAATATTTATTGTAATAAAAAGGACGTTACGATTTTTGATGATGATGATAAGGAACACCTTATCTTTATAGAAGAATCGTCCCCACCTAATTTTTATCTAGATCCACCCCCAGTAGCTCAACAAAATTTAATTATTAGGGAGGAAGAGAATGAAATGACTGTGGGTGAGGAAATGAATGTTCAAATAGAGGATGTACATGTTGTGAAAGAATATGTAGATGTGTTTTTGGAAGATTTACCTGGACATCCTCCAGAATGAGAAGTTGAGTTTTCCATTGATTTAATTCCTAGATCAAGGCCTATATTAAAGAACCCTTATTGAATGGACACTGTAGAATTAGTTGAACTAAAGAAACAACTAGAGGAATTGAGTAATAAGGGATTTATTCTCCCTAGTTTTTCTCCATGGGGAGCCCCTATCCTTTTTGTTAAGATGAAAGATGGATCTATGAGGTTGTGCATTGACTACAGGGAGATCAATGCTATGAAAATAAAGAACAAGTATACCCTACCTTGCAATGATGATTTATTTGAACAACTGCATGGAGCTCAATACTTTTCAAAGATTGACCTTTGATCGGGATACCATCAATTTTATGTGAAGAAGAAAGACATTCCGAAGACAACATTTCGAACAAGGTACGAGCATTACGAGTTTACAATAATTCCTTTTGGATTGACTAATGCACCCTATGTATTCATGGATCTAATGAATAGAGTTTTCAATGAATATCTCGATGATTTTGTGGTGGTATTTATTAATGATATCTTGGTATACTCCAAAAGCTACTAATATCATGAAAATCACTTGCGAATTATCCTAAAGACTCTTAGAAGACGTGAAATATATGGGATGTTTAGCAAGTGTGAATTCTGGCTTCAAGAGATTTCTTTTCTTGGCAATATTTTCTCTAAGGATGGAATATATTTTGATCCTTCTAAGACCAAGGCAATCCAAGAATGGCTAGCACCGACGAGTATAACTGAGGTACATAGTTTTATTGGTTTGGCAGGTTATTATCGACGTTTCGTCCAGAATTTTTTCCGATTAGCTAACCCATTAACGAAGCTCACACGTAAAGGGGTTAAATTTTTCTAGACAAAAGAGTGTGAAGAATGTTTTGAAGAACTGAAGAGAATATTAGTCAATGATCTTATATTGACACTACCATTGGGGAATGATGGGTTAGATATTTATAGTGATGCATCGAAGAAAGAACTTGGTTGTGTCCTTATGCAGAATGATAGGGTTATTGCCTATGCATCACGACAGTTAAAAATTCATGGTCAAAACTATCCTACTCATGATCTTGAGTTAGAATCTATGATCTTTGCTTTGAAGATCTGGAGACACTACCTCTGTGGTGAAAAATGTGAGATTTATGCTGATCACAAGAGTTTGATGTATATTTTCTCACAAGAAGAACTCAACATGAGGCAAAGGAGATGGCTTGAATTACTCAAGGATTGTGATTGTATGATATACTACCACCCAGGGAAGGAAAAAATAAGGTGAAAGATGCTTTGAGCAGAAAATATCACGTAGTTTTGAGCAATATGAGAATTGAAAGGGATCCAATTTTCATGGATCTAGTGAAGATAGACATGGGAATAACCATGGAAGGTGAAACATCAGTGCTTTTTTCAAATGGTTGCCAAAAAATAATTACTAGAAAGGATTAAGTGTTCTCAGACGGATGATGAAGAATTTCAAAAGAAGATTAAAGCTGTGAATGATGGGAGATTGAGAGACTTTGTGTATGAAGAAGGAATTTTGAAATTTAGGAAGAGACTTTGTGTTCCCGATATACCTGATTTAAAAATGGAATTGTTAGATGATGCTCGTAGTTCTAATTTCCCTATACACCCGGGGAGCACCAAAATGTATAGATATTTAATGGAACATTTTTGGTCGGACAACATGGAGAGGGAGATTGATAATTTTGTGTCAAGATGTATGGTTTTTCAACACGTGAAAGCTGGAAGGCAACGGCCTGGAGGAGTCATGTAACCTCTTCCCATACTCGAGTGGAAATGGGAAAATATTATGATGGACTTTTTCATGGAGATACCGAATACTCCTAGAAGGAACTGTGAAATATGGGTTATTGTTGATCGTCTTACCAATTCAGCACATTTTCTTATGATAAGAGAATATCTACCACTAGAACGTCTAGCAAGACTATATATTAATGAAGTTGTGAGACTTCATGGTGTACCCCTATTGATTTTTTCTGATCGTGATCCCCGTTTTACTTCAAGATTCTGAAAAATTCTTCAGAAAGGCCTAGATACTGAACTTCGTTTGAGCACTTCCTACCACCCCCAAACTGATGGAAAATCAGAACGAACTATTCAAACCTTAGAAGACATCTTGATATCTTTCTCACGTGACATTCAGGGTATGTGGGATCAATATTTACCTCTGGTAGAATTTTCCTATAACAACAGCTTCCATTCGAGTATTCGGATGGAACCATATGAAGCATTGTACGGAAAGTGATGTCGCACACCAACCTATTGAGATGATGTTGGTGAAAAAAACTTTTTGGCCCGGAACTAGTAGAGGAAATGATGGAAAAGGAAAATATAATCAAAAACCACATCAAAGCAGCTCAAAGTAGGCAGAAGAGCTATGCTGACAATCGAAGGAAGGATTTGGAATTTCATGTAGAAGATCATGTTTTCTTGAAGGTATCTCCATGGAATGGAGTCATAAATTTCGGTAAGAAAGGTAAATTGAGTCCCAGGTACATCGGACCTTTCGAAATTCAAGAACAAATTGGGGTTGTAACTTACCGTTTGGAAATGCCGCCAAATCTCTCCAAAGTTCACGATGTGTTCCACGTATCACTTTTGAGAAAATACATGCCTAACCCAATGCATGTACTCACCTATGAGGAATTAGACCTGGAACCCGATCTCTCTTATTACGAAAATCCCATAAGGATTCTTGATACGAGAGAACAAGTGCTCAGAAACCCGATGACTTGTCTAGTAAAAGTTCTATGGAGAAACCATAAAATGGAAGAGGCAACGTGGGAACCCGAGGAACTTATGAAGAAGAACCACCCGAGTCTTTTTATGAAGTAATATTCCAGAAATTTAGAAGATGAAATTATTTTAAGGAGGGGAGAATGTAACACCCCAAGCATCCATGGTATGCTTCTCTTTTAATAATACAGTAGCGTGTGTTGTACGCAATTTCAAGATTCTAACATGCCGCGACCAATCAAAGTAGCCGTTATGAATAGTAATACCCACTTTTTGAAAATTTATACATTTTATATTTCAAAATGGACTTCATTTTTGGAATTGCAGAATCTAAATTATATTAGGATGAAATTTTGGTACTTTTCAGACAACTTTTATATTTTGATGAATAGTGAAAATTACTAAATTTTTATTAAAAACAACTTTTTTAATCGAAATAATTAATAGTAATAAATTATGAATTTGAGTGGTTTTAAAGTATATTTAGAATATATTTTTACCATTTAATATGATTTTAGTCATGAGACATAGTGTCACAATTAAACCAGACATAAACAAGCATCAATCTTTTAATAGTTATTATCTCTTAAAAACACTCTTTTTGTTTTAACGATGGGAATTAATTTTGAATTAATTTCTGCCACTTCTGGGATTTGAATTTGAAAAAATGGATTCCATATTTTGAATCAGGTTGTCCAAATTGTGTAAATAGGTAACTTTCATTTTTAGACATTTTGAATAATTACTTCGGTAAATATTTTATTTACCATGGTTAACGGGTAAATCCGGTAAATAAAGGTAAAAAATAATATTATAATAATAATAAATTACCCTAAAACGTGTCCTAACCTTATTTGTTGATACATTTCCAACCATGGGCATCATTGGGTCGATTTTGGGACCCCAGGGAGACACTTGTTGGTGATAAGGACACAAAATATTAATTAAGTTAAAATAAACACAAAAAAGACATAAGCATATATCTTTTAGAAAAACAATTTTCACATAGGGTTATATATATTAAAATTTAGACTATAAATATTCATTAAAAAGATAGAAATATTTCATACATAATTTTATTTTATTTATAATTTTTATACATTAAATAATTTAATTTATTTATGACACAATGATGATCTAGTAATTACCGTATTAATGAAGGATTAAGATAATTGATATTATAAATACCCAAATAAATGTAATTTGAGACTTTTTATAACATCCAATAATCTTCTAGGTTAATATGACATATTAGGATTATTTATATAAATTTTTTTATATGTTATATAGCTTTAATGGATTTATCAAAAACAACATATCCAATAGTGTCAAAATTGACCTAAAAGAGTTTTTAAAATAAATATTTTATTATTAATTGATATTCAATTTTTAAATATATAGGTTTCGTCCAAGAGACTTATATCATGATAAGTGTATCATTAATTGACCACTTGGGGGTCTCTTGGAGGTAAATAGTATGTTTATTAACTATATAATATAAAAATACAAAGTGACATGGTAAGTGTCAAACTAATTAACTAAGAGTTAAAACTAAACGATAAGGTTAATATAATGAACCAAACCTATCTAAATTCTATTGGTTGAGTGGTTTTCGACCCATCCCCACATTAAAATTTAATGAATACACTTTGGAGCCATTATAATCCTAATATGAATTTATTATAAAATAATATTTCCTGATTTTCCTAAGCTACCCCTCCTCCCCTTATAAAAGGACATCACGTCTAACCAATTCTCCACACCTTAAAAGCATTTTTGTTAGGCCAACTCCTGCCCAAATACTCTCTCAACTTCCCTCACTTCGACATAGAGTCCATAGTTTGATCAGAAAGACAACCTAAAGAGTCCTTTTGATCAAATCCAAAGGAAGAACCCGAAGAAGAGGTAATGTTTTCACCACCCTCTTTCAAGTTCCTTTCTTCTTCCACTTCTTCTTTCATTGTTATTCCCATTATAAAATAATAAATCCAGAATCTTATATTCACTATGATGTTATTATAAATATTGTACAACCATATTTAGTATTCTATCCATCCTTTGAATGATATGTCACCATACATGCGTACGTACGACTTACCGTCTCCACGTCTTGGTATAATTGTTATTCAATAATTTATTATTTGGATTGGTATAATAATGATGTGTAATTCATGTAAATAATAAATTTAACATGATAAAGATTCTGTATATATGACATACCATCCAATTATATGTTATTTTAATATCAAAAGAATGATATTGTCACTCGTGCGTACGTACGGACTACCGTCTCCATGAACGCAATGAGATTCATTCTCCATCGCATCCATTCAATACTAAATTTTATTGGATGATTAAAAATAATATTTAAGGACTTAATATAATTATGGATATGAGTATGATACAAAATATCCATAAAAAACACGGCTTATATAAAAGAAAACGAGTAAGTTAACACCCAAAACGACGATAATACTAAGATATTATTAACAAAGAAATGTTAAAAGATCATATATGATATCATATTAATCTATATGATTATTGTATAATTTAATAACAATTATTTGACCATTATACAGGAGGTTAACCTCCCCAACAAAGTAAAAGTACATTTTAAGGGTTTATTTCACAATCTCTTCATTATCTGATGTTCTTTATACGTAATTATCTACTGGGACCTCTTTATCATCCACATCCATGTTTCATAAAAATTTATTTCAAATCATTCTTAATATTTTATAGAATATTTGTTAAAGTCGTTTATACCCTTGTTTTACTTTTTATAAGAAGTTTATAAAGGAATATTTACATCATTTTCAAAACAAGGACCTTTTTAACCTTTTTGACAGAATTAAGCTAAGAATGTATTTTTTTAACTTATACGGTGGATGCTGTTATTCTCCGCCATTTTACACATTTGAAGATTCCCTTACAATCTTATAAGAATATTTTCAAATTAAATGTTTTATTTTATAATTTTTTGACTTTTAAATGATTTCAAAAAAGAGATATTTCTCTCAAATAGTTTTGATTTCATTTATGTCAACATACTTTGATTGATTTTAAGCTTATTTGAAGTTGATTTATTATGATAAAAAACTACCATATTGTATTGAAGTTATTGTGATATGTTTGACTGTGGATGTGTTATTTTTATACCATTCATTGGTTATGGAGAATATATTGAAATTTTGAATTCTAGTTTTAAACTGAATGTTTATGTTATGTTTAAACCTGTTCATATGAGGAATTCATTGGACTTAATAAGTGACAGGTGGAGCCCGCTATAGCTCCTCGATGCATTGGTAGGTCTCATGAGACAATCTAGTGTCTTGGAATGTGGCCTTAACAAAATCTTATTTTTAGTCTTGGCCCGAGGCCTTGGATACGTGGTTATGATAGTCTGGAATTATGCATTCCGTCATTATGAAAGTGGTTATTGATATTGCATGTGATTATTCGACTAGTACAATATCCATGTTAATAATTAAATATGATTATTTAATTTTATCTTTTCTATATTATTATGAAGTTAAAGTTTAAAATGCTTTTGTTTTAGTTATACATTACCTTAAATGTTTATATTTATTTATGAAAGTTTTCACTATATTGTTATCCTTATTGAGCATCTGAGCTCACCTCTTTCAATGTTTTATTTTTCCCAGGATGTGAAGAAGTAATTTATGAATGAAATGAAGGGATAGTATGTGGGGATATGATTGTGGACTATGGAGACTATGTTGTTGTATTTTTCATTTTTATGTTGTAATGTAAGACTTATGAATATATCTAGTGATTCCGAGGCTACTAAACTAATCGATATTTTGAGATTTTATATTTCTTATGATCATTCCAAAGTTATGTAATAATGCACCGACTCTGGGTAACTGGGGTCGGGGCGTTACAAGATATAAATAAAATTCTGTACAATAATATTATTTTATTTATTATAAATCCCCAAAAATTAACTTCTCTTCCCAAGAAAACGTAACTGCGGTAAAGGTCCCCTTAAGAGAATATCGGTGTTGCGAGTTCATCGGTTCCCTCAGATTTCAATTCCGAGCACTGTTTCAAAAGATAAAAAAACCTGTACATACATTTACTGAACATAACTGAACAAAACTTCCGAAATTGATTCTGGGCACATCGGGCCTTAGAATGAGGTGTCGTTAGAAGCCGAAGACTCGTAAAATTCCAAAGTATTTAAGAAAAAAAATTTCCTTGAAATTTCGGGGTCTTTACATTTTTTGTTAATTAATTTATAATATTTTGAAATATTTTTTAAACTTTATAATAAAATTTATATATTATATTTTATTAATTGATTTTATATATTTTAATGTTTATATAATAATTATTCTCAATACAATATCTATTCTAAATATATTTGGATAATTATAATAAAATTAATGTATTTTATAGTTTTTGATATGGTTGGGTGAGAACTCATTACACGACCTTATTAACCAATGGATTGAAAGTCCAATGCATCACCTGAAGAAAATGTGATACATATGTGTTAAGTAAGGGTAAACTAAAGTTAATTAAGAGTAAAATAAAAAAAAATACAAATTATGTAAGGGTAAATAAGTTTGGTAAGGGTAAATAAAATTATATTCAAGGTATGAGAAAGTTAAATAATGTTAAAACAAAGTTATGTAATTGTAAACTAAATTTAGGTAAGGGTAAACTAATGTTAGGTATGGGTATCCAAAAGTTATGTAAGGGTAAAACAACGTTATGTAAGGGTAAAACTAATATTAATTACGGGAAAAATAGATTTAATTAAAGGTAAAATAAATTTATTTAAGGGTAAATAAATGTTAATTAAGGGAAAAAAAGTTATGTATGGGTAAAATAATTTTATATAATGGATAAAACGAGTTTTGTAAGGGGGAAAAAATTTATGTATTGGTAATCTTAAGATATGTAAGGGTAAATATAATTTAAATAAGGGTAAAACAATGTAATTTAAGGGTAAAATATAACTTGTACATGTTAATTAAGAGTAAAATAAAGTTATGTAAGGGTAAAATAAATATAAGTAAGTGTAATATAAAGTTATGTAAAGTTAAAAAAAATTAATGTAAGGGTAAACTAATGTTTTTATGGGTAAAAAAGTTAGGTAAGGTTAAAAAAATGTTAAGAATGGGTAAACTAGAGTAATGTAAAGGTAAAATAAATTTAAGAATTGGTAAAACTGAAGATAAGTAAGGTTAAAAAAGTTAATAAAGGGTAAACCAAAGATAGTATACGGTAAAACAAAGTTAAAATGGGTAATATAAAGTTATGTAAGGGTAAAATTAATATTAAGTAAGAGTAAAAAATGTTAAGTAATGGTAAAATAATGTTATCTAATTGAAAACTAAAATTAATTAATGATAAACTAAAGTTATGTAAACGTAAAACAATGTTATGTAAGAGTAAAATAATATTAATTTAGGTTAAAAGAAAGTTAATTAAATGTATATTAAACTTATGTAAGGGTTAAAAAAAGTTAGGTAAGGGTAAAACTAATGTTATGTAAGGGTGAAAAGAATAAAAAATGGGTAAAAATGTTATGTAAGTCTAATCTAAAATTAATTAACTGAGAAAAAAGTTAAGCAGGGGTAAAACTAAAGTTGTGTAAGGGTAAAAAGGGGTAAACTGAATATATGTAATCTTAAACAAATGTTAAGTAAGGGAATAAAAAAATAATAACAAGTTTATATATACTAACAATAATAAAAAAACCTTTTAATATATATATTAAACATTATAGTAATAGTTTTATGTTAATATTAATATTTTAACATTGTTAAATATACATTAAATGACCTGGGTATTAATGATTATAAATTAAATATAAATACATACTATGTATATGTATATATGAATATATTAAAATGAATGTGAATTTAGATATATTCATGTATGTATGTGATGTATATAACTAATATATATATATATATATATATTAAGACACACACAAACATGCATTAATTTGTAAATGCATTAATTTGTACATGCAAATTATGATAAGCATATTCATATAAGATTTCATACGTATATTTAAATATATGTAAGTTCATACATTCACATACAAAAATAGATTAATATAATATAAATACATATAATTATAGTTTTATACAGTAATACTTATATATAATTTGGTTTAAATATCAGTATACACGTTGACGTATACATACACACACATAAATATACATACACATATACAAATTAATGTGTGCATTTTTTTATATAAAATTTATACATTTATTAATATATAATCATTAATATATATATAATGAATATTTATATATATTAATAATGGATCTATTTAAAAATTTCAAGTGTAAAAAATACATTATTTATTTATTACAAATGAGTGAACACTCACATACACGAACATGATATCATTAAGTATATACCAATATAAACACATGAATATATATTAATAATGAAAAAAAATAATCATTTATAACAATATAAATAAATATTATTTATTTATTAATAGAAAATTAATTATTTAGATCTTCTGAAGGAGAATCACAAGAAAAATATCCTATGAAAAATATCTCATGGAATATTCTTAATAAAAACATCTTATAAGAATAATGATATGGTATAATTAAAGTAAACATATCTTGTGATTTCTTTAAAAGAGAAAACTCCTATGTGATATTTGTAGGAAAAATCCCATATGGGGGAATCATATGAAATATTTCTTATAAAAAGTATCCATAGGAAGATTCCCAAGAGAAATTTCTTATTGGAAATGTCGTATGGGAGATATGTAGGAAAAATCTAGTATGTGAAATTTCTAGTGAAAATATTATATGGGAGATTTACATTTTATGTTTATAAATGTATGTATACTTTTTTATATGTTGTATGTGTGCATGTGTTACTAATAATTGTACATAATGTTATATTTGTATATTTTAATAAAATTTTACTAACATGTATTGATGTACTTATATTATTATAGATCTATATATATAGGTATGTATGTAATTGTTTTTAAATATATGTATAAAATCATGTATGTATAAAAAAAACTAGATAAAAGCATGTATTTTTATACTTCACACATATATATCAATAGAAATTTATATATATGTATATAGGTAGGTATTTACATTACATACATACATGTATGTATGTAAATACTCATTCCTTTTCATAATTTCTTACACAAACACACACATATATATAGTATGTAGTTATATAGTACAATAATTAATACTGTATATAAATGTTATACTTAATAAAAAATATAAAAAATATTATTTTATATATTTATATGTATACACAAATTAAGACACTCAATCATTTTTATAATTTTATATATACATATATGTATAGTATGTGGTTATATTGATATATAATAAATATTATATATATATAAGTTAAAATTGATAAAATATTCATAAAATATTATATATGTAAGTATTTATAAATACCGAAAAATTTAAACAATCATTTATTTCAATATTTTTATATATACATATATGTTTTATGTAGTTATATTTATACAAAAATATATTGTAATTTTCTACTACACGATTTGAATTGTCTTTTTTGGTAGTAATTTTACATTGTGTGCACGTTATTATGTAAAAATAAATTATATATATTCATTTTTTTCTACATATATGTGTGTGATAAATGAATATTTAAATAATATTATCTATATATAGTTATAAAAACATAATTTTTATAAATAGTGTATATAAAAAACACACTGAAAATTATACTATAAGATTTATTTTTTGTGTATAATTATAAATATGTTTACACATAAAAACATGTTTATGTGAAATATATATATAATTATGTATATAGTTATATTAATATATACTTTTAAATAATTATTTTAGCAAATAATTATATATATGCATGGGCCTATGCATGAACGAAAATATAGTTGTATGTAGTTATATATATGTATATTTTTTAATTATTATAGTAATATGTATTTATGTAATCTTACTAGTATATGTGTGTATATATATACTTTTATATATTCACAAAAACACACACACATACTTATTATTTTTTTTAAAAAAATCTATCCATAAGATATTTTTTACTGTCTTTTTCATAAAAATATACATAATAAGAGTTTATAAAATACACTATAAATTTTCAATATAAATCATTACCTGTATATAATAAAAATTTCCAAAAAATATATCATTTACGGGTCTAGAATTATTCATTTCGATATAATGACCACAATGTTATGGATAGATTGAAATTTCAATATCATTTAAAAAAATATATTAAATCAATATTTATAAGAAGAGAAAAATATTTCATGGAGGAGATAATGTGTTAATTGGGTTGTGGTGGTGGCATGTGGGAGTAAGGGAAACATATATTTGATTATATAATTATTAATTTTATTTTGAAAAATGACGGGCTATTGTGATTTTTTGTCCAAATTTGGACATCATAAAGGAAGAGTTCATACTCCAATTAAGCTGTAAAATTAAGTGGATAACAATCTCCTTTTTTGGAGGTCTATTTTTCTATTTATTTCTGTTAAGAAATAGAGATTAATAAAATAAATTATATTTCTTATTTTTTTAATAATATATCATCTTCAACCATGGAGTAGGATAAGTAAATTAAGTAAATTCAATTATGTTTTAAATAATGACTTTCATCTTAGATTACATTATGAAAAACAGTTTTTTAATAAAAACATATATTAAGACACTTCAATATGATGTGATTTCATGATAAGGATTGTAAAATTTATCTTCTCAGATTTACAAAGGAATGTAACAAAAATGTCATGAAAACAATAATTCACCACCTCACTGTAGTATATGTTCTATTGAATTAAATCATGATTTAGAATATTTTACTTGTTATTTACATATTTTGGAAATAAATTAAACATAATACGGCTTCCTATGCCATTTAATAGCTGCTATAAAATGTAAGAATTCATAGATAGTGTGAATTATTCAAATACAGATGATATATAAATGTTTACAAGGAAGATTAGTTAAAAAATAAAATTTCTAAGTAATCTTGATTTTATTAATGACGAATTTCTAATGTGATCAATATTGTCCCTCAATTAAATATTAAACAACTCTCCTTCAAGATTAAATAGAAAATAATTTTTTTCAACTAATGTTAAAAGATGAATAATATGACAAATTTATATCATGGTGAAAGAAAAATATAATGAATCTGGAATGTTTGAGGGTTGTCATTAAATATTACTAGAAATAAAAAAATCATGAAAATCAGTGGGTGTTATAGTGGATTTCCAACAATCCTTGAAAATGAAATTGTACGTGAGATTAAGTGAGTTTTTATATAACCATTACCATTACAAGTAATGTTAATTTAGTTCAATAAAACTACTATAAATTGCAAGACTACTAAGTTAGATCTATCAGAAATTTGGATATTTGTTTCTAGTACATGATTCTTTAATTAATTACTTTATATTTATAAAATAATAATGTTATAAATAATGAAAATGTAATGTGGGATGGATTCCAATGTAAGGGAAATGCATTCTAACCGTTGACATATTTTCAATTTTTATTTTTGTAATGAGTTTTAGAATATAAATTTTATAATTATATTCAAACAAACACATTTAAATTACAGAAATTATAAACCCTCTGTCTTGGATAAATAATTTTAAAAATGACATGGATTATCATCACACTTATATTGTATGACATGATATTAAATTTTTTATTTAATTAAAAATGTTAAAAAAATTATTTTAATTTTCCCACACATATAAAGTCAAATTAATTCATATATTAAATCACATAAATATTTGAAAAACAACTATTCATAAAATCAAATTAAATTTTGATAAACACTCCCTCCATTTATAAACATCATTCCATGAAATAAATAATGTTTTACTTAACCACTAATGTCGTGTTTTAAAAATAATTTCAAAATTGAGAAAAAATAGAATATATTAGGTAGATGATTCAACTATATCATGCATATATATTAAATCATTACAATATAATATATGTTAGAACTCATAATAAAATACACTCCATAACCTATATGTTTAGTGCCTTTGGAGATTAAATACATAATTGTATTACTTTACAACACTGTGTACATTTATTCCATATTGACTTCTCACATAATATACTTATAGGAATGTCATATGTTATATACTTATTTATAGCCATGAAAAAGGGTGTGTGTAGATTCTCAGTATGCATTATAACGTGAGATAAATTTACCAGAACAAATGAAGCTCATATGTGAGTATAAGATGAGTATGTGGGTATGAGAACATAATAAAGGTGCATGACCATAACATAAAGGAATCATACCCAATAAAATTTAAACCATAAAACACAAAAAAATCATAACATAAGGAATTTTTCATAACATACATAAAATTTCAAGGAAATGTGTTACACACATAAGTATAAGAAATCATATTTTATTCCAAGTATCATTTCCAAGACCATCATCATATAGTGGACAAAATAATCCAAAAAATAGTGTTTTATGACCATCATTCGGGTTATATGACATGAAATTTTAGGAGATATAACCATTTACCAATGTATTTTATGGATATATGATTTTCGGATCACCCATAACGACATGATAAACTGTACATATGTGTCCCACATGAACATGAAAAAACATCATAAATTCATTATAACACGATTGACCCATGAGAATGAAAAGGGTTCATAAAAATTTCCATAAGGCATAAAAATAATTAATCTAGAAAAAGAATGTTGATGGTTCCATTGAATCATATCCTCAATGATACATTATAAACATTATATTTTATTGATATAGATGGGAAACTGTTTATAGGATGATAAAAAAGTTAAAAAGAAACAATACTTTGTATTTTAACCATTTTTACATTAAAATAAAAAATTATGAATAAATGTTTGTATAAGATAAAGAGAAAGGTTGTAAAATATATTTTATCTCATCATTCACTAATAAAATTCTAAATATAATATTTGTGAAGAATTTAATAGGATGTGATAAAATAAAATATCTGAACGGAAAATGTAAAAGAAGAGAGTTAAAAAGATTCCTTTTACACTTTTGAGTAATTAAAAGTCAATAAAAGTGACCTTATAAAATCATATAAGTATATATTAAGGTATCCATATGATAATTAGAAAAATATGGACATGGAATCTAGATATTCCTTACTAAAAATAATATGTAAAGAAAGATTCCCTTATAAAACCCAATTTTGGGTGATTCATAAATAAATGAGAGGAAGAATGTTAAAAATACATGCAAACATAAAAAATAATCAGAGGGGATAAAAATAAATGGGGATTTATAGAGAAATTATATTAATGTTCTCTAATAGAAATTTTGATATTGAAAATCTAAATTTTGAAGAGTGATTTGAAGAAAATCTCTTACATCATTGTTAATGTTTGAATCAAATGATTATGAAAGAGATAATTTGAGATAGATTTATACATATGAATATGAAATAAACCAAATCTTTTTGACACATTAAGACGAATTCATGGGTGCTTTGGGTCATAACAAGGGGTTTTAGGGTGTTTTAGGGGATTTGAAAGAGTTTTATCCATTTTGAGGGCCACCGCACCATGGTGTTGGTCATGGTGGTGGCCATAAAGAGTTTTCTAGGGTTCCCCAAGCACTTTGTGTTTACATTTTAGTTATTTGATATTTTGAGCTATCATTTTGGAAATGGGGTGTGCCGTAGTGAGTGAAATGTCATAGGTGTTTGTTTGGGTAGGAATTGTATCAAGGAGGTCACCAATTTGAAATATGGACACCTAAAATTCTTATGGCGGATGTTATTTTGGATAGAGAATTTCCCTATGGTAAATAAGAATATTGGAGACATCCATTGAGGTGTTTGTTGTAATGCTCGAAGGATAGTGGACGTACAAATGTGGAGACCATTAATAGTCTTTCAAGGCATTAGTTGGGAGTAGTTATTTTTCTGTTATGTTTTGAGAAATAGGGATACAACCATATTTTGTTATTCTAAATGGTGGAATGATAGGATGAGGTGGGGCTAAGAGAACATGTGAAGAGGAAAATTTTGATTATGAACATTCCGTATGATAGATCATTGTATGGTGAGATGAAATAAATATGATTCATTTTCTACACAATGTTGATAGGTTGTAGAAGAATTATGTAAGTCCAAAACACCATGTACCATGTTGTGGTTCAAGGAATGATGCTAGTCAGTGATGTTATATTTGTTTTAAGGGAATGTGATGGTGATTAATATTTAAAAATCAAATTTTTTGTTGACGTGGGAGGACCACAGGCATGGCATGTTTCACCTTGTAGTGTTGGAAGATATTTGGTCCTCCTATATAAATATAAGGTCAAGTATCCTCCAGTTCAATTTTTCATCCCTTCCCTTGAGCCCTATCCAACCTTTATCCCTCTCATCGGTGTCTAGCCACCTATTTAAGAGTCAAAACACACTGGATCTCCAAATAAAATTATCGATACTCAAACTACTCCCATTCCTAGTCTTCAATTCATTTTCCATTATCTATTTTTTAGAGATTAATTGGGGTATAATTTACTTATTTTGGGATGATATTGAAGCATATATTGGTGGTTTTATATTGTGTTTACGTTTCGCGTCACCTACCTTTGAAGATACTGGTGGTTGATTTTTGTTATACACTCATTCCAAATAGTGATTCCTTGATGTTTAATATCGAGGTAGTGGATCCAATCACTCTATAAATTACTATGAAAATATGTAAATTTAGCATGAATTTGTATTCTACTGAGTGGATGGTATGAATTAATTTAATGTGATAATAAAGTGTATCAAAGTAAACTGAAGGGGGATGTTATTTATCACATGTTCTTTACTTGTTTTTTGTTATTTTACCTATGTTATTATATGTTAATTGTTGTTGATTGTTTTGAATTTCAATTTCTTATATCATAAGTTTCATTCTTAATAAAAACTGATTGTTTAAATAACCATTCATAAAATGTAAAGAACTTAAATATGGTAATGAATAAGTTGTATGTAAATATATAAATTCCATGAAATACCCCTTGTTAGTGATGTTTAAATGGAATCAATGTACATTCATTATTATAAAATATTAAATTAATTGTCTCTATAGCCTTTTTTACCCATGATTTTTTCTATTAATAATACTTTTGTTATCATGGTTGATTTGTATGATTGTGTAACTTCTATATTTTTCTTTTAGATGCAGAATTTGTTGGCGGTACCGGGTCTATAGTGGATTTGGCATGTGATATGTTGATGGTGAATTTATGGTGGTCGGGTGGTGGTTGATATGGAATGATGGTGGGAAGTTGTGATGGATTGGTCATGGTATGTGACATTTTTATGGAAAGGTGGTTTGGTGGTTGTTCTGTGTAGTGTGTTTCTATTTTCTCAGTGGTCATGGAACATATTATAATAGTATATTTAGTAATGTGACATGGGATTAAAATTATTTATAAATGGGTTGATTATAGAGTAATATTCTCCAAATTGATGGGTAATGATGGGGAATGATTATGGATAGTAGATAAATAATGGATTATCAGTAAATGTGGAAATAGATGGTATAATGACAATAATGTTTATGGAAATGATAAATTAAGATATTGGGTTACAAATTTTGATAAAGAAAAATATTAATGATACATTAGGCTATTTTTCACGGTGAGTGGGACTGGTTCGGTGGTTTAGTTATGAAAGATATGGTTAATGTGTGGGGGTGGCGATATGGAGATTGTAGTAGAGTGAAAATTTTTGTTCGTGTGAACCTGTATGATGAGATTGTGTATTTATATTATAACTGTGTTTATTGTAGTTTCTATTTTCACCTCAACCATGTTGAGTATTTCATACCGACATCCAAATTTTTTGGATGTTTTACTCAACATCTAGGTTGGTGAGTTGTTGATTGATGGATTCCCACTCTTCCTACTCTCCATTTGAGAGCGGTATCGAGTGACGGTACCCACTTGATGGAACATACTAGTAAGTGGTGTCATAGTTGTAGGATATTTAGAGTAATGAGGAGATGTGACATGTGGTGGGGTCCTGTATGGTTTGATGAGGTCACAATGTTGATTTACATCATGTTTGTGATACCCTATTTCCCAAGTTATAAGGTTCTGACTAGAGATGTTACATGCATATGGCATGATATATGAGATTATTTATTTATTCTAGTAAGTGATGCTAGATCTAATTTGAGGTTGGGGCTGGTAGGGTTGTGGTTCGATCCACATCAGAATCAATTTGGAATGTGATGATTGATACAGAAGGGATAGAGGCATATGATAATAGATATTGGGGAATGAGAGAAGAAAAATAGTGGGGAATTTGGTGTTGGAAACCTTTAGAATTTATTATTCATAATAATATATTACTTGGATTCACTATTTATCAATATACATGGTTAGGTTAGGGGACTAGTGTCTTATTTGGTGCTCATTGGTGTTACTATTTATTCACTGGGGTGTTATTTTTCTCTTTACACATTTACATATGATATCTTTGGTATGATACTGCTAAGTATACATATTATGATCACCTATATATATATATCATTTTTAAAGGTTTCTGAGGATTATTTTAGTGATTTATATGGATTCTACTAGTTCAGTTTGTGGAGTTGTTGAGTCATTATTCCCTTTGGATTTTACATGGTACTGTTTTATTTTGGGGATTTTAATTTTTATGAAATTCCCATATATATGGGTTATTTTATGGTATTGGTTTATTTATATTGTATGGTTTTTTTGGTGTTTATTTCTTATATTTATTGTTTTTGAGGGTAATTCCTCCAATATATATGCATTTATTCAATCAATGCTAGTGGGAAACTCAGATCTGATTAGTGGTGGGGAATGGAAGTCACCCTCATCTTCACCACTATCCTATAAGAGGTTCCTAGTGGTGGGAGGTCATTAAACAATACTTTTAATAAAATTATGATGAAATAAATTCATGGGAATGTATATATATCATATAAGTTAACTTAGTTTGTGAAATTGTAATATATCTCAAAGTATGGAAATTGAGATGATAAACCCTTACCATTACTTCTAACTACCATGAATGTTATTTAACCCCATATATACTAAATATATCCTTCAAAATAACTTATTTAAGAACCTTATTTTTATCTATTTACATTTAAACTACTCAATTATGTTCATTTATTATATATATATATATATATATTAGTTACTTATAAATTATTTTCATCATCATATATTAATAGTTTTGATTGTTTCATACTAGTTTCACTATGGTGATTTTGATCATCATTATTTGATAATAATTTCATCATTAAAATATTATTTAATATAGTTTAATGATAATATTTTAAGAATTTATATAGTTTCATCTTCATTTTATGGAGGACACACATTTGGATCACCAGAATGGAATTTACAACACCCATGTTTTAAGTAACAATACCAATAGCCATGAGTAAATTTATAATGATATTGTTTTATTGTCTCCCTTATAAAACTATAATAATTATATAAATTAATATTTAATACCATATATTACCATAATTTATGTTTTATACTCATCCATGATTGAAATTATGAAGACCGTATAATATTATTCATGTTGATGATAAAATCAACTCAAAAAAAGATCAAATTTAATGAATGAATAATCAAGATTATAAAGTTATATTATAGAAATATAATTTTTACATAAGATTAATGATGTTAATATTACATCATTGTAGAAGATAATAGGACCTAAAAATAGGGAATATTACAAGGTAATTGAAAAAATAGAGAATAATTTGATATTTAATTAGATTAGATTGCCCCTTTTACTAATTACTCCCTTCCTAATGATGGAGTTTTTCCAACTAAATTGTCACAACCCATCCCCCGGGGCCCATGTCATTACTACCCCAAGCTCGCATTCCAGAGGCCAGGGCTGGCGACTAGCACTGAAAGACGTATTCCATATAACTCAGAAGGAATTGCCTTCATAACCTATAAACACACACAACAAAGCACACAACAAGATATGAACACAAGTCAATTGTATATAAAAAAGGGTGATGAAGGTAAAAAGGGGTCGGAATACAAGCCCAATAGTAATAGTATAAGTACAACTGAAATACAATACATCTGAATGAAAAGAAAGGCAGCTAATGGGTCATCCTACAAGGTTCCTACCTGAAGGGTAAGTACAAATTGCCTCCTCAACACTCTACGTCCGCATGTCTCCTCCGCATACCGTCACGCTGTATGGTCCACCTCTGGGCCCCATCTAGCCCGGGCACCCTCATCCTCGATCAGCGTTGTCTTTCGTCTGCACCAAACACCATAAGGTGCTGGCATAGCCCGTGCATGGGTAAGTATAACGATACTCAGTAGGGACCCTGAGAACCTCAATGTCTCACAAAATCCACCAAAGATAAACCACAAGGCATGAAATCAAATTAAAACTCTACTTAGGTATATTCCCATACATATACCTATGTTATCAAGTATACTCATCTCAATCGTGAGGAATACACAGAGTCCAACTCCAAAGCCCCAAGCTCAACTGTTCCACAAAGGAATAAATTCCGCGAAGGTATGTACCACACAGGTACGCCACACAGAAGAATACAACCAAGGGTATTACCCTAAAGGAAAGTACCACACAAGTACGAACTCAACTCACACCAGGTATAAATTTAGTACAATAGTATAGATGATTAGATGTAACTACCGAATCATCTTACTCTGTTAAGACGCTCTTCTGCAGACCCATACAGGATCGGTCAGTGCTGACCCACACAGGATCGCTCGGTGCTGACCCATATAGGATTGCTCGGTGATGACCCACACATGATCTCTATGTGCTGACCCATACAGGATCGCGCGGTGCTGAGCCACACATGATTTCTAGGTGCGGACCCACACCAGATCGCTCTTCATTCTTCACATCACAACCTGCTAAGTGTTCCCGCACTATGCTCACATGTCTTCAGGAGTGTCCGCTCCACAAGAAAATGGTCAATACTCCAACTTCCATGATGTTTCACGAAGAAGTATCTCAAAGTACCTCCATGTCATAGGTTTCTCAATGAAAAATATGGTGCGTCAATCCGACGCCCGGTCTATGAGTTATTAACCTTTTAGTCCCAAGTGCCTGGTTGGATTTGTGCTCGATCAAACCCGACCGTACACCAAATTTATCCAAATCTCTAGTGGGGTATACTCAAAGGGACTTTCCCCCTCCAAGGTTTCCAGTGCCTCTAACAGTTCGTCAAACAGATGTTTGGTGCCCAAGTTATGGCCAAAAGAACTTAAAATGGGTCGAAGTGGGTCTAGTTCTGGTCCGACCCGGTCAGACCGATCCGGCCCTACTCGGCCTGGGCCGACACTATTTGGTTCGACCCGACCTGACCTGCTGGGTCTGGCCCGCGATGGGTGGCTCGACTTGGGCGGCGAGGAGGCTGTGTGGGCTGTGAAGGCCGCAGGTAGCACGGGTCGACGGAGGTCGTGGAGTGGCATGGGGTCGCGGGTGTCGCGGGGCAGCACGTGGCCATGTGTACTGCGGGGCGACGGAGGCCGCGAGTGCCATGGGACAACGTGAGGCCGTAGGGGATGTTGGAAAGTGCGAGGCCGCGGGGGCTGCTGGATGGGGAAGCACTGCGAGGCCTGGAGACCACAGGCGGAGGAGGCCACGGACGGTGGACCGCCGCGGAGCACGGAGGTCACGGGGGCCGCTGGACGGCGGAGTGCCGCGGGGTGAGGTGTCCACGGGGGCCACCAGATGGTGGGGGTTCCGTGGGGAGATGAGGCCATGGGCGGCGGGGGTTGTGGACGGCAGAGGCCATGGGCGGCGGTGGCCGCGGATGGCCGAGGCCGCGGGCGGCGTGGCCGCAAACAGTAGAGGCCACTGGCAGTGTGTTTGTGGATGGTGGAGGTCGCGGGGCAACGTGGCTGTGGATAGGGAGCGCCGTGGGGCAGCAGAGCGTTCTGCCTTCATCTGTAGCTGGATTAACTATCTACCCTTCGTTTGTTTTCTTCGTGGTGGTTCTCGAGTTCCACCGGTGCCAACCACCAGCATCGATCATCATTGCCATCGTGAAGAACTCAAAAAAGAACAAAGATTTACGGAGAGGATGGGCCATGTTTTTTTGGCCCACACTCTTCGCATTAGGCCGGTAGCAAGAGATTATAATTTCTTCATTGATTCATTAAGAATTGTCAAGAATGGGAAGGGGAAAATTTCAATCATCCACCTTACCTTGATTTTTTTGTTGATGTCGATGATGAGAGAAGGACGATCGTCGATTGAAGACTTCCTACATTGGTTTCCTCCACAAAGTGCTTCCGATCCGGCTCGGGGTCGGTTTCCTCGTTCTTCGATCTCCAGTGGTCATTCTTCTTTGGGAGGTGTTCTTCGTTGGAGAGGGTAAAGTTCCTCCAAGTGATTTTCCAACACTTCTCCCAACGAAGAAATAGCCAATATAAATTAAATTAGGTTATTAATTTAATTTGAATTGGCCCCATTAATCAAGAGGGGTTGACAGAATTAATGTGGGGGAAGTTCATGAGGCTTTCCCCCATTTAAGAGAGAGTTCAAGGGGGTTTTAGCCTCGGGTGGTCCCCTCCACCATATCCTATGAGAGGTTTTTGTTCAGGTGGTCCCCACATCTAAAACCTCTCATGGGAGGTTTAGTTATAGTGGTCCCCACCTCTATAACCAACCATGGAAGGTTTCAACAAAAATAAAAATGTTAAACATTTTTATATTATTCTATTCCTCCATGAAAAACCGAAAATATAACATTCATCCTCGACCTACTACAGTTAAGGTGAAGGTCCTCTTAAGCGAATAACGGTTCTACAAGTTCAACAGTGCCCTCAAATTTAATTCTAAGCAACATTTCAAAAGATACAAAATCCCGCTTGCACGTTTAATGAACGTACCCGAAACAATGTTCAGAAATTCATTCTAGGCACACTGGGCCTCAGAATCATGAGCCGTCAATTTTTTCAAACTCGTAAAATTCTTATTTAATTAAAAAAAATTACATGTAAATTCCAGGTCTTTATATTCTTCCCACCTCAGGGATTTGCATCCCCAAAATCCAAATCACAAAAACTAGGAAAACAAGTGGGGGTACTAAGCACAGATCTGAGACTCTCGCTCCCATGTGCTCTCCTGGAGGTTCCCATGCTGTCAACGAACGCGCACCATAGGTATCAACCTCCCATGACGGACCCACTCCTTTCGATCCTCAATCTCTACTAGAACCTCCTTAAAAGTCGCCACATCGTTGACGTCCAGCTCGCCATGGTCGATGATGTGTGAAGGGTCATGCACGTATCTCATTAGTTGGAATACGTGGAAGACGTTGTGCACTTTTTGCAACTAAGGTGGAAGAGTTAAGCAGTAATAAACCTCGCCAACTCTTCTGAGGACCTAAAAGGGTCCAATGAACCTCAGAGGTAACTTGTCACCTCGACCAAATCTCCACAGACCTTGTCTAGGGGAGCCCCGTAGAAAGACGTGGTCGCCATCCTTGAACTCTAGAGGACTCTATCTCTTGTCGGCATATGACCTGTACCTTCTCTGTGCAGTCTTCACCCAATCGTAGATGATCTTCACCTTCTCTGTGGTATCTCGTACAATCTCTAGTCACACTAGTGTTGAGTCTCCAGGGTTAGTCTAGCACAAAGGTCATCTGTAAGGTCTCCCGTACAATGCCTCAAAAGGTTCCATCTCAATGGTGGAGTGATAGATGTTGTTGTATTCAAACTCCACTAAAGGCAAGTGATCCTCCCAGTTGTGACCAAAGTCAAGGACATAAGCATGCAGCATGTCCTTGAGGGTATTAATTTTCCACTTAGTCTAGACATCCATCAGGGGATGGAAGGCGGTGCTCAAACAAATTTATTTACTAAAATCCTCCTGTAACCCCTTCAATATCCAGGAATTAAAACATGCATAAAGATCGGAGAAAATCATCAAGGGTACTCTATGTAGCCACACAATCTCTTGCACATCGAGTTTTCCCAAGCTCTCTACTGAACCATGCTCTCTGATCGATAGGAAGTGGGCCGACTTGGTGAGTCAGTCGACGATCACCCAAATCAAGTCATGACCCTTGGATGTACATGGAAGTCCTGTAACGATGTCCATGGATATCCCATCTCACTTCCACTCTGGGTCCTCCGAAGGTTGAACCAACCCTCCTGGTACCTGATGCTCTGCCTTCACTTGCTAACAAGTGAGGCACCGAGAGACAAACTCTGCAACTTCATTTTTCATTCTCGGCCACTAGTGCTGTCATTGGAGGTCCTGGTACATCTTCTCTACTCCTGGATGTACCGCTAAAGGGTATGTGTGGAACTCCATCAATACTTCCTCCTGAAGTGACCCTGGTAGCATGGTACATCCTCTTAAGAGGATGACATGCTCCCCACCTTAAGAAAATCTATTAAGTGCCTGCCCCATGGATCTATGAGCATGTCGAGCCTCGTACTCAATGTCAACACACTATGCCTTCCTGACTCATTGAATAAGTGGGAGAGTGATTGTGTGAGACTAAAAAAACTACTACATCTCGATCCACAAAGGATATCTGCAAAGTGGCCAATTACTATGTCGCCTCACCTTGCAGCTGTATACAAGATCTTTGGCTGAGTGCATCTTCTACAAAATTCCCCTTCCTAGGAGTATAGACTATCTTGTAGTCATAGTCCTAGAGGAACTCAATCCAACACCGTTGTCTCAGGTTTTGGTCCTTCTGAGAGAAGATATACCTGAGACTCTTGTAATTAGAGTACAATGTAAAACGCTCACCCATCAAGTAATGTCACCACATCTTCAAGGTGAAGACCACCTCTACTAACTCCAAGTCATGGGTAGAATAGTTCTGCTCGTTCATTCTTAGCTGTCTAGAACTAGATACGATCACTTCTCGCTTCTACATCAGAACACATCCATGTCAGGTCCCTGATGCGTCGCAATAGACTACGTACCCAACGCCCTCCTCTTGAAGCCTCAAGATGGGGGCACTAGTCAACCTCTACCTCATCTCCTGAAAACATTGCTGGCGTCTCTTCGTCAACACGAAGGGTTTCCCCTTCTTCGTCAACGCTGAAATTGGTGCTGAAACTCTGGAGACATCTGGCATAAATCTCCAGTAATATCTGGCCAATACTAAGAAGAATCATACATCCGTCACAATCCTGGGTGGCTCCCAAGCAAGTACCACCTCAATATTTGCTGGATCAACTGAAACTCCAGCCTCTAATATGACATGTCCTAGAAATTGAACCTCTCAGATCTAGAACTGTAACTTCAAGAGCTTACCATAAAGCTGGTGCTCTCGGAGTTTGTCCAGTACTACCCGCAAATGATAGGCATGCTCCTCTTTAGTAGCTGAGTAGATAATAATGTCATCAATGAAGACCACTACAAATCGATCTAGGTATGGCTGAAAGATCATGTTAATGAGTCCCATGAACACTGCTAGAGAGCTGGTCACACCAAATGGCATAAAAAAGAACTCATCATGGCCATAACGACATCTGAAAGCCATCTTATGCACATCCATATCCCATAATCTTAGCTGGTGAAAGCCTGATCAGAGGTCTATCTTCGAGAACCACCATGATTCTTTCAGCTGATCAAAGTGGTTGCCAATCCTAGGAAGTGGGTACGTGTTCTTAATAGTCACCTGGTTCAGGTGCCAATAGTCAACACAAAGTCTCAAGCTCCCATCTGCCTTCTTGGTGAACAAAATTGGGGATGCCCAATGAGATACACTGGGCCAAATGAATCCATTCCCCTACAAGTCCTCCAACTTTACCCACAACTCACAAATCTCTAAGAGAGCCATCTGATACGTTGGTATAGATATCGGTGTCATCCCAGGGTATAAGTCAATGTAAAATTCCATCTCTCTACGAGGAGGTAGACCCAGAACATCATCAGGAAATACATCTGCGTACTGGTCCACCGCTATAGTATAACTCGGACTCTCCACATCAACTTCTATGAGGGTAAGGCAAGCCAATTGATGAGTGATTGGATGCACTCTCCTACAGGTATATCCATCATGTTCTGAAAAGGCTCCGTTCTAGATAGTGAAGGTAAACCTAGTCCCATCCGTGAAAACACACCGCACTTTGTGCCTAATACAGTCAATATGGGCACGGACAGTAGATAACCATTCCATACCAAATATGACATTGTAAGGCCTCAACACTTGTACTAGGAGATCTCTGCGGAAGATCTCACCTGCTAAAGCAAGCTCACATTTTTGGCACCAGTGTGTAATCATCGAATCCTCTACCGTATGATTCTCTAGCTGTAAGAATCGAGATAACGAATCTATCAGAATCTCCGAGTAGAATGAGGGTAGTGGAAATAAAATAATGACTGACACATGTGTCTATAAGTATTACAACTAAGGTATAGTAGACATAGATCGTACCTCATATCATCTCTGGAGTGTCGTGATCGCATACCTCAGCTGCCTAGAGCTGAGCTCACCCATGTACTCCTACTCCCTGTGGTCTGGGTGGAACACCTGGTGGTGGTGGCGGTAACATCTCGAATCATCTCCCACCACCATCTGCATGGTCAGCTTCTCTACCACGTCCACCTAATCCCTACGAACCACCTCGATCGAACCTTTATCTCTTCCTGGGCATTTTTTCGACTATTTTCTGATCATCTATACAGCGGGTCAGACAGTCACGAGCCATGTAACCCTACCCACTGCATGTGTAACACTGCTCGCTCCTGGCATGACTGGATCTATCTTGGGCGCCTCGCACAACCGACCCCAAATCCTAACATCGTCCCCCTGTAGTTCTGTTCCTCTTAGACTTCTATGTCATCTGTCTTCTACCAGCTGCAGAAGACTCCACTATGCGATGATTTGTTGTGGGTCTCACTGCTGGTGACTACTCATTAAGGAAAATCTACACTAAAAGGGTTATCTCTAATACCCCCACATACGTCGGGATGCTGAGTGAGATCATCAAAGCCCTGATCACCCACCTGAGTCCCTGTAAGAAGATTTAGGCCCTTAAGAATGGGTACCACACCATATCTGTGGAGTACTCTGAGAGGTGAGTTAACCTTGCTGAGTACTAAGCCACAACCATGCTTCCCTAATACAGATTAAGTAGCTCTTGAATGCGCACTATGCAAAGAGTCACTGAGACAAACTCTGCCTGAAATAGGCTCTCGAAGTCTGCCCAGAGAAGCATCACCTCCTCTTGAGCCTAGCGAATCAAGCTCCACAATCTTCCTATTACTTCCTATAGAAGACTGGAAGCATGGATCACCATGGGATCAGATAGTGTCCCTACCAATCAAAATAATATCACCATGGCCTCCAGCCAATACTCAGCAATCGGTGGTTCTGTTTCTCCCCTGATCTTGGGTGGCCCCGGGCACTGAAACTCGTGCAACGCGCTCAAGCGGTTTGCACCCTCTTCTGCTGGAGCTGGTGGCATCGGTTTCCCAATGGGTAATGGTACCACTGGTGCCTCTACTGGAAGAGGGCCCTGCAAAGAGGCCTCGTCGCCCGGTGGAATATCAGTGCGTACTACTCTCGAAACCCTAGCTTGTTGTCAGCGTGGAGGCATCTTGAAAATAAATTGGTTTTCCACGGTCAATTAGTTATACCTAGTGAGATGACTCAAATATTTCACAAAGAAGACTCTTGAATACACTCACTCAATTAGTGTTTTCGTGCACTAATTCAAAAATCAGAAGTCAAGGTCCTGGTCTATGGATACGTCGTCTGCCACACCAATACTGTATTCCCTAAATTGATAACCACACTCACTACACTTAACACTATTTCTATTAAAAAGAAAGATCAGAGTCATATTTTCTATGGTAGAACTGACTCCTCTGATACCAATTTGTCACGACCCATCCCCCAGGGCTCGTTCGATGACTACCCCAAGCTTGCATTCCATAGACCAAGGAAGGCAACAAGCATCGAAAGGCGTATTCTCTATAACCGGGAAGGAATTTCCTTTATAACATATTAACACACACAACCAAGCACACAACAAGATAGGAACACAAGTCAACTGTATAGAAAAAGGAGTGGTAAAAGTAAAAAGGTGCCGGAATACAAGCCCAACAGTAATAGTACATGTAGAACTAATATATAATACATCTTAATAAAAATAAAGGTAGCTATAGGGTTGTCCTATGAGGTTCCTACCTGAAGGATAGGTATAAATCGCCTCAGCAGCACTCCATGTCTGCCCATATCCTCTGCATACTATCACGCCATATGGTCCACCTTTGCACCCCGTCTAGCCCTGGTACCGTCAGCCTCGATCAGAAATGTCTGTCATTTGCACCAAGCACAACAAGGTTTGGGCATATCCCATGCAGGGGTAAGTATAGCGATACTCAGTAAGGACCCTGAGACCCTCAATGTCTCACAAAATCCACCATGGACAAACCACAAGACATGAAATCAATAGACAACCCTACTTAGGTATATGCCCATGCATATACCTAAGTTATCAACTATACCTATCTCAATCATGAGGAAAACACAGAGTCCAAATACAAATCCTTGAGCTCAACCCTTCCACAAAGGAAGAAATACCGCGAAAGAAAGTACCACACAGGTACACCACACAGAAGAATACCACCATTGTATTACAACTAAGAGAACTACTACATGGGTACGAACTCATCTCACACCATGTATAACTTTAGTACAGCAGTAGAGATGATTAGATGTAACTAATGAATCATCTTACTCTGTTAAGAGGCTCTGCTGCTGACCCACATAGGATCACTCAATGCGGACCCACATAGGATCACCCGGTGTAGACCCACACATGATCTCTCAGTGAAAACCCACACAAGATTTCTAGGTGCTAACCCACAAATTATAGCTCGGTGCTGACCCACACAGGATCGCTAGGTGCTCACCCACCCAGGACCGCTCTTCATTTTTCACGTCACAACCAGCTACAGGGTTCCCACACTACACTCGCTTGTCTCCGAGAGGGTTTTCTCCACAATCCACTGGTCAATAAACCAACTTCCAAAAAGTTTCATGAAGAAGTATCTCAAAGGACATCCATTTCATAGGGGTGTCAATGCAATAGATGGTGCATCAATCAGACACCCGGTCTGTGAGTTATTAGCCTTTTAGTCCCTGACCCCGGTTGGATTTATGCTCGATCCAACCCGTCCAAACTCCAACTTTATTGAAATATCTAGTAGGGTATACTCCAAGGTACCTTCTCGATCCATGGTTTCTAACACCACTGACTGTTCGTCCAATAGACGTCTGGTGCCAATATTATGTCCAAAAGAGCGAAAAATAGGTCGAAGTGGGTCCGGCCCTGCCCATTGGGCAACGCACTTGGGCGGTGCGGGGCGGCGGGGAGTCTGCGTGGGAGGCAAAGGCCGCGGGTGGCTGCTGGTGTCGCAGGGCGGTTGAGGACGCCGAGCAGTGTGACACCACGGGTACCGTGGGGCGGTGCGAGGCCACGGGTGTCACGGGGCGGTGCCAGGTCGCAGGGGTCGTGGGGTGGCGGCTGCCGTGAGTTTTGAGGGATGACGCATGGCAGAGGGGGTCATTAGATGGAATGAGGATGTGGGGGCCGCTAGACAGTGGAGCGCCACGAGGCGCCGAGGCCATGGGCGGTCTGGTCGTGGACGGCGGAGCGTCGCAGGGCGTAGAGGCCACGAGGGCCACTGAATGGCAGAGCGCCGCGGGCGGTGGTGGCCGCGGATGGCAGAGGATACTGGTGTCGGGGGCCACAGGTGGTGTGGATGTGGATGGTAGAGGTCGCGAGGAGTCGTGGCCACAGACAAAAGAGTGTCGTGTGGTGGTGGAGCGTCGTTCCTTCATCAGCGAGTGGCTCGACCGGCCGCCCTTTGTTCTTCGCGGTTATTGAGTTCCACCGTTTCCAAACATCGACAACGGTCGCCATCACCATCATG
The DNA here is from genome assembly GCA_963277665.1 of Viscum album. Lineage (NCBI taxonomy): Eukaryota > Viridiplantae > Streptophyta > Magnoliopsida > Santalales > Viscaceae > Viscum > Viscum album. Next base: position 1,035,534,914 of record OY728130.1, read on the forward strand.
AAGAACACAGAAAAGAACCAAGGTTTGCGAAAAGGCTGGGCCATGTTTGTTTGGCTTTCACTCTCCCTGTTAGGGTGGTACCAAGCAGTTATAACATCTTCCTTGATTCACAAAGAATTGTCATGAATGGTAAGGGGAAAAATTCAAACATTCACCCTACCTCGATGTGTTTGTTGAAGTCGGTGAGGAGGGGAAGGATGGTCATATATTGAAGACGCCCTACATTGGTTGCCTCCAAAAGGTGCTTTCGATATGACTCAGGGTCGGTTTCCTTGTTCTTTGATCTCTGATGTCCGTTCTTTGTTGGGAGGTGTTTTTCGTTGGAGAGGGTAAAGTTCTTCCAAGTGCTTTTCCAACACTTCTCCCAACAAAATAATAACAAATATAAATTATATTATGCTTTTAATTTAACATTAATTAGCACCATTAATCAAGAGGTGTTGGCATAATTAATGTGGGGGAAGTTCAAGAGGCTTCCCCATATTTAAGAGGGAGTTCAAGGGGGGGGGTTAGACTTGGGTGGTCCCCACCACCATAACTTATGAAAGGTTTTAGTTTAGGTGGTTCCCACCACCATAACCTGTCATGGGAGGTTTAGTTCTGGTGGTCCCCACCTACATAACCTCACATGGAAGGTTTAAACAAAAAACATGTGAATTTTTTTTATTCTATTCTTCCATGAAAAACCCAAAATCTAACATTCACCCTTGACCTATTGTGGTCGAGGTGAAGGTCCCCTTAAGCGAACACCGACGCAGGGAGTTCAATGGTGCCCTCAGATTTCAATTCCGAGAACCGGTTCAAAATATACAAAAACCTGCTCGCACTTTTACTCAACGTACCCAAAAACAAGTTCAAAAATTCATTCCGGGCACACCGGGCCTTGGAATCACACGCCGTCAATTTTAGCGGACTCGTAAAATTCTCATTTAATTAAAAACAGTTACATTGAAATTCAGGTCTTTACATTAATGGTACTTGAAGAAATAAATCGTGGAATTAGAATTTATTTGGGATAATTTGGGATTGGATTCCATAGGAAATTAAATGATACAAAGAGTTTGATAAGGGTACATGAGAAGTCCTATTATTGATGAGTTTGACTTGATTTTATTTCAATTATTCATTGATTAATGGTTAATGAATGTGATTCTGACATGGAAAGTGACCCATAAGTGTAAATAAAGGAGGGGATGCCGTTTCCTTTTTTATCAATATTTGTTTTTCTTTTTATATGTATTATACATAATTTTTATCATATATTATATTTTATTATTTTAACTATTTAGCACCATAATTCAATAGTCACCTCAGTACCTTATTTTTTTTCTTCCAAAAAATCAAATCAAACCTATTACATTATTTCAATTCCATGATGATAAATATAAAATAAATTTTATCAAATTATGTTTCTAAATACTACAAATTTACATTTAAATACACATAATACGTTATAAACCCATTTTATTTAAATAAAAATAACTTCTTATCTAATTAGTTATTATATTTTGATGTATGATCAATCCTAAATTATTTAATTTTATTATTTATTTATTAATAATTATAAATATGATTTCGAATTCATTAGTCATTTTTATAAAAGTTTTGTATTTCGATTTTTTTCAATTTAAATTTACTAATTTGTTATATGTAACATTTTTATGTCTGGTTACCATATAACCACTGAACATATGTCTAGCAGTAAAATAATAATTACATTAAACTTTTTCATTAATTTATATAACCTCACATAATAATCACATGTTTATTTAGAAAATATATTCATTTAATTTTTAAAATTTCTATCATATTTTAAATTTTTTTTCTTTTTTCCATTGTTATAATTAGTTGGATGATTTTCGAGGGAAACCACAATGGTTAATATTTCACATTCATGGTATTTCTTTACATATTGTTTTGTTCATATAATAATATTCTTAATTTTGTGACATATTTATTTCTAAAAATGTATTAATTTTTATCATTTATGATAGTGTTTTATCATTAAAAATGTATATTTTTCCTTTTTAAATAATTTTTACATGTGGAAAATGTTATTCAACACATTCTAGAAATTAAAATGTGGTGTTTTACATTCAATATTTAAATAAAACCCATGAAAAAATTCAATAAAATATATAGAATAATCAATATTATATTAAACTTCATAGCGTACGACTATTTATTTTTATTTTATGACCGATGCATTAGTAGTTAATGTTTTCTTTAAAAAGAGTTTATATTATAATCATATTTTTTTATCATAATTCTGTTATAGTACATTAAATTACTATATTTTTTAATTCATTCTTAACAACTCCAAATATCGTATCATTATTATCTGAATCAAATTATTTTACCCTTAATATTATTAAAATTAATAAATATTTGTCTTCGTATTTTAATTTTTCAATCACAAAATACATGAATAACATTAAAATATTAATTAGTTATAAACAATAGCTTTTTTATAAACAATGTAGGTGTAAAATAATTTTCTTAAAAAATTTTAGTCACCATAAATGGGTGAAATAGAATTTATGATTAAGGATAATTATGTAATAATTAATTATTTTAATTATCAAAAAATAAATAAAGTTCTTAGGAGTTGCTTCAACATTCTCTCATTTATGATAATTAAAAAACATGTTCAGAATTTTTCTGCATTTTTGAAATTGATCAAAAAATATTAAAGTAATAAATTCATCTTACTTTTAATGTATACATAGTTATAAGTTAAAATATTATACACCTAAATTGTACATTGATTATTGTGATAGAATGTAACCCTTTAATTATCTTGAAATTTAATCTTCCCATAAATTCATACATTATTTCTCATATATAGTAGTCCAAACTATTTTTGACAAATATATTAGAAAAGAGGAAATTTGATCCAACTTTATTTATTAAATGGTATTTAATAAATAGTTAAATTGTTCAAATATATATAGATGATATTATATTTGGATTTTCAAGAGATTCAAATTTTAATGAATTTTTAAATTTATTGTATTCAGAGTTTGACATGAGTCTTATGAGTCAACTTATGTTAGTTTTGGGATTGTGAGTAGTCCAAAGTCAAAGTTATATATTTTTTAATCAATCCAAATATGGTAAATATTTTTTTTAACTAGTTTGGTATTCATGGATGTCAAATATCAATTATTTGAATGGGTACTTCATGTTTGTTAGATTCTAATAAAGTTGAAAACCCTATTGATAATAAGAGGTTTACAGTAATGATTGTTATTTTAATTTGAATATTTCTAGAAGAAAATTGATAATTTCAATGTTTACATGTACTATATTCCAATATAATCCCAATTCAATTCATTTAAATGTAGCTAAACGATTTATTAATTTTGTTAAACGGTTTGTGAATCTTAGATTTTTTTTCACCACATACTTCATTTTAACTAACTAGTTTTTCAGATTCTAATTTTGGTTCTTGGAAAATCGATAGAAAACATACACTATATATGAGTCACTTTCTTGGTAAATTTTTACCTTCATGGAGTTCTAAAAAATGATATTTAGTGTCATTATCAACAGTTAAATGTGGGTATATATCTGCTACATCCTTTTGTTCACAACCATTATTGAATAATGAAAATATTTCTCATTTTTTGTTTTAATTTCAAAAAAATACCAATTATTGTGATAATAATTATACAATTTCTCCCTCTAAAATTAAATTCCACAATTCTAGGAATAAAAACATTGATTTCTGATTTCACTTTCTTGTAGATCATATTCAAAAATGGAATATAATCATTGAATATATTTCAAAAAAAAGTAAGATAGCCAACATATTAACTAAGCACTCATATTTTTCTATGTTGTTATGATAAAATTTAAATTTCGTATAATTGAAATTTATAATCTATTTAGGTGAAGTAAAAAAAATATTTTGGAACTGATTCTTTACATCTATTTACTTTTAGACTAGTTCATGTTGAACTATTCTCCGAAATATGATTTATTAGTTGGTTATTACTTAATTCATTTAATATAGTATCATTTCTTTAATATCCTCTACTACCTTCATGGTTACTTAAGCATTCTAAAATATTTTTCAAAATATGTTTGGAATACTTTATACAAGAAAAATTGAATTAATTAAAGGGGGCTTAAAATTTTAGTGTTATTTCATCGTTATATTTTTTCCCAATAATATTTTTCTAATTTAGGGGTATAATCTATTCACTTATAACTATGTATACATTAAAAAGAAGACTAATTTGTTACTTAAATAAATTTTATCAATTCATAAAGGGGGAAATTTAAGATCATATTTTATAATTATCAATAAGGGGATGAATATTGAGGTGGCACATAAGCACTTAATTTATTTAAATTTAGAAAATTACAATAAATATTTATTTCATAGGTATCATTTCCCATAGATTTTATATCCATTTTTATTCCCTCAAACATGGTTTAATTAAATAATTTTATGCCTAAAATATTTTTAACATATACTATTGTTAATAATTGATTATTTTTTCAGATCTTCATCAAGTATGTTCTGAACTGACCTGGTGAAATATCCATCACTATATAGGTTAACATTATATGAACTTTGATTTTTTATATTATTGTATTTTGAAAAATTTGGCTATTTCCTGGCTGAACATACTAAAAACATCCAAGTAGTTGTATGAAAAAATATTCAAGTTATTGTAATACTGTTATCCATAAAATTTATAACTGTTGAACTAACAACATGAAAAAATTCAATAGACCATAAAGTGTTCTAAAAATATCCCAAAGTCATAGACTAATAGTCCCATTCAATGTGTCCGCATGAATAAATTTTAGAAGACCAAGTGATCATTATTTTGATTGAACTAGAGTGAACATTTAGCAATTTCTTCAACCTACTGCTAAAATAAAAATCAATCAACCTAATGAAGGTGATATTTGGATTAGTTTTGAACCAACCTTATGAAATGGAAAGGTATTGAACCTTCCTTTTGAATTATATATTTATAAATGTGTTGAAACTATCTTATGAAGTTGAAAATTTGGAAAATTATTGAACCAAACTTATGATATACCATAATTGATAATTTAGAAAAGTGTAGAACCTACCTTACGACCTATTGTGAGTGAATATTTTGAATAGTGTTAAACCTACTTTATGACATATGGTCACTCAATGAATATTTCTTTCATGGCCCCCTCCACAAATAAATACCCCTATTGGGTCAGTGATGGGAGGAGGAGGATAATGACTCCCCGTGCCCTGCTTAAAAGAGGCACCAGGTTGGCAACTAACACGAATGTTACAGTAAAAATAAAAATGGTTGGAATTACCCTCTAAGAGAACATCTAAACGAGAAAAATAAGATAGATACACCAATAAAATCCTTCTAATAAATACTTAAAAGAAAACCAATTGTATAAAATTAATGTTATATAGAATATATAAAACATAAACAAAAACTACAATTACCAAGAGAGTAAATTCGGCAGTGACTACGAGGCCCAAACAACTCCTCAACAACCCCTAGCTAGTAGTGACCAGTCTGATCTCCATATGAATCTTATTAACCTACAAGAATTGTTATATATATATATATTGATTGATCTCAAAAGTATACTCAGTAAGATCCTCCCTATATCCAATTGTGAAAATGATAAAGAAAAAATTCAAACTCCTAGTAAACAATAAGTGAAAGTAGCTCGTCACCAAAACAAGTATACTATATTTCCAGCCTACCCATGGTTGTATATCACTGAGTATCGTATATATGGAATCATGTATTATAGTGAAAAATCATAAAGATTACCCCATTGGTTTTCTGCTCTTCCTCTATATCACACATCTTGGTCCATCTCTCTGCCAAAATAGGCTTTCCTAAAAACACATTGTCTAAGAGTAACAACTCATTTTTTACATCACCACATCACCTCATCCACATATGTATATAGTTATTGAGAAGTCTTCGAGTGCCTCCGAAGATCCTATGATGTGTATCATAAATCAGGTATTATGCCTCAATCTATCACACCCCATACACCATGTAAGAACATTGATCCATCACATCATAGCGTATCACAACTATAATTAAAATTTGGATTATATATCAATAATTATATGTGTGTGATATAACAACAATCCATTACATTACTCAGCACACATACATTTTTAAAGTAACCATTGTGAATACTAGCACATAACACCACCAAGAGAAGAGAGTGGGTCTAGAGGGGGTAGTTATAAATTTTTTTCCTCATCAGCCCAGATTTTGTGGAAAATAACCTCTGATAGTGCATTGGGTGTTTGTCACCGAAAAAAGAAAGGGTGGTGTAGTATATGAAATCACAAAATTTACAAGATATAATAGTTCTCAAAGTCGCTCTAGGGGAATAACCTAGTCATAGTCTCAACTACAACTATTGCCATTTAGACAGCTGAGTTCCACTACTAGAAATAAGATATCATATCATCGCACAAGCATTTAAAGATCTACATTAAATTAATTCTTCCTATTTAAGCACTACACTTTATCTTAATAAATTAATTAACCATTAATTAACTATTTACATTATTCTAGAATACTCGCTACATTTACCATTAAAGTAAATTCCATACCCTCCAGGTATAATCTAACCAAAACCATATTTCTCAATATTAACATTAATATTACCAATTAATTACCAAATAACCAACCCCGTGGGTTAAACATTTATTAAGAATTAATTAGGCTTTCTATAATTCTAGGTACTATAGGAAAAATCCTTCGATACCACCAAAGAGATGCATAACCAAGCATGTTCATCCACCTCAGGAAATTGGGAAATGAAAGTAGATTAAAGAAGAAACCTAGAAATCGGGCCTTTAAACAGATTCACAATAAGAAAGCATCTAGAGTCAAGCATATCAATGGGAAATCCCATATTTTTAGGGCATCAACATGAACAATAGAAGTCAGTGTCCTGAGGATTTAAAATTTTTCATCGTCGAAGTAATGAAACCTTTTCATATTTAGTGATCCATGTCCCAGTAGAGGTTAAAGGATCTTATAAGAATTTTTTAATGATCAAAAAATAAAACTAAAATTAATACCTCATTCTAAAAAAAGCGAACTCGACATCAACTCATACCCAGTGACCAATGCTCAAAGGATCTGAACTCAAATCCCACTAGATTATCAACGCATACTTCAATAATCTAATTGAACGTCGATCATTGAATTTCATATTCTATCACATATCACTAATGATTTATTAGACATCACAACAATCACCATGATCTCATCCCTTTGATCCGCAAAGTCATTCTGGAATCGATTTCTTATTTGGGAACTTTCTCTATCCAGGTTGAAAGAGGAGATAGAGGGTATCAATTCCATTAGAATGAATAGTAATTAGAATAGAGAATCCTCTCCTATTTATATATTATATTTTTTAAATACTTGGAAAGGGTTCCCAACCCCAGGAAATAAAATTAAAAATAAATAAGCAGTAAATTACACATTACTATGAATTAATTGTGTCATAATTCCATTTTTATTTCTGTCACATACATTTAATATATAATAAATATTTTATTTGGTAAACCTGTGACATTAACTTGATACTTAATTATAACTAATATTAAATGAACCTTGAATATTAAAATAATATTTTTTCATATAATATTTTTCGTGTAATCACTAAATACCTTGTGAATACATTTAATATATAAATTCAACCCAATTATTCTATACCTTAATAATAATGAATTTATTTATACATTAGATAAAATTAACACTTGGACAACACTCTGACCTAGTTGTGGGGCCCACTATGTCCTGTATAATTATTCACCAAAATTGGGACGACTCTTGAATACTCTATCGTGTGTGACCCTCTAGAACCATAGCTCTATAGTAGTGACTACTATTCATAGATAAGGAGTAGAGTATAACAACCCATTAAGGTGCCCAAGTAGATAAGTAAAATTCATAACAATGATAACCTTTCCTAAAAACATGCATTGTGTAATATAATCTCTTTTTCTCACGACATATCATAAACCAAGATTAACAACTTGTGTCATCATCCATTATTTCATTTTTATTTTTTAAATATAATAAGATGGACTTACCTTCGAATACATTGGACAAGGTATTTTGAAGGTTCTATAATCTTGGTCAACTAGGTCTGATATATCACTTCCCCAAATCATATGTGAAAAATTCTATCTTAACCATTCAACCAATATCATACCACCAATGATGCACCCAACACAAACTACCTCTACTCAAATTCAATGTCATGATTTTTCATTTCATTTGTGTATGTGATAAAATGATACATATTGATAATGATCTCAAGTCAAGAGAACAATACCCATGTTTAAATATATGAACAATGAATGATAACTGAAACAAGTGATGTTCATATTGGTGGGTATGTCCTCATGATCTCACCTACAAGAGATCTCCAAGTGAGTACATAATGGGAAGAATCTAAAATCTTATGAGTCTCAACCTCTTGATAGTCATACATCAATTGTTTCTAGATAATAAGATGTATCTAAACAATAGGAAATATGTTTAATATTAATTTCATAATATCTTGATGTTATCATTATAGTCTAGGAACTACTCTAACCATTTGAAAAGAAAACTAATATAGGGACATTTCAATTTAAATAGTGGATGCATAAATATCAACACTATAATGGTAAGTGTACATCTTTTACAACTCACTATATAAATGGTATGAAAACCAAGATGTACTGATAAAGTCAGTTCTAGGGAACCCACTTTTACAACACTCCTACTTTCAGTAAATCCAACTTACAAACTATCCTTTTTAGATATCACTTGATATTATCATGTTTCTATTGAGTTATGTCTTTATTCCTAGTCCTTCCATGTTTCCACCACATGGTAATTATACTATCTTCAAATTTACCTCCTTGAGTAAGACTTCTCAAGAGATGATATCCCTAAATATATCCCATTTTCTACTACTAAAACATGATATTATGCATAGTAATAGTATTAGAATTATCATAATTTATATAATGATAAAACATTACTTACTACACATGATTCTAAGAACTAGACCAATTTTTTTGTATTTCTTCATAGATTCATTAGTTGAATCAAAAGTTGTAACACACTAGATATTGGTAGAAATGGATACCACTATCTTGAATGATCTAAACTTCATAATTACCTTAAACTGATTTCGATATATAATAATATTTATCTAGATGAAATCTAGTTTTTGTCGTATTGTAACTAGTATCACTTCTTCTACACATACTAGGTACACCCCTTTTTGTACTTTCACATGTACAATTGGATAGTTATAAATTATTCCCTTGCAGTTCTCCTTAATATAATTAATATTTTCAAATAATAAATTTCATGTTGTCAATATAATTTCTTATGAATATCATGTCTTGTGTGATTGACCCCTCTTAGAAACATGTGGGATTCAACACAATGCATTAATATCCTCTTATTTCCTTACATGTTCTCTTAGAGATAATTATACCTTATGATACTGGTAACAATTCTCTCTAAAATTGTTCCAACTTATAGTTTTACAATACATAGTCATTATATGTACTATTTAATTTGTCTAATAAACCTTTAGATCTACCTTTGTATATCTATTTCTCTAGATCAAAGGTTTCTACTTTAATCAAATCTCTTAAGAGTTACGTTCATTATGGTTTTAACAGACTATAATGTCATTATTTATTTTAAATATGTAATCAAACATATTTCACATATAAAAACATGATTCCCAAATTAAAAACATGTAGATATATGGTAAAATTAAATATAAATGAATATTTTATGATCTTATTTCATACACTAACCATAAACTAGATTTCAGTAACTTTCACCCCTTATTGGATTTATACGGTGTCACCATTGCTTTCTTGTTATTTAATATAGATAACTTCCATGATTGGTTGTGTTGACATCAAATTATAAACAAAATGATCATATAAAGAGACTTTGACAATTAAAATTCGATTATATTTAGGGATAACCACTTTGCATTAAAAATCTATCCTTATTGGTACGACGTTATTACCACCCATGTATAGTATCACTTGAATAACCAATGACCATGGTGAATAAAAAATCATTTCCATGGTTTTAAACTTCCTACACAAAATTTTTCTTTAAAACATTCTCTTTTACATGCTCTTTTGGAACTTATTGCAATTCCAACTACTTGTGCATTTTGGTCATTGACTAAACCCAATCCAATATTTCTCCCACTATCTCAAATAAAGATATGAACCCTTTTATAAAAATATTCCCTATCACATGACTATAAATTTTTTATATAGGTATTTATATACTATCATATATGATATTTAGGATTTTAACTAAGACGTAAAGTGTGTTTGTCTTGGTGGATGATTTTTTATATCCTAAACTCTTTGAATCTAAACACATAATCTTATGTCATAATGGATTTATATCATTCTATAATTCCTATGATATACATTTTTAATTATAGTTGAAATAGGGTTTTGTGATAATGCCTCTATTTTCATATCGTAACTCAAAAAAATTCAAGTCAAAACAATGAAAATATATCTCAACATTGATTATCCTTTTAATTACATCACAACTCTTATGTGAATAATGAAATGTGTGTTTAAGAATTACTCTAAGATACATTATATTGATTAATTTTATCATTTAATACTCCTCATCAATCCTCTTTATTAGAATAATAGATTTTATTTTTGAAAAGGTAATGTGTGTTTAGGAATCACTCCATGATATATTATAATGGTTGATGCATTGTTTTTCAATATATTATTCTCCTTACTAGCCCGAAGAAACTCATATCTTCTAACCATGAATACATTATAAGTCACTTTCATATTCCTTAAACAAGACTTAATAGAATCATATAATGTATATATGTCACTAACTTAACCTTGGAGTATTTTATGCTCTCTAGATTGACTCATCCCAATAGATTTTTATCTTGTATTTATATATAATGGTGTCTTTATCCAAAATTAATTAAGTATATGTGTTAAAATACCTAAAGAATTTAACTCTAATGTGTCTGAATACCATAATGGGTATATAATTGAAAACTACTTTTAATTTTACTTTATAAATAATATTATTGAATAAATGGGTATTGAAGTATTACAATTTAAATTCATCATATATTTCCCATGATTCATTGATTACTTAACTTTTGGTTCTGTATAAAATAAAATAATAAACATTAATTCAGAAATGTTCTAGTTGAATTCAACACACAATTATTTTATTATAATAACTATTCACTTGGAATTGAAATTGTGTTCTTATCACCATTAATGTAGGTATAACTCTTCCTTATCTACATGGAGATCACACCATGACTTCTTTTAATGTTTCATTACTTCCTTGAATCCTATATTTAGAAACTAGTGTGTAAAGATGTATTGTCTCTAATACCAAATTACCATAAATTATATATCACATTTGGTGATGAATATACCTAAAGGAGAAGCTCCTTCTTACTTCTATTTGTATTAATTATAGTTTCACTTTTTGTAACCTATCTTTCCACATGAAAGGAAAATATCCTTATGTGCAATGATCTCCCTCTTTATCATTGATTTCATAGAAATATTTTGTGAAGGTTTCTTTGAATTATATTTGTAGTATTCATTTTTTACCTTTTCATTATGTTTGTTCTCCTTAAGAATTAATGAGTTTAATTTCATTAAATTATTATCTTCTTGGAGAACCCATATTAAAAGATATTTAATTGGTTTATATAGACTATTTTTTTGTTAATTCTAAACAAAACTGAAAAAACTAGGGGTATAGATAAGAGAATGAAATTAAATCAAAGTTCATTATTTGAATTGAAACCAAATTCTTATATTCATTCAATGTACTTTATAATACTGAGTATATGAGGACTAGCTAGAGTTGCATCTATCAATCGATACATGATCATTTGGATCATTATCTCATTATTTCATGATTCACATTCTCCTCATAAACTTTTCAATGATAAAGCAAAATGGTATATACACCAATGTTCTTATTTTACATCTGAAAATACATGGACAATGATGATATAACTAATCTATAATCATCAAAATTTTCATCCTTGTCTCTCCTATAAAAGAAAATTATCGTCCTCAACAGCTCAATATAGAGGATTATCAGGTTGTGGGGTCTCCAACACATATAATTTTCTTTCAAACTATAGTACTATGATAAATCACCTTCACCATTCTTGGAAGTTTTCACCAATGAGTACATGATCATTATTTAAGATAGATCAGCGATTATATGTGGTTTTACATAGCATTTCATATATAAAAAACTCTATGAGTTTAATAGGATTATCTTTATTACTAATTACACATTACCAATTAATTAAATCATTTAATATCACAAACTATTTTATTATTCTTTATAAACCTTCTGTACTAGTATCAGAATACTCCATCACTTAATAATTCTAGTGGAAGTGATCCTAAAATCATATCTTCATAGTCCAGAAGATATGGAAACTCCAATACCCAAAGTGTTTCTTGGTATGCATTTTACTAGCCAACCTAATTATCTCTCAGTTCATTGATCTTCTGAGTTAGGTCCCGGCTTCTAGAATCATAAACTTTATTTACTCAACAATTTATTCTAAATATGAAATAATCTAGATATGGATAATTATGTGTTCCACCTTTATTTAAGTCAACCCATATATCTCATAAGAACTCCCTAGTAGTGGTAGGCTCCCTCAACAAGGTATGATGAGCACCCCATTCACTGGGTTGTGTTTAAATTCTAACAATTTAAGATGTTTTTAACATATTTTTCCTTTTATGATTTTTCAATATTTTCAACGAATGTAATCCAATTATATTAAATAATTTCATAGTTTATTGTTGCACTCACAACTGAACACGTTGTTATATAAAATATTCATAGTCTCTTTATGCATTTTTATATTTGTTGTTTTAAGTGTTTCCTACAATCATGGAAATGTATATGATAATAAATAATGTGTAAAGGAAATAAATTACCCAATAAATCCTGATAATCTATTATTGGTTGATCAATTTAAACTCAATGGATCATTTGTGACCTACAGGTGTCATACCTAATTCAGTTCTTGAATCATGACTCAACTCTCCACCAATCAATTGTTTTCATTTCTCATCTGGTATATTGCCTCATCTCGCTGTGGTCAATGTTTTTCATCATCATTTTTAATTGTAAAAAAGTTATTTCATGTAGGTGATGGGATCTTGGGAAGTGCAATGTACATAAAAAAATTAAACTGATGGATGCACGTGACCTTATAAATTTTTAAATGATGAATATGTTGTGAAGTTTATCAAAAAACATAAACAAACTTTACAAAAATCTCACATAGTTGTAATAAATAATTAAATGAAATAAAAATATACATGCACTGTCAACACTCAAGAATATTTTATCGATAAATTAAAATAATGATAAAAAATTAAAATGAAATATATTTATGTTAAATGGAATATAATAAATTTAATGATTTATTTTAAATTAAAAATATTTAATTTACTTTAGTCCAATTATAAATTTAATGTTGATTCTAAAATTAAATTAATTAAGAAATTAATTTTAGAACAAAGTTAAATTAATTTTTCAAAATATTATAACAAATATTCTAAAAATTTATAAATTCATTTTGTATATTTAAATTATTATTTAGGACTCAAAACCCCTTCAAGGCCCTCTGCAGGTTAGGCCACCCCCATGTAGGTTATTTATGGGTGAGGAAGACCAACTGGGGGGAGATTTGGGTTCGACAGACCCATAACAAGGCGTAATAGGGTGGGTCAGGTTAGGAACGAATCATGAGAACCTGGATTTAGAAAGATAGGGTTGGGAGTGTGGATAGGGGTGTTTGTACATTCCACAAACATTTTACTGAATAGGATACTAGTCAAGGTCTTCATTGGAGGGGGGATTCCATTTCAGAATGGAATGGGTGGTCTAGACTACACACGAAAGGGCTAAAAAATGAGTGGATGTTGTGGGATCGAGAGAGTGACGTCTAATGTGGCATTGTTTTCTTTAGGAGGTAGTGGAAAGCAGCCCGAAAAGAATGTATGATAAGAGTATTTCAGGGGATGAAGGATATGGAAAACATGAAGCAAGGGGGAGTCAGCTCATGAAATAGTGGTGCGGCTGCCATCGATCAACTGAACTGGCCTGGGTGGAGGCATCCACAAGCTGTCAGATGGAGTCTAGGGGAGGGTAGTAGGTTTTTTTGGTTAGTACCACAGTGGCTCAGGCTACTGGTGTCTCACCTGAGATGAATCTTGCCTCATAAGATTGACATTTTTTATTTTGTGTTTTGTTTTCTGTTTTGAAGATAGCAGAAAATCCCACAAAATAGTCTTCAATAATTTTAAAAAAAACAATCCTAATATTTGGATTTATAAATATATATATATATAATTATTTTTTATTTTTATTGGTTTATTCGGGTTGGGAAGTGATTAACTTATCATCATTTGGTATTTTGTGTTTTTTAGCATCTTAATATTAGGCATTTGAAAAACACAATGATGTTAGTATACAAACCAATTAACCATTCTCTTTTTCTATTCAATTATTTAATAAAAATAAAAACAATTTTAATTTTTAAATTCAACAATTTCATAGAAACTATAATAGATGAAAAATAATGTTCCAATTCTTGTTAGAACACTATTTTCCCACTTTGTATATGTGTATATAGATATATTTATTTATTTATATATATGTTCTTCCAAATACCCAAAAAAAGAACCTCTTTTGACCCAAAAAACAATTGGGTGGCTATAAATTGTCCATATGAGCTTGGATCAATGTGTGGACAAATCTATTGGGACTCAAACAAAGATATATACATAATTTAAAGATTCATGGCTTGTAAAATTCACTTGATCACACTGATAGATATTGATGGTAATAGGGAACATGGTGAAATATTGTGGGATGGGGATTTAAAATATTTCATCACCATGGCGACTAAACATGGCCAAATCTAGAGATCTGAGCCCTAGAAGTGGTTTGAAGATCTCATGATATTTTTTCAAAGAAAAAATATTAAAACAATAATGATTAACTTTTTATAATCAAATAATGATAAACAATGAAATTTCACTTGAAAACATTTCTCAAAGGATCCAAACTCAAATTCCATTAGATCATTGACAAAAACTTGAAGAATCCTTTTTAATTCTGATCATTGAATATTGGGATCTAGTGTAGATCTCCAATAATTTCATTGATTCCATAACAATCACAATGTTCTCTATATAAACACATGACTTTTAGAAATTAATATTACATAACTTTTGTGGAATACTTGAACATTATAAAAACAAACACCCAAAGACCATATTTGGTACAATGCCTTTAGAAACAATGAAAGATAACACTGGTATATAAATGAGCTTCATCATCTCCCACTAGGTTCTTCTTGACTAGAACCCTTCATAGACATATCAAACAATGTAGATATCATCATAACCTATGGAAAAGAAAACATAATAGGTGTGAGCTCAAATACTCAATAAGGGTAATCAAGGGATATATGTAAGCATAAATAGGAGCATAAGGGTATGAGAATGTGATCATCAAAATAAAAGATCATACCCTATATATAAACAAAACATTGAATAAATATTATTAGTTCATAAGGCATGAATCATAATTACATAAAGAGAATAATCCATGAAATCATAACGTATGAAAAATAAATGGAATTGTAGAAACATATAAGAATATATTGATTTCCATAGTATCCAAGGTGTCACTTCCAAGACCATATTAGTGGACTAAGTCCATTGCTGAACAAGGTGAACCCCCATTCCATCTTTGTATTACTGATCCTATTGAACCCTCATTCTAGCCCTGTATTACTAAACTAACTAAACTTTCAATCCAAACCTATATTACTGAACCAATTAAACCCTCATTCCAGACCTGTATTACTAAATCGAGTAAACTCTCATTCAATCCCTATCTATCCCATCAGATATAAATCTTTACCTAATGCATTATAGGGAGATATAAGTCTCACCCATCAGATAATGAAATCATACATACAAGTTCCACAAGATCATAAATAAATATATCATAATCTATGAAATGAAATGGGTATCATCAACATGTAAACATGTCATTACCAATTTAAAGAGACAGGTTTCATCATCATTTCATCATAAGAATAACCCATAAAAAGAAGTGGGTTTCAAAAGCATATAACCCATGGAAGAGAAAAACTCTTCACAAAAATCAGGTCATCAATACATAATCCATTCATAAATGAATATGAATGGAATCATTGAATAATTTCCCCATAGAGCCATGACTAAAACCAATGGATGTTGTCTTAGATGGGAAGTAATTTTGAACGATATTTTAAAACATTTCTTGATTAAAATATCCTTTATTGTTTGAAATGGGATTTTTAATGCATATAACCATTTGAAAATTATTTTCATATAACACAGGTTTGAAAACATATAAAGAGACCAAAAATAATTTTGAAAACCTTTTTCCTTTAAAACATATAAAATAAGTTTGAAACCATTTTAAAAACATTATTCTTTGAAAAAACTTTAACAACTAGTAAATAGAGCTTGAAAAAGTTTTGAAAACCATTTCATTTAAAATACTTTCAAAACATGTATATATGGCCTGAAAACATTTTGAAAACTATTTTCCATGAATGTATATAAAAGAATCCTAAAAAAGTTAAAATATTTTTCCTTGAAAAATTATTTCAAAAAACATTTTCTTAATGATTAAAATTTTTAGCAATGTAACGGGAGATTCGATGAAATGATGACATGTAATGTTTTACATGTCATATGAGCTAAAAAATAACGTTCCTTTTTCAGGATAAAAAGGTTCTAGAGATTACTTGTTAGGAAATATAAATTAATATTCTCGTGAAGAGATTGGTAAAATAAAAAAGAGGTGAAAATTACTTTTAGAGATTATAGGATACCAGTATAATATTTTGGGATCCCTTT
Source organism: Viscum album (assembly GCA_963277665.1). NCBI lineage: Eukaryota > Viridiplantae > Streptophyta > Magnoliopsida > Santalales > Viscaceae > Viscum > Viscum album. The sequence goes on from OY728130.1 coordinate 1,035,551,937, forward strand.
TTAGAAAACATATATTTCTGACCAATGGGAGGGTAATGTGAGGATTTCTTAAAAACACATTCTTAAATATATTATGTTCTAAAGAGTAAAATATGGTACTAATGCATTAATATATCATTAATAACTATAGTATAATATAATTCATGAATTTCCATGAGATATGGATTATAATATTTCATTAAATGAAACAAAAAAATAAACAATCTTGAAAAGCAATGAGATTTTATAAATAAACTCTTAAAGCATGGTATGTTCGGTTAATACTCTCCATGTAAGGAAATTAAATTAAATGAAGCCTATAATATCATGAAAATATTTACAGTCATGATATATCATGAAAAATGGAAATATATGCACCTCAGAAAAGAGTTTAGGTGTATAAAAAACATGTGTCTGAAAGAAGGAAAATTGAGATAAAACATTTTACAGATTTGGTATCTTTTGAAAGGTAAACCCTGTGAAAGAAGGATCATAAAATGGGAATGTGAATACCCATAATATTAATTAAAATATTCAAATAATTAAATCATGGGAAGTAAATACACCAAAAAAAGGAAGGAGTGGCGATCATAGCTTGTATCTCACATAAATAAAAATGAGATAAATTCCCCTTACCTTGTGCCTTAACAATCTATGTACTCGCACACGCATATGTATAATAATATAATTTTATTATAAAACATTATAGAATAATATTATTATACGTAATACCTAATATGGTTTTATTATGACCTTATATTACACGCATGTTAACGATCCTATGTTAAAGTTTCACATTTGGTAATATTCGCTTTGTTCTTCCCATGGGTCTTAATTCGTTATATCATTGGTCCTTATACTTATATCATGAATCTAGAATGTAATAAATAATATAAATATAAGTTATATACATTATATTTTTATTATAATAGTCTATATAATATAGGATTATGAAATGGAATACACTAATCATGGAGACGGTACGTTGTACGTACACATGAATGTTGTTTCCGTCTTTATTATCATATTGAAAGAAAAAAAGAAAATGACATATATATATATATATATGTCTATATATAATTATTCCAGTATAATCACTATATCATATATACCATATAATTTCATTAAACTCCTTGAAACATTCCATGTGGTGTATGAACGAATCCTGTCGCTTTGAGGGGTCGGTAGTCCACACTTCCTCAAACGAGATTATTGTATTAACAACAAATATAAGGTAAAGATATGGGTGTTTTTAAAGGAATAATGGTGATTAAATATATAATAAATATAATATATTACATATATAAATAAATTTTCCATCATAATGGCCACTATTATTGGTGGTAAAAGTGAAATGAACAATCATCATTTCATGAGGCGGTAGTTCTCCATACCCCGAAATAGTATGTTCAATATCTAGTAGATGGAGGTGTGTTTAAGTTTAGGTCTAAATAATTAAATTAAAACATATTAATATATGTATTATACTTGTTTTTTTATACAATAATGTAAAAAATATATTTGAGGGTGGTAAAGGAAAATAAAGGAAAGGACCTTGAGAAAAGATGTTACCTCCTAATCGAGTAACTCATTTTGGTTTATGCCAAAACGATTCCTTGAGAATATTTCTTCCCAAATAGAGGATTAATGATAGAAGGGAGGAATTTTTTAGTATGATTTTTCATATATTATATGAACTTAAATGGTTTTATAGGATTGATGAATGGTTAGATGTGTTGGCCTTTATAGGGAAGGGAAGGGACTCACATGGAAATTTTAGAAACAAGTTCAGTGTGCACATGTTCTTACATAAAAAAGAGTCATAAAAAACCAACCCAACAAAATAATAGAAGGTTTATAGACTAAAGTTGTACATAAAATGGTTGTTTTACATGTTTCTAGGTCATTTGGGCCATAAATATTAAGGTTTAGTCCATATTTAAGATTAATTTTGCCTTAATTGTTGTGATTAATTTTAATCACTTTTACTAATCATTTTGGTCCAAAATTAACTTGGTCTTATTATAATATAAATATTATCCTGAATAAAATGGTGTGTGTAATATTTTTTAAATTAAATTCATAGAATACGAAAAATTGCGATTGGTTCTAATCTCATAGACGGGACGAAATAACATGTTTTTAAATTTGAAAAAATATTAAAAGTTTGTTATGATTTTATATTCAATTACAAAGTGAAATTGATTATAATGAATTAAATTGTATTAATAGATTTAATATTTATCTAATGTGACCTTATAACATATTTATAACATCAGTCAACATTAATAATTAATTAAACAAAAAGGAAGTTGTTAACTAAAAAACAGTATTTTTCACTATTCATCAAAAATTGACATTTCTCTGAATAAATCACAAAAATTATCCATTGGATAATTTCAACATTCTGAATTCAAAAATAAATTTTATTTTATCAAATTAAATTTTTAAATGTGTCTAAATATAATATTATTATTAAAGGTGGTTTATTCAAGAAAATTGTGTTTTTAACATAAAAGGACTTTACCAAAAATATTATCTTTCATTATCAATATGTTTTGTTTATATCAATAGATTATAAAAAAATATTTTAAAATTAGTTATTAGTATTCATATAACTATTTTTAATGTCTAGGATAAAATTATCTCATTTAAATAATTATATCATTAAAATTATGTTTCATGGAATCTCATTGTTTCATGTATCTTACACCATCCTAGTGTTGCATGTATCATACACAAAGTCGTTGTTGTGTGTAACTTAAAACATGTCAGTTTAGAGTGGAAGGAATATTTTACATAGTTAATTTCAAGATATATAGGAAAATATTAATTTATTTTCAAAAAAATGGTCTATAAAAACATGGGTGTTACAATCCACCACCCACCTACCCCCCCCCCCCAAAAAAATGAATTTATCCCTTGAAATTATCCTGGGTTTTCATAGTTTTAATAATTGAAATCTTCATTCATAGAAAACCAAATAATAAAAATATATCGTAAAACATACCTTATAAAGGGAAATTTGGGACCATAACATTTACCGGAAGTAACATGTAACTGAGTTTTCACATTAGAGAACATATATTCGGAGTAACGATTAGATAAGAGGGAAATGTGTAAATAATTATAGGGAGTGATTGAGGTCATAAATCACAAACAAGTGATTGATAAAAGGGAATATTAGGGCCTAAAATTCATAAATCTATAGTGATTCCAAAATCCATTGGTTCAACAAAATTTAAGGTATTAGGACAATATTTTTTTGTACCACTTGCATAACATTGTGTAATTTGTGATAAACAAAATTTCATTCTTGGGTTGTTCTTTCAAAATTTTATAATACATCCATTAACTCATGGAATTAATGTCCAAAAATTAACATTTATGAATAAAGAACTAAAATACACTTTTAATGGATCTTACATCCCATAAAAGAATAAAAATTATAACTATTTGTCTCTCAAAAATCAACCGGAATTAATCTATAAACATGAAAAGTAATACTATTGGTTCATCATAAATATTTACTCAACAAAAATAATTATAAATTAACTAGTGGTAGGCATGAAACCCTTATATCCCTTTGGTCATGGGGTCAAGACCCACGACGTTACGTGACATGATTCGTTGTCACCCGACATACATGATGTACATTTTAAAAATATACAAATATAATATATAATTTATACATCCTTGAAATAAGATTAATAACTAACTATCCTTTTAACCAAGGTTTTCAATACAAACTCAGTGAAAAATTACTTCCTCCGATGTTTAACATAAACAATTCATGAACGATCAACATTATACCCCTTCACAAATATGTACATCCAAATTTTTTTACGTGGAGTCCCAAAATAAACTTAACATTGATTCCAATGTATCTAAAAATGTATCACTAGGTTGTTACAATCCAAACATGTGAATAACTTCATCATATATTCTCTTAAAACATGGAAATAACCTGAATTACCATAAATCCAAATGGAAAAAATTCATGCTTCCTTATTCGAAATTATATTGGATATACTCCTTAAATAAAAAAATATTTTAAACTTCATCAATGATTTCATAAACCACCTACCAATAAATAATTTCATAGTTCCATGGAAATCATCACTGTCCAATTTACTTATCCATATCCTACATATCATTATCCATACACCATTATCTAAACAAAAATAACATATTATGTGTTACCTTCCCTTACTCAAAATATCACATTGTCATTAAATCACTTTACCAGTCCATCAGGAACATTTAACGTAACCTATTAGATCTTGAGAAAGAAAAACATCTGTATAACAATCCATGTATATTTCATCATTCATAATTTTTCAATCCAAATACAGAAAAACATTGATTATTCCACTTAATCCTTATTCCATTAATAGGTATACCTCATCCTATTACACAATACCACCTTCCTTTTGTATTTCATCTATAGTTCCATCATCATCTGTAATGTGACCATTACTCATACCACCTTGTTGGTTCTATTCAAGAGATCTTATCTTGTGACATTGACATGCATAATGGCCATTTTCTCCAAACTTCAAACACTTAACCTTCTATGGGGCCTTAGGGAACCCAATATTCGCATCCATTTCATTAACTGAACTCTTCATTTTTCCCTTGCAGTCACTTGATTTGTTTGCTTATTTTCCATAGTAAAAATATCTTCTTAGTACTATAAGAAATTCACATAGGTTATTTTTTCCACATTATTGATTCAAAGTAAACCAAATCTTCTTTACTCTATGTTCTCCATTACTCAAACTCTCAAGAAATTCGTTCTTTTTCTTCCTTGTTGAGTCTGAGAGTTGGTTAAGGTAAATGTTTTTAATCATGTACTATGAAAACTGATTGGGCATGATCACAACATTTTTTACTCCATTGATAATCCCACCTGACTGATCATCAAAAAATCTTCCCTCACATTGAAAATTAATCCAGTTCCTTCTGGTTCCTACCATTATCTGAATCTATAATCATGTTTTGGGAATTACTTATCATTGTATAAAATCTCATAGTCCTAAAAATAATTACTTATATGATATCTAAATCATGTAACCTTCCTTATTCTATGACATAATAGTTCCATCCTTGGTTACTCCTAGCCAACATGTATCTAAATCCTTCATAATATTTCATGAATAGTTTGTGAATTACCTAATCATATCCACTTAGAGTGTCAATACAGGTTTCCAGCAAGGCCTATTTCATGTACTATATTACCCTGAGTCAAGCTCTGAACATCATGTTGGAGTTGTTACCCCTAGGTACATCTGTGGAAAATCCACATCCACTTGTAGTGTCCAAAAAGGGATGCATTACTAGGAAACCACTCACTTTATCCTATACCAAAATTCTAGGATATTTTTCCTAACAATTAACTCATCCTTATAATTTTCCTTAGATACATCCATAGACATGTCCATAGAAATAATCCTTAGGATCTCACTAAGGTTTTATCATCCTAGATTACAATGGTAAAAAATACCTTTCCTATGATATTAGCTATAGACACACAGTCTTTTAAAACATTTACATTATATAACATTTGTCAAATACATAAAAATTATAAAAATAGATTCCCAAAGATCATAGTTAGTAGAGTTCCTTTGGAAACAAGGAAACACAACACTAGTACAGAAATGATCTACATCATCTCCCACTAGGTTATTCTTTACTAGAACCCTTATTAGAAATATTAAACATAGTACATATCATCATAACCTGAGGGAAAGGAAACATAAAAGGGGTGAGCTCAAATTCTCAGTAAGGGTAAACAAGGGATAAATGTAAGCATAAACATGACCATAAGGGTATGAGAATATGATCATGAAAATATAAGATCATACCCCGCATATCAAAGATCATGGAATAAAGATTGTCAGTTCATAATACATGAATCATAATGAAATATAGAGCCTAATCCATGAAAGAATAACATGGGAATAATACATGGAATTGTGTAAACACATTAGAAAACACTGATTTCCATAGTATCCAAGGCCTCACATCCAATACCATCTTAGTGGGAAACGTCCTTTACTGAACTGGGTGAACCCCCGTTCCAGCCCTGTATTACTAAATTTAGTGAAACCTCATTCCATACCTGTATTACTAAACTGAGTAAACCCTCATTAGAGCCCTATATTATTGAACCGAGTAAACCCTCATTCCAACCCTGTATTATTGAACTTAGTAAACCCTCATTACAACCCTTTCTATCTCATGAGATAAAAATCATCACCTAATTCATTAGAGGGATATGTAGGTCTCACCCGTCATATAGTGAACTCATAAATACATATTCAATAAGATCATAAATAAACATATCATAACCAATGAAATTAAATTGGTATCATAAACATATAAACATATCTTAACCTATAGAACTATATAGGTTTCATAATAATTTTATCATAATAATAACCCATGAAAATAATTGAGTTTCAATATCATATAACCCGTGAAAGAGAAACATGATTTATAAACATTATGAAACCAAAACATAATCCATTCAGAGAAATAATATTAATGGAAAATTGGAATAATTTTCCCATTGAGAAATGAGTAACATAAATGGATTTCATATTAGATTATAAATAATTTTGAAATATCTTTTAAAACATTTATTGAGGAAGATATCCTTTCTTTTTTGAAAAAATATTTTTAATGCATAAAAACCTTTTGAAAATTATTTTCAGAAAAAATATATTTGAAAAAATATAAAGGGACTTGAAATCATTTTGAAACCCATTTTCCATGAAATATTATAAAATAAGCTTCAAATTTTTTTTAAAATATTATTCATTGAAAATACATTAAGACTAATAAATAGTGATTGAAATTTTTTTTGAAAAAAATTTCATTGAAAACACTTTGAAAATTTAAAATAATAATTGAAAACATTTTGAAAAGAAATTTCCCTGAAAACTTATAAAATAATATTTAAAAACATTTTCTTAAAGAATAACATTTTTAACAATTCAAATGGAGCTTCAAATAAATGACGGCAGGTAAAGTCATACATGTCATACGAGGTCAAAAGAATATTCCTTTTGCATGATAAAAATGTTAGAAAGATTAGTTTATAGGAAAGTGACAATAATATTCCCATTAAAATATTGGTAATAGAAAAAATGGTAAACGTTTCTTTTAGATATTATAGGATACTGGTAGAATATTTTTGGAACCCATTTTAGAAAAATTTGATTTCCGATCAAAGGGAGGGTAATGTCTGGATTTCTTAAAAACACTATCTTAACTATGTTATGTATAAAATATTACAGTATGGTAACAATACATGAGTATATAATTTATAAAAATAGGAGACGAAAATTCAAAAATTTCCATGATATACGTATCGTAATATTTTATCAAATGAAGCATAAATATAAACATTCTCAAAAAGCAATGAGATCGTCTCAATAGACTCTTATAACTTTGTATCATGGGTTAATACTCTCCATATAATGAAATTAAACTAAATAAATGATATAATATCATGAAAATATTGATATTCATGATATATCCTTAAAAATGTAAATATATTCACCTCAAAAAAGTGTTTAGGTGCATAACAAAACATGAGTCTCAAAGAAAGGGAATTGAGACAAAACATTTTATCGAGTTGGAATATTTTGAAAGGTTAACGCCATGAAGAAGGATCAAAAAATTGGAATCTCAATACCCATAAATTTAGGTACGATATCCATATAATTCAATCATGGGAAGTACATACACCACACAAATGCAAGGAGTGGAGAACTTATATTGTGTCTCACATAAATCAAAAGTTAGATGAAATCCCCTTACCCTGTGTCATCACTCTCTCCATACTCATACATGATTCATGTATAATAATATAATTATATTATAAATATTATACAGAAGCATATTATTTCAGGTAATATTCTCTTTGTTATTCTCATGTGCCTTAATTTGTTATATCTTATGTACTTATACTTATATCATGATTCCATTATGTAAAACATAATATAATTATCAAGTATATCCAGTGTATTCTTATTATAATAATCTATATAATATAGGATGAAGAAACAGAATAAACTATTCAAGGAGATGGTAAGCCATACATACGCATGAACATTACTTCTGTCTTTACTGTCATATTGAAGAAAAGCAAGGAAATGAAATATATATTTCTGTGCGTATATATATAAAATTATTATTGTTGAATTAATATATCATATATACCATATAATTTCATTAAAACCCTCTTTGGTACATTCAATGTGGTGTGTGAGTGAATCACATCGATTTGAGGGGGTGATAGTTCACACTTCCTCAAACGAGATTATTATATAAACATAAAATGGAATGTAAATAGATTTGGGATGTAAAAGGAATAAATAAGATTAAATATATATTAAATAAAATATATTACTTATACAAATAATGTATCCATCATAATAGACACTATTATTGGTGGTAAAATAGAAATGAACGGTCATCGTTTCGTGAGGAAGTAGTTCACCATACACAGAAACAATATATTCAATATCCATTAGACGGAGGTGTGTGTAATTATAGGTCACTCTATTTAAATAATAAAAATATAGTATATGTATTACCCTATTTTTTTCACACAATAATGGAATAAATATATTTTATGGTGGAAAAAGGAAAAGAAAGGAAAAGAGCATGATTTAAGACTTTACCTCTTAATTGGGTAACTCATTTTTGTTTATGACAAAAGGATTTTATGAGAATCTTTCTGCACAAAGGGAGGCCCAAAAGTAGAAGTGATTATTTTTGGGAGGCTTAATGGGAAGATATTTTATGAACGTAAATGGTTTTAGAGGTGTGAGGAATTGGTAGAAGTGGTAGACTTTTATATGGAAGGAAAATTACTCACATTGAATTTTATGAAAAAAGTTTGGTGTGCACATGATCTTACCTAAAAAAGTCATAAAACCCACCAGAAACATTAATTGAAGTTTTATAGACGGAATATTTAAATTAAATGGGTCTTTTACATTTTTATTGGTTATTTGGGTCTTTAATTTTAAGGTTTAGACCCTATTTAAGCTTAATTTGGCCTTAACTGTTGTAATTAATTTAAATCACTTTTACTAATAATTTTGGTAAAAAATTAACTTTTCTTTATTAGACACTAAATATTAGCCTTAATATAATGGTGTATGTTATTTTTTTGAAAAATAAATTCATATAAGGGGAAAATTATAATTAGTGCTAATCCCATAGAGAAGACGAAATAACGGGGTTATTAAATAGAAAAAAGTTCAAAAGTTTGTTAAGATTTTATATTCACATTCAAAGTGAAATTTATTAAAATTAATTAAATTTTATTAATAGTATTAATATATATATATATATATATAATTTGACCTTAATACAAATTTATACTACCATTTAACATTAATAATTAATTCAACAAAAGGCGTTTTTAACATAAAAGCACAATATTTTCACTATTCATCAAAAAAAATATGTTTCTTAGAAAGCACATAAAAATTTACCCATGGATAATTTCTATGTTCCTAGTTAAAGAATTAATTTTAATTTTTCCTATTAAATTTCTAAAATTTTCTCAAATTAATTTTATCATTAAAGGTGGATCATTCAAGGAAACATAATATTTAACAAAAAATGACTTTACCAAAAATATCATCTTTCATTATCAATATGTTTTACTTATATAAATCAACTTTAAAAAATATTTTAAAATTAGTTATCACTATTCATATAAATATGTTTAAATTCTAGGTTATAATTATCTCATTTAAATAATTATATTAATAAGATGATGTTTCATGGAAGCTTAGTGTTGCATGTATCATATTCCAACTCAGTGTTGTGTGTATCGTATTCCAAGATGATGTTGTGTTTAACATAAGACATGCCAGTTTAGCATGAATTGAATATTTGACTTAGTGCATTGAATGATGTAAATGAAAATATTAATTTGTCCCAAAAAAATGGTTCATAAAAACTCATGGTTTTACATTCTCATCCCTTCAATCCCAGAATATGTTTCTAGATTGATCGCTATGATATGGAATCTCTCCCACTATGATGTAGGAGGAGAGAGAGTCTATCAATTCCATTCAAACGAAGAGTCTCGGGAATAAATATCCTCTCAGAATGTTATAGTGGATTGCTCAAATACCTCAAAACGGTTCATTGACCACCTGAAAATAAAACACCCACTAAATAACCAGTAAATGACACGTTATGAGGAACTAAATGCATCAAAATTTATTTATAATTTTATAACAAACTATTAATATATAATAAATATATTATGTGATAAACATGTTTTATTAACTCTAACTATAATTGATGTTGATATTATGAAAACTATGATTATTAAAATAATATTTGTTCGTATAACATTTTACATATATTCACTAAATACTGTGTGGATACACTTAATAAATAAATTATAACCAATTATTTTGTACCTTAAAAAAATAAATTTATTTTTTCATCGGTGATTACTAAAACATGGAAAACTCTTTGGCCCTATGGTGGGGTCCACCATGTACTCTGTAACTATTCTCTAGAATAGCAAAGTCTCCTGAATGTTCTTGTCTATGTGACTCCCTAACAACATATCTCAATAGTAGAGAATATCATTCACATACCAAAAGTAGAGTCTAGCAACCCAGAAAGACTCCAAAAATGAAAGTAAAATTCATATCATTGGTATCATTTCTTATAAACACATGCTGTGTAATATTATATCATTGTCTCTTGATATCAATTTAATCAGGATTGACAACTTGTGTCATCATACATTTTTGATTTATTATTTTCTGATCTAACTAGAAAGACTTACCTTCAACTACCGTCGACAAGGAATTATATATTTACTTCATTCCTAATCAATTAGGACTGAGATATCACTTTCTCAACTCAGATGTGACAAATTCTATCATGACCATTCAACCAATTCCATACCACCAATAAGTCTCCCAACACAAGCTACCTCATCATGAATTTAATGTCATGTTTTTTTCCTTCATCTAGGTACATGATGAAAGTATACAAATTGATAATGATCTCAAATCAGGAGACCAATACACATGATCGTAGATAAGAACAACCAATCAAACCCAAATCATGATGTGTTCCTATTAGTGCGTTTATTCACATGATCTCACCTTCTAGAGATCACCATGTGGAAACATTGTGAAATAATTCTCAATGATTATGAGCCCCCAACACTTGATAGTCAGACATTTGTGACATCCAGACAATATGAAACATCATGACCATAGGACATATGTTTAATATTGATTTCATAATATCTCAAGGTTCTAATTATAGAATGGGAATGTCTACAAAATTTTGATATGAAAAATAATATGTTCCAATTACTATTTAAATAAGGGATGCACAAATATCAATGCAATAATGTTAACTGTGCATAATTTATAACTCAATGTATACATTATATCATAATAAAAAAATTACTGATATTATTGGTTTTATGGAATCCACTTTTTTTAATAGCATTAACTCATTCAGTCATCTTTGTTTTCCTCCATGAAACAGTCATGTGTATCCCGATGCATCTCGTCCTCTCAAGAGTCAACCACTACCATACCATCTGGGCCTCCTCATCACATATCACAACATCCATTATAAGATAACCCATTTGAAGCTCATATCAAATCATAATAATATTTTCATCCAATGTGAATCATAAGGAAATAATAGAGAAAGAAGTTAAATATGGAAAACTAGGGCCTAAAACAAGGCATTTAGCCTTTTCATGAAAACGGGCACACATTGACCTAAACAAATGGAACTCAGTATTCAAAAATAAAGAGATATCAACATTATATATTTATATTTAACAACAACGTGTTCTTATTCCATCATGATTTAATTGATTCATTTCTCACAAGATCCGACTATGAGAAACCTAAGGCATTAGCTATAATAGACAATTAGAAAATGAAAATGCACTAATCACTAAACTATATTCAAAAAAAGATTCAGAAATTCCATTATCATTTAACATTCCTTTTATTATTATTTATATATATGAATTAAAATGAATCATGTTATTTATTATTTCCAACCACATGGATGTTCATATTCTTAGTTAAACATGCACATTGGAATCCATTTGATTATCATCAAATTATAATAAACATTGGATTTCAACAACAATACTCTTTAATTTATTTAACCAACAAGATTAACAATTACTAAATTAGTTATATTTACCATTTTTCATCAATAAAAACATTCTAAAATAATAATAAAAACATTCAATATAGTCAGAGTATAGATATCACCCTATCATAGAAAATAAAGAGGCAAGTGGTTATCCTGGTACAAAACACCAACATGCAATCACTATCCAATTTATTCATTAATTGGGTTAAATATATATTTGGTCAATTCCATCACCATGAAAAGGGTTAAACCATGATAAATTTATGACCTCTTATAAATAAAATAGAATCAAATAATCACCTACCTCAAAGGCATCAACATTCTTCGCATGGGAACAGACCAACATCAAAGATGTATGTTCACCTCTATCATGAAGAAACTATGATATTATAAATTTTTCTTTCCAAAACGAACCTTAAAATAGAAAATGAGACTCCATTATAATATAGGAGATAAAATTCCAATTCATAAATAGAATAATGATAGGAAAACAAGATTGGATAAAGAGAAACCACTCAAAATGGAGGAAGTTCTTACCATGGATCATCACATATCGATCTCTAGAATCCATGGATTAATATATATTATAAAGTCTATTCAAGGAACTAAAAAATGTTATTAGGTTCTTGGGGATAGAGTGGTAAATGTGGTAAAGAAGTGAGGTGTGGGGTTCTTGAGGTATTCAAAAACCTACTATATTTTAAAGAGGCCACAACACAGCCCCATGGACTACATTGTAGACCACCACTCCTACAACGTTGCCTTATAAACCATGAAACATTCACACCCGAGTCAAGGTCCCCCAAAAAACCCTTGATATATCATTAATTATAGGATCTTATGATATTATTTTGTTCCAAGAACCATGTTGTAGGACCCCTTTAGCATTTAATGGGGCCAGATTGTAGCCAGAAACCCATGAGTAAGCTACCCCAAATTTGGTAGAATCGTCCAAACCCACTATATCGTGGTCTCCTCATTCCACACTGTAGCCCTAGGAATGGATGGAGGGATTATAACATATTAAACCTCCATGTAATACCCACATCAAAATTTTATTATCCTTGTTTTATACTTACACCATAGTAGAGGTACACAACACCACAGCCACTAGCACCATAGAGTTGTACACACCCTCATGCCTCATCCATGCCATTTTTTGTAGTGCATCCCTCTTTTTCCTCCAAAAACCCTCAAAATTCCTTGGTACCACATAAATGTTCCCCCAAAATTCAAAAAACACAATGGAAAGGGATTTTAGGATCCGAACACTTAAATTTTCATATTTTAGTTCAAAACATGCTCTTTTTTACATATTATTTTATATTTTGAATTATTTCATGTCTTTTATATGCTTCTCCTCATACAATTATTTATTTAATAAATTTCCCCTCAAATAAAAATAATATTTCATATATTTAATTGATTCCTGGAATTACACAAAAAAACATTCTCTTCAAGATGGAAGCATCACTTCTAGATTAGTTAGACTTGTCTCTTTCTTTCACCACGAAAAGTATATCATTTTCAAACTCCTATCATTTATTTTCATTCATATTTTATATATGTATCCTATTTTGATATCTGACTTCCTCCAAGTATGAGTTCATATTCTCTAATACCTGTAATATTTTTTCTCTAATTTAATAAGCATGTAATATCTCTTTCTATAGGCTGTTATATGTATAATTATTTCAACAGATATTTTACAAACTATTTTTTAATCCAATAAAGTGTCTTAATATTTTTGGATCTAATCCTGCCAATTTTCATTCACAATATTTCCAAGATTCCTTTATCTTTTATTTTGGAATCATTGGCCTTCCAAATTTTCTATAGGTGCTATGGTGTTTATGTTTTATGGTCTACTCCCAATTTCATTATAAAGGCTCCCATGATTTTGTTCTAGAATTTATTTCCATGGTAACTTACCACTTCCCATGAAATCCTAAACCTACAAAAGATTTTATTATTAAAAAAATAATAAAGAACATGTGAATCCTCATTTCTAGATATTTTGACTTCCTTTTGTGACTCAAATAATTTTCCCAGATTCTTTTCACTTCTATACATGTAACCCCGGCCTGCCCATTTTTCTGTGGGTGGCATGATGGTGATGTTTCTTGATCCACACCGTATTTATTCATCAAGTATTCCATGATTCTATTTCAGAATTGAGTCACCTGGTCACTTATTATTTTTCATGGTCTCCCAAATCCACATGAGATGTTAATTCTAAAAAACAATAAAAATTTGTATCAGCAATTTTTGTAGCTTTGACTTCCACCCTTATAAAACATAATAAACTTAGATCAATATGTATTATACCCAAAAGACCTTTTAAATGGTCTTATAAAAACTTTTCCCAATAAAAATGTATTTTCTACATGTTTTTGGTATTTTGACACATTTCCTATATTTTGGACAAAATTCGAGTGCATTAACATTTCTAAAATTTCATATAAAATTTATAGATATCCTTAAAAAGTGTAGGTAAATGGGTACCTGAATATAAAAATTTCCTATGACGTTATATTGGGGATCAATAGACCTTCACAAGAAATTGTGCGAAAAAATTTAGGCAAATAATGTGCATAACTACTGTGTGGATATCTATAACATACTCGGTCAAACATATTCTCTAAATATATTGATCATCATATGAAAAGAAATTCGATTCACCCAAAAGTATTGAGATTTTTCATTGTTTGAGGTATGAAGGGTCTTAAACAGTAATAATAAATGTTATAATTGTTGGACACTAGGGAACCTCTCCTTTAAATAGATAGATTTTTTCCACCCACTATAAAGTTAATAAGTGGATATTGGTTAAAACTTCAAAACTCAGTAATGTGGGGTTGTTTTCTCATATGACCATCCACATTATTCATGGTCCCCATACTATATTTCATCACCAAGTAATACTATTGTATAATAATCATCCATCTTACAAACATCATCTTTGATTCCTCTTTCATCATCTGGTACCTAAGTGTTTCAGGATTAGAGAAGACAATTACTTTAGTTCCTAGAAAATATAATAAAAAATCACAAAGAAAAAAATATCAACAAGAAAATCCTTTTCAAACGGTTTATAGTTTTATATAGGTATTGAGGTATGATATATGAGGTGTATTTTTCTTTCAATTTTGTTATAAAAAACTATCCATATAGATACATTGGAGGCATCACACAATAGTATAAAATGGTGTTCCCAATCAAGAGATTGAAATATTGGTGGTGAAGGTACTTTTCTATTTAACTCATCAAATTATTTACTATAAGAATCATGAAATATGTTATAATTATCATTTTGAGGTAATGTTGATGGTGGTAAGGAAATAATACTAAAATATTTCATGAGAAACATATAAAAACATGCATACTCTAAGAATGATCTAACATGTGTAACACATATGGGTTAGGGTAATTCACCAATGACTTATATATTTTCTTCTACTAAAATTTTATTATATGAAATTACATATCATCATAAAAACCTTATTCTACTAGTAATTGGAATTTTTCAAAACTGAGAAAGAGTTCATTTTCTATGCACATTTTCATATCTATATCCAAATTCAATAATAAATGCTTAAATGAATTTTTTAAACACTGTAAAACCATCTATAATCTATGGAAATTTCAAAGTTAGATCAAATAATATTCTTACCATAAATATTTAAAGGTCCCATTAGAGTTACACAATAAAAATAGAGTACTTTTAAATCAAAATGATCCCTAATAATAGGTTAAGGATGTTTTTATGGTCATTAAGAGCAATGTTCACATCAAAGTACCTAGAGACTCCATCCAAAAAATTACAATGGGCCATTCCGGGTAGTCTTTCTAGTATTTATTTAATTAATGGTATTGTAATTGACTTTATTAGTATCTTGATTCAATCCCACATATTAAATATTCTCTTTCTATCTATTTTTATCTCTCAAATGGATCAATTCAATTTTTTCATTCTAAATAATCATCTGACATGACATTGTAGCCATTATGCGATTGAAACTAACCCACTCTAAGTTTGAAATGGGTTAGATGATTCAGGTGACAACCCAATAATTTTATTTATATTTTTATATAAATTCAGTTATGAAAAATAATAATTTAAAATTAATTGTTTTAATTAATAATAATAATCCTTATAAATAGTTATATTTCAATTCTATAGATTTCAAACTAATTAAAGTTCTAAAAACAAAATACTATTTTTTAGTATTATTTCATGTAAAATAATATTTTGATATTAATATATATATTTATTTGTTTTATTAAAAAATTAATTTTTATCAAAATATTACTTAATTAAATATTTTAAATCAATAGGAACAATATATATATTGGATATTATGATTATTTGGATAAATACTAAATCATGCTACAAATATATTCACTATTAATATGAAACCCCAAGGATTTAAAAATAAATTTAATATTGAATTCATGGGGCATTGAGTCTCTAAAAAATAACACATTTTAATAACCAAGCTAATAAACATATTTTTTCCACTTATGTGATTTGAATTTTGAAAAAATGATATACACATTTGCGTTCAGGGTGATATTTTGAGTCTGATGGGATCAACTTAAATTTTGGTGAATAGTAACATACCATTATGAATAGAAATGTACTTTTATGAATAATAATGTACCATTATGAATAGTAATATGACCCATATGAATAGTAACATCACCTTTGATTATATAACTAAAATTTAGGAAACTTTTAAATGGAGTAGAATATTTTATAAATTATTAATTATGTATTCATATTTTTGTGAGTGATAAATAATTAATTAAAATTTTAAATTAATTAATTTTCTTAAAATTGGTTCCTAAATAAATATTTTTTTTTTCTAATAATTTTAGATTAATTTAATAATACCTTAGTTAATTTTTTAGGGTATTATAAAATCATTTTTGGTTTTAAAACTGTATTTTTTGATTAAATAATGATTTTAAATAAAACATAAATTCACTTTATTTAGAATTTCTTTTGATAAAATGGAGTCCACTTTTGGACTCTACATATTGAAATATTTATATGGTGACTTTTTGGGATTTGTTTTTGAAATATGTAAATTTCTGTGAATAGTGAAATGCAGTAATTTACAGTATATATAAAAGTTATTGGTTAAATACACTATTACATGAATCATGAATGATGTATGAAACCATTAGTGCGAACTCACATGCACATATTACTATTATTGGTCACAAGAATAAATAATATTTCTTGTCTTGAGAAAAATAAAATTATAATGAATGAGTTATTCAAAAATCACTCCTCTCCTCCACTATAAAACCCTCCCTCACTCCCTCTTCTCTTCACTCCACTCAATCCTTGTGAGCTATATTAATTCTACTCAAATATCCTCATAATCCCCTGCCCCATGTCTTGTAGCCCTTGGTCTCATAAAAATACCTAAACCTCTCCCCTAAAGAGGCTGTCAAGGAAGATAACATTCAGAGGCAAATTAATCTTTTCATTTCTTTTATTTGGAGTTCCTTTCTTTTCATTTTCTTTCCACACCTCCTTTCATCAGAATGTTTTGACAACTCAGGTACCTTATATGCCCAAGAATGTTTTATGATAATGGAATAATTCATCATCATCTTTGAATTACACTACTTTTATAAAATAAATGAAAACACCATCCATGATGTGTTAATTTATCACATTCAAGGATGACGGGTTTTCAATTTCTATTTACATATTAAATTATGTCCACAAAACCATTTTGATGGTTGAACAAAACTATAATATATGTATTAAAAATTATCTGAGGTTCTGTAATCTTTTTTAAAACATGATATTAATTTATAATTCAAAATGAATTCGTTATGATCAAGAACCGCCAATTAACATAGACAATTGTCATTAATGTTTTATATAATGATTCATCTTCACTCCTAATAAACAAATGAATTTTATAACCATATAATATTATATATTTTCAAAAATAAATAAAAAATTCTATTCTAGAAAACTATTCTCATCTAACATGTCTATCCAAACATGTATATAAGTCAACTAGACATGAATACCAAGGAAGAAAACACTCCCAAACAATAAAATTGAACCTCTTAAACCCATTATGAAGTCCATGAAAGGACATAATAAGGATATAATGAATCAATTACTTATATAAGAGGTTATTTAAATATTAATTAATTAATTTAATTTTTTTATCTAGTATATTAATATCAAGTGAAGAACACCATCAGACATAACGTAAGGGATTCTACCTGGTCCTTCTTTATTCCTTCAGGTTGATCTATCATTTTTTAACCCAAATGAAGTTACAATTTATCTTTATCTGCATATTATATTTTTTTACTATTTTCCAAACTCATGTATCATAACATTTTCGTCATTATCTTATGGGTATGTACATGTTTATAAGTGATTCTCTCCTCAATACTTCCTGATAAGTAAACATGTTTTAAGGGAACTTCCTGAATTCTTACCCATTTTCAAGTACACTGTATAATATTTTATTAATCCACCATTAAATTTATAAAGTAAATCTTTTAATTATTAAAACCAAATGGGTTCATTTATAGTTTTATAAAATCAAACATGCCTTTCCTCTTTAAAATTCCTTCCATATTATCCTTAAACTGTACTAAAATGTTTTACTTTAAGCGATTCATTAAAAAGTCTTTTTACATGATTTCACATTAGTGGGAAATTATTTATGACTAAAATATATTTTTAATGTTCTTACATTTTATTTTATGGGATACAAATGTTAAAATATTAATTTATGACAAATAATAATGATTTTCCAAAAGAACTCTTCTTTCCAATGTAAAAAAGTATTTTTCTTGTCTTACCATTGCTTATATGAGATATATAATTTAATCACCACTTATTCCTTGTCTATGGTGTATGTAATTACCCTTTGATATATCATATAAAGAGTCTCTTTATTCTTTTGATATTCTAAGTGATTATGATTTGAATGTTTCAAGTGGTATGGGACACTTTGGAATGTTTATATAATATTTCCTATTGAAATTTTCAAAGCAATCATTAAAAATTATCATCATCTATATCAAAATACTTTTTTTAATCTTTTACTTGATCGAGTTTTATGTCTTATTATATCATCAATGATATGTTGTTGAAGGTTTGGTGATCAATTTGACTATGGATGTGATAATTTTATACCATTCCTCGGTTATAGTTAAAGTATTCACATTTCATTTGATAGTTTTTCAATAATAATGTTTATGCTATTTATATTTCACCATTATTCATATGAAGAATGAATTAGACTTATTATGTTATGGGTGGGTCCTGCTATAGCCCCTCGATGCATTGGTATTTTTCATGAGACAAACAACTGTCTTGGAATGATGCCTTGACCATTTGGTTATTTATTGTCTTGTCCTGAGGCCTTAATGGTATGGTTATAATGTCCAAAATTATGTATTCCCTCATTATGAAACTAATAATTGAATTTTCATGAGTTTATTTGACTATTAGAACATCCTTGATTATTATTTATTATGAGAAGATTTATTCAGCTATTATTCCTTCCATAATGTGTTGAAGTTTAATATTAAAGGCATGTATTTTTAGTTATTCACTATTCCTAATGTTTATGATTATGGTATCTTCAAATTTATTTATTACCCTTACTGAGTACTTGAGCTCACCACATTCTTATGTTTCTTTTTCCCATGGAATGATGTGGTATATAATTAATGTCGTGTAGGGATTACCTAGGATTTATTGATGTTTTCAAAGGAATTTCTATATTGTATTTCCTTTCATGTTGTATATTGAACTTATGTATCTTGTTTTCCAAATCTATTAAACTATTAATTCCTTTAGGATATTGATTTCATGTAATAATGTTAATGTAATGACATAAGGCACTGGATTTGGGAAACTTATTTCGACTTCTTAAAGATGGTATTAAAGGATGTTTAGTTGAAACCATGGAAACTAGATTTATAAAATGTAGATTATGGAACAAAACCCTAATATATACATGAGGATTCACATACAATAACATCCTAAGATTTTGGTAAGGAATAAATTGTGTGCATATTCATAAAAAAATCCATGTTTCGATACAACAAGTGGGTGTGATTCGGGAATAGATGTACCAAGAAGTAATAACTCGGAAAATGTGTTTCGGGCTTGACCTGGGGTAACCTAGTACATCACAGTGGGCCTTACTGTGCACCTGGTTTGACACTCTTGGGGGATATTCTTATGATAATTAACATTTTCTCTACAAACCATTATAAAATATTTAAAATTTATTATGTTCCAAGAGAAACCATTTATATGATTATGATATTATCTACACATAAATATTTTAATTTATGTTAACTATTTCAAAGGTTTTGGGATTATACATTGTATTTTATAATGTTTTGATCTAATCTATTGTATACTACTATTTAGAGATGGAACCTATCAGAAGGAATGGGAACCACATCAATGCACATAATCCAAAGAGTAATAATGACCATTTTATCAATGGGTTTAAGACATTATTTAAAATTGAACTTTTATCTCAAATATTCTCATCGTATGAGTAGATAATATAATCTTCTAAAAAGAAGTTGAAAGAGATTTATATGTATTATGTCTTCATAAGGAAGTAAGTGAAGAAGGGGACAACTGTCAAAAAAGTATATAATGGGAATAAGGGAAAGAAGAATTTTCCAAAATGTGATAATTTTTTAAGGAAGCACCTTATTATATGATTAAAATTAAGGGGAGTTTTCTTCAAGTGTGGAGAGAAAGGCCACCATGCTTGTAATTTCAAGGGTAATAAAATTATTTCTAAGGTGCAATGTTTTAACTGCTAGGTGATTGGACACTATGAATATAAATTTCTTGTATGTCAAAATAATATACACCAAAAGAAGATAATAGATCATAGTCAAGATTATGATACTACCGCAGATGAATTGTAATGATCTATGTGATTTTTTTTTATTCAAAAATTATTCAATTTGAATGTTTTATCAACAATGTACTGTTTATATGAATTTTGAAATATATGAGGATTGTACTATAGTACTTTTCATTAAGGATTTGAGACTATATATTGAAGGGAATCAAGAAAGGATATTCGGTGAATGTTAAACTCTTTATGAAACATGTGATTGAGGGAAATAAAACACTTAACTTATTTATGAATTTCATACAATGAGGAAAAGCTGATTTATTTGGATAAGTACTAACTACATTGAAACTGATTATTGACTTGTCGAGAAGTGGTCTATGCTATCATCGATGGAATTTTAAACTCTTTTTGATTTAAGGAATATATCCAATAACATGTATATTACTTGAGAAATACATAAGAATTCATGTTTCCAATAATGTTTTATGGTAATTTGAGTAATTATCATATTTCATGGGGACACATGATGAAGTTATTCACATGTTTAGAATGTGAAAATTTATAGCTACTTCATGTTGATTAAGGGATAATGATAAGTTCATCTTGGAAATTCTTTGGACTCCAAACTAAATTTTTGGATCATTGTATTTGGAAATTTTAACCATTTATAAGTGGTTTAAATTGATCATGGTATGTTGTTTTAGAGGTTAATGTATTTCTTCACCACATGACGCAACCTATGCTAAGTTATAAAGTATAGTTTGTTGAAGATTCTATTAAAGGATAAGATTTTGTTTAGGAAACATAAATGTATATTTATAATCTTACAGAGTGGAATAATTCCTCAACTCTATGAAAAGGGTCAAAAATATTGTTGTCCTATTATAAAAAAAAATTAATAATAGCAACGAACGTTTTCATAACTATAGTTTATGGTTTTTTGGTAATCAACATTCTTCTGAACATCTTCTCTATTACTTTCCACCAAAACATGATTGTTAGATTATTCTTCCACATTTATATTTTCACTTCTCTCTAATTTTATCCTATTTTAATGTCTAGTTTTTGGTAACCTATACATTTCATATTCCGCCTTATTAAGTGAATATTTTATTAACTGTATTTCTGATGTGGGTTTCCAACAAGGGAATTTTTAAGTATAAAGGTTTAACTTTTGAAGTGCAATTTTGACTTGTGAGGATAAAATTCTATTGAAGGGTGGGGGTGTAATACACCAATAATTTGTTTTATTGTTTTATATATGTTCACTTATGAAAAATAATAATTTAAAATTAAGGTTTTTTAATTATTAATAATCCTTATAAATAATTATATTTCAATTTTATAGCATTCGAATTAATTAATGTTCTAAAAAAAATTATTTTACAGTATTATTTTGTGTATAAGAATATTTAAATATGAATATATATAATTAATTATTTTATTAGACAATTTATTTTTACCAAAATATTACTGAATTAAATATTTTAGATGAATAAGAACAACATATATTGACTATTATAATTATTTTGATAAATACTAAATCTTGCTGTGAATACATTCACTAATAATATGACACCCCAAGAATTTAAAAATAAATTTAATATTGAATGCATGAAATGTTGAGTCTCTAAACAAACTTTTTAATAACCCATCCAATAAACATAATTTTTCCACTTCTATGATTTGAATTTTGAAAAACTGACATACATGTTTGCGTTCATGATGATATTTGGAGCCTGATAGTATCAGCTTAAATTTTCGTGAATAATAACATACCCTTAAGAATAGTAATGTACCCTTATGAATATTAATGTACCCTTATAAGTAGTAATGTGACCATTAATAATAGTAACATCACCTAGGAATGTATAAATAAAATTTATGCACCTTATAAATGGAATAAAATATTTCATAAATTATTAATTTTGTATTTGTTTTTTTAGTGATGATTATTTAATTAAAATTTTAAATTAATAAATTAATGAATTTTAATAAAATGGGTTCCAAAATAAATATTTTTTTTCCAATTATTTTAGAATAATTTAATAAGACCTTTGTTAATTTTGTAGGGTATTATAAAATCAATTTTGGTTTAAAAACTGTATTTTTCGAGTAAATAATGAATTTAATTAAAAATTATATTTCTCAAATTTATAAAATTATTTTGATAAAATGTAGTCTATTTTAGGATTCTACATGTCCATAAATGGATATGGTTATTTTTTTGAACTTTTCTACAATATTTGAATTTTAGTGAATAGTGAAATATAGTAATTTATCTTGTATATACATTATAGGCCAAATAAACTATTTCTTGCATCATGTTAGATGTAAGCAACCATTAGTGTGAACTCACATGAACATATTACTATTCATGGTCACAAGAATCAATATAACTTCTTTTTAGATTAAAATACTAAAATAAAGAATAAGATATTCAAAAATCACTCCACTCCTCGGCTATACACCCCCCTCACTCCCTCTTTTCATCACTCCTCTCAAGACTTTTCCCATGCTTAAATTCTTATCAAACATCCTCCCAATCTCATGAACCAATTCTAGCAACCCTTGGCCTCATAAAAATTCTAAAATATCTTCTCTAAGGAGGGTCTCAAGGATGATATTATCAAGAGGTAAATTCATATTCTCATTTCTATTATTTCAAGTTCCTTTCTTTTCATTTTATTTTGATCACCTCAATTAATACAAATGTTATCATAAATCAAGTACAATATATGTACTAGAAGTGTTTTATGATTATGTAATATTTCATCATCATCTCCCCTCTACCCTTATTTTATGCTATAAATGAAAACACCATCGGAGATGTGTTAATTTATCACATTCAAGGACAATGGGTTTTCAAATTATATTACCGTATTAAATTCTAGTCATGAAACCATTTTGATGGTTGAACTAGACTATAATATAGGTATTAAAAATTATTTAAGGTTTTTTAATCTTTTTTTACACATGGTATTAATTTATAAAACAAAACGAATTCATTGTGGTCAAAAACTGCCAATTAACCCGAACAATTATCATTATAGTTTTATATAATGATTCATATTCACTACAAATAAAAAAATGAATTTCACAACCAAGTAATATTCTATATTTTTAAAAATAAAATAAAATTTATATTTTGGAAAACTATTATCATCTTTTGTGTTTATCCTTACATGTATATAAGTCAATTGGTCAATAATACCAAGGAAGAAAATGCTCCCAAACAATAAAATTGAAACTATTAAACAAATTAATAAGTCCATGAAAGAACTTATTAAGGATATTATAAATCAATTTAATATATAATAGATTCTTGGATATATTAATTAATGATTTTTAATTTATTATCCAAGTGATTAAGATCAAGTGAAGAACACCATTGGGCTTAAGGAAATGGATTCTACCTGAACCTCATGTATTCCTTCATGTTGATCTATATTTATATTTACCTAAATCATTTTATCATTTCATTTTATATGGATATTCTAAATTATTTTTATATTCTCAAAACTCATTTATCATGATTCTTTCTTCATTCTGTTTCAAGGATTCACATGTTTTTAAGTGGTTCTCCCCTCAATACTGTTAGGACCAAGCTGAAGGAAGAGTTGGTTTGTATGGATTGTATTTTGTTGATATTCAATAAGTATTCATAATGGAATGACACCTTGAATTTATAAGAATTCGAAACCGAAAATATTGAACATTCAGAGTCTGGAAATTGAGCAGTTCGAAATGGAGAACCTGGTGAATCGAAGAATTCAGAGCCTGTAAATTCCGAGAATAGAAATTGAGAAGATCAGAACCAGGAAATTGAAAATTCTCAAAAGATGGCTGATAGGAGATGTGAAGGAATCAAATCTGACGATGCTTTCCTAATATTAATGTTTTCAAACATCATGAAAATTTCATGATAAAAGAAGTTTGAAGATATGGTGAAGAAGGTTGGCATTTTTACCTAAGCAGAATTCTGAGAAAATGCAGATTCAAAAGTTTGGATTCTACAGAACAGAAGTGTGGAGTCTACTCCCTTTAAAAAATTTAAGGAGTCTACTTACTGAACCTGAAGTTGGTTTCCAGAAGTTCGGAGTCGACTTGCTGAAGAAGAAGTTCGTAACAGGATGTTTGGAGTCGACCTGCTGAAGAAGAAGTTCATAGTGAGAAGTTAGGAGTTGACTTCCTGAGTCAAAAGTTTGTAGTGAGAAGTTCATAGTCAACTTCTTGAACCTAAAGTTTGTAGCCAGAAGTGCAGAGTCATAACGAGAACCAGAAGTCGTACCGAGAATCAGAGGTCACTCCGAGAATCCAAATTCTCCGGTATCGATGGATAAAGAAGAGTCATGCTGAAGAGGAGTCATGCTGAAGAAGAGTCATGCTGGAGAATTGGTTTTTCATGCCAAGAAAGCGATGAAGATTCATACCAAAAGTTGAAGTGGTGTCATACCGAAGAATCAGGAAGCGAATCCGAGAATGTGATTATGAGAAGTTAGAAGAGTGAATTTGAGAATGTGATTCCGAGAAGCCAGAAGAGTGGATCCGAGAAAGTGATACCGAGAATCTTGTGTAACAAAGTAAGATCCGGAAAAGGCCAAAGTTCTAAACCAAGCGAAGTGGAAGAAGATTCGAGAAGATTCTAAAAGCGTTGACAAAGTCTTAATTACTCTGAGATTTCATGAGAAATTAAGATTTGGGTGAATTTAAGTGAGCGGGAAAATATTTTGGTTTCCCGCCTAAGAATGCTTTGGAGCACCTATAAAAGGAGATCAGGGTGCTAAGTAATGTGATGATGATGAAGTAGAGAGAGAAGCTCTGATAATCTAGAGAGAGGAAGAAGAGCTTGGACGACTGAGTTTCATTGTGGTTTTAATCAAAACGAGAATTTGATACTGGTTGACATCGTATTGAATTTATCGGATTGAATATCCGAAATGGAGAAGAATTCGGAGTAGAGAATTCGGAGTGAAGATTCGGACTGGGGAATCAGTAATGGCTGTCACCGTATTGAGTTTCTTAGATTAAGGAAGACTCATATTGAAGATTCGGAGTGAAGAAGAAGATTCAGAATGAAGAATTCAGAGTAGGGAATTTTAAGTGGAGATTCAGAATGGGGAATTAGTATTGGCTGTCACCGTATTGAGTTTCTCAGACTGAGGAAGACTCGGATTGAAGAATCGGAGTGAAGAATAAAGTTTAGAGTGGATAATTCAGAGTGGATAATTTGGAGTGAAGAATTCAGAGTGGAGATTCGGAATTCGAAGTTCGCACTGTAATTGATCTATCTAAAGTCCAAGGAGTCCTTGCCTTTCTTCTGGGTAAGGAGGTGAATATTTGTTCTGAACTTTCTTACACTTGTGTAATTGAAAGGATGTGCAGGTAACATAAGTTGTTACAAGAAAAGAGACATTTCCATATTGTGCTAAGAGGGTTCACATGTACTGGATTGATTGTTTCATAGTGCTTCACGAGTGTAGGGGTATATCTTACTCATTGTAATCCAAGGATTGTTTTCTTAGTGGATTATATGGTGCTGGATTGTTTCCAACCATACCAAGGACGTAGCTATTCTTATTGAATAATGAACCTAGTAAATTGGTGTGTTCCTTTGGATGTGTTCTTGTTTGTTTCTCAGCAGGGTATTATATCATTAACAGGACACAAAGTTTGTTCTCAATCTTAAGGGAACATAAAAGAAGAAAAAGGGGTACCATTGATTCATCCCCTCTCAATGGTTCATTATTCCAACTAGTTCAAACATGGGGTATCAGAGGCAGGTTGCCTTTGTTTTCCTTGATGATGGAGAATCTGAATTGTGTGAACATTAAAGGCATTATGGTATTCAATGGGAAGAACTATCACATCTGGAAGGATATAATGATACTGTATCTCATGTCTATTAGTTAAGAAGTTCTTGAAGCTGCAACAGTTGGGTTTCCCCCCATTGAAGACAATGTTCCAATTACACCTATTGACAAGAAGTTTCTTGAGAATAATGGAAGAGCCAAGAATGATATATTATCTTCACTTTCTGAAAGTTAGTTCTTGAGAGTGAAAGGAGTGGACATAGCCAAAGGTATTTGGGACAAACCAAAAAACATATACGAAGGCAATACAAAAGTCAATAAGGAAAAACTTCAAATCTGGATGTTGAAGTATGAAGACTTGAAGATGGGAGAGCATGAATCTATTGGGGATTTCTTCACCTGGGTGAACGATATTGTTAGTACCATCAGATGTCTTAGTGAAGACTTGAATGACTCTACTGTGGTGGAAAAAATCTTGAGGATTCTTCTGGATAAATTTGATGCGAAGGTATCTTCATTAGAAGACAGAGACTAAGATACTCTATCTCTTGATGATTTGCATAACACACTCATTACTTATGAGATGAGAAGGGAAAAGGTTATGAAGACCAAGAAAAAGGTTGATAGAGAATTATCTTTCAAAGCCATGAAGATGGAGAATTCTAAGAAGATCTTGATTAAAGAAGATAGTGGTGACTCTGATTCCGAAAGTAAGGTGTGTAAAAATCTTAATGATATTTTATCCTTGTTTTCAAAAAATATTAAAAGAGGCACAAGTAAATACAAGGTAAAACTTCCCTTGAAGTGTTTTGAATGTGGAGGAATTTTCCAATTTGCGGATAACTGTCCTCAAAAGGAGAATGAAGAAGACAGTGATGAATAAGAAAGAAATCCAAGAAAGTTATGGAAGAAGCAGTGTGGTAAAGGAAAGTTAGGGAAAGAAAATAAGTTCTTCAAATCAAAGAGAAAAAATTTTCTATCTATAAATGAAGAAGATGAAGAATGTGATGCTGAATCTGAAAAATAAGTTGAGCATGGTGTTGAGAATACTTTCATTGCAATAGTGAATGATGAAGATTTCGGAAGTAGCAGCTCAGAAAAAGAAGAAACTCATCTTGAGATGCATCTAAAAGAATAATAGAAAGAATTTTTAAGGAAGATCATAAGGTTGTAGAAACGTAACATAAAGTTGGAAGAATAATGTTACTCATCATGCAATCAAGCTAATGTTAAAAAAGAACTTGAGAATGAACTTCAATATGTGAAGAAGACTCTTGAAGATGAGAAAAACCAAAACGAGCACATGAGAGTTAAGTTGAAGGAAAAATAGGAAGAATTAGAACTCATTCAAAAGAAGTTCTTAGATGTTGAATAAAAAAATTGTTTTCAAAACTCAACTACTGATGTTGGTGAAGGCTCTCAACAAGCACATTATGAGAAAATTCAACAAAAGAATAAAGTGGTTGCTGTGAAGAAGAAAGATGAGAAAGTTCCTTATGTTTCCAAAACCAGCGTTACTGGGAACTCTGAAGATTCAAGGAAACCTAAGTCTAACACTGCTGAAAAGCAATCAAAATTAGAGAAGGTAGAATTCTAGCAGAGAAATCTTGCTAACAAAATAATGGTTGGTGGGGCTGAAGAAAGAGCAACAAAGAAGTATCAGAACAAAAGCTTTAGAGTAAGGTACTCCTTCTATGGGTACTGTTGGTATTGTGGTCGATTTGGGCATACAATGAATATGTGTTGGTTCAATAAACATTATTATTATCACCACCCCACAAATTATGAAAGGCAGAGATTTAGGGGGATTCAATCTCCTCAAAGCATGAAGAGTGAGAAGGTTTTCTTGAAGAAAGTTGAGAAGAATAATGTCAAGACAGAAAATAGATTCATGCCTCTAGAGACCATTTTTGAAAGGAGTGAACAACCCGGACACCTTGAAAAAGGATGTCTTGTGCTGTTACTGGCTCAACAAAAAATCCTTAATACTCAGAAGCCAAAGGTGAAGAATGAAGTGAAAGAAGAAAAACCTCCTGTTGTTGAAACTGCTCTAAAGGTTACAAAGGAAGAACAACCTTGGATACTTGATAGTGGGTGTTCTTCACATATGACAGGAGACTTGAAGTTTCTAAAGAATATGAAGAATTTAAAAGAAGGCACTGTGACATTTGGCAATGATGAATTTTTAAAGATCAAAGGTGTTGGATCAGGCATCATTGGAAGGGAGAAATTGAAGTCCAAGAAAACTCTGTATATTGATGGTCTGAAGCACAACTTGTTGAGTGTATCACAATTTTGTGACGAGGGTAACAAATTTATCATCAGAAAAGATGGGTTTATTGTGAAAAATGATGAAGATGGGAAGATTGATACAAGAGTCCAACGAACCAAAGGGAATATGTTTCAGGTTAGAAATTCACAAAATTCTTGTTACATGATCTTAGTGGAAGAAAATTCATTATGGAACAAAAGACATGGACACATGTGTCAGAGAAATATGAGAAAGTCATCTCAAAGGGAAAATGTTTGAGATATTCCAGATTTACCAAGAAGAAGAGATTGTTGTTGCACTACCTGTCAGAAAGAAAAGATTACAAGTGTTGTGCATAAGAAGGTTGACATTTGTTCGAAACAAGCCCTTGAACTAATAAATTCTGATATATGTGGGCCGATGAGAAAACAATCAACAAATGGAGACAAGTACTTCATCACCATCATTGATGATTTTACTCGCATTACATGTGTTATGTTTATGAAGCACAAGTCAAACGCCCTGAAAATGTTTAAAAGCGTTAGAAGGAAAGCTGAGAAAGAATGTGATTACTCTATGAAAAGGTTGAGAACATATAATGGTGGTGAGTATAGAAGTGAATAATTTGAAGACTATCTTGAGAAGCATGGAATTCATCATGAATATAGTGCTCCATATACAACTCAATAAAATGGGGTTGCTGAAAGGAAGAACAGAAGCCTGGTGGAAATAGGAAGAACCATGTTTCTTGAACATGGCCTTACTCATTACATTTGGAGGCAAGCAACCAGTACAACTGTTTATATTAAAAATTGATTTTTATACAGGCCTCAATCAAACAAGAATCCATATGAACTATTCTATGGCATTACTCCAAGTATGAAGCATGCTAATGTTTTTGGGATTCCATGCATCATAAAGAAGAAAGGTGGAAGTTTTGGAAAATTCGAGCAAAAAGGAGAAGACAGAATTTTTCTTGGTTATTCTCCAGAAGGAAGAGGTTATATATGCTTTAACAAAGAAACAGGATGAATGGTGGATACAGTTGATGTAAAAGTCATTGAAAATCCAGGGAAATATAAGCATGTCCAGACAGACAAGGAAGATGAGGAAGATGAAGCTAACGATTCTGATAAGAATGCAATGAAGTGTAATCCTAATCAAGATGAAGAATCGGATTCAACCATATGAAGTGATGAGGAAGGCACATGAAAAACTTATCCAGGGGTGATGAAACAAGTGCAAGCTCAGAACATAATTGGTGATCAACATCACGCGGTTCAAACAAGAAGAACAAGTAATTATATATCACATACTTCATTATATTCCAAAGTGGAACAAAATAATGTTAAAGAATCCTTTGAGCAACTAGAATGGGTTCAAGCCATGAATGAAGAATTAGATCAGATTGAAATGAATTACACATGGTAACTTGTACCCAAGCCTAAAAATAAGAACATTATCGGCACCAAATGGGTCTTCTGGAACAAGTTAAATGAAGAAGGTGAGGTTTTTAGAAATAAAGCAATATTGGTATCCAAAGGATACTCTTAGATTGAAGGAATTATATTTGAAGAAACTTTTTCTCCAGTAGCCAGGTTAGAAACTATCTGAATCTTTCTTGCTATTGCTGCACAAAGAGGCTACACAATCTTTCAAATGGATGTTAAATCCGCATTTCTTATTGGTGATCTCAAGGAAGAATTTTATATTGAGCAACAATATGGCTTTGTTATTGGGAAGAATAAAAGTTATGTGTGCAGGTTGAAGAAAGCCTTGTATGGGCTAAAGTAAGCTGCAAGAGAATCATATTCCAAAAAGGACACTTTCCTAAAGGAGATGAACTTCAATAAAGGAAGGGTTGACTACAATATTTACATCAAGGAAAGCCAAGATCTTTATCTAATTGTGATTTTCTATGTTGAAGACATTATTTTTCCTAGGAATGATGAAAGAAGTTGTGAAAGGTTTGCTGAAGAAATTAATAATGTCTTTGAGATGTCCATTTTGAGTGAAATGAGATACTTTCTTGGGTTACAAATCTTGAAACAGAAAGAATTCATTTTAATCTCCCAATAAAAGTATGCTAAGGAACTTCTTAAAAATTTTGGGATGGAAAACTCAAAACCTGTATCAAATCTTATCTCAGTGGGAACAAAGGTAAGAAAAGATAATGAAGTAAAATAAGTTGATCATAAAGAATATCGAAAGCTGATTGGAAGTTTATTATACTTGACTGCATCAAGACCAGATATTGTTTTTGCTGTTACCTTATTTCAAGATTTCAGAGTGCTCCAAAATACACACATCTTGTTGCTGGAAAAATAATTCTAAGATACATAAAAGGCACATCAGAATTCAGAATCAAGTATAGTGGTTCAAATAACATTGATTTTTTTGGCTATTCAGATGCAGATTGGGTAGGAAATGTTGATAATAGAAGATCCACATCTGGTGGAGTGTTCTTTATGGGAAAAGGTTGTGTTGGCTGGCACTCGAAGAATAAAAATTCCATGGAAATTAGAATGGCTGAAGCTGAGTATGTTGATGCCACCATGGCCACTACTCAGCTTATCTGGATGAAGACACAGTTTGAAGATTTGTTAGTTGAAGTGAAGTTTCCCTTTCTCTTGGGTTGTGATAATCAAAGCATCATTAATCTTACCAAGAATCTAGTCCAACATTATCGTTCAAAAAATATTGACATAAAATATCATTTCATCAAAGAGCATGTGAAAAATAATGAACTTAAACTTGAATATGTTTCATCTACTTAACAAGTTACTGATATTTTCACAAAACCTCTGCCAAGGAATCATTCTCAAGATTGAGGTTGAATATGGGTGTCCAACCTCTTTCTCATCAAGGATAAGGTATGTTCTTATGTCCCCTCTCTCTTCTTACCTATTGATTGTTTTTTCAAGGGGGAGAAGTTGTTTGTGTCATAAATCTATTGGTCAAAGAGATATTTGTGGGTAAGATGTGAACTCAGCACTGCTTGTGTATGTGAACTATTCTAACTATTTGTTGGAGTGGTTGTAGGAAAGAACATGAAGTTGTTTATAGGATGTATGGAGCTAAAGATGTATGAAGGTGAAGATGTCATTTTCACTACCTATGGACAACATGGTTTTGCTAACAATTATTCTTGTTTCCTACAGCAAGTTAGCTCACGTAGGCTTAGAATTATTAATAAGTAATCCATTGCTTCAGGTTTTTAGGTTTCATGATTTATGTAAACTTGGTTGACAACAAAATCCAAAGGGGGATATTGTTAGGACCAAGTTGAAGGAAGTGTTGGTTTGCATGGATTGTCTTCTGTTGATCATAAGGAAGTTTTCATAATGGAAAGACACCTTGAATTTCTAAGAATTCGGAACTGAGAATCTTGAACATTCAGAGTCTGGAAATTGAGCAGTTCAGAACCGAGAACCTGGTGAATCAAAGAATTCGGAGTCTGTAAATTTGGAGTCTGGAAATTGAGAAGATCGAAACCAGGAAATTGAATATTCTCAAAAGTCGGCTAATAGGAGATGTGAAGTCATTAAATCTAACGATGCTTTTCTGATCTTAAAGTTCTCACACATCATGAAAATTTCATGATAAAAGTAGGTTGAAGATATGGTGAAGAGGGTTGGAATTTTTCTATAAGAATAATTCTGATAAAATGCGGATTCAGAATTTCAGAGTCTACTGAACAGAAGTGTGGAGTCTACTCCTTGAACAGAATTTGTGGAGTCTACTTCCTGAACTTGAAGTTCATTTCCAGAAGTTTGGAGTTGACCTGCTGAAGAAGAAGTTCATAGGGGGAAGTTTGGAGTCAACCTGCTGAAGAAGAAGTTCATAGCTAGAAGTTCGGAGTCGAATTCCTGAGTCAGAAGTTGGTAGCGAGAAGTTCAAATTCAACTTCTTGAACCTGATGTTCGTTGCCAAAAGTGCAGAGTCATACCGAGAACCAGAAGTCATACCGAGAATCAGAGGTCACTCCGAGAATCCAAATTCTCTGGTATCGATGGATGAAGAAGAGTCATGCTGAAGAAGAGTCATGCTGAAGAAGTGGTTTGTCATGCTGAGAAAGCGATGAAGAGTCATACCGACAGTTGAAGTGGTGTCATACCAATGAATCAATAAGTGAATCCAAGAATGTGATTACGAGAAGTCAGAAGAGTGAATCCGAGAATGTGGCGCCGAGAAGCCAGAAGAGTGGATCCGAGAAAGTGATACCGAGAATATTTTGTAACAAAGTCAGATCCGGAAAAGGCCAAAGTTCTAAATCTAGAGAAGGGGAAGAAGATTAGAGAAGATTCTAGAAGAATTGACAAAGTCTTAATTACTCTGAGATTTCAGGAGAAATTAAGATTTGGGTGAATTTAAGTGAGCGGGAAAATATTTTGGTTTCCTGCCTAAGCATACAATGGATCACCTATAAAATGAGATCAGGGTCTTAAGTAATTTGATGATGATGAATTAGAGAGAGAAGCTATGATAATCTAGAGAGAGGAAGAAGAGCTTGGCCGACTGAGTTTCATTGTGGTTTCAATCGAAACGAGAATTTGATACTTGTTGACATCGTATTGAATTTCTCAGATTGAAGATCCGGAGTGGAGAAGAATTCAGAGTAGAGAATTTGGAGTAAAGATTCGGACTGGGAAATCAGTACTGGATGTCACCATATTGAGTTTCTCAGACTGAGGAAGACTCAGATTGAAGATTCGGAGTGAAGAATAAGATTCAGAGTGAAGAATTTAGAGTAGAGAATTCAGAGTGGAGATTCGAAATGGGGATTCAGTACTGGTTGTCACCGTATTGAGTTTCTCAGACTGAGGAAGACTCAGATTGAAGAATCGGAGTGAAGAAGAAAGTTCGGAGTGGAGAAATCAGAATGGAGAATTCGGAGTGAATAATTCATAGTGGAGATTCGGAATGGGAAGTTCAGACTATAATTGATTTATCTCTAGTCCAAGGAGTCCTTGCCTTTGTTCTGGGTAAGGAAGTGAAGATTTGTGCTGAACTTGCTTACACTTGTGTAATTTAAAGGAAGTACAGGTAACATAAGTTGATACAAGAAAAGAGACATTTCCCTATTGTTCTAAGAGGGTGCACACACACTGGAGTGATTTTTTCACAGTGCTTCACGAGTGTAATGGTATATCCTACTCCTTGTAATCCAAGGATCGTTTTCTTAGTGGATTGTATGGTGCTGGATTATTTCCAACCATACCAAGGACGTAGCTATTCTTATTGAATAGTGACCCTTGTAAATTTCTATGTTCCTTTGGATGTGTGCTTGTTTGTTTCTCATCAGGGAATTATATCTTTAACAGGAGACAACAGTTGTTCTCAATCTTAAGGGAACTTTAAAGAAGAAAAAGGGGTACCACTAATTCACACCCTCTCAGTGGTTCATTACTCCAACTAGGTCCTTACACATACTTCCTGATAAGTAGACATGTTTTAAGGGAACTTCCTTAATTCATAACCATTTTCAAGTATACTATATACTCTTTTTTAAGACACAATTATTTTTTAAAATCAATATTTTAATTATAATAATATTATTGGTTAATTTCCAGTTTTATAAATGAAAAAATGTCCTTCCTCTTTAAAATTCATATAATATTTTCCTTAAACTATAAAAAAATGTTTTACTTCTAAAGATTATTTAAAAACTCTTTTTAAATGATTTCACTTTAGTGGAAAATACTTTATGCCTAAACTATATTTTCAAGGTCCTTAAATTTTCTTTTATAGTAAATACATGTTTAAAATATTATTTTATGATAAATACAAATTATTTTCTAAAAAAACTCTTCTTTACGAATTAAAAAATTGGGTTTTTTGTCCTACCTTTACTTTTGTGAGTTATATAACTTTATCACCACTTATTACTTGTTTGTGGTGTATGTACTACCACTTTGATATATTGTATCAAGAGTCTCTTTATTCTCATGATATTATAAGGGATTATGATTTTAATGTTTTAAGTGGTATGGTACCCTATGCAATGTTTAGAGATTATTTCTTAATGTAATTTTCAATGGTCACATTTAAAACTATCATCATATTTGTCAACATACTTTGTTTAATCATTTACATCATTGAGTTTTATTTCTTATGAAATCCTATACCATGGTTTTTGAAGGGTTGGTGATTATTTTGACTCTAGATGTTCTACATTGACACCATTCATGGGTTATTGTTAAATTATTCACATTTCGTATGCTAGTTTTTCAATACGAATGTTTATTTCATTTCTGTTTCACCATTATTAATATAATGAATGTATTATACATATTATGTGATATGTGGTGTCCATTATATCCCCTCAATGAATTATTAGGTTTCATGAGACTCACTATCTTCTTTTCATGAGGCCTTGACAATTTGTTTATTTGTGGTCTTGGCATGATGCCTTGATGGTATGGTTGTGATATTTGGAATTATGAATTCCCTAATTTTGAATATAGTAATTTAAATCTCATCTGGTTATTCTACTAGTAGAATAACCATGAAAATGATTAATAATTTTATTATTTATTCATCTCTTATTCCATCCATAATGTGTTAAATTTTATTTTTAGAGTCATGTGTTTTTAGTTATTTATGATTCCTAATGTTTATGTTTATGATATCTTCCATTGTATTATATACCCTTATTGTGTACTTGATCTCACCACTTTATTATGTTTCATTTTCCTAGGACATGATGAGGTATATTATGAATGACATGTAGGGAAAACCTATGAGTAATAGAGGTTGTCAAATGAATTTTATATTGTATTTCCTTAGGTATATATTATTCCCAATAGAGCGAACGTCTTCCAAAATAACATCTATCACATAATCACCAAATCATTTCCTATACTAAGGATATCCATTTGATAATACATAAGATCCCAAATCAACTTATTATTGATCAATAAAATCATTTAACTAAAAATAATTTGTCACACTAACCACAGACTTCACATAGTCCAGTGGTAGGTGATAAATCCCAATCGCACTATGGTTGTGGGTTCAATTCCCACATCTTTGTCTGACGCGATGGGTTGTCACACCGTCTGCGTGTGGTCATTTTTATAAAACAATACTTTATAACATTCCCAAAATGATATAAATTGCTCATAATTTCACCATAAATGTTATATCATACCTCTCATTTTCATCCGAAAATTTAATAACTTGTAATTGCCTCAAACTCAATGATCATATAAAACAAAATGGTTATTTATAACTATATCCAAAATAGAAAAGATAATTCTTCCTCAAATATCATTTTCACATGAAAAACTGTAGGGTTACAAATACAAGAGAAAAGTCTTCCAATGTAATACCAACAACAGAGAGCACTAATACTTTTTAAACAATTCTTCATCCATTTATTTCAACATAGATTCTTCCTTGACCAAGAGGATATCCTATAGAATAGGGAATTCACTTGGGTAATGGCCAGGTCCCCTATATTTATGGAAAATGAATGTAAATGGATCATTAGGACCATTTTTATTTTCTTCCATATTACTCTTAATTTTCCTCACCAATTCTTTACTTTATGTTATTCTTTCCCACACGTAAATCATTTCTTTGTCCCATTGAGACACTTTCCTTGGGGTCTCCTTCCACATCTACTGCAAGATGGAAATTGAGGTTTCTTTTCTCCATGGTCTCCACTAGTGGAGCTCTTATCATTCATCACATTTATCTCTTTTGTTAGGTCTAGGGTTTTGTTAATATATATGTTGTTGATCATATATTTGGAAAACAGATTCGGCATGAACACGATATCTTTTATGCCTATCAACATTCCCTTTTGTTTCCCATTTCCACCACCGCTAAAACCCTGTACATCATCCTCAAAGTTACTATAACCTCCTTGGAATCCATCCATTGAATAAAACAATAATGAATTGTGTTAGTAATAATAGAACTAAAATAATTAAAGAATATCATAACACCTTATTTTTAATTTAAAACACCTTAGGATTAACCAAGGTCATTTATTCTCATTTTATATTAAAATACATCAAATCGAGTTGTAATGAAAATGTAAATTATCCTAAGAATATACCCTGAGAGTGTCATAACTAAGAGTGTAGTCAGGCATGTTGTCATGTACAGTATACCCCAGTTCAAGCCCGAAAATCCTTGTTAGAATTTTCACTCCTAGGTACATCTGTGCCAGAGCTTCCTCTACCTTCTCATATCTAGACACGGATGTACTAATTGTAAAATACACAAAATATCCACATTACCAAGATTATAGGAAGTTCTTCTATACTAATCCTCAAAGTTTATCTTAGGGTAATGTTCTACAATCAATGTTTATCTAAATCTATTTTCCATGGTTTGAACTAAACATCGGCTGACACTAACTGTAACACCTCGACCCCAGAATATAGGAGCCGGTGCATTATTTTAATACATTGGCCTGATTACAAGGAATCATGTCCCAAAGAACCGATAATTTTAGTAGTCTTGGAAACAAGATACATACATATGTTTAACTTTACAACTTGAAAAGAAAAACAACACTAATTTATTCCATTATAAACATCCAAGCTTCCAATATTATTCCTACAAGTAACTCATAACCGACTTCTTCATATACTGGGAAAATGAAACATGAGAAATGGGTGAGCTCAAACGCTCGGTAAGAGTAAGAAATACAGCGAAAGATAAAATAACATTCGTCATAGTGAATAATTGAAATATAAATAGCTAGTCGAATAACCACATGAAATATCAATAGCTAATATCATATCCATGGAATTCATAATGTTTGACATTATGAAACATTTTTTCAAGGCCTCGACCATGATGTCTAAAAATGATTAAGTCCTCAACCAAAACCATATATCATAAATTGGGAAAGCCATTAGATATTTCCATGTCTAATTGTCTCATGAAAACTACCAATGCATCGAGAGCTATAGAATGCTCCACCTGTCACATAATTATTCCAATTCATTCCTCATATGAAAAGGTTGAATCATAATCAGAACATTCGTATTAAAACTTGCATACAAAATGTCAATAGTTTAACCACAAACCATGAATGTTATAAAAATAGCACATCCACTGTCAAACATAACTCATTTAATACAATATGGAAGATTTTATTATAATATATTAACCTCAATAGAGAATAATGAAAGATATTGACATAGATGAAAAAAATCATCCAAACTATTTAAGAGAAATATCCCCCTTTTTCTTGAAAACATTAAAAGGTCTCACTATTTATCAAGAAGTCGTTTAAAATAGATTTTTGAATCAAAGTGTCCCATAAAACTTGGAAACATTTAAATGTAATTTTAATTATAAAACATTAACGTCCATATAAATAAATCCGTAAAACCATTTTTAAACCATAGACATTAATGAGAAGCATTTAGAAGAATAAATCTTTAAAACATTTAAAAATGATATTTTAGTTAGAGTTTATAACCAAAAGAGAGATTCTTGAATACAAATAATTGAGGTAATAAAATCATTATAATATCATGAGAATAAAGAATTTCATGATATAATATGTCAAAGGATAGTATATACACCATATAAAAGTGAATTGGTGCATAACAACAAAGAAGTCTCAATGGAATGTAAATTAGAATAAATTCCCTTATAAAGACTGTATCCTTCGGTTAAGGAAAAATAAATGACATTATTATGTGTGAAAAATAGAAATACACCCAATACGATTGGATATTCAGTGTAAATCAATCAGAGGAAATTCACACATTTTATTCTAAAAACAACACCTATGACTTGGATGTTTAACTCAAAGAATGGAAATTAATTTAATATTACTCTTATCAAGTTCATATCAATGAATTGAGAAATTATCAATGGATTGATTATGTGTATAAAAATTAGTTCCAAACAAAGGGGATTGTAAATTACTACATAAATAATAAATAGAGATTCCAAACATAATCTTGGGTTAAAATAATCAATGATGTATGCGTAAATCCGAATGAGTAGAAATTGAAATTTGAAATTACCTTACCGATTTGGTAACTTATGAAACATACACCCCATGAAAGAAGGATCAAAAAATGATGATGTAAATACACATAAATTAGACTATATTACACAATTAATACAATCATGGACAGTA
This sequence comes from Viscum album, assembly GCA_963277665.1. NCBI lineage: Eukaryota > Viridiplantae > Streptophyta > Magnoliopsida > Santalales > Viscaceae > Viscum > Viscum album. The sequence continues at coordinate 1,035,591,183 of OY728130.1, forward strand.
TATATGCCACACAAAAAGAAATAGTGGAAAATATAGCATGAATCTCACGGGAATAAAAAGTGAGATGAAAAACCTTTACTTCGTTGTAATCAATTGAGTACTATGAACAAAAGTTAATAACCATCAAATGAATCAAAAAATACCATGAATATAAATAAAATAATGATAATATAAATCAAATGGAAGTACAAAATACACCACATGAAATAAATAAGCAGCAAAAAATGGAGATATCAAGAATTTAAGAGTGAGATAAGAAACACCTTACCTCAAGTTCGACTTGTCTTGTATGTTCCTTGTTATTCCTTAATAATAAACATAAGTTAGTTTATACTTGATAAATAATATTATTAATGTTTAATTTTTCTTTTATATCACTTATTACCTTTCTATAACAATTATCTAATTATTTGAGTTCATATTGGATATTTTATCGATTTTTGGAACTTGAGTCAAAAATGAACTTGTTGTGATTACAATTTTTCCATGTGGTAAAAATTAAATTATCTCCAGAATGATATAAATGATTTAGATATCATATATATATTATATATCCAGTATATATATATGTATTTATAACAGTACATAACATTTGGAGATAAGAAATGAAGTGCACTGTTCATGGAGACGGTAAGCTGTACGTACACAAGAATGCTACTTTCATTTCTATGTTGTATTTTAATGTAATTAAAACATAATAATACATAGGTATTTTATAAATAAAGTATAATATCATATATAATATCATTAAAGCCATCCTTTATACATCCCACATAAGGCGTTAATGAGTCATATCACATAGAGGGGGCGGTAGTCCGCACTTCCTCAAATTAAATTATTGTGTTTTACCCATAATGGAAACCATAAAATAATGACATAAATGGAAAAAAATAAATCATAAAGAAAAAATAAACATAATATATATATCATATATAAATAAAATGGCATCTTAATGGCCACCATGAGAGGCGATATGAGATAATTTAACCATCATTGTTTCGTGATGTGTTAGTTTTCCATCCAAAGAAACAATATGTTCTTTACATATTAGATGGAGGTGTGTGTAAGTGTAGTTCAAATACTTCTCATAAAAACATCATAGTATATTGATGATACAGGTGTTGTTATAAGATAAAGGAATAAAAAGAGTTTAGGGGTTGGATAATTAAAATAAAAGAAAGGAATTTTAGAGAAACCATTACCTTTTATTTGGGGAACTCCCATTAGTTTGAACCAAACAGACTTATTTAAGTGACTTGTACCTAAGATAAAGAATATAGGTGGAATATAGGGATATTGATAGCTTATTTTGGCAAGGGTTAGATGATCCAAGGGGCTTGAGATGTGTGAGGAAAGGGTTAGAAGTGGTTTCCTTTTATAAGGGAGAGGAGGGGCTCTTTACGAATGTTTGAAAATGTTGTTTTATTATAAACTTATCTTCAGTTACAAAAGGTCCAAAACTCATTAAAGTAAAAAATAATATCCCTCATGTTAGAAATAAAATCATCCAATAATAATTGGACAGTTTACGGATATTTATCTAATATTAATAATCTTATTTATTTAAATCATTTATTAATGAAGTAAATACTACGTTCTTATTGTGTCATAAATAATATAATTTATTTGAGGTATAAAAATTATAAAAACTTTACCATAATTTAGAAAATAATTTTAGATCTATAATTATTATTTATAGTAAAAAATATGACTTACATAACTACATGTACAAATTGATATACTAAAAGATCTTTGTTAATGTCCTTTTTTTCTTTACTTTAAGTTAATTAAAATAAAGTTCCATTATCATTATTAAGTGGCTCCATGGGGTCCCAAAATCGACCCAAGGATGACCATGGTCGGTCGTGACTCATCCAATATGGTTAGGACATGTGTTAAGATAATATTTTATTATTATAATAATCTTTTTACCATGAATTACCCTATTTACCTTTAATCGTGTTAAATAAAAGTCAAAAGTTAATATTCACCAAAAATAATTTTCATCTTATTGAACCACATTTTAGATACTAATAACAACCATGTGTGTCATATTTTTGAAATTCAATTCACTGAAGTGTTAAAATTCCATTGAGATGAAAAAGTCAGTTTTTTAACTACTACTAAGTGGTTTTACTATTCATCAAAAATTGATGTTTTTCAAAAAAATACCAAAAAATCAGCCTAAGATATATTTTATTTTCGGAACTCAAAAATGATGTCTATTTTTCCATATTAAAAATAAAGAAGTTTCATTAATTAATTTAAAATTAATTCCCGTTTTCAAAACAAATAGTGTGTTTTTAAGAAACTATAACTATCAAAAGATTAACACTTATTTATGTATAATTTCAAAGTGAAATAATTCCAATGACCAAAATTGGATTAAATTGAAAAAATATAATCTAATTATTCTTTAAAACCATTCAAATGTATAATTTTATAGTATAATTTTTTTTTATTAAAAACGTTGTTTTCCATTAAAATTTAGTATTTTTCACTATTCATCAAAATATGAAAGTTATCAAAAAAACACCAAAAAATTATTGAAACCAAAGTTTTATGTATCGATTCTAAATATAAAGTTAATTTTTTCAAATTTAATATATAAAAGTGTAAAATATTGGATTTGAAAAGGGTTCACCATTAAAAGGCGGTAAAATTGCATTTTTTGAAAAATACATCTTTTATCTAAAAAATGAATTAGTTTTTATATTATGTCTAAGAAACACATAAGATGGATGTTAAAATTGTATGGAATATATAAACCTCAAAATTCAGTTAATATTATTCATAAATTCTTTTGGATGGCAAGTTTGGTAAGTCGTCGTGTGATTGAACTCGGTGTTGCGTGTAGCACAAGCTATTGAATTTAAAGGAAATAACTTACTATGAAATCATGGGGTGTTAAAATCTCCCCCATTTTGGAAATTTCATCCTCGCAATTTTAAAATTGGGCCTGGTAGCTTCATTGAAAGTACCACATCGGTAAATGAGTCAATAAAAATATCTCTTTAAAAGAAATAAAGAGAAGTACAAAGGTCACCCGAGATAACCCATACTAGGATTACATGTAGGAAAACATGGATTTGGAAGATAAACTAAGTGTAAATTTCTTGTGGGGAGTGATCGAAAACAAGATCAAGAGAAATTTAACAACAAGAAAACCACAAACTTGTGATGGGATAAACGGTCATTAGTTTCGTAGTAAGAAAAGTAAACGGATAACATTTTTTTAAGTTCCAATTCATAAAACTGAGGAATTTATTTATGAGATCGACTAAGAACAAAAATATATATACTTACTTTTTAAGTAGAGTTTCATCCTTTAATAAATTTCTACAACGAAAGCATTTTTTTTTCAAATGACGAGTTTTCAAGATGACTTGGTTACACCTGAAGCGCTAGAATCAACTTCTAGAGAATCAAATAATCTACAATGGATAAACTATATATATTTACCTTGTCTTTAGAGTTTTACCAAAACCAAAATGGTTGGTACAAGATCATATGATCCCCAAAATGTTAATTCTTTAGTGATGGAAACACTAATCTTAATTTTTAATATTTAACCAACCATGCCCATTGTTCAATAAATACAATTTAATAAACAATTGTACTTAAAATCCTTCAATATAATCCAAACTAATACTAAAACCCAAAACATAGAAGAATTTTATTATGTTGTATTCTGTGTTAAATTGTATCTCCAAATAACATCGACTACTCTTAGTGTCACATACTTAAAAATAATTAACCTAATCACATATTCTCTTTGATAGGTTAACAATTTCCCTAAATAACCAAAATTGATATAAATCCACAATAAAAACTTCGATAAGTATCCACCATTACCCTTCAAATTAATTTCCAAACTATTCAATTTTATTTAGGCATATAGTATTCCAAATATAATGAACATATTCCAAAATAACATTTATCACTTAATCACAAAATTATTTACCAGTACAATGGATATCCATTTGATAAGACATAATATCCCAAAAAAAAACTTATTGTTGATCAAGAAAAAAATTTAACTAAATAGAATTAGTCACACTAACCAAGGACATTACATAGTTTAGTTGTAGATGATAAATCTCAATCACACTATGGTTGTGGGTTCGATTCCTGCAACTTTGTCTTACGTGATGGGTTGTCACAAGGTCTTCATGTTGTCCTTTTTCAAAAACTATATTTTATAACATTTCCAAAATGTGATAAATTCCCCATAATTCCACCATAAATATTATCTCATACCTCTCATTTTCATTCTAAAATTTAATAACATGCAATTTCCTCAAACTCAATGATCATATAAAACCAAATGGTTATTTATAAATATATCCACAAGAGAAAAGATAATTCTTCCTCAAATATCATTTTCACATGACAAACTGCAGGGTCACAAATATAAGAGAAAAGTCATCCAAATTAATCCCACCAACAGAGAGCACTAATACTTTTTAAACATTTTTCCATCCATTTATTTCCGCATAGCTTCTTTCTTGACCAAGAGGATATCCTATAGAATATTTCATTCACTCGGGTAATGGCCAGGTCCTCTACATTTACAGAAAATGACTATAAATGGATTCATGGGACCATTTTTATTTTATTCCATAGTAATCTTAATTTTTTCTATCCAATTCATTACTTTATGTCCTTCTTTCCCAAAGGTAAATAATTTCTTTGTCCCATTGAGAAACTTTCATGGGTGTCTCCTTCCACATTTCATACATGATAGAAATTGAGGTTTCTTTTCTCCATGGTCTCCACTGCAAGAGATCTTATCATTCATCACCTTTCAATCTTTTGTTGAACCCGAGAGTTCGTTAATATATATGTTGTTGATCATATTTTTGGAAAACCGATTCGGTATGAACACGATATCTTTTACGCATATCAAAATTCTATTTTTCTCCTCATTTCCACCACTGTTCAAACCTTGTACATCATGCTCAAAGTTACCGTGACTTCCTTGGAATCCAACCATTGATTAAAACCAGAAAGCATTGTGTGAGTAATAATAGTCATAAAATCATTTAGAAAATATCATGACAACTTATTTTCAATTTAAAACACTACAGAATTAACCAAGGTCATTTATTCTAATCTTATATTAAAATCCTTCAAATCGGTTTGTAACGAAAATGTAAATTATGCTAAGCATATCCCCCGGGAGTGTCATAACCAAGAGTGCAGCAATGCCCATTGTCGTATACCATGATACCCCGATTCAAGCCCAAAACTCCTTGTCGGAGTTTTCACTCCTAGGTACATATGTACCAGAGCTGCCTCTACCTTCTCGTATCTAGACAGGGATGTAATGCTTGAAAAATACACAAAATCTCAACATTACCAAGATTCTAGGAAGTTCTTCTATACTAATCCTCAAAGTCTTTCTTAGGGTAATGTTCTCTAAATAGTGTTTATCTAAATCTAGTTTCTAAGGTTTGTACTAAACTTCGTCTGATACAAACTGTAACGCCCTGACCCCAGAATCCAAGAACCTATGCATTATTTTAATACATTGGCATGATTACAAGGAATCAAGTCCCAAAGGACTGATCGGTTTAGTATTCTTGAAAACAAGATACATACATAATTTCAACATTATAACTTGAAAGTAAAAAACACTAATTTATTCCATTTGAATCATCCAAGAATACAAGATTGTTCCTATAAGTCACTCATAACTAACTTCTTCATATCCTGGGAAAATGAAACATGAGAAAGGGGTGAGATGAAATGCTCGGTAAGAGTAATAAATATAGCAGAAGATAAAATAAACATTAGGCGTGGTGTATAATTTAAAACACATGACTTTAAAAATAATAATCATGAACACTTTATGGAAGAAATATGATCTAAGTAAATAATTCCATAATAAAACATAGTCATGGTTATTATACTAGTTTAATAACCACATGAAATATCAACAGCTAATCTCGTAATGATGGAATGCATAATGCTGGAAATTATGAAACATATTTTCAAGTCTTCGTCCAAGACGTCCAAAAATGATTAAGGCCTCGACCAAAACCATATATCAAAAATTGGGAAAGGCCTCGGCCAATTTAACGTCTAATTGTCTCATGATACCTAACGATGCATCGTGGATTTTTTTGGGCTCCACCCATCACTTACTAAGTCCATTACATTTTTTATATGAAAGTGTTGAAACCTAATATTAACATTCTTATCAAACCTAGCATACAAAATTTCAATATTTTAACCACAAACCATGAATGGTATAAAAATAGAACATCCACAGTCAAACATAACTCATTCAATACAATATGAATGATTTTATTATAATATATTAACCTCAATAGATAATAATGAAGGATATTGACATAGAAGGAAAAAACATCAAAACTATTTGAGAGAAATATCCCCCTTTTTCTTGAAAACATTTAAATGTCTCACTATTTATCAAGAATTAATTTAAAATAGATTATTGAATCAAATTGCCCCATACCACTTTTAAACTTTTAAAAGGAATTTTAATTTTAAAACATTAACATCCATATAAATAAATCTTTAAAACCATTTTTAAAACACAGACATTAATGAGAAATATTTAGAAAAATAAATCTTTAGAACATTTAAAAATGATATTTTACTTAGATTTTCTAACAAAATTTGAGATGCTTGAATAAAAAAAATTTATGTAATAAAAACTTTATAATAACATGAGAATAAAGGATTTAATGATATAACATGTAAAAGGAAATTATATTCACCATATAAAAGTGAATTTGTGCATAACAACAATGAAGTCTCAATAGAATGTAACTTGAGATAAAGTCCCTTATAAAGGCTATATCCTTAGGTTAAGGATAAATCAATGACATTATTATGTGTGAAAAATATAAATACACTCAATGCGATTAGATATTCAGTGTAAATCAATTAGAGGACATTCACACCAATTCTTTTAAGAACGACACCAATGACTTGGATGTTTAACTCAATGAATGTAAATTGAGTTAAGATTACTCTTATCACGTTCATATCAATGACATAAGAAATTATCAGTGGAGTGATTATGTGTATCAAAAAAATATCCACAAAAAGTGGAGTGGAAATTACTATATAAATAATAAATAGTGATTTCACAACCTATCTTGGAGTAAAATAATCAATGAAGTATGCATAAACCCGAATGAGTGGAAATTGAAATATGAAATTCCCTTACCATTTTGGTAACATACGAAACATACACCCCATGAAAAAAGGATAATATAATGATGATTTAAATACCCATAAATTAAAGTATATTACACAATTAATACAATAATTGACAGTATATACTCCACACAAAAGGAAATAGTGGCCAATATAGCATGAATCTCATGGGAATAAACAGTGAGACGAAAACCTCTTACTTCATTGTAATCAACTGAGTCGTATGACCAAAAGTTAATAACCACAAAATGAATCATAGAATACCATGAATATAAATTGAATAATGATAATATATATCAAATGGTATTACACAATACACCACATGTAATAAAGAAGGGACGAACAATGGAGATCTCACAGAATTAAGAGTGAGATAAGAAACCCCTTATCTCAAGTCTGAATTGTCTTGTGTGTTCCTTGTTCTTCCTGAATAATAAACATAAGTTAATTTCTAATTGATTAAGAAAATTTTTCATTTTTATTATTCATTTTATATCAATTATTACCTTTTTATAACAATTATTTAATTATTTGAGTTCATATTGAATATTCTCTCGATGTTCAGAACTTGAGTCAAAAATAAATTTTTTATAATTACAATTTTTCCATGTGTTCAAAAGTAAATTATCTCCATCATGATATAAATGATTTAGATATAATATATATATTATATATCCAGTATATATATGTATTGATAACAGTACATAACATTTAGAGATAAGAAAGGAAATGTACCGTTCATGGAGATGGTAAGCCATACATAGGCATGAATGCTACTTTCATTTCTATTTTGTATTTTAATGTAATTAAAACATAATGATAAATAGGTATATTATAATTCCAGTATAATATCATATATAATATCATCAAATAAATCCTTTATACGTCCCACATAAGGCATTAATGAGTCATATCACTTTGATGGGGCTGTGGTCCGCACTTCCTCAAATGAAATTATCTCATTTAACCCATAATGGAAACCATAAAATAATGATATAAATGGAAAATACATAAGCATAAATAAACATAAAAATAATATATATATATATATATATATCATATATAAATACAGTGTCATATTAATGTCCACCATGAGAGGTAGTAGGAGATAATTGAACAATCATCGTTTTGTGAGTCATTAGTTTTCCATCCACAGAAACAGTATGTTCTTTACCCATTACATGGATGTGTGTGTAAGTGTAGTTGAAATAATTATCATAAAAACATCCTAGTATATTGTGGATACAGGTTTTGTTATAAAATAAAATAATAAAAAGATTTTATGGGTTGGAGAATTAAAATAAAAGAAAAGAAGTTATGAGAAACAATTAACTTTAATTGGGGGAACTTCCATTGGTTTAAACCCAAAAGACTTCTTGAAGAGACTTATATCTAAGGTAATTAGTCTAGGTGGAAGACAGGGATTTATATATCTTATTTGGGTAGGGTTTGGGCGAGCCAAGGTTCTTGAGAGGTGGGAGAATGAGTTAGAAGTTGTGTCCTTTTATAAGGGAGAGGAGGGGTTCTTAAGGAAAGTTTGAAAATGTTATTTTATTATAAACATATATTCGTTTTAAAAAGGTCCAAAACTGATTAAATTAAAATATAAGATGACTAATTTTCGAAATAAAATCATCCAATAATAATTGGACAGGTTTGGGATATTTTTTTAATATTAATAATCTTATTTATTTAAATCATTTATTAATGAGGTAAATACTACATCATTATTGTGTCATATATAATTTAACTTATTTGATGTCTAAATATTATAAAACAATTACCATAATTTAGGAAATATTTTTAGATTTTTAATGATTATTTATAGTCTAACAGAAGACTTATATAACCACATGTAAAAATTGATATACTATAAGATATTTGTTAATGTCATTTTTTTCTTTACATTAAGTTAATTAAAATAAAGTGTCATTATCATTATTAAGTGGCTTAATGGGGTCCCAAAATCTACCAAATGATTCCCATGGTCTTCCAAGACTCATAAAATAAGGTTAAATAGGTTATAAGGTAATTTTGTGTTATTATAATATTCTTTTTACCGTGAATTACCCTATTTACCTTTAACCACGGTAAATAAAAGTCAAAAGTCACTATTCACCACAAAATATTTTCATCTTATTGAACCAAATTTTACTTAATAATAACAACCATGTATCTTGTATTTTATAAATTCAATTCACCTAAGTCGTAAAATTCCAATTAAATGAAAAAGTCAAAATTTTAACTACTACTAAGTGGTTTTACTATTCATCAAAAATTGAAGTTTTTCAGAAAAATACCAAAAATTCAGCCTAAGATATATTTGATATTACAAATTCAAAAATGATGTCTATTTTAAGAAATTAAAAACATATAAGTTTCATTAATTAATTTAAAATTAATTCCCGTCGTCAAAACAAGTAGCGTTTATTTAAGAAATAATAACTATCAAAAGATTGGCACTTGTTTATCTATAATTTCAATGTGAAATTAATTCCAATGTCCAACATTGGATTAAATGGTAAAAATATACTCTAATTATACTTCCAAACCATTCAAATGTATAATTTAACACTTTAAATTATTTTGATTAAAAAATATTTTTTCAATTAAAATTTAGTATTTTTAACTATTAACCCAAATATGAAAGTTATCAGAAAAACCCAAAAACTTTATCGAAACCAAATTTTTATGTCCTGATTCTAAATAAAAAGTGTTTTTGTCAAATAGAATATACAAAAGTGTAAAATATTGTATTTAAAAAGGGTTCACCATTAAAAGGCGGTAAAATTGCATTTTTTTTGGAAAATACTTTATCTAGAAAAATGAATTTTTTCTTATATTATGTCTAAGAAATGCATAATATAGATGTCAAAATTATATGGAATATATAAAAATCAAAATTTTGTTAATAATATTCATAACTGCTTTTAGATTTCTAGTTGGGTAAGTCGTCGAGAACTCGAACTCGATGTTGCATATAGCGCAAGCAATTGAATTTAAAGGTAATAACTTACTATGAAATCTTGGGGTGTTACATTCTTCCCACCATGTGGAAATTGCGTCCTCGCAATTTTAAAACTGGTCTTGGGAACTTCATTGGAAGTCCCAAATTGGAAAAAGAGTCAATAAAACTATCTCTTTAAAAGAAATAAAGAGAAGTACAAAGGTCACTCGTGATAACCCATACGAGGATTCCATGTAGGAAAACATAGATATGGAAGATAAACTAAGTGTCAATTTCTGGTGAAGATTGATAGAAAACAAGATCAGGATAAGGTTAACAACAATAAATCCACAAACTTGTGATGGGGAAAACAATCATTAGTTTTCTAGTAAGAAAATTAAATGGATAACGTTTTGTTAAGTTCCATTTCATAAAGTTGAAGAATTTGTGTATGAGATTGACTATGAACATAAAGAGATATAATTACTTTTTAAGTAGAGTTTCATCCTTTAATAAATTTCTACCACTAACTCGTTTTTTTTTTCAAATGATGATTATTCAAGATGACTTGGTCACACCTGAGGTACTTGAATCAACTTCTAGAGAATCAAATAATCTAAAAAGGATAAAATATATATATTTACCTAGTCTTTAGAGATTTACCAAAACCAAAATGGTTAGTACAAGATCATATGACCCCCAAAAATTTAACCCTTTATAGAAAGAAATACTAATCTTAATTTCAAAAATTAAACCAACAATACCCAATGTCCAATAAATACCCTTCACTAAACAATATTCCTTAAAATGATTCAATATAATCCAAACTAATATTGAAACCCAAAATATAGAATAATTTTATTATGCAGTATTCCATGATAAATTGTATCTCCAAATAACATCGACTACTCTTAATGTCAGATACTTAAAAGTAATTAACCTAATCACATATTCTCTATGATAGGTTAATCATTTCCCTAAATAACCCAAATCACTATAAATCCACAATAAAAACAAAGATAAGAATCCAACATTACTCTTAAAATGAAATCTCATAGTATTATATTTCCCTTTGGAATATAGTATTCCCAATAGAGCGAACATCTTCCAAAATAACATTTATCACTTAATCACCAAATCATTTTCCTATACTAAGGATATACATTTGATGAGACATAAGATCTCAAATCAACATATTATTGATCAATAAAATCATTTAACTAAAATGAATCTGTCACACTAACCAGGTACTTCACGTAGTCCAGTGGTAGGTGATAAATCTCAATCACACTATTGTTGTGGGTTCAATTCCCGCAACTTTTTCTGATGTTATGGGTTGTCATAGGGTCTGCATGTGGTCCTTTTTCAAAAACTATATTTTTTAACATTTCCAAAATGAGATAAATTCCTCATAATTTCACCATAAATTTTATCTCATACCTTTCATTTTCATCCCAAAATTTAATAACTTGTAATTACCTCAAACTCAATGATCATATAAAACCAAATGGTTATTTATAACTATATCCAAAAGAGAAAATATAATTCATACTCAAAATAATTTTCACATGAAAAACTGTAGGGTTACAAATACAAGCGAATAGTCTTCTAATGTAATCCCACCAACAGAAAGAACTAATACTTTTTAAACATTTCTCCATCCATTTATTTCCTCATAGCTTCTTCCTTGACCAAGAGGATATCCTATAGAATAGGGAATTCACTTGGGTAATGTCCAGGTCCACTACATTTACGGAAAATGAATGTAAATGGATTCTTGGGACCATTTTTTTTCCTTCCATTGTACTCTTCATTTTTCTTCAATAATTCTTTACTTTATGTCCTTCCTTCCCACACATAAAGAATTTATTTTTCCCATTGAGACACTTTCCTTGGTGTCTCCTTCCAAATTTCATGCATGGTTTAAATTAAGGTTTCTTTTCTCCATGGTCTCCAATATTGGAGCTCTCATAATACATCACCTTTCTCTCTTCTGTTAAGTCCATGAGTTTGTTAATATATATGTTGTTGATCATATTTTTGGAAAACTAATTTGGCATGAACACGATATCTTTTACGCCTATCAACATTCCATTTTTTTACTCATTTCCACCACCATTCAAACCTTGTACATCATCTTCAAAGTTACTATGACTTCCTTGGAATCCATCCATTGACTAAAACCAAAAAACATTGTGTGAGTAATAATAGTCACAAAATCATTTAGAAAATATCATTACACCTTATTTTCAACTTAAATTGCCTTAGGATTTACCAAGTTCATTTATTCTCATTTAATAATAAAATCCTTCTAATCAGTTTGTAAATAAAATGTAAATTATCTTAAGCATTTCCCCCAAGAGTGTGGTAACCAAGAGTGAAACAAGGCCTATTGTCATGTACCAGGATACCCCAGGTCATTCCCGAAACACGTTTTTGGAGTTTTCACTCCTAGGTACATATGTGCCAAAGCTGCTGTAACGTCCCGGGCCTAGGTACCACTTCACGGGTTACCCGAACCCAGTTGGTCACATAACCTCAAGCGCATTTCCCCAAATGCTAGAGGTTTCCGACTAGCAGTGAGGGCCCAGGTCTGATGGTGGGAAAACTATTCCCTCATTTGACAAAATGTATAGTAGTGGAATAAAATCAAAAGAATACAAGAATAACGGAAGCAATAATCCATAAACATCTAAATAAACAACTGTAGTAAAAGATAACCAACAATTATATAGATAATGATGCAACATGTCTCAAGTTATAAGAAAATAGCCAGAACATGTTACACAACAATATTGTACTGTACAATACAGAGTACAGCAAAACAAAACAAAAAACCTGGTAGCATCGTGAGCCTATGCTCGGTCCCATGCTCCCATACTCCACAGTAGAAATCAAGTACCTGTATAAGGACCCTTTCCTTTATCCACACCTGCAGAAATGTAATCTGTTTGGGCCGAAGAGATGACCCAAACAGAGTGTGAGAGATAAATCCCAGTAGGCACCCACCAAATTCTTGTGCTCAACTGTGTGTAAACATGCAACAGCAGTGTGTAAAAGAAAATGAAATAAACTAATCAGTACTGAAAAGTAACTAACTTTACCAGTTATATTGTCATCTTATTATTCATTTAATCATTCCATATAAGGAAAACCACCACATTGAATTTTCTATGTAAAAAGTCAGTGTCCTTAGACACGCAAACCCTTACACTCAGGTAATCAGAATCTTGCCCTCAGGCATAATAGATATTGCCCTCAGGAATACGAATTGTCGCCCTGAGGCACAGAAGTCACTGCCCTCAGGCATATGAAAAGTTCCCCTCCGGCGAAATAGGACGCTTCCCTCAGGCTAAGTAGTACCTTGCCCTCAGGCTAAACAAATAATTCCCTCAGGCTAAAAAAGAACATTGCCCTCAGGCGCAAGTAACCGGGCCATGCCCAACATGTAAATAAGAAATTCACATACAATTCCTCTCAAGGAAATCTAACAAACATTATTACAATGGCATACCCTCGGGTATCCTGGCCAAACAGATAAATAGAGGAACGCACCCCTGGGGTGGTACTGGATCCAAGAAAAGATCCCAAACAGTAGGTTATTATCACATTTAATTACCTATACAATTCTAGGTATTTAATTCAACAAGGCCTTAGCCATACGACACCCCAATCATGGGCGTGTATCATAAAGGTACACAAAAACTCACAAGAGTTAGAATTTAAACACCAAACCCCTTACCTTAAACGCCCCTGAATGGTACATGTGAACAACGATCCTCGAATCGTCCAAGAATGACATAGATATGATGTGAAATAAAACCTCATTCAAACTCAAATAACTTCCCTTAGAGTAAGAATTGGAAAGAACGACTTAAGGATAAGGAGAGGCTTACCCGTATGGTCCCAACGAGATTGACAGAGGTGGAAATGGATTCCCGGTGTGCGATCTGGAGCTCCTAGAAGGTTTGACACTCTCTCCCAACACCTCCTCTGGTTCTAAGCCAATCTTTTGAATAGGGTTGGGTACTGCCCATTTTAAGTCGAAAAAAACTACACGAAATGTACTTTTCTCATTTAATTGTTCCTCTGGCAGCACCGCCGTACTGTTCGCCCATCGACATTAGTACACGGAGTGTATTTCTGATTACACGGTGTGTACTGCCGCTTAGCTGGAGGCTGCTTCCACCGCCTTACTATTTCATTGCTGACTGACTACATGGCATATAAATATCCATTACATGGTGTGTTGTCAGATTTTACACCCTTCGTCACCGACATGGATACACACCCTGTGAACTCATCCCACACGGCCAAAGTACACGGCGTGTGGAATAGTACACGGCGTGTAGTCCCGAAATTTAGGATTTTCCAACATTTTCCTTAATTTCTCCAAAACACTTAAGGAAAAGAGAAAAAAAGAAACCCGTACCTCAAAATTAACAATCGGGTTCTTACAAACTTCCCCCCTTAGTGCAATTCATCCCCAAATTTCCATTCAAAGGGTGGAAAAGATAAAGCTCAGAACAACTCAGGCCACTGAGTACGTATGTTGGTCTCTCGCTCCCATGTTTCGTCCTGCACTCGGCCATGCTTCTATAGCACCCATACGAGAGGAACTGACTGGACTCGAAGAACCTTCGTGCTGCTATCAACGATAAGAATTAGACGCTCCTCAAAGGACACATCTATCTGAATCTCAACGTCCTCTGGCTGATATATGTATGATGGGTCTGAATGATAGCAGCGCAATTGAGATACATGGAAGATGTCGTGCATGGCCCGATACATATGTAGTAACTGCAACCAATAGGCAACCGGACCGACTCTCTCAAAAATATCAAATGGCCCCACATACCTCGGTGAATGTTTAGCCTGTCTTTTGATTTGCCTATATTCCAAACTTGGGGAAACACGTAAAAAACCTGATCCCCGAACGTGAACTCCAAGGGTCATCTACAGTGATCAATATAAGATTTATGACGAGACTGTGCAGTAGCCATCTGCTTTTGAATCAACTAGACCTGCTCAAAAGTATCCTTCACAAGACGTGGTCCCAGTAAAGCTGCCTCACCTGCCTCTAACTAGCACAAGTGTGATCGGCATGGCCTACCATATAAAGCCACATAAGGTTCCATCTCAATAGTTTCCTGAAAACTGTTATTATAGGCAGACTAGACCAGAGGTATATGCTTCTCCCAGGATCCCCCAAAGTCTAGGATGCATGCGCACAGGATGTCCTTTAGCACCTGTATTGTACGCTCTGACTGACCATCGGTCTGAGGGTGGAAAGCTATGGTCAGAAGCACCTGTGTACCCAGTGCCCTCTAAAAACCCTTCCAGAAATGAGACGTAAAACAATATTCCCTATCTGAAATGATAGAACGAGGAACCCCATGAATATGTACAACCTCTCAAATATACAACTTCCCAATCTCGTCAACACTGATGGTCTCCTTGATTGGCAAAAAGTGAGCTACCTTTTTGAGTCTGTCCACAACAACCCACATGACATCATTGCATCGAGGTGACCTCGGCAACCCATTCATGAAGTCCATCACTACATTAACCCATTTCCACTCAGGAATGGGTAACTACTGTGACAGTCCAACTGGCCTCTGATGCTCCGCCTTCACCTGCAGTAGGTGGAACATCTCGTAACAAAACAAGCTATCTCTCTCTTCATACCCGGCCACCAATACTGACCTCTCCAGTCACAGTACATCTTGGTAACTCCGGAATGAACTTTCCATGCTGAATCATGAAACTCCCACATCAACTCCTCACGTATATCCCCTATAACCCACACTCATCCATGGAAACAAAATACATCATCATCACCTATCGTCCACCCAGGAGGAGGTTCCTCACTTTCCACCGACTCCTCTAGAACTAGGACTTCTAAATATGATAGTTGTCTCATCTTCACTCTATCCAGGAGGGCATAGGTCACACCTAATGATGAAAGATAGGATTTCCCCTGACTGTCGTGCACCTCCAAATGCATCTCAGAGAACAAATACATAAGCTTCCACTCACCACTGGCCTCATGAACTGCTTGTGTCCGAGTCTTGCTGATTAGTGCACCAGCAACTACATTACCCTTACCAGGTGTATAGGAAAGCTCAAAATCGAAGGACTATAGGTATTCTACCCACCTTCGCTACCTCAAATTCAGGTCACGCTGAGTAAAGATATATTTGAGACTTTTGTGGTTGGTGAAAACCACAAAATTCCCTCCCAAGAGATAATGTCTCCAACAATATAACTTATGAACAACTGTAGCCAACTCGAGATCATGCGTCGGGTAATTCCTCTCATGTGGCCTCAACTGCTGAGAACCAAACGCAACAAATCGATCGCCCTACACCAACACTTCTCCCATTCAAATACCTGATGTATCACAGAAAATTGTATTGATCTTACCATACTCTGGGAGTATCAGGATTAGTGCAGATGTCAACCTTCCCTTCATCTCCTGAAAATATGTCACCAAGATTCTGACCAAATGAACATCACACCCTTCTTAGTCAGACCTGTCAATGGCGCTGCTAAGTGGGATAAGTCCTGAATAAAGCGCATATAATAACCAGCCAGCCCCAAAAAACTTTGTATCTCAAACACATTCTTAGGCTGCTCTCTGGAAAATACTTCTCTCACCTTCTCTGGGTCTACTTCAACTCCTTCCTATGAGATGATATGACCCAGGAAGTGAATCTGGACCATCAAAAAGTGGCACTTTGAGAGCATAGCATATAGCCAATGATCTCTCAGTGTACTCAATAGGATCTCATGATGGGTGGCATGGTCATGTCGAGTGTGAGAGTACACCAAGATATCATCCATGAATACTACCACAAAAGAGTCCAGATAAGGATGGAACACACAATTCATAAGATCCATAAAAACTGCTAGTCTGTTCGTGAGTCCGAACGGCATAACCATGAACTCATATAGACCATACATACTCCTGAATGTTGTGAGAGGTATATCAGATGTTCTAAAGTGCAACTGATGATATCATGATATCAAGCCAATCTTCAAGAACACTCGTGCACCAATAATTTGATCAAAAAGATCATCAATCCTCGGCAAGGGATATCGTTTCTTAACCGTCAACTGGTTCAACGTCCGATACTCCACACAGAGTCTGAGGGTTCTGTCTGCCTTCTTCACAAAAATTACAGGTGAACCACCAGGAGAAATACTGGGTCGGATAAAAAACTTTTCCTGTAACTCCTCTAATTGTCTCTTGAGCTTCTGAAACTCTACTGTATCCTTCATATAAGGAGGAATGGATACTGGTGCTGCTCCTGGCACAAACTCAATAGAGAAATCCACCTCATGCTCTGGAGGTAGACCTGAAAATTCGTCCAGAAAGGCATCCCTGAAACGATCAACCACCGGAGGGAAATCCTGCTGACAAGTCCCCTGATCATCCAGATATAAACTCGCAATTTGGGTTGTGACTCCACCATGCCCATGATGCTCTGGTCCAACTTGACTCACCTGAACATCCCATTCTACCTTGTATAGAAACTCTCCACCCTCTGGTGATGTGAAATGCACCCTAAGATGATATCAGTCTACAATGGCTCTAAAGGTAACTAACCAGTCCATCCCAAGAATGACATCATAGCTCATCATCTCTAAGACATAGAGGTCCCATAAGAATTGACACCCACCAACCTCAATGGGGAACTCCTTTAACTGACACTCACTAGCCATTCTAATTCCCCATGGAGTGTCTAGCATCATAACAGCAGAATTAGAAGAAACACATAGCCCAAGGCTCTTCACAATGGGAAAAAATATGAAACTATGTGTAGAACCCGTATAAAAAAGTACTGAAGATAATACAAAAGCTACTAGAATAGTACCTCTGACTGTAGAAGGTCTAGGATCCTACTCCTGTTGGGTCTATTGCACTACATGTGCCTACCCAGTGTTGCGGCCCTGCGACATAGCCTGGCTACCCTGAGCTGTTCCACCCTGCTACCTCGGAGATCCTGGTGTCTGGCTACCACGACCATGACCACCATCTCTGCTTGCACACCATGACGTATTCCAGTTTCCTAACTGGTAAAAAGCTGTTGGTCTTGCTCCCGCACGTGGAGTCTGCACAGAACCCCTATCACTAGCCATAGGTAGAAATTCCCTACAAATGCGCTGCAGATTTCCCATCTTACCGCAAGCTCGACATTCAACTAGGTCTCCAGAGCACTGAGGTCTCTTGTTCCCCTTCTTACCACATTGGTAGCAAATAACCAGGCCACCTGAAGTATTCTTCTGGCTCGTAATTCCACCGTGAGAGAAGTCCATCTGTCTCTTCAACTTACCAGTAGAAATAGTACCAGTAGCTGGTGCTGAATCGCCCTGGCCCACACCACTATCTTCCTGTAGGTTCCTCTCTGTAATCAGTTCTTGGTTCACAATAGTATATAACTGAAGGCAACCTGAAAACATTCACCTGGTTGAAAATGTCATATCGAAGACCATCCTCAAAGTTTCAAGCCCTCAACGTCTCATCACCCTCCAGAATGGGTGAAAAACGCTGAATCTCTATGAAATGAGCCGAATAATGCATCACCGACATAGTGCCCTACTACAGATTCATCAACTCTCGAGCTCTATCTGCCCTCAGGATCTCTGGGAAGAAGAAGTCATAGAAAGCTGTCTGAAAATCTTCCCACGCCGTGTCTCTGTGATACTCTGACTGGGTGGTAACATCCCACCATCTCTTGGTGGAATCACGCAGCATAAACGTTGCGATCTTGACCCTCTTCCATGGAGGCATCTCAAGATGCTCGAAAATAGTCTGCATAGACCCCAGTCAAGACTCTGTAGCCTATGGTCCGCCATCCCCTGAAAACGTAGGCAGATGCTACTACTGGAAGATATGCATCAGCTCAGCCATAAATGTGTTAGCCGTCGGTGCTCCCTGAAAGGTCTGCATGAGCCGCATACAGCCTTCACGGAAATGTGCATTAGTGCCTGTGTCTGGTATAACGGCTGGCGCCGCATCTGGCTCTGTTGGAGGATCCACTGGTAGCCCATGGACCACCATCTCTGGAGTATAGTCGTTGCTGATCTCATGGAGAACAACATGTGGTATTCTTGGCGACATGACCCTACAAGGTCAAACACACACCTTAGATCAAGATTATCACAATCTGAAAACGAATGGACCAAAAGGGGAACAGGAGGAAGAAGGCATTCATGATTTCACAACAAGACTACATTGCATGTATACTGACTACACCACGTGTACCTGACTTCACTTCCCCTGCCTGGGTCCTTCTATATGACTAAGCCACACGACTTCCATTGAAAAAAACTACATGGCGTGTTTATTAACTACACATCGTGTATGGTGTAATTTTCCAACTGTTCGTGTCGTTTGTGACACGGCCGACTACTCAGCTTGACTCTACACGATGTGTGACACCCGCACACGGCGTGTACACCACTCCATTTTCCCAGCCACATGGCTATGTCCACATGTTCTATTCTCAAAGAAGACTACACGACGTGTTCTATATACACACGGTGTGTACACGAAAGGATTACACTAACCTGTGTTGTTAGTCACACTGTTGGGTCCCCAGGCTAGACTACACGGTGTGTTCCAAAGTGGACACATCGTGTATGTATTAAGGTCTCCTTCATCAGTGTTGTTAGTCACACGGGTGGACTCCGGGTCGACACTACAGGGAGTGTACATCCAGTACACGGCGTGTTTGCCCCAAGCATTTCCCTTCCCCGGTCCCCGCCCACACATTCCATGACACGAGAAGTAACTACAGGACGTGTACTGAGGGTACATGGTGTGTACTCAAAAAAGTCTTCATTTATTCCTGAACAGAAGAACACACGATGTGTGTCTGTGGATCTACACGGTGTGTGTCTGTGGAACTACACGACATGTATCCTGGGTTTTCCAGACAGTAAACCACAGATACTTCTCCGGAACACAGAAAATACTGAAAAACAACACCTAAGTGCCAAATTATGATCCGTGAGGGTCCATACTCCACGAGAATCAAATTTTGGCATCTTATCTATGTTATAAAAAAGTAATCAAGTCAATGGTCCACCAAATTCTGGTTATTGAGGGCCCATACTCACCAAAAACCAATCTTTGGCATCCTTCCTTTCAATAGGATCACACAAAAATACCCTATCACATAGCAGGTATTTATCAAAGAAACTATCACAACAACATGATTTTCTAGCACAAAAACTATCACAACAACATGAAATTTCTAATGAGCCTATCTTCCATAGAACTATGCATGGCATGCGATTTCTAAAATGTGCCTAAATGATGCATGAGATGGAATACCCTCATATCATCAAGTTTCAACTAAATAGAACCCATCGATAAGATATAAACAGCACAATCGCAAGTGTGTCACCCAACGGTGAAATCAAATCAGCTATAAAATTTGAAATATCAGATGAATTGCAAAAATACAAGGTAGACTGGGTTTTCCCTGTACACGGGATAACTACTTCCAGGAGAAACTTATTACCAACTGTCGTTTCCATCCTATACCTTACTAAGGCTCTAAATAGTATGTCAAAGAAAAGAACTCCTTTGATACCACTTTGTAACATCCCGGGCTCGGGTACCACTCCAAGGGTGCCCCAAACCCAGTTGGTCACATGACCTCAAGCGCATTTCCCCAAACGCCAGAGGCTGCTGACTAGCAGCGAGGGCCTAGGTCTGATAGTGGGAAAACTATGCCCTCATTTGTCAAAGTGTAGCACAGTGGAATAAAATAAAAAGCATACAACAACTACTAAAGAAATAAACCATAAAAATTTAAAATAAACAACTACAGTAGAAGATAACCAACAGTTATATAGATAATGATACAACATGTCACATGTTCTAAGAAAACAGCCAGAACATGTTACACAACAATACAATATTGTACAATACAGTGTACAACAAAACAAATCAAAACAGCTGGTAGCATCGTGAGCCTAAGCCCGGTCCCATGCTCCCCTACTCCTCAGCAGCAATCAAGTACCTATATAAGGACCCTTGACCTTATACACACCTGCAAAAATGTAATCTGTTTGGACCGAAAACATGACCCAAATAGGGTGTGAGAAGTAAATCCCAGTAGGCACCCACAAAAGGCTAGTGCTCAACTTTGTGTAAACATGCAACAATAGTGTGAAAAAGTAAATTAAATAAACTAAGCAGTACTCAAAAGTATCTAACTTTACTAGTTATATTTCCATCTTATTATTCATTTAATCATTCAATATAAGGAAAACCGCCATAGTGAATTTTCTATGTAAACAGTCAGTGTCCTCAGACACGCAAACCCTTACCCTTAGGTAATCATAATCTTGCCCTTATGCATAATATATATTTCCCTCAGGCATATGAAGTGTCTCCGCCAGGAACATAAGTCACTGCCCTCAGGCATACGAAAAGTTTCCCTCAGGTGAAATAGGACGTTGCCCTCATGCTAAGTAGTACCTTGCCCTCAGGATAAACAATCAATTCCCTCAGCCTAAAAAGAACACTGACCTCAGGCTCAAGTAATCGAGCCATGCCCAACATATAAATAATCAATTCACATACAATTCCTCTCAAGGAAATTTAACAAACATTATTACAATGGCATACCCTCAGGTATCCTGACCAAACAACTAAATAGAAGAACGCACCCCCAGGGTGGTCCTAGATCCAAGCAGTGATCCCAAACAGCAGGTTATTATCACATTTAATTACCTATGCAATTCTAGGTATTTAATTCAATAAGGCCTCAGTCATACGACACCCCATTCTTGAGAGCATATCACAACGGTACACAAAAAAAGCACAACAGTTCGAATTTAAACACAAATCCACCTACCTTAAACACCCCTGAATGGTTTATGCGAACGACGATCCTCGAATCGTCCAAGAACGACGTAGATCTGATGTGAAAGAAACCCTCGTTAAAACTCAAATAACATCCCTTAGAGGAAAAATTTTCCAGAATTGCTTATGGAGAAGGAGAGGCTTACCTGTACGGTCCCAATGAGATCGACAAAGGTGGAAACGAATTCACGGCATGCGATCTGGAGCTCCTTGGAGGTTCAACTCTCTCTCCCGACTCCACCTCCGGTTCTAAGCCAATCCTATGAACAAGGTTGGATACTTCCCATTTTAAGTGAAAAAAAAACTACACGGCATGTACTATTGACTACACGGTGTGTACTTTTCTCATTTAACTATTCCTCTGGCGGCACAGCCGCACTGTTCACCCATCGACATGAGTACACGGCGTGTATTTCTGATTACACGGTGTGTACTGCCGGTCAGCTGGTGGCTGATTCCACCGCCTTACTATTTGCCTGCCGACTAACTACACGGCATGTAAATATCCACTACATGGCGTGTAGTTGGATTTTACACCCTTCATCATTGACATGGCTATACACCCTGTGTACACATCCCACATGGCCAAAGTACATGGCGTGTGGAATAGTACACGACGTGTAGTCTCATAATTTAGGATTTTCCACCATTTTCCTTATTTTCTCAAAAACACTTAAGGAAAAGAGAAAATAAGTAACTCATACCTCAAAAATAAGAACTGGGTTCTTACAGCCGCCTCTACCTACTCATATCCAGACAGGGATGTACTGCTTGGAAAATATACAAAATCTCTACATTACCAAGATTCTAGAAAGTTCTTCTATATTAATCCTTAATGTCTATCTTAAGATAATGTGATCTAATCAGTGTTTATCTAAATCTAGTTTCCAAGGATTTCACTAAACTTCGTCTGACACGAATTGTAACGCCTCGACACCAGAATTTAGGTGTCGGTGCATTATTTTAATACATTGGCATGATTACAAGAAATCAAGTCCTGAAGGACCGATCAGTTTAGTAGTCTTAGAGATTAGATACATACATAAGTTCAAGATTACAACATGGAAAGAAAAACAACACTAATATATCTTATTAGAAACATCCAAGCATCCTAGATTATTCCTGCAAGTCACTCATAACTAACATATTCATATCCTGGGAAAATGAAACATGAGAAAGGGGTGAGCTCAAATGCTTGGTAAGATAAAGAAATACAAAGAAATATAACATAAACATTCATCATGGTTAATAATTAAAAACAGATGCCTTTACAAATAAAAAACATGAACAATTTATGTTAGGAATATGAGCTAAGTAAAAAATTACATACTAAAACATAGTCATGGATATTATACTAGTCAAATAACCACATGAAATATCAATACGTAATCTCATAAGGATGGAATTCATAATGTTTGACATTGTGAAACATTTAGTCAAGGCCTTGGCCAAGTTTTCTAAAAATGATTAAGGCCTTGGCCAAAACCATATATCAAAATTTTGGAAAGGCCTTGTCCATTTCCATGTCTAATTGTCTCATGAGAACTACAGATGCATCAAGGAGATATAGCGAGCTCCACCCATCACATACTAAGTCCAATGAATTCCTCATATGAAAAGGATGAAACATAATTTAAACATTCAAATTAAAACTAGCATTCAAAATGTCAATATTTTAAACACAACCCATGAATGGTATAAAAATAGCACATCCACAATCATACATAACTCATTCAATACAATATGGATGATTTTATTATAATAGATTAACCTCAAAAGAGAATAATGAAGGATATTGACATAGATGAAAAAAATCATCAAAACTATTTGAGAGAAATATCACCCTTTTTCTTGAAAACATTTAAAAGTCTCACTATTTATCAAGAAGTCATTTAAAAATAGATTATGGAATCAAAGTGTCCCAAACCACTTTGAAATTTTTAATAGTAATTTGAATTTTAAAACATTGGCAGCCATATAAATAAATCCTTAAAACCATTTTAAAACATACACACTAATGAGAATGATTTATAAGAATAAATCTTTAAAACATTTAAAAATGATATTTTTGTTAGAGTTTCTAACTAAATGAGAGACGCTTGAAGAAAAATAATTGAGTTAATAAAATTTTTATAATATCATGAGAATAAAGTATT
This sequence comes from Viscum album, assembly GCA_963277665.1. Lineage (NCBI taxonomy): Eukaryota > Viridiplantae > Streptophyta > Magnoliopsida > Santalales > Viscaceae > Viscum > Viscum album. Next base: position 1,035,615,367 of record OY728130.1, read on the forward strand.
TCAGGATATACTATGTCAAAGGATAGTATATACACCATATAAAAGTGAATTGGTGCATAACAACCAAAAAGTCTCAATGGAATGTAAATTGAGATAAAGCCACTTATAGAATCTATTCTTAGGTTAAGTATAAATCCATGAAATTATTATGTGTGAAAAATATAAATACACTCAATATGATTGGATATTCAGTGTAAATAAATCATACGACATTCACACGTATTCTTTAAAAACAACACATATGACTTGGATGTTTAACTCAATGAATGGAAATTGAGTTATGATTACACTTATCAAGTTCATATCAATGAATTGAGAAATTATCAATGGAGTGATTATGTGTATCGAATGTATATCCACACACAGGGGGGTGAAAATTACTACATAAATAATAAATAGTGATTCCACACATAATCTTAGAGTAAAATAATCAATGAAGTGTGCGTAAATCTGAATGAGTGGAAATTGAAAATTGAAATTCCCCTACCGATTTGGTAACTTACGAAACATACAACCCAGGAAAGAAGGATCATACAATGATGATTTTAATACACTTAAATTAAATTATATTACACAATTAATACAATCATGGATAGTACATACACCACACAAAAGTAAATAGTGGCCAATATAGCATGAATCTCACAAGAATAAAAAGTGAGATGAAAATCCCTTAATTCGTTGTAATCAATCGTGTTATATGAACAAACATTTATAACCACCAAATAAATCACAGAATACCATTAATATAAAAATAATCATGATAATATATATCAAAAGGGAGTAAAAAATACAACACATGAAATAAATAAGTGGTGAACAATGGAGATCTCACAGAATTAAGAGTGAGATAAGAAACCCCTTAACTCAAGTCTGACTTGTCTTGTATGTTCCTTGTTCTACATGAATAATAAACATAATTTAATTTCTACATGATTAAGAAGATTTCTCAAGTTTATTATTCATTTTATAACACTTATTACCTTGCTATAACAATTATTTATTTATTTGAGTTCATATTGGATATTTTATCGATGTTCAGAACTTGAGTCAAAAATGAACTTGTTGTAATTACAATTTTTCCATGTGGTAAAAATTCCATTATCTAAAGAATGATATACATGATTTAGTTATCATATATATATTATATATCAATTATATATATGTATTTATAACTGTACATAACATTTGGAGATAAGAAATGAAATGCACTGTTCATGGAGACGGTAAGTCATACGTACGCATGAATGCTACTTTCATTTATATTTTGTATTTTAATGGAATTAAAACATAATGATACATATGTAAATTAAATTTACAGTATAATATTATATATAATATAATTAAATTCATCCTTTATACATCCCATATAAGGCATTAATGAGTCATATCACTTTGAGGGGGCGGTAGTCCGCACATCCTCAAATGAAATTATCGTGTTATACCCACAATATAAACCATAAAATAATGATATAATTGAAAAATACATAATCCTAAAGAAACATAATAATAATATATATATCATATATAAATACAGTGTCATCTTAATGGCCACCATGAGAGGCGGAAGGAGATAATTGAACAATCATCATTTCGTGATTCGTTAGTTTTCCATCCACAGAAACAATATATTCTTTACCTATTAGATGGAGGTGTGTGTATGTGTAGTTAGAATCCTTCTCATAACAACATACTATTATATTTAGGATACTATTTTTGTTATAAAATAAAGGAATAAAAAGAGTTTAGGGTTCGGAGATGTAAAATAAAAGAAAAGAAGTTAAGAGAAATCATTACCTTTAATTTTGGTAACTCCCTCTGGTTTGAACCAAACAGTATTCTTGAAGAGACTTCTTTATTAGGTAAGGCTTCTAGATGGAATATAGGGATCTTGATAGAATATTTGGGAATGGGTTTGACTAGAAATATGGATTTAGAGGTGTGAGAATGATTTAGAATTGCGGTCCTTTTATAAGGGAGAGGGGGGTTCTTTAGGAAAGTTTGAAAATGTTATTTTATTATAAATTTATCTTCAGCTTCAAAAGGTCCAAAACTCATTAAAGTAAAAGAAAAGATGACTCATGTTCTAAATAAAATAATCCAATATGAATTGGATAGGGTTTGGATATTGTGTTAATATTAATAATCTTATTTTTTTAAATCATTTATTAATGAGGTAAATACTGCATCATTATTGTGTCATAAATAATTTAATTTATATGATGTCTAAAAATTATAAAAAAATTAAAATAATGTAGGAAAGAATTTTAGCTTTTCAATAATTATGTTTTGTCTAATAGGTGAATTATATAATCCCATGTAAAAATTGATATACTAAAAGATATTTGTCAATGTCATTTTTTGTCTATACATTATGTTAATTAAAATAATGTGCCATTATAATTTTTTTGTCGCTCCATGGGGTCCCAAATTCTACCCAGGGATGCCCATGGTCGGCCATGACTTATCAAATAAGGTTATGACAAGTGTTAAGGTAATTTTATATTATTATAATATTCTTTTTACCTTGAATTATCCTATTTACCTTTAACCGTGGTAAAAAAAGTCAAAAGTTACTATTCACCAAAAAATATTTTCATCCTACTGAACCAAATTTTACTTACTAATAACAACAATTTATCTTGTACTATTGAAATTCAATTCATAGAAGTAGTAAAATTGCATTTAAATGAAAAAGTCAATTTTTAACTATTACTAAGTGGTTTTACTATTCATCAAAAATTGATGTTTTTAAGAAAAAGAAAAAAAAATCAGCCTAAGATATATATGATATTCAGAATTCAAAAATTATGTCTATTTTACCAAAATAAAAACACTGAAGTTTTGTTAATTGATTTAAAATTAATTCTTCTTGTCAAAACAAATAGTGTGTTTTTAAGAAACAATAACTATCAAAAGATTTAAACTTGTTTATGTATAATTTTAAAGTGAAATTAATTACAATGACCAAAATTGGATTAAATGGTAAAAATATAATCTAATTATACTTCCAAACCATTCAAATTTATAATTGAACACTATAAATGTTTTTGATTAAAAATGTTTTTTTCAATTAAAATTTAGTATTTTTCACTATTCACCCAAATATGAAAGTTATCAAAAAAAACACCAAAAATTTATCAAAACCAAATTTTTATGTCTTAATTCTAAATAAAAAGTTTATTTCGTCAAATTGAATATATAAAAGAGTCAAATATTGGATTTAAAAAGGGTTCACCATTAAAAGGCGGTAAAATTGCATTTTTTGAAAAATACTTCATTTATCTAAAAAATGAATTTGTTCTTATATTATGTCTAATAAAAACATAATATGGATGTTAAAATTATATGGAATATGTAAGACTCAAAATTTAGTTAATTTTATTCATAACAACTTTTCGATGGCTAGTTGGTTAAGTCGTCGTGTGCTTGAACTCGGTGTTTGTGTAGCACAAGCTATTGAATTTTGAAGGTAATAACTTACCATGAAATCATGGGGTGTTACATTCTTCCACCCTTTTGGAAATTGCATCCTCACAATTTTAAAATTGGTCTTGGGAACTTCATTTAATGTCTCACATCGGAAAAAGAGTCAATAAAAATGTCTGTTTAAAAGAAATAAAGAGAAGTACAAATGTCACCCGAGATAACCCATACTAGGATTCCATGTAGGAAAACATGGATATGTAAGATAAAGTAAGTGTCAATTTCTGGTAGAGAGTGATAGAAAACAAGATAAGGATAATGTTAACAATAAGAAAACCACAAACTTGTGATGGGATAAACAGTCATTAGTTTCCTAGTAAGAAAAGTAAACGGATAATGTTTTTTTAAGTTCCATTTCATAAACTTGAGAAATTTATTTATGAGATTGACTAAGAACATAAAGAGATATACTTAATTTTTAAGTAGAGTTTCATCCATTAATAAATTCCTACCACTAACTCATCTTTTGTTTCAAATGATGATTATTCAAGATGACTTGGTCACACTTGAGGTACTAGAATCAACTTCTAGAGAATCAAATAATATACAAAGGATAAACTATATATATTTACCTTGTATTTAGAGATTTACCAAAAAAAAATGGTTAGTACAATATCAGATGATCCCCAAAAAGTTTAATCCTTTAGAGAAAGAAATACTAATCTTAATATGAAAAATTAATCCCACAATATGCAATGTCCAATAAATACCATTCAATAAAAAATTGTCCTTAAAATGATTCAATATAATCAAAAATAATATTAAAACCAAAAACATAGAAGAATTTGATTACACAGTATTCCATGTTAAATTGTATCTTCAAAAAACATCGACTACTCTTAATATCATATACTTAAAAGTAATTAACATAATCACATATTCTCTATGATAGGTTAATCATTTCCCAAAATAACCCAAATCACTATAAATCCATAATAAAAACATAGATAATAATCCACCATTACTCTTAAAATGAAATCCCATACTATTCTATTTTATATAGGCATATAGTATTCCCAATAGAGCGAACGTCTTCCAAAATTACATTTATCACTTAATCACCAAATCATTTTCTTATACTAGGGATATCAATTTGATAAAACATAAGATACCAAAGCATCTTATTATTGATCAATAAAATTATTTAAATAAAAATAATTAGTCACACTAACCAAGGACTTCATGTAGTTCAGTGGTAGACCATAAATCCCAATCACACTATGGGAGTGGGTTCGATTCCCACAGCTTTGTCCAACACAACGGGTTGTCACACGGTCTGCGTGTTGTACTTTTTCAAAAACTATATTTTATAATGTTTAGAAAATGAGATAAATTCCTCATAATTCCACCATAAATTTTATCTCATACCTTGCATTTTCATCAGAATATTTAATAACTTGTAATTTCTTCAAAATCAATGATCATATAAAACCAAATGGTTATTTATAACTATATCCACAAGAGAAAATATAAATCTACCTCAAATATCATTTTCAAATAACAAACTGTAGAGTTACAAATAAAAAAAAGTCGTCTGAAGTAATCCCACAAACAAAAAGAACAAATACTTTTTAAACTTTTCTCCATCCATTTATTTCCACATAGATTCATCCTTGACCAAGAGGATATCCTATAGAATATGGCATTCACTCAGGTAATGGATAGGTCTACTATATTTACGTAAAATGACTGTAAATGAATTCTTAGGACAATTTTTATTTTCTTTCATTGTACTCTCCATTTTTTCTCACAAATTCTTTACTTTATGTCCTTCGTTCACACCTGTAAAGAATTTCTTTGTCCCATTGAGACACATTCTTGGGTTTCTCCTTCCACATTTCCTGCATAATGGAAATTGAGGTTTCTTTTCTCTATGGTCTCCATTGCTAGAGCTCTTATCATTCATCACCTTTCTCTCTTTTGTTGATTCTGGGAGTTGGTTAATATATATGTTGTTGATCATATTCTTTGAAAACTGATTCGGTATGAACACGATATCTTTTACACCTATCAACATTCCATTTTGGTGCTCAATTCCACCACCGTTAAAACCTTTTACATCATGCTCAAAGTTACTATGACTTCCTTGGAATCCAGTCATTGATTAAAACCAGAAAGCATTGTGTGAGTAATAATAGTCATAAAATCATTTAGAGAATATATTGACACCTTATTTTCAATTTAAAACACCTCAGTATTGACCAATGTCATGTATTCTCATATTATATTAAAATCCTTCAAATCAGTTTGTAAATAAAATGTAAATTTTCATAAGAATATTCCCTGAGAGTGTCATAACCAGGAGTGCAGCAAAGCCCATTGTCATGTACCAGGATACCCCAGGTCAAGCCTGAAACTCCTTATCGGAGTTTTCACTCCAAGGTACATCTGTGCCAGAGACGCCTCTACCTTATCGTATCCATACAGGGATGTACTTCCTGTAAAATACACAAAATATCTACATTACCAAGATTCTAGTAAGTTCTTCTATACTAATCTTCAAATTCTATCTTAGGGTAATGTGCTCTAATTAGTGTTTATCTACCTCTTGTTTTGAGGGTTTGTACTGAACTTCATTTGATACCAACTGTAACCCCCCGACCCCAGAATCCAAGATTCAGTGCATTATTTCAATACATTGGCACGATTACAAGGAATCAAGTCCTGATGGACCGATCAGTTTAGTAGTCTTGGAAACAAGATACATACATATGTTCAACATTACAACTTGAAAAGAAAAACATCACTAATTTATTCCATTAGAAACATCTAAGATTCCAAGATTATTCCTACAAGTCACTCATAAATAACTTATTAACATCCTGGGAAAATGAAACATGAAAAAGGTGTGAGCTTAAATGCTCTGAAAGAGTTAAAAATACAGTGCAAGATAACATAAACATTAGGCATGGTGAGTAATTGAAAACACATGCTATTAAAAATAATAAACATGAACAATGTATGTCAGGAATATGATCTATGTAAATAATTCCACAATAAAACATAGTCATTTGTATTCTACTAGTCGAATAACCACATGAAATATAAATAGATAATCCAATAATTATGTAATGCATAATTTCGGACATTCTGAAACATTTTGTTAAGTCCTTGGAAAAGGCGTCTAAATATGATTAAGTCCTCAGCCAAATACATATATCAAAATTTTTGAAAGGCCTCATCCAACTGCACTTCTAATTGTCTCATTAGACCTATCGATGCATCGAGGAGCTATAGCAGGCTCCACCCGTCACATACTAAGTCCAATACATTCCTCATATGAAAAGTTTGAAACATAATCTGAACATTCGTATTAAACCTAGCATTCAAAATGTCAATATTTTAACCACAAACCATGAATGGTATAAAAATATCACATCCATAGTCAAACATAACTCATTAAATAAAATATGGAATATCTTATTATAATAGATTAACCTCAATAGATAATAATGAAGGATATTTACAAAGATGAAAAAAATCATCTAAACTATTTGAGAGAAATATCCCCCTTTTTCTTGAAATCATTTAAAAGTATCACTATTTATCAAGAAGTTGATTAAAATAGATTTTTGAATAAAAGTGTCCCATAAAACATTGAATCTTTTAAAAGGAATTTTAATTTTAAAACATTAAAATCCATATAAATAAATCCTTAAAACCATTTGTAAAACATAGACATTAATGATAATGAGTTAGAAGAAAAAATCTTTAAAACTTTTAAAAATGATATTTTTGTAACAGTTTCTAACCAAATGAGAGATGCTTCAATAACAATAATTGAGGTAATAAAAACATTATAATATCATCATAATAATCGATTTCATGACATACTATGTCAAAGGATAGTATATACACTATATAAAAGTGAATTGGTGCATAACAACAAAGAAGTCTCAATGGAATTTAAATTGAGATAAAGTCCCTTATAAAGACTATATCATTAGTTCAAGGATAAATCAATGACATTATTATGTGTGAAAAATATAAATACACTCAATTTGATTGGATATTTAGTGTAAATCAATCATAGGACATTCAAAGGTATTCTTGTAAAAACAACACCAATGACTTGGATGTTTAACTCAATGAATGGAAATTGAGTTAAGATTACTCTTATCAAGTTCATATCAATGACTTGAGAAATTATCAATGGAATTATTAAGTGTATAAAATGTATATCCACACAAAGGGGAGTGTAAATTACTACATAAATAATAAATATTGATTCCACACATAATCTTAGAGTAAAATAACCAATGAAGTATGCCTACATCTGAATGAGTGGATATGAAAATTTGAAATTCCCTTACCGATTTGATAACAGACAAAACATACACCCCATGAAAGAAGGATCATACAATGATGATTTAAATACCCATAAATTAATTTATATTACACAATGAATACAATCATGTACAGTATATATTCCACACAAAATGAAATAGTGTCCAATATAACATGAATCTCACGGGAATAAAAAGTGAGATGAAAAACCCTTACATTGTTTTAATCATTCGAGTCATATGATAAAAAGATAATAAACACAAAATGAATCATATAATACCATTAATATAAGGGGAGTAATGATAATATATATCAAATGGAAGTAAAAAATACACCACATGCAATAAATAAGTGTCGCACATGGGAGATCTCACGGAATTAAATGTGAGATAAGAAACCCCTGACTTCATGTCCGACTTGTCTTGAATGTTCCTTATTCTTCCTGAATAATAATATTAAGTTAATTTATACTTGATTAAGAACATTTTTCAAGTTTATTATTTTTTTATATCACTTATTACCATCCTATAACAATTGTTTAATTTTTTGAGTTCATATTGGATATTTTATCGATGTTTGGAACATGATTCAAAAATGAACTTGTTATAATTACAATTTTCACATGTGGTCAAAAGTCCATTATATCCAAAATGATATAAATGATTTATATATCATATATATATTATATATATAGTATATATATGTATTTATTACAGTACATAACATTTGGAGATAAGAAATGTAATGCACTATTCAGGGAGACGGTAGGTCATACGTACGCATGAATGCTACTTTCATTTCTATTTTATATTTTAATGGAATTAAAACATAATGATAGATAGGAATATTATTATTACAGTATAATATCATATATAACATCATTAAATACATTCATTATATGTCCCACAAAAGGCATTAACGAGTCATATCACTTTGAGGGGGCGGTAGTCCACACTTCCTCAAATGAAATTATCACATTTTACCCATAATGGAAAGAATAAAATAATGATAGAAATGGAAAATACAGAAGCATAAAGAAAACATAAATATATATATCATTTATAAATAATGTTTCATCTTAATATCCACCATGAGAGGTGGTAGGAGATAATTGAATAATCATCGTTTCATGAGGCGTTAGTTTTCCATCCACAGAAACAGTATGTTCTTTACCCATTAGATTGAGGTGTGTGTAATTTTAGTTCGAATAATTCTCATAAAAACATCCTAGTATATTGGGGGTACTATTTTGTTTATAAAATAAGGGAATAAAATGATTTTAGGGTTGTATAAGTAAAATAAAAGAAATGAATTTAAGAGAAACCATTACCTTTAATTTGGGTAACTCCCTTTGGTTTGAACCAAACAGACTTCTTGAAGTGACTTATGCCCAAGGTATGTATTCTAGGTGGAATATAGGGATCTTGATAGCTTATTTGGGCAGGGTTTGGATGAGCCAAGGTGCTCAAGAGGTGTTAGGAATGGGTTAGAATCGGTGTCCTTTTATAATGGAGAGGAGGGGATCTTTAGGAAATCTTGAAAAGGTTATTTTATTATAAACTTATATTTGGTTTCAAAATGTCCATAACATATTAAAGTCAAAAATAAGATGACTCATGTTCGAAATAAAATCATCCAATAATAATTGGACTGGTTTTGGATATTGTTTTAATATTAATATTATTTATTTAAATCATTTATTAATGAGATAAATACTACATCATTATTGTGTCATTAATAATTTAATTTCTTTTAAGTCTAAAAATCATAAAAAAAATTAACATAATTTAGTAAATCTTTTTGTATTTCCAATTATTATTTATAGTATAAAAGATGACTTATCTAACCCTTGTAAAAATTGATATACTAAAACATATTGGTTAATGTCATTTTTTCTTTAATTTAAGTTAATTAAAATAAAGTGTCATTGTCATTCATAAGTGGCTCCATGGGGTCCCAAAATATACCCAAGGATGCCCATGGTCGGCCATGACTCATCAAATAGGGTTAGGACAAATTTTAAGGTAATTTTTTATTATTATAGTATTCTTTTTCCCATGAATTACCCAATATACCTTTAACTGTGGTAAATAAAAGTCAAAAGTTACTATTCATAAAAATTATCTTCATCTTATTGAACCAAATTTTATTTACTAATAAAAACCATGTATTTAGGATATTCTAAATTCAATTCACATAAGTGTTAAAATTCCATTTAAATGAAAAAAGTCTGTTTTTTAACTATTACTAAGTGGTTTTACTATTCATCAAAAATTGAAGTTTTCCAGAAAAATACCAAAAAATTAGCCTAAGCTATATTTAATATTCCTAATTAAAAAATGATGTCCATTTTACCAAATTAAAAACATAGAAGTTTCATTAACTAATTTAAAATTAATTCTCATTGTCAAAACAAATAGTGTGTTTTTAAGAAATAATAACTATCAAAAGATTGACACTTGTTTATGTATAATTTCAAAGTGAAATTTATTCCAATTACCAATATTGGATTAAATGATAAAAATATAATATAATTCTATTTAAAAACCATTCAAATTCATAATTTAACATTATAAATTATTTTGGTTAAAAAGTTGTTTTCAATTAATATTTAGTATTTTTTACTATTCACCCAAATATGAAAGTTATCAGAAAAACACAAAAAATTTATCGAAACCCAATTTTTATGTCCCGATTATAAATAAGAAGTTTATTTTGTAAAATGTAATATATAAAACTATCAAATATTGGATTTAAAAATGGTTCACCATTAAAAGGTGGTAAAATTTCATTTTTTGAAAAATACTTTCTTTATCTAAAAAAATGAATTTGTTCTTATATTATGTCTAAGAAACATATAATATGGATGTTAAAATTATATGGAATATGTAAAACTCAAAATTATATTAATACTATTCATAACTACTTTTGAATGGCTAGTTTGGTGTGTCGTCGTGCGCTCGAACTCAGTGTTGCATGTAGCGTAAGCTATTGAATTTAATGAAAATAAGATACTATGAAATATTGGGGGTGTTATAGTTTGCCAAATTATTATGTTCCTAGAGAGTAGTCTAATGTTGATCATAGTCATTTTACATAGAATTCATGATCTCAATTTGTTTCCCAGATTCTGAATCACTTAATGTAGATTAGCTTCTCCATGTGAAGTAGGTTCCTCGGTGTTTGTAAGTGTGAAAAGTGAATTTTCTACTTATATAAACATCATTCAAACAAAAATAAATAAATTTTCTATTTTTTCTCTAAATTCCATTGTTAATGTAACCCCATTGAAACTAATTATTCTTTTGGATGTGTTCATAAATGGATTGAATGTGATGATTGATGATTTTCCATGTGTTCTATCATTTTCCATTTTGAGGGCATATAAATTACCTAAAAAGATAAAGATTTTCATTATCGCCAACACATCTTCTAGAAATCTAGCTAATAATACTATTACTCAATTTTTTACCAGAATTGTAATGCATAATTGAGAAACACAATTTTTAAATTTAAGAACACATAATAATGTATTACATTAATTTAATCTACAAAATCACATAAATCATATATCAATGACTTGTCTCTAATATTATTGAAAAGGAAAGTTACCCTATATCTTGTAATTTTATGGTTAATTGGTGTTATCAGAGTTGAAATTTTTTTCCCCGTATTACTCTCTCATTCCGTTGAATCCTTCTTTTAATATTGTATAATTTCTTTAATAACATAGTATCTTTAAATATTTTATTTATGGTATTCAAAAAGAGGTGTGTATATTTTAAATTCTATGAATGTGTCCAAAATTTCTTATTTAATCTGAACTTCATGAATATTATTAATTTGAATCATTCTTAAAGGAAATTTTAGTGGGGATTTTTCACATTTTTTATGGTTTCTCTAGTTTAATTTCTGATTTTCCATTATCCTAATCATAATTATTTATCTTCTCTCCTTATTTGATAGGCTTTATTCTATTTTCTTCTTAGAGATGGTTGAATTTATTTACCACTTATAGTTATTACCAGAATAAAATTTCCCTTAGTATAGGATAATATTTTAGGTTGTAATTTCATAGGATTTTTATCCATCATTTCCACTAGATTCCGTAACTATTTTTTTCAATTCAAGGAAATAAATTTTTGTCTCCCCTATGTTAAGATCAATTTGGTGATGGATTGGTATTTGAGACCTATATTTAGGAGAGTTAGTGGATTTTTTTATAGAAATAGTCATGGTTTGATGGTCTATTTGTATAGTTACATGTAATTTTATTGAAACTATAGATCCTGGTAGAATTATTATTGAAATATTAGTTAGTCTTAGTTTTGCGGATTTAAAAACGAATACAATATTTGTGTATTCTCACTATATACTTGGTTACCATGGATTGTTGAAATTTCCATTGTTGATACACAAACACATAACTCTCTGTATCCTATACATGATTACAGTGATCGATGAAATGACTTGTAGAAGACAAAATACCAAAAAACATAACATGTTTTGTTTTTTCATTAGATTTTTCAAGATATATTTGTCTTCCCAAAGTTTTTAGTTATTCCATTTTGATTAAAAATGGTGATTTCTTGGGAATTATGGGGATTTAACTCATGGGATCTTCTAGTGGTAGTACTTATTGAATAAGTGTAGTATTCAATTAAGATTCATCTTATAAATTATGTAGCCAATCTAGCATTTTTTTTATGAAATGTTGTTCACATAAATATCTCAAAGTATTCTGTGAGCTTCATTACATGAATTGGAACCACCAATTATTACCTCACTTGTCTAGATAACATGTATGTCTCCTTTTTTTAGAAACTCTTATTTCCCTTCCATCTAAATCATCCATATTCCTCAGTCAACATCCTTTGGAGCCCAGGTCCAAAATAATTCATCTATACATCCCAATGCCTAAATTATTTTATCATCACCTTGGATTGAATTCTCCGCTAATATCTTCACTGACAAATTCATATCCATATTCAATTCACACAGTTGTATCTTTATCCACTAGAGTATAGAATTATGTCATTGTCTTATATTGTAGAGTTCATTTTATAATTTTTTCACTACTGTATCCATTCATTTAACACTATTCCCCATACTCATGGGAAAATTATGATTTTGATGCAAGTTGATTTTCCCTACTATATTTCATATTCACTCCTATATATCATTAATTCCATATTATCCTCCTCAACCACTAGACCAACCTTGTTTTGTTTCCTACAGCGTTCCCACCTCAGCTATTGTATGTCATGTTCCACCTCATTTTCAATGTATAGTTCATCCATGGCTGCATGGGTTTTTTTAACTATTGTGTCATTTTTCTCTATTTCATTATCTAAGGTTAAATATATCAATATCATCTAGTTTTTAAATAAAATAGATTATTGTTCCCATAATTTATTTCATCCATAATTTGTTATTTTTGTTTCATTTCTTAAATATATTTCTCACTATCAAAACTCTCTCAATGAAAGTACCAATTAAAAAGTATGATTGTAAATAATTTTTATCATTATATATAATTATATTTGTATTAAAAAACAATAATAATTAAGTTAGTGATTAATATATATGTCGATAAAGTTAAATAAAAATGTGCCTAAATGAATTTATTATATTGTGCTATCCATTAGTAACAAAATAAGGAAGGTTGATTGGACCCATTGGTAATGTGAACAAGAAAAAAAGAGTTGTTACTCACACCAAATCAGTATCCAATTTTAAATTCTATCTCATTAAATTTACATTAGAAGGTTTTATGGGTGATTGATAACCTTGGGGGTCAAATCATAGAATTCAAGAAGTATTTTTTTGATAGATAAGGTTTCTTTAGTTTTATAAGGATAAGGATACTCATTATAAAAGGGAATAAAAGTTTAAAAGTATGATGATGGACTTAAAATTTTTGGTGGAATATTATAGGAAATAATATAAAAACTACCTAATACCCATTTTCAATGGAATATATGATTGATGGGAATTAGAAAAATTTGCAAGGAGAGTCAATCATGAAAGTCAATAGGCTATGAAGGAGGCCTAGATGAAGTAATCCTTACAGGGTAATGACTATAGTGGTAGTATATCGATATTATATTTTAATCCACTAAGTTTAACTTTTTGAGTCAATAAAATATAGGAGACTTTGGTGAATAAGGATTCCATGTATATTTTGGATGGTGGGGCTCAACATTGCTTGGAAGAGTCTTGAGCACTATTGTATTAGACCCTTGAAAAGATTTTTTTACAAAAGGGGTTACCTTTGGGTGAATTGTATGTGAATATGAACCATTTATATATAAGAAATACATACTTCAGGAATCCCTTGGAATTCATTAGAATGGGTTTATATAAAATAGTTTATTTTATAAGATAACATGGGGATTTATGGAAATTAAAATCTTATGTTTCATGTAATGGGTATCCCTTCAAGAAACATTAACATAGAAAAATATATTCTAAAATATAACATTAGTATGATCCTTGGAGGATTTTTGCTGCATATTCTTAAAAATGTTTTATTTATATAGGTCTTAAATGTTTTAACATCGAGGAGACAATCCTGAAATACTTTTTATATGGTGGGTTTTCTCTTGCAGTAGGTACATGACTGTGTTAAATTTTCACTTATGTTCAATCAAAAAAAATATCATATGGTCAATTGACATTTATTTATGATGTTAATTAGAACTATATGGTAAGTTAAGTAATTTATGATATTTTCATAATATCGTGTTCTCGATTAATTTTCTTCATGTGGTCAGTTAAATAGTTGGAAACTTTTGAGATACCCATATTCAGTCACTTGACATTTTGTTCTTGTTGTTTCTCCCATTTTGTTCATATGTTCAGTTAATACTAAGACTATTTTTTCAAAATAATCTAAACTATGGACTGACATTATATGTGATGTTAGAGTAAATTATCTTTCAGCAAAATCAGTTTCATAAATACATAATGAATACATGAATAGTAATCAAATATAAATAATATCATTCCATATAAATAATATTAGCATAAATTAAAATTCATAACCCATGATAGAGAGAATAAAAAGTGAAAGAAAATTTGTGGTAAATGGTAATTATCTAATAAAAAGGAATTTTAATTATTAAAACATTAAAATTTTCATAGTATTTAGTTCAACATTCATCCTAGTTTTAATGATTTCAAAACATGATCAAATTTTCATCCCCTTTTTGAAATTGATCAAAAATATTAAAGTAACCCATTCCTATTAATTTGAATGTAAACTCAATTATAAATGAAAAAATGATCCTCCTAAACTAAAATAAAATTACTCAGAATAAACCTAACACCGAAATTAACTAAAAATGTTTATTCTCTCCCTAAATTCATTCAAAACTACTCGTAGACAGTAGTTAAACATTTTTCCCAAATAAATTGAAATGGGGAATGTTGAAACAACTTTTTTTATTAATATAGAATCCGTAAATAGTTTCATTTTTCAAATATATATTGATGATAGTATATTTCAATCTTCAAGTGATTCACTTTTTAATTAATTTTTAAATATAAATCTTCAAATTTTGACATGACTATTGTGAGTGAATTTAAGTTCTTTTTGGGATTTCAAATATTTTAGTGGATTTATGATATCTTTTTTAATCAATAAAATTTTGATAATGAATTTTTTAGGAGGATTGGTCTTGATTGTTGTAAAAGATCAAATATTTTAATGGGTACTTCTTATATATAAGATTATGATGAAACTGAAAAAAAAATTGGTGATAATATATTTGTAGAAGTTATGGGTAGATTTATTTGACCTCATCTTGAATGGATTTGATATATTAATTGTGTATATGTTCTAGATTCCAATAAAATCCTAAAGAATTACATTTAAAGGTAGTCAAAATATTAATTTTGTATGTTAAAATATCTGTGAATCTCATATTTTTTTATCTTGTACATACTTCATTTGAACTAACTAGTTATTCAAATTTTGATTTTAGTGGTTGCAAAATAGATATAAAATGAACAACATGTATGTCTCACTTTTATAGAAATTTTATTTATTTCATGGATTAATAATAAACAAAATTCATTATCTTTATCGAAAATTTAAAGTGATTATGTTGTTACTACATCTAGTTGTTCACAACCTTTATGGATCAAACAAACTATTTCATAATTTTTTAATTTAAAAATAATTATAATTTATTTTCATAATAACTCTATAATTTCTATCTCTAGAAATCGGTTTATCATTCTAGTTCTAAATACATATATTCTTAATATCACAGTCTTAGATTTCATGTTCAAAAAAGGAATGTAATTCTACAATTTACTCCGATACTAAATCAACTACTTGAAAATTATATAAGCCCCTAGGTTTATCTAAGATTTATATAATAAAAATTAAACTTGGTATGCTGGAAATTTATAATCTATTTAGGGGAAGTAAATTTATATTTCTAAACTAATTCATTATATCAATTCACTTCCAAACCATTTCATGATGAATTATTCTATGAAATATGATTTAGGATTTTGTTTCTACTCCATTCATTGAATATCATATCTTTCATGATCCCCTCCTTATAATGATACTACAATGATTGGAGACTAATAATGACCCCCATGTCCCACCTCCAGTAGGCCCTGGGTTGGCAACTATAACTGTGGGTATAAAAATATCATGAAATGCGAGGCATTACCCTATAAAATAATATAGGATAAGGAGATAAATAAATCAACTACAATAATATCCATGAAATTATATGAAAAACATAAACCATCCCACAATAATTTTATAAATAAAACTGATACAAATAAAAGTCTCTGATATAGGTATTGGAAAGCAATGATAAAGCAGTGACACAACAACTATCCTAGGTCTAAGATAGTAATGTCCAGCACGATCCACATGATCCTCCTACAAACATGAAAATGGTTTTATAAATATAGTGTGATCATATAGATATACTCATTATGAAAAAAAGTCTATTGTTCACATGTGAAATAAGCATACTAATTCAATCCTGAGAAAACAACAAAACCAATATCACATAAACATGTCAACTATCCATCCCAGACCTCACCGTGGCTTGATCACCAAATAATGCAAAGACAAGTAATTTTATACAATCCACGTCAATAGAGGGTACCCCAAATCACATTCCCACTAGTCTTTCTCTATCATAACTCAATCTCATGCATCCTAAAACTATAATATCTTTAAAATAGTAAAACACCGCATAAGCACAGTCACAACACATCTCGAATGAAAAAAATTAGGCTCACCACCCCATAAGCATCGAGGCATCACTCATCATCCGTAGATACCTTGGCCACAACACTTCCATAACCATAAGTTGAGAAGTAGAGTATCATGAAAATGATGGAAATAAACTTCATTCACTCCCCATGCCATGCACAACCCCCGCCCTAAGCCACCTCATTTAATATCATCATTCCCGTGGACACCTGATCTCATCAGATCTCACCTGAAGACACCTAATATCAACTCCTTATAAGCATGACCACATCGCATCTTGCTCAAATAAACCAGACTACCGCAAATTCCATCTACTTCACTAACAGAACTCCAACCATCATAGGCACTGAAATACCTACCTCACCTGAAAGGGAAAGAGGGAAACAATAGGCATCCAATCATCTGTCCTCCTCACTGGATGTTAGGTAAAACACCCCACAATAAAATATGAGAGTCGAAAATTAGATCTTGAAGTGGGTGGGTCTGTATATAAATCACAAGGAACATAAAAGTATATACATATAGCTACTCAAAATCCAAACCTATGGGTGCACAATAAAACACTGACCAACTCACAACATCCTCACTTTCACTTCCACCTCTAAATGCATGACACCACACAAGTCACGATCCACAAGACAAATTTCACATTTCCAACCAAACCCATTATCTATCCCATTCAATTCATTATTAATAATTAACCACATTTAACCACCTAGCCCATCATTAATTTATTTATTATGAATTTTTATCTGATTAACCAAACCACACACCATCCATTTCAATAATTATTAAATATTTATTCCAACACCACCTAGGCATCTTGAATAGCACTACCCCACATCACAAGTAGTTAATCAAATCCACCACACCATCATATCACTGCACCAAAATCATACCCAAACTACCACCACCTCTCAACCCCAAAAGCACGGCCAAAAAACCATCACCACAACACCCAAAAATCACATCCAAACAACCACCACCTATCTAGCCTAAAAGCATGGAGATATAGCCCCCACCTCACCTCATAAAAAGAAGAACCAAAGAACCACCACCTTACCACCCAAAGAGTATGATTACTTCTCACCCATCATCACCACATTACATCACAAACACACATCACCACCCCACAAGGACAACCAAACATCACAAAACATCAAAAATCATTTTTTAGACTTGACAAGGTATATTTTATAAAATTCCATGCTATTTTTGTGGTGTTATCACACAATACATATTCCAGGGGAAGATATTCCATTATCCAAATACAATTGGTTAAAAAATTTCCATTATAGAGTGATATCACAACAATCACAAAAGACACAATGGTCACAACACATATCCTTAAGAGAAAACAATGCCACCTAATGACCATAATTTATAGTGGGTGAATAAAACTCATATGATCCATAATATCATGGTAAAATCAAAGGTAATAAATCAAATGAATCATTCCCAATTCCCACTTCAATTTTAATTTAACCATTTCTTTATCATTAATTAAGAATGAACAACCATGTTCAATAGATAATCAAGAGTAAATCCCTCTTGCATGATACACAATAATGATAAACATGGGATTATCTACCCCAAATATACTTTTTTGACTCTCTATGAACTGTAGGGAAAATAATAAATTCCCATAAACCTCAATCATCTAAGAAACCAATGTAACAACCTACACCACACCAAAGATCCAACAGAACATAGTCCCACTCATGCCATAAACCCAAACTGTGCCACTATTGAAGGTTCATGAAATAAGAATATGATAAAAGCACAAAGACTATAGAATATGATACCATATATTTTCAATGGGTAACAGTCAACATCGATAGATCGAAGTAGGAAGAAGAGGGATAGAAGATCCCTTATAATTTCCTCGAGTTTGTTGAAAATTTTGAGGGAGAGGGGTTCATCTGAATGAAGAGAAATATCAAAGAAAATATCTTCAATGTCAAAAACCATCTAGTTTCACATTATGTAATATATGTTGAAGATGTGAATTTCCTAGGAATTTAAAAAATATAACTTTCACTAAAAAAGGTTGCCTCATTCGTTACATAGTAAACTTTTTTAATTCCACTAACACGATGTCTAATCCATATAATGAATTCCCCCTTAGCTGATTTACATGCCAAAAAATAACTGGATACACAAGATTTGAACCACCATTACACATCTTGTCTTCCACATACACGGTGTAAAATTCCCACAGAAACTTTGCTACAGCTCCAACCTCCAACAAAAAACTCCTAAAACTTCCCCTAAACACCACCAACCACCATAACTAGTAAACTAATGGTTTGGGAAGGTAGAGTATATTATATGTGATAATTCTAGAATTATTATCACCCTCAAGAGTCCAAAACCAATCTTAAAAGAAAAGGGGTTGAACAACCACCCTGCACAATACCTCTCCAGGATCTCTTCATACTTAAAATGATTCCAACAGACAAACATGCCAAGATAAATGGCCATAAAACAGCTTGTATAGCCACATAACCACACAAACACATAACCTCAACCATCCAACTTCCTTAAATTTCAAACCAAAAGTTGTCACAACCGATAAACTGCACATCCCTAAGTATACAAATCAAATAATTCCATACTCTATGTTATGATACTATCGGATCTTGGTGGAACTTACTCTCTCACATCTGTTTAATTTCATCTTGGTATAATTCATCTTAATTAGGAATCAGTTCCTCCCCTTTCCATATTTTATAAATTTATCTCAAATCATACATCACAAAAACAAGAAAAATAGCTCATATGATAAAACATAAATGTCTCAAACATTACATCATAAGAGAAACCTAGCATGAAAAAACTCAAACTAGCTCTTGGTACTAGGCACACATATGCGTCTCTCACTCCCTTGTAATCTTCTACAGGACACCATGAATCCACAATATACAAACCAAATAAATGGTCCATCCATTCAATGCCTTCTCTTGCTGATCTTATATAGCTACCCTAGCCTTTTACATATAACATTAAATGATTTTAACGATAATTATACATTAGAGTACAAGAAAAGGATCGTAAAGTCTAGTGTCTTAGATGACTAGGTACATAAAACATAAAACATGGGAAAAAACACTTCTTTATTTAATCTACATAAAGATATCATGATATCCTTTGAGCCCTTACATATTCATCGGATAAACTAGGGAAAACATGAAGAATGGGATGATCTAAAAGGCCAGTAAGAGAATAAACATAAAAAAAATAACAGGCACATGCGATAGAAGGCAAGAAATGATGATTTAAAAAGGAATGTAACATATGGAATCATAACATATAAAAATGGGACAATTTAACCATGGAATCGTAGAAATGTGGGAGAAACATAAAACATGAATTTAGTATGAGTTGAGCATAACCCCCAAGACTATTTCTCATAGTAGCACAAGCCAAGGCTAACTGCTAAAACCATTGCACATTGTAGCACAAGCCAAGGCTAACCGCTAAGATTGTTGCACATAATATCTCATGAGACTCATCTTCAACCAATAAATGTGAGTGCTATCTAGGCACACCCATCTTAACTTTCCCTGAATATGTCTTCCATATTATGAACTGTACATAATCAATCATAAACATAAGGGTTACCCATGGAAAGGATTGGGTACCATAATCATGACATAAAGCATAACAAATGGGTGTATCATAAAAGTGTCCATGAAATAAAGGAACTAAAATATACATGGAAATTAATAAGGGAAAATATTTATGTATCATGGAAACTAATGCCTAGTATAAGTGACAATATGTAAGAAAAATATTTAAGGAATGTTAGCATTAAAACATTTTTGAGAGGTCTTAAGGAAAATAATATTGAGCCTTTAAAATAGAAAATGGAACAATACAATATAAAAAATAGAAGTGAAACCAGAAGGCTTTCATAATAAAATATAAGGAATTTATAAAGACAATGGTGGATTAAAATAGAATATAGAGTTCACTTGAAATCAGGTAAAAATTTGGGAAGTTCCCTTAAAATAGGTTTGCTTATCGGGATGTATTAAGTAGGGAATCACTTAAAAACATGTATATCCCAAAAAGAGAATAATTAAAGGGTCTTGATAAATGAATTTTGTACATGTAAAAATCATTTAGAAGATGCACATAAATAGATAAGACAACTTAATTTTTGTATAAATAAAGATAAATAAACCTGAAGGAATAAATGAGAATCAGGTATAATTCCTTACGAATTATCGGCATGGTATCTAGTGTACTTAAGAGGGATTCATGAGAGATAAAGGGGTTTCTCATCGATTATAAATCATGAGGGATGTATGGGGGATTTATGAAATCACACATAATATTTAGGTATTACACATAAAATGGCATAGCATAGAGGACAATATTGAATAAAAGTGAAATGGAGAGGATCCCTTCCCTTATGTCTGAAGGTGTTCTTCCCTTGTTATTAATGACATGAATAAACAAATTAGGTTTATTAATTAATAATTTAAGAACCTATTATATAGTAAATTTATTTATTATACCCTTTTTATGTTCATTCATGACCTTTTTAATGGGTTATGTGGATCAATTTCTTTGTTCGGGAACGTTCATTTTTATAGTTTTCTTGAACAGTTCACTTGTATTCACGAATGGAAGTTCATTTAAAACATGGATAAACATATATAATTGTAATTATATGTTATTTATTATCTTTCCTTACTTAAACATATATTTTAAATAATTTTTTTATATACCATGAGAATGAATCATTAGATAACAATTTAATGATGATCATTTTGGTTATTTCGGGCAGTTTTTCGACCACAACGAACTTGTTTTCTTTAATAATTTTTTAATATGTACATCAGTTAGTTAAAAAAATTAAATAGGATATAATAAATATAAAATAATAAGTTTCAACCAGAAAAATGATTTCATTACCAGATCTAAAGGTGGTAAAGGAAAATGAAAACATGTTCTTGAAGGTGATAAATTAACACCTCACAAACAATGTTTTCTTTTCTAAAATAATAATAAAATGAGAAGGGGGTTGGATGATATATTCTCACATTATTATAATAAAATTATATTATATGTAATATACTGGATTTTCCATACCATTTGGATGAGGATTGGTGGGGAGATATTTAAGAAAAGAAGTAGAAATTGAAATGAAAGTAAAGGAAAAGAGAGAGAGGAATTGCCTCTTGAATCCCCCTTAATGAACCATGAATTGGTATTTTTATGAGACCATAAGATATAGGGCGTGGGTAGGGGATATGGAAGATTTTTTGTTAGATTTTAGACATTTCTTGAACCTTGATAGGAGTGAAGAGAAGATGTAAGAAGGGCTGGTATTTATAGTGGAGGAGAGGAGGGTTTTCATAATATTTAATTCCTTAGTTTATTATTTTCCCTCAAGACCAGAAATAGTGATGATTATATGACCAAAAATAATATTATGTGCATTTTATTTAAACATAATGTCCTTACATCATCAATACATCTTTCAATGACATCATAATTCATGTATTTATCATTTATCTTAACTTATTGTATTTTACTATTCATCAAAAAATTAAAGTATTTTCATAAAATACCAAAAAAACACCCCAACCATTTTTCAGAATTTAGAATCCAAAAAGGAACTCCATTTTTCAAAAATAATTTTCTAAATATGATTAATTTAATTTTTAATTAAAATCACAATTTACTATAAAAACAACAATTTTAATAAATTTATTTTCTTAATCCTAGATATAGGTATATCGTACACCCACTTGAATCATATTTATATAATATCATAGGTAAGGTTACTATCCATTAGGATATGCCACTATTCATAAGGCTGAATTTACTATTCATAAGGGTATGTTACTATTCATCAAAAAATAATGATTGTCTTATTAGACTCCAAAGAACTTACTGATCACAACTGTGTATTCCAGATTTTCAAAATTCAAATCACAGAAGTGACAAACTTATGCTTAAAGGCCACATAGTACTTAGTAGTTCATTTTTTTGTGATTTTATGTGATTAAATGACATAATTATCATAATGTAATTTTGATTGATAAAACATTGGGTCATTACATTATTACCCTCTTATGAATTTTTTCCCTTAAAATTTCATTTTAAATTCTAATCCATAAACAGGTGTGGGTACATTTCCTTCATTGCCTCCTCTAGTTCCCATGTTGCCTCTTCGTAGTTATGGTTCTGCTACAGTACTTTGACCAGGTGAGTAGTCTTTTTATATAGAACTTTATCTCTATGATCCAATATCATCACTAGTTTCTCCTCATAAGAAAGATCATCCTCCAACTGTACCACCGCTAAAGAGAGTATTTATGAAGGATATGGTATGTACTTCATTAAGAGGGATACATGAAAGACATCATGTACTTTTTCCATGGTAGGTGGAAATTCCAGTCAATAGACAACAACCACAACACAATCAAGAATCTCAAAGGGGCCGATGTGTCTGGGACTTAAGACCCTTTCTTTCCAAACCTCATGACCATATTCCATGGAGATATGCATAGAAATACAATGACTACAACTTTGAACACAAGGTCTCATCGATGATTGTATGCATAACTATTTTGTCGACTTTGGGCTGCCTTGATGCGATTTTTAATGATTTTCACCTTCTCCACTATTTATTCATCCATATCAGGTCCTAGCAGCTTACACTCACCGACTTCATCCCAACACGTCGGTGTTATGCACCTTTTCCCATTAAGGAATTTGTATGGAACCATTTGGATGCTCTAATGGAAAATATTGTTGCAAGATAATTCAACTAGTGGAATATGTTGGTCCCATCCTCTTTTGAATTCCATAGAACATGATCTCAACATGTCTTCCATTGTCTGGATAGTTCTATTTGATTAGCCATTAGTTTCAGGATGATAGACCGTTCTATAGTTTAGTTCAGTTCATAAAGAATGTTAGACACTTCTCCAGAACATCGAGGTGAATCTTGGATATCAATCAGATACTATAGATAGTGGTACCCCACGCATCCTTACAACTTCTTTGATATATATATATATGCAATTTGATCCAATGAAAATTTCTCTTGAATCGTGATAAAGTGAGATGTCTTTGTAAGATGATCCACAATGAACCATATAGCAATATTTCGTCTACATGTCCCTGGAAGTCTAGTGATAATGTCTATGGTGATGTTCTCCCACTTTCATATTGGTATGGGTTGTGGTTTCATAAACCCCGTAGAATATTTTCTTTCAACCTTCACTTGTTCACATACCAGGAACATTTATATATATTCAGTAATATCTGTTTTCTTATTGTCCCACCAAAAGTTCTCTCGGAGATTGTGATACATCTTTCTGCTCACTGGGTGGATAGAGTAGTTTGATCTATGTGCATCATTCAGAAGCTCCTTCTTTATCTTAGTATTAGATGGTACACATAATCCAGACTCAAATATTACAACTCCTTCCTCATCAATCATGAAATCAGAGGATTCCCCATTTTTAACAGCTTCGACCCTTTTTAGAATTTCCACATCTTTTCTTTGAGCATACTTTATTTTGTCCATGAGGGATGGTTGAGAAATAATTTTAAAAAGGATTGATGATGTTCCTAACTTAATGATTCTCATGTCCTTCTTCTACAGATCTAAGAAGATCAGATCCTTTTCAATTATCATCATTGATAACAATTCAAGATACTTTCTACTTAGAGCATCTCCCACCTTGTTTGCCTTACCAGTATGGTAGTGGATTGAGCCGTCATAATTTATAATTATCTCTATCTATAAGGCCCCGACCTTAAACATTACTTAATAATGAATTAAACGAATAATTCAAATAGAGGATCTTTTCAGGATTAAAGTTTTAGAGAATTAGGACATAACTATTACATCTCAAAATATTACATAGTAGACACTTCAACTAAGTTTCCATAAAAAACCACTTAAAAAGAAACATGTCTAGTTCCATGTTTTAGATAGAATGTCTTTCCTTGATCTCGTCCTTGACCCTATTGGTCTTTAAGTCCTGTGGAAAACATTTCAAAAACATGGGATGAGCATAAAAATCCCAGTAAAGGATACACAAAGAAGGAAAACTGTTAGTTTTTCAAAACAACAAGTAAACCATGAATACTTTACCAAAGTAATACTTTTCACCTTTATGAAGTAGTAAAACCCCTTCACTGAATAAAAGACCATTACATAACCTTTTGTAACCAAAATATTACCATAAAACCCATATAAAGAACACATAACATATAAAGGTAACTTGGGACATAAACATACTTAAATGGAATAACCATACGGTCGACTTCCACACATACTTAATGGAATAGCCATATGGCCGACTTCCATAACCAATGCATTGGAAGTTATAACGTAACCACCCATCCTGGTATTCACAGCACCACCAATCATATGGTTTATCACGTAACCACCCGTAAAATGTCCAAGTACCATCATTACACATAAAATATTGAAAATATAAACATTTCAATAAAAACATTTCATTTTCAATCATAATAAGTAATTCCAATATATTGAATTAATCAATCCATTTCCAAAAATCATTTAAAAGAGATTTTTGATTCAAAGTGTCCCATACCACTTTGAAACTTTTAATGGAATTATAACATTAATGTCCATATAAATAAATACTGAAAACCATTTTGAAAAGATGGATATTAAATATAAAGAATTAGAATAATGAATCTTTAAAACATTTAAAATGAAATTTTTGTTAAATAGTTTTTAACAAAATGAGAGACTCTTGAATACAAATAATTGTGGAATAACATTTAATCCGAACTTTATAATATCATGAAAATAATGCGATTCATGATATAATATGTCAAAGGACAGTATACACACCATATAATAGTGAATTGGTGCATAACAATAATGAAGTCTCAATGGAAATGTAAATTGAGTTGGAATCCCTTATAAAGATGGTATCCTCAAATTAAGGATAAATCAATCACATAATTATGTGTGAGAAATATAAATACACACAATATAAGTGGATATTAAGTGTGAAACAATCAGAGGTCATTCACACATATTCATGGGATGACATGTTCAAGAAGTACAAGTTGAACCCAAAGAAATCAAAATTGGGTTAAGACGTTCCCTTGTAAAAATTCGACAGCCTAACGGTGTCACTTCAAAATTAAGAAAATTATTCGATGAGAGAGTGAATAGTATCTCATCACTTGTACATAAATTTTACATCAATAAGGATATAGAAGAATATATCCCAGCATAATAAGATGTAAATTAAAAGACATAACAAAACAAGTCTTTTAAATAGAGGAGGGTGAAAGGTCCCCTTACCGAGTTGGGTAACTTTCGAAACGTAAAACCCATGGAAAAAGGGTCATAAAATGAATATGTAAATACCCATAAATGAAATTTTACTACAAAAAGTGTATAATAATGGGCAGTACATACACCACTCAAAGGAAATAGCGGAAATCATAGCATAAATGTCACGGGAATAAAAGTGAGATGAACAATCCGTTACGAAAACTCGGCAGCCTAACAGCACCACTAAAAACTTCCAAAAATGGATTTTTGAGATCAAATATGGTCTCTCATAATATGAAGTGAAACATTACAGTATGAGGAATATAAAAGAACATCCTCAAACATGAGCTTAAAAGAAATGACATAAAAGAGAGTACTTAAAAAGAAAGAGATAGGTTGGATCCCTTACCTCGTGTCCGACTTGACTTGATCATTCTTTAACGTCCTAAATAATAAACATAAGTTAATTTATACATTCTTAAGAACATTTTTCAAGTTAATTATTCCATTTATATCACTTATTTCCATGTTATAAACATTATGTAATCATTTACGTTAATATTGTTTGTTTTGTCGATATTTGGTTCTTCAGTCGAAAGTGGACTTCTTACAATTACTTGTTGTTCGTGTGGTCAAAGGTTCATTATATACAGAATGATATTCATGATTTGGATATCATATATATCATATATATCCAGAATATACATGTATTTATAATATTACATAATCATTTATAGGTAAGAAATGAAATGCACCGTTCATGGAGACTGTAGGTCGTACGTACGCATGAACGCTACTTTCATTACTTTGTCATATTAATGGAATGAAAAATAATTGAGAGATATATATATCATAATTCTAGTATAATATATATGTCATATAGGTCACATATTTTCATTAATTTCATTCTTTATACATTCCATGTATTGCATGAACGAGTCACATCACTTGAGGGGGTGGTAGTCCACACTTCCTCGTATGAAATTATCGCATTTGCACAACATAAAAAGCATAAAGGCATGATTTAAATATAAAATTCAGAAGCATATAGAAAACATAAATACCATATAAATAATATATAAAATATAGTGATATCATAATGGCCACCATGAAAGGTGTTAAGAGGAGATTGAACAATCATCGTTTCGTGAGGCAGAAATTCGCCATCCACAGAAACTGTATGTTCTTTAACCATTAGACAAAGGTTTGTGTAATTATAGCTTTAATACATCACTTAACAACATCTTATTATATTTAAGATACTGGTGTTGTTACAAAATAAATGAATAAAAAGAGTTTAGGGGTTTGGAGAAGCAAAATAAAACAAAAGAATACAATGGAAGACATTACCTTTAAATCGGGTAACACTTTTTTATTTGAGCTCAAAGGCTTCCTTGGAAAGGATTCTGCCCAAAGTTGAGGCTTCAATGATTAAGGGAGGGATGTGGAGAGATGAAATGGGAAGGGTTTGGCCGAGACAAAGTCTTGAGAGGTGTGGGTATGTTTGTAGAGGTGGGGGCCTTTTATAAGAGGAGAGGAGGGACACTCTTGGAAAGTTATAAAATATTACTTTATTATATAATGATTTTCGGGTTTTAAAGGTCCCAAAAGGATATATTTATAGGATAAGGTGATAAGGTTTCTAAATCCACCCATAAAATAGGTTTTTGAAAAGTTTAGGTCTTAGATTTTACATTATCCTTTCATTTTATTTAAATCGTTAAATAATGAGGTAATCGCGGAATCATCATGGTGTCATAAATAATTTAATTTATTTAGTATCTAAAAATTATAAAACAAATATCCTGATGTAGGAAATATTTTTAGATTTCTAATGAATATTTATAGTCAAACATATTACTTGTATAACCCTATTTAAAAATTGTTTTAGTAAAACAACACATGTTTGTGGCATTTTAACTTTAAATTTAAATAAAAAGGTATTAATGTCATTTTCCTACCAAAGTGGCTCCATGGGGTCCCCATGTTGACCCATGGATTTTCTTGGTCGGCGATGACACATCAAATGAGATAGGACATGTTTCTAGGTCATTTCCTATTATTAAAACATTATTTTTACCTTAAATTACACTAATTACCTCTAATCGCGATTAATAAACTTAAAAGTTACTATTCACCAAAAAAATATTTTAATGCCATTGAACAACATTTTACTTCTTAATGACAACCATGTATGTCGGATTTTTGAAATTTAAATCATAGAAGTGGTAAATTTTCATTTAAACGAAAAATCAGTTTCTTTAACTACCACTTAGTGGTTTCACTATTCATCAAAAATTGAAGTTTTTTAGAAAATTACCAAAAATTCACCCTAGGCTATATTTGATATTCCGAATTCAAAAATGATGTCTATTTTTAGAAAATTCAAAACATATAAGTTACATTAATTAATTTAATAATTAATTCTCGCTGTCAGAGCAAATAGCGTGTTTTTATGAAACAATAAGTATCAAAAGATTGACACTAGTTTAAGTCCAATTTCAAGATGAAATTAATTTCAAAGACCACTATTGGATTAAATGGTAAAAATATATTTAAATTTCACTTTGAAACCAATTCTAAAGATAATCTAACCATATAAATAAATTAGATTAAAAAGAGGTTTTGAATTAAAATACAACATTTTTCACTATTCATTAAAAAAATGAACATTTTCGGAAAAATTCCAAAAATTTACAGAAAGTAAATTTTCATGTCCCGATTCTAATGGAGAATTTTATTTTGTCAAATATAACACATAAAATTGTTAAAAAGTGGATTTAAAGGAGGTTCGTCATCAAAAGGCGGTTAATCGGCCTTTTAAAGGATATTAGAATGTTTACGCTTAAAATTGGATTCATTCGCATTTTTAATCCTCTAAAATTCATTGTAAAAAGTAATAAAATTTGACAAACATATATAATCATTTTGTAGTTAGTTCTATTCATTCCCTCCATTACAACGGATAGGCGTTAACTACAATTTAAAATAATATTATTTTATTATTAGTGTGCAACATAAGATTCCCAAAAAACTCGTTGTTGCGTATTGGGTACGCCATCGAGCATAGCTTCCAATTTAAAGTTATATTAATATTTTATTCACAAATATGTATAAATGTTAAAATGTCATATTCTTTTTTTACCTGGGGTGTTACATCCTTCCCCCCTTTTGGGAATTGCGTCCTCAAAATTTTAAAATTGGTCTTGGAAACTTCATTGGAAATCCAACATCGGAACAAGAGTCAGTAAAACTATCACTTTAAAATAAATAAAGAGAAGTACAAAGGTCACCCGAGTTAACCCATACTAGGATTCCAAGTATGAAAATATGGATATCTAGGAGAAAACAACGGGTTATGTCCTGATGGAGAGTGATAGTAAACATGTTTACGAGGAAGTTAACCACAAGAAAATCACAAACTAGTGGTGGGTTAAACAGTATTCAATTCCCCAGTAGGAAAAGTTAACAAACAACATTTTTGTTTTAAGTTACTCTTAATTGAGGAATTTATTTTTTAGCTTAACAAAGTCATAATGAAACTTACTTACTTGTCACGTAGAATTTCAAATTTTACTAGATTCCTTAATCAAACTCATATTTTCTCCAAAAGACGAGTTTTTTGGAAGACTTGTTCGCATTAAGAGTACTATAATAAACTTCTTGAGAATCACCTAATCCAAAAAAAGAGAACTATATATTTCCCCTGTATTTAGACAAAATCCAAAACCTAAATTGTTAGTATGAGATCAGATAATCCAAAAAAGTACAATCCTTTATAAAAATAAAATCTATTCTTAATCTCCAAAATTTTTCCCAAAAAAACCCAAAGTTCAACGAAGACCATTCGATAAACAATTGTTCCATAATATTCTTCATAGTAAACCAAACTATGATTGAAACCCAAATATTTGAAGGATTTAATCACATAGTCTTCCAAGGTACAAATTAACTTTTATCTCCAAATAACTCCAGTTGCTCTTAAATTCTCATATTGAAAAGTAATTATCCTAATCACATATCCTCAATGATAGGTTAATCATTTCCATAGATAACCCAAAATAAACTTACTCTTGATTCCTAAAATCATCTAACAAAAATGAATTAGTCAAAATAACCAGGTACTTCACATAGTCCAGTGGTAGGCGATAAATACCAGTCGCACTTTGGTTGTGGGTTCGATTCCCGCAGCTTTGTCCGATGCGACGAGTTGTTACACGGTCTACGTGTTGTCCTTTTTCAAAAACTATATAATTCTTAAAACATTCCCCAAAACGAGATAAAATCTTCAAAAATAATCATAACATAATTTAACCTCAATTTTTTTCTCATGCCTTTCACTTTCCATCATAACATATAGTAACCCATAATTACCTCAAAAGTAAGGATCATATAAACCCAAATGGCTCTTTATAACTAAGTCCAAAAAAGAACAAATAACTATTCCTTGAATAAAATTTTCATATATCAAACATCAGGGTTACACATACTATAAAAATTCTTCTAATGAACCCTATCATCAAAAGAGACTTAATACTCTAAAGAATTTCACCATAACTCTTGAAGCCCTTATATGTTGACTTCTTACTCATTCAACATTCTTCATGATCCATTAACCATTCATTTCCAACTTATTCTGAAATAATTCTTTCCGATAAACAAAATCATGAATCATATCCCAAGATTCCAAAATAGGAAAACAAAAGTTATGAAATAATCCATACCTTTGATTGGTCATTGTCAGTTTCTTCATCCTCAATCAGAATGGAATTAGTGATTGGTAAAAAAATATTTGTACGATCTTGGTGATCCAATTCCAGAAACTTCTTCATAGGACATGTGTTTTCATAATGACCATGCACACCACATTTAAAACATTCAATTGATCCCTCAGAAAGAACTTATTTCCCTTTCCTCGAGTCAACTGGATGCTTCCTTTTTCCATGCAAGGTTCTTGCTTTATGACCTTCATTTCCACATCTATAGCATTTTTTTGTCCCTTTGAAACATTTCCCTAGGTGTTTCTTTCCACATCTTTGACACATATTTTTTTTGAACACACTTACCTTTATGATTATTACTTGTAGTTCCGTAGGGATTTGTTTCTCGCATATACGATGCCTTATAGAAATCACCAAGGTTTAGGTGGTCAATCATGACTCCAGATAGTTGGTTGAGGATAAACACAAGAGTTCTCATTACAGCTCCCATATCATTCAGTTGCTCGCTCAGAAAACTGTCACAATTTCCCTCACATCCACTATTACTTTGGTTCCTGTTAGATCCATCCATTTACTAAAACCAAAAAGGTCAGTGTGAGTATATCAACAAAACCATCATGTACTAATGATGAAGATAAACACTAAGATATACTTAATAATTCACTTTATCTAAAACTAGGACTCTTTCTGAAATCCTAAACATTATGGTAATGTCACTTATGCTTAGATAATACCTTAACCTCTGAAGTTATCTAAACCAACCTCTGATACCAACTATAAGGCCCCGAACTTAAACATTACTTAATCATGAATTAAACGAATAATTCACATAGAGGATCTTTTCAGGTTTAGAGTTTTAGAGAATTAGGACATAACTATTACATCTCAAAAGATTACATAGTAGACACTTCTACTAAGTTTCCATAAAAAACAATTAAAAAGAAACATGTCTAGTTTCATGTTTTAGATAGAATATCTTTCCTTGATCCCATCCTTGACCCTATTGATCATTAAGTCCTTTGGAAAACATTTCAAAAACATGGGATGAGCATAAAAAGCCCAATAAAGGATACACAAAGAAGTAAAACTGTTAGTTTTTCAAAACAACAAGTAAACCATGAATACTTTACCAAAGTAATACTTTTCACCTTTATGAAGTAGTAAAAATCCTTCACTGAATAAAAGACCATTACTTACCTTTTGTAACCAAAATATTACCATAAAACCCATATAAATAACACATAACATATAAAGTTAACTTGGGACATAAACATACTTAAATGGAATAACCATACGGTCGACTTCCACACATACTTAATGGAATAGCCATACAGACGACTTCCATACCCAATACATTGGAGGTTATAACATAACCACCCGTCCTGGTATTCACGGCGCCACCCGTCATTTGGTTTATCACGTAACCACCCTTAAAATGTCCAAGTACCATTATTACACAGAAATATTGAAAATATAAACATTTCAATAACCACATTTCATTTTCAATCACAATAAGTAATTTCAATATATTGAATTAATCAATCCACTTCCAAAAATCATTTAAAAGTGATTTTTGAATAAAAGTGTCCCATAACACTTTGAAGCTTTTAATGGAATTATAACATTAATTCCCATATAAATAAATACTGAAAACCATTTTTAAAACACAGACATTAAATATGAAGATTTAGAATAATGAATCTTTAAAACATTTAAAACGATATTTTTGTTAAAGAGTTTTTAACAAAATCAGAGACTCTTCTATAAAAATAATTGCATAATAACATTTAATCCAAACTTTATAATATCATGAAAATAAAGGGATTCATGATATAATATGTCAAAGGACAGTATACACACCATATAAGAGTGAATTTGTGAATAACAATGATGAAGTCTCAATGGAAATGTAAATTGAGATGGAATCCATTATAGAGATGGTATCCTTAAATTAAGGATAAATCTATCAAATAATTATTTGTGAGAAATATAAATACACCAAATATAAGTGCATATTAAGTGTGAAACAATCAGAGGACATTCACACATATTCATAGGATGACATGTTCAAGAAGTACAAGTTGAACCCAAAGAAATCAAAATTGGGTTAAGATGTTCCCTTGTAAAAATTCGACAGCCTAACGACATCACTTCAAAATTAAGAAAATTAGTCTACGAGAGAGTGAATGGTATCTCAACACTTGGAAATAAATTTATCATAAATAAGGATATAAAAGAACATATCCCATCATAATAATATGTAAATTAAAAGACATAACAAAAGAAGTCTTTTAAAAAGAGGAGGGCGAAAGGTCCCCTTACCGAGTTGGGTAACTTTCGAAACGTACACCCCATGGAAAAAGGTTCATACAATGAATATGTAAATACCCATAAATGAAATTATACTACACAAAGTGTATAGTAATGGGCACTACATACACCACTCAAATGAAATAGTGGAAAACATTGTATAAATGTCACAGGAATAAAAGTGAGATGAAAAATCCCTTACGAAAACTCGGCAGCCTAACGACGCCACTTAAAAATTCCAAAAATGGATTTATAAGATCAAATATGGTCTCTCATAATATTAACATAAAAAGTACAGTATCAGGAATATAAAATAACATCCCCAAACATGATCTTAAAAGAAATTACATAAAAGAGAGTACTTAAAAAGAAAGAGAGAGGTTGGATCCCTTACCTCGGTTCTGAC
The DNA here is from genome assembly GCA_963277665.1 of Viscum album. Lineage (NCBI taxonomy): Eukaryota > Viridiplantae > Streptophyta > Magnoliopsida > Santalales > Viscaceae > Viscum > Viscum album. The sequence continues at coordinate 1,035,649,125 of OY728130.1, forward strand.
TTGACTCGATCGTTCTTTAACGTCCTGAATAATAAACTTGAGTTAATTTATAGTTTCTTAAGAACCTTTTCCAAGTTTATTATTCTTTTTATATCACATATTTCCATGTTATGAACATTATGTAATCATTTAATTTAATAATGTTTGTTTTGTCGATGTTTGGTTCTTAAGTCGAATGTGGATTCTTACAATTACATGTTGTTCGTGTGGTCAAAGGTTAATTATATCCAGAATAATATTCATGATTTGGATATCATATATATCATATATATCCAGCATATACATGTATTTATAATATTACATAATCATTTAGAGGTAAGAAATGAAATTCACCGTTCATGGAGATGGTAGGCCGTACATACGCATGAACGCTACTTTCATTTCTTTGTCATATTAATGGAATTAAAAATAATTGAGAGATATATATATTACAATTCCACTATAATATATATGTTATATAGGTCACATATGTTCATTAATTTCATTCTTTATACATTCCATGTATTGCATGAACGAGTCACATCACTTGAGGGGGCAGTAGTCCACACTTCCTCGTATGAAATTATCGCATTTGTACAACATGAAAAGCATAATGTCATGATTTAAATATGAAATACAGAATCATATATAAAACATAAATACAATATAAATCATATAAAAAATATAGTGACATCATAATGTCCACCATGAAAGGTGTTAAGAGGAGATTGAACAATCATCGTTTCGTGAGGCAGAAATTCTCCATCCACGGAAACATTATGTTCTTTAACCATTAGACGAAGGTGTGTGTAAGTATAGCTTGAATAAATCACATAAAAACATCCTAGTATATTTAAGATACTGTTTTTGTTACAAAATAAAGGAATAAAAATATTTTAGGGGTTTGGACAAGCAAAATAAAACAAAAGAACACAATGGAAGACATTGCCTTTAAATCTGGTAACTCTTTTTTATTTGAGCTCAAAGGCTTCCTTGGAAATGAGTATTCCCAAAGGTGAGGATTCAATGATGAATAGAGGGATGTGGAGAGATGAAATGTTCCGGGTTTGGCCGAGCCAAAGGCTTTAGAGGTGTGGGTATGGTGGTAGAGGTGGGGGCCTTTTATAAGAGGAGAGGAGGGGCACTCTTGGAAAGTTATAAACTATTACATTATTATATAATGCTACTCGGATTTTAAAGGTCCCAAAAGGAAATATTTCTAGGATAAGGTGATACAGTTTCAAAATCCACCCATACAATAGGTTTTTGACAAGTTTAGGGTTTATATTTTACATTATCTTTTCATTTTATTTAAATCATTAAATAATGAGGTAATCGTTGCATCATCATGATGTCATAAATAATTTAATTTATTTAGTGTATAAAAATTATAAAAAAAATATCATGATGTAGGAAATATTTTTATGTTTCTAATTAATATTTATAGTCAAACATATGACTTGTATAACCCTATTTAAAAATTGTTTTAGTAAAACAACACATGTTTGTGACATTTTAACTTTAAATTTAAATAAAAATGTATTAATGTCATTTTCCTACCAAAGTGGCTCCATGGGGTCCCCAAGTTGACCCATGGGTTTTCTTGGTCATCCATGACACATCCAATGAGGGTAGGACATGTTTCTAGGTCATTTCATATTATTAAAACATTATTTTTACCTTAAATTACACTAATTACCTCTAATCACGATTAATAAACTTAAAAGTTACTATTCACAAAAAAAATATTTTAATCCCATTGAACCACATTTTACTTCTTAATGACAACCATGTATATAGTATTTTTGAAATTCAAATCACATAAGTGGTAAAGATTCATTTAAATGAAAAATCAGTTTCGTTAACTACAACTTAGTGGTTTCACTATTCACCAAAAATTGATTTTGTCCAGAAAATTACAAAAACTTCACCCTAGGCTATATTTGATATTCTGAATTCAAAAATGATTTCTATTTTACAAAATTCAAAACATATAAGTTACATTAATTAATTTAATAATTAATTCCCCCTGTCAGAGCAAATAGCGTGTTTTTATGAAACAGTAAGTATCAAAAGATTGACACTAGTTTAAGTCCAATTTCAAGATGAAATTAATTCCAATGACTACTATTAGGTTAAATGGTAAAAATATATTATAATTTCACTTTGAAACCAATTCAAAAGATAATCTAATCATATAAATAAATTAGATTAAAATGAGGTTTTGAATTAAAATACAACATTTTTCACTATTCATTAAAAAAATGAACATTATCGGAAAAATACCAAAATATTACACAAATTAAATTTTGATGTCCCGATTATAAATAATAATTTTATTTTGTCAAATATAACACATAAAATTTTAAAAAAGTGGATTTAAAGGAGGTTCGTCAGCAAAAGGCGGTAAATCGACCTTTTAAAGAATATTAGAATGTTTATGATTAAAATTGGATTTATTCTCATTTTTAATACTCTAACAATCATTGTAAAAAGTAAAAATATTTGACAAACATATGTAATCATTTTGTATTTAGTTCTGTTCATTCCCTCCATTACAACGGCTAGGCGTTAACTGCAATTTAAAACAATATTATTTTATTATTAGAGTGCAACGTACGATTCCCAAGAAACTCGTTGCTGCGTATTGGGTACTCCATCGAGCATAGTGTCCCCTTCAAAGTTATATTAATATTTTATTCACAAATATGGATAAATGTGAAAATGTCATATTCTTTATTTACCTGGGGTGTTACACTATCCGTCTTCATTAGTACATATTAAACTCATTATGTGTGAATATATATTTAAGACTCTTGTGATCATTATATATCTCACACTTCTCCCCAAAGAGATAATTTCACCATATTTTCAACACAAAGATCACAACCGCCAACTCCAAAGCATGCATGAGATAGTTTTGTTCATGGATTTTCAGCTACCTTGAGGTGTAGGATATCACTTTATCATTTTTCATCAGCACACATCCTAATCCCTTCTTTGAAGAATCATTTTACACCACAAAGAGTTATCCACTTATTAGGAGTGCGAGTATCAATGCAATGATAAGCCTATTTTTCAACTCTGTGAAACAATCATCACATTCTTGAGTCTAGAAAAACATTACTCCCATTTTTGTCAGCTTGGTCATTGGGTTTGAAAATTTGGAAATGTTCTTCAATTTTTTTTGATAATACCCAGCTACACCCAAAAACCTGTGTATCTCTATTACAGATGTTGTCTTCGGCCACTATTAAGTGACCTTTTTCTTGGAAGGGTCCACAAATATTCCTCCGATGGTGATAACATACCCCAATAATGATACTTCCTCCACCCGTAACTCACATTTATTGTACTTTTCTTATAGATTCTCCCTTCAAAACGTTTTTAACACAGTATTCAAATGCTCCTCATGGTCCTCTATTTTCTTCTATTATATAATAATATCGTCAACAAAGACTACAACAAATTTTTCGAGGTAATCTCTAAAGACTCTATTCATTAAATCCATGAAAACTGATGGAGCATTAGTTAGTCCAATGGGCATTCCTATGAACTCATAGTGTCCATACCTCGTTCAAAACATAGTCTTAGGAATATCATCTATCCTCACTGTTAATTGGTGATATCTCAAAAGATGGTCCACCTTAGAGAAATAACTGAACCCAAGAAGTTGATTAAACAAGTCATCTATATATGTAATTGGATACTTGTTCTTTATCATGATTTTATTGGGCTCATGATAATCAATGCAGAGGTACATTGATCCATCCTTTTTCTTGATGAAGAGGACCGGATCACCCCATGGTGAAGCACCCAAGAATATAAAACCCTTCTCCAGATTCACCTGTAACTACTTCTTCGGCTCTTCCATCTCTATATTGGACATTCTATATGGTTTCTATGATATAGGGACAGATTCTAGAATAATCTCATTTGAGAACTCAAACTCTAGGTCTAGAGGAAGACCAAGAAACTCTTTGATATACACATTAGTGTAATCCCTCATGATGGGATATCATAAAGCATGATTCTCTCATTTGTCTCAATAATTTGATCTAGAAATTCTTTCTCATAATAAATTAACATCCACACTTGAGACACTGATTCTAAAGTATATTCATCTTCTTCCTTAAACTGGTAAAGAACTGGAGGATACTTCGGGATGTGAGGAGTGACTTACCTTTCCCAACAGTAGATATTTTTGTCGTATAAAGATAGGCAATCCATGCCCTAGATAGCGTTGAACTCCACTAAAGTAAGTATAAAGAAATATTCTAGGAGGTTCAGTCCACAAAAGTTAACTGGGGAGGAGTTATAAACCATGGGTTCAATAATTTCCACAATCGCAGTTCTCAGAGATAAATTATCCTCAAAATTTTGAGGTAGTGTTTGAATAGTTCAATTAAATTTTCAAGATATGAAAAAATGTGTAGAACCAAAATGAAATAGTATGTTTTATATTCATGAATGAATAACTACAATACATTTCACCACATTGTTTTCTGGCTCCACCTCAGCAGTAGTGATAGCATAATCCCTTCATTGTTTCCTTCGAGGTTGTTCTTGATATATTATGCCAACCCTTGGATTAGGGAAATGGTTTACATAATTCCCAAGCTATTTACAGTTGTAACACTTCACTACATGCAAAGTTTTGATCTGAACATTCCTTTATTATTCCACATTAGCAGGATTTTTCATATCCCTTCGACAATTCTTGGCCAGATATCCCATCTTTTCACATTTGAAGCAATTCTTGGTTCCCTTTAGGCAGTTCCTAGGATCCTCATTACCACAGATTTTACAAGGGGGATATTCAGGCTTCTTTCTATCGTGGGATTTGTTTCTTGAACCACCTATGTTATTCTCCTTTTTACACTTCCTTTAATTGGGACCACAAGACCATTTAGAGTATCTAATATCCATTTCAACCTTGAGGGAAAAACGGATAATCTCCTCATAACTGTCGAAGTCCCGAATCGCCAATGATTTTTACAGACTCAACTTCAGTCTACTAAATAAGTGATCCACCATTATTTCAGTGTTCATGACAAATCAAGAGGTGTACCTTGAATTTCTTCTAATGTTTGGTCCATACACCCGGATGGACTCATCTTCGTTGTACTTGAGTCTGAGGAACTCTCTTTCCATCTAGAAATGGAGGGTTCAGGGAAAATATTTATTAAAAATCATCCTCTTTAATTCCTCTCAATCCATAAAACAAATTTCCTCCTGGGACATTGTATTCTTGATCAGTGTACACAAATGATTAGCTTCCCTATCAAAATGATAGACCTCCAATACAACTTTCTCTTCTTCCGAGCATTGGAGGACGGATAATATCTTTTCAATGGAGTTAATCCACTATTCCATGAGGATGGGATCATAAGATTTACTAAACATGGGATGCCTTTTATGTATTAAGGATTCCATGAAAACTTGCTCTTTCCTTAGAGGAGGATGGATTTCCACATGATTGAAGTTATTATTCATAACTTGAGCCAGCTGAGTAAGTACTTTCATGATGTTTTGAGTACCCATTCCTATTATATAAGTCATATCATTAGGGAAATATTCACATTGCCTATCAAATTGGTTGTTAGAACATGTTATTCTCTTTCTATTTATTAACTAAGAAAAATAACATACAATTTGAGGTATTTAATACTTTTTTATTTAACATAAAAAGGAACTATTTTGAACATATAAGGTTAAATTTGTAAAGGAGAAGTATATCCTAACTTGTGATTTCTTAGGTTTAAATCATGGTTATCCTAGATATATTTCTTAACTTATATTCTTATGATATGTTTTTATTCCATTAAAAATGATGTGTACTAAACTCGTGAATTTATCAAATCATATCCCATAGGAGTTTCAAACCAAGAGCGCAGTAAGGCCCATTTTTGTGTACCAAGATACCCCTGGTCAGGCCCAAAACTCCATGTCAGAGTTTTCACTCCTAGGTACATCTATTCCAGAGGCAACTTTATCTATTTGTATCTAGACATGGATGTATTTTAATGATAAACCACTTTTCTATACTTACCAAAATTTAGGGATGTTCTCTTGTACTTAATCTTATCCTTAAGGTTCTCACTAAGGTGCTCTAATCCAAATTCCCAAAAATAAATGGACCATCCTCTGATACCAGTTATAGTGACCCTAGACTTTTATATATAACATTACATGATTTTATGCATAATTTTACATCAGAGTACAAGCCAAGTATCTTAAAGTCTATTGTCTTTGAATACTAGGTACATAAAACATAAAATATGGGACTAAAAAACTTCTTTATTTAATCTTCATAAAGAGATCCTAACTTCCTTTGAGGACTTACATCTGCCTATGATTACTTAGGGATAGCATGAACAACGGAATTAGCTAAAATCCCAATAAAGGAATAACCATAAGAACAAAGCACTAGCACATGGGAGAGAATTCATGACATGATGATATAAAAAGGCATGTAACATATGGAATCATAACATATAATCATGGGATCATTTAAACAAGGAATCATAGAAATATGGAAGAAACATAAAACATGAGTTTATTATGATTCAAGTCTAACCACCAATACTGATTCCCATAAGAGCACATGCCAAGACTAACTGCAAAGATTGTTTCACAAAGTAGCACAAGCCAAGGCTAACAGCCAAAATTTTCGCACATAACGTCTCATGAGACTCAAACTTACCCAATGAAATGGAGAATTATCTGGGCACACCCATATTAACATTACATGAACATGTTTTCCAGATAATTAATCATAAATAATCAATCATAAACATAAGGGTTACATGTGGAAATGATTGGGTACCATAATAGTGACATATAGCATAACAAATGTGTGTATCATAAAAGTGTCCATTAAAGAAATGAAGTTAAATATACAGGTAAATTCATAAGGTAAAATAGGAATGTATAATGGGAATTGATTTAAATTATAAGTGACAACATGTATGAAAATTATTTAAGGAATTTTATCATTAAAACATTATTGAGAGGTTTTATAGAAAATACTATAGAGCCTTTAAAATAGAAAAGGGAACAATACTTTATAAAAAACTAGAAGTTAACCCAGAAGGATTTCAAAATAAAAGAGGCTGATTTTATAAAGACAATGGTGGCTTAAAATAGAATATAGAGTGAACTTTAAATTAGGTAAGAATTTGGGAATTTCCCTTAAAACAGGTTTGCTTATGAGGAAGTATTGAGGAGGGAATCAATTAAAAACATGTATATACCAAAAAGAGAATGATGGAAGGGTCTTGATAAATAAATTTTTAACATGTAAAAATAATTTATAATATGAATATAAATTATTATGATAAATTCATTTTGGTAGAAATAAATATAAGGCAACGTGAAGAAATAGAGGATATTCTGGTAGAATTCCTTACCAATTATCGGCATGGAATCAGGTGTACTTAAGTGGGATTCATGAGAGAGAAATGGGTTTATCATCAATTATAAATAATGAGGGTAGTATGTGGGAGGTTTTAAATCATGCTATATAATTAGGTATTACACATAAAATGGAATATCATTGAGGACATTCTTTAATAAAAGTGAAAAGAGAGGATCCCTTACCTTATAACTGAAGGTGTTATTCCCTTATGATTAATAAACTGAATAAAAAAATTATGTTTTATAATCAATAATTATAGAACCTGTTTTATATTAAATATATTTATTATACCATTTTTATGTTCATTCATGACCTTTTAATGGGTTAAGTGGTTCAGTTTTATTGTTCAAGAACATTTATTTTTATATTTTTCTTGAACTATTCACTTGTATTTATGAATGGAAGTTCATTTAAAACATGGATAAACATCTAGAATTATAATTATATGTTATTGATGATGATAAATTACTTGAAATAATATTCTGAATAATTGTTTTATATACAATGAAGATGAATCATTAGATAAGAATTTAATGATGATCGTTTGGGTTAATTCAGGATGTTTTTTTACCACAACAAACTTGATTTGTTTAATCATTTAGTAATAGGTACATAAGTTTGTTCCAAAATATTATATAGGATATAATAAATATATCATAATATGGTTCAACCATAAAAATGGTTTCACGACCAGATCGGAAGGCGGTAAAGGAAAACAAATACATGTTGTTCTTGAGGGTGATAAATTAACAGATCACGAACAATGTTTTCATTTCTAAAATAAAAAGAAGAGTATAAGGGTGTTGGATGATATAGTATCACATTAGAATAATAAAAGTACATTGTATTTTTGATACTGGAGATACCATACCATGTGTATGAAGATAAGTTGGGAGAGATTTAAGAAAAGAACTTGAAATTGAAAGGAAATTAAAGGAACAGAGAGGGGGGATTACCTCTTGAATTTTCCTTAAGGCACATTGAATTGGTATTTTTTGAGACCATAAGATATAGGACGTGGGTTAGGATCTTAGGATGATTTTTGGGTAGATTTTATAAAAGGATTGAATCTTGAGAGGAGTGAAGAGAAGAGGTAAGGAGGGGTGGTATTTATAGTGGAGGAGAGGAGAGTTTTCATAATATTTAATTCCTTAGTTTATTATTTTCTCTCAAGACCAGAAATAGATATGGTTACATGAAAAAAATTATTATTATGTCCATGCGATTTCGAGATAATGGACTACATCAGCCATACATTTACTGATGACATCATAATTCTTGTATTTAGCATTTATCTTAACTTATCGTATTTTATTATTCATAAAAATTTTAAGTATTTTCAAAATATCCCAAAAAATCACCCTAACCATTTTTCAGTAGGTAGATTAAAAAAATGAACACCATTTTTCAGAAATATTTTTCTAAATATGATTAATTTAATTTTTAATTAAAATCACAATTTACTAAAAAACAATTTTAGAAAACTTATTTTTTTAATCACGAATAGAGATATATCATAAACCCACTTGAATATTATTTATATTCTATCATAGGTAAGGTTAATATTAATTAGGGCATGTCACTATTCATAAGGGTAAATTTACTATTCATAAGGGTATGTTACTATTCAAAACAATTAAGCTCATCATATTAGACTCCAAATAATTTATTGATCACAACCATGTATGTTAGATTTTTGAAATTCAAATAACAGAAGAGACAAACATATGTTTAAAGATCACATAGAACTTATTAGTTCATTGTGTTGTGATTTCATGTGATTATATGACATAATTATAAGAAAAGAATTTTTATTGATAAAACATTGAATCGTTACAACTTAGATCTTTACTAGATGCCCCCCAAACATTGCATCATCCTCAATATCAAGTTCACCCCATTCAGTGACATAAGATTCATTAGGAAGATACCAATAAAGTTGAGATATGTGAAAGACTTTATGGGTACCCTCCTTACATGGTTCCAATGCCAACTGATACACCACATTTCTAACATTTCAGAAAACCACAAAGGGCCCAACAAACATAAAAAAAAAGATTACTCACGTAACTAAATCTCCTCTTTTCATGTCGAGGGGAAACCTTCAATAACACATGGTCCCCAATATCTAAATCCAAGGTCCTCCACCTATGATCATTATAATACATTTTCTATTCCTAAACCACTTTCATCCTCTCATTAACCAATTGAACCTTCACTATTGTGCACTTCACCACATCAGGTCATAGAACTCCCTCCCCAAACGCCAACCAACATAACATATAACAACATGGTGTCCCATAAAAATACTAAAATAAATCCTTTCCAAAGTTATAGTGTTATTTGTTTTTATAATAAAAACCAATAAATGGAATGTTTCATACCCAAGATCCACCAAATTCAAAGACATGTGCCCATAATATATCATCTAGAGTCTAGATGGTCCAATCTATCTGCCCATCCGTTTAAGGGTGAAGAGCAGTGATGAGGCATAACTTTGTTAAAAATCGTGTTTTAACCCCTCTAGAATAATGAGGTAAAATTTTCATCCCAATCTAGGAGAATTTACCTAGAAACTCCATGAAACTGAATCACATCATTCATATAAATCTTAGACAAAGAATCCACTACTCCAAAATCTCTAATTGCTAAGAACTGGGTTAATTTCTTAAACTAATCCATGATGACCCAGATTGCATCAGAACCTATCAGTTCTCATGGTTACCCTATGAGTAAATTCATCAAGATTCCATCCCATTTCCACTCTAGAACACCCAAAGGTTGTAACAAACTTCCAGGACATGATTCCCAACATTTACCTACTGGAAAACAAAACACATCTCAGCAAACTCTGACACTACACATTTCATCCTAGGATACCAAAACCACATCCTAAAGTCACAATTCATCTTGCATAATCCTAGGTTTACCTCCAAAGGTGAGATATGAATATCATGATGGGATCCCTCATGCATAACAATCGGAACAAATAGCCTCCCATGAAACAACATTGGGTTCTAACCATCCTTTGAACAACCCTCTATAGCATCAACATGTCCAACCTTATGGTGCATCGACTCTACCCATGAGTATCCCCACATATACTCCTCCACCTATAACATCATAGAATACCAAACGATCATCTAAAAAAACTATCTCTACCATTAACTACCCTTTCATTTTATATAAAGGCTTCCAACTCCTCCATTCCTTTCCAAACATCCTCAGAATCCTGAACAACATGATACCCCAACTTCTATCCCAAAGTGTTTGCCATGACATTTTGTTTTCCTAAGGTGTAAGAGATCTAAAAATAATATTCCTGGAGAAAATAAATCCATCTTAATTTCCTCAAATACATATCATGATGAGAAAAGACATACATCAAAATCTTATCATATGTGAAGACCAAAAAGATCCCCCTAATAAGGTAAATCTGCAACAACTTCAGCAAAAACACCAGCACTACCAACTCCAGATCATGGGTGGGATAGTTATTCTATTGGGGACATAACAATCTAGACACATGATAGCTAATGTTCCCCTTATACATCAACATAGATACCAATCCTATATAGGAATAATCACAATACACCTCAAACGTCACACCCTCTTTATGAAACTGAAGCATTGGAGCACTAACCAACATCTCATTCAAGAAACCGAACACTTCTTGACATTGATCATTACACAAACAAGAATAGTTCATTCTAGTAAATGATTTCAATGAGGTTAAAAATTGAGAGAAATCAGGCAAAAACCTATAATAATATCATATAAGACCAAGAAAATTTTAAACATCATCTATATTCTTGGGTACTACCCATGAAACAACTATTGAAACCTTCAATGGGTTTATTAACCTCGCTAAAACACTATCTGATAGAGGAGATGGACCTTTAATGCTAAAAAAACACTAGGAAAACATTCCATGGACCCAGTGGCATTGAAGAACCTACAAGATATCTCTGAGAAGATCAGTATAGTCCTCTACTGAATTTGAGTAGATCAATATATCATCAATGAACATAATAATGAACAAGTCCCAGATATGAGGGAACGTAGAGTTCATATGCCCCATGTACATGACTACTATTTTCATACCACTAAATATAATGAATGTGAAAATAAATTTCACATACCTAAATCTGAAGGTATTCTTCATGATTTCACCCTCACTTGCACTGAACTAGTGATATGTAGACTGCAAATAGATCATACAAAACCAAATCTCCCTTAATAGCTAGTTGAAAATATAATCTATCATAGGAATAGGGTAACATTTCATGAATGTTTCCTGATTCGAATTCCAGTAGTCTATACACAACATCAGACTACCATTCACCTTCTTGGAGAACAACACCGGGGCACCCAATGATGGCACGTTAGGCTGAATAAAACCCTTAAACATCATATCATCTTTCTGAGTCCTATACTCTCAAATCATAAATGGTTCCATTAGATAAGGAGACATCAAAATTGAATAATCACTGGGCTATAAATCTATCCAAAACTAAACATCACATCAAGGGGGTAGCATCATAAACTCTTAAAGAAAAACATCCAAAAACTACCCAAGAACTGTAGGGACATCTAATGTCCAATTATCAAACACTTCTACCAACAAATCATCCATTAGAGAAATAAGGGACTCCAAATTTTGGATTCACAATAGAAAACTTTTCTCAATAATAAAAACCACACATTGTACATCTACACCCAGAATCATAACTCTCCTCAAAATTATATTGACAACAACACAAAAAAACACAAACAGTCGATGTTGAGGTTAACATCATATGGTGGCATCTGTAGCAGAATGATCCCCATGAGACTGATGTGGGCCAATCATGAATCTACACACATTTAACAAATCAAAAATGTTTTTCTAGCCTTTTACTAGTGTAGTCAACACTAGGGTAAATGAAATTATTCTGACCCACCATTGATTGTATAAATATTTCATTTCATGATACCACATTTAACAGTTTATAAGATCATTCCGGGTTTCGTGTCTTAGAAATAGGAACAAAACACATTAAAAAAGACATAAACATAAACATTCTTCTAATACACATATAGAACATCTTCATATGTTCATCCTACGTTACTCTTACAATGTCTCATATCTAGGGTACATACATCAAAGAAATAGGTGAGCATAATGACCAGAAAGGGAATAAAGAAAGGAAACACTAACAAAGTGAGAATGTGGAATATAAATAAGGAATTATCATACTAATATGAAGAATATAATAATAATAAAACATTAATAATAACATGGAAATGTGGATACAATATAAAAATGGGACATTCAGAAGCATATCACCATGTTTTTTCATTAAGGTGTCATAAATCATAATTACTGAGATTATTCATCATGGTGTCGTTAGCATGTCAACTCTAGACATTAATTACTTATAAAATTAATTAGATCACTATGAGGGTGAAACTGTAATATGTCTTCAATTATGTGATCAACATTGAACATAATTGATATAAATTCATTAATATCCTTTGAAAATAAATAACTAGTTTTATATAAAAATCATTGCATACAAAGTCCTTAATGTCTTGAATGTAACATAATTTTTAACCCATGAAACGGTAATATGGGTTTAATATATGTAAATAACAGAATAAATAGAATAATTTACTTATAGGTAAGTTCCCATTTAAATTGAAGTGGTTTGGGTATTCACAAAATGAAAATATTTCACGAAAAGGATAATAAATCGTCGAACAATTTCAGAAGTATAATGGTATAAAACATGGATTATGGTAAAAGTATAATGAGATAGCTTTAAGGTATCCCATTACTAAATAAAAATATTTCAAGTTGTGGGGAAAACAAATGATTAATCATTAAAAAAAGGAATCATGACTCTTACAAGACAAATAATAAGGACATACATGAATGAAAAAGGAATAGAATAAGATTCCCTTACCATGAATAGTTTCTTCCAAAATCATTGAGGGGGAAACCCTGGTACCTTAGATACACCATCGGGAATCCTTGGAGGGAATCATTGGGAGTGTAAAATAGTATAAATTAGTGTAATTTTAATTTTTAATGGAGGTTGGAGGTGGGAATGTGGTATTTATATTTGAGGAGGGTTGGCTCTAAGTGAATAAAAAATGATAATTTTTTTATTTTAGGCTAACCACTCTTGGTTGGAGTTAATTCCAATGATTTTGGTTTAAAATTAATTCATTAAAAGATTTTAAATTTCATTAAATACACCAAACACCCAATTTTCATAGTATTTGTTAGCTATTTTATGATTTTAACTTTTAACTTTAACCCTATACATTTTTTACTTATATCACAATTACTCTTTTTTAAACATAGTAACTTCTTATTTCTAAAAATTAAATTGAACTTATTTCCTAATTTGAACTTTCTAATTCATAATATTTAATAAATTTTACTTTGTTAAATTTATAAAAGTGGTAAAATATAATTCTATTATGATACATGTATCACTCCTAAAAACAATTTTTTTGAAATGTTAAGATCATGGTTTACAAAAATGGTAAGAACATGTTTATAAATGTAACACATTATGTAATATGTTATTTATTTTATAATTTTTTTATTAATAAATCGTATTAAAAAATTTAAAATTTTGGTCATTTCCTAATTACATCATAATAGTTATTGTATTTCATAAAAACAGTATTTTCACCTTTTAACCAAAAAATCATCTTTTTTAGAAAATTTCCATAAATTCAATCAAAGATAATTATGATGCGATTAAATGAAAAATTAAAATTATTTATCAAAATAATACTCTAAATATGATAATATTGGATTTTAAATAAAACTCTATGTTTATTAAATATTGATCATTTTTATGACAAAAATAACATTTTGACAATTATAAAAATTACTTTGGACTTCACTACTTCATATTGTCATCTAAATGTTTATTATAAGATGATATAAATAAAATAAAATTTATTTAATAAATATAAATTTAACATATTACATACATATAATGGAAAATTATTATTTATATAGTTTCTAAAAAATAATCACAATAGTCACTTTATTGTGAAAACAACAATAATATTGACCTATCATCTTCCTAATTAAATTCCATAATTCCCACTGGTTGTGTTAACCAATGATCCTCTTGTCAAACAATCATATCTCCCTAAAAATATCCTATCATGCTCTCATAATTACTCTCTACTTCTCTTGTAATGATTTGACACATCATTTATAATTTCCATTGTCTTCCTAATGGTTATTTTCCTTTTTTACGTTCTTTATGGAAGGGTGATCTTCTTGGAGGAATTCAATTTGATGGAGTTTTTTATATTCTTTACAGTTTAGATCCCATTTTTGATCATAATTGTAATGGTCCAAATTTATCTGTGATGTTTACAGTACTCATGAAGTGGAAAATTATTATTATGTCATTTTATTCTAAAACATATTAAAATGTTTTTGGGATATAAGAGATCAATTAATAATAGAGTAACATTTTATGGGTCACTACATTCTTCTCCTTTCAAGAAATTTCTCCCTAAAATTTTTATTTTATAGACTAATATGATAAAAGTTTAGGGTATTTCTGCTTCATGGGTTTTTTCGGGTTCTTATGTAGCCTCTTAAAACTTGTGATTTATCCATCAGACCTTCACAAGACATAATGTCTTGGTTTTTAACAATTTTCACTTATGTAACGGATCTGGATTACTTTCTCTTCATATAAAAATTAATATTTCAAATATAGACCAGCATTGTGAATTATATGTGATGTTTCAGACATATAAATTATCAATAGGGATACATGGAAGACGTCATGGATATTGGAAATATTTAACAGTAGTGCTAAATGATAAGAAACTTCCCAAACACACACCAGAATGTCAAATGGTCCAATATGCCTTGGAGTTAGTTTCCCATTATTTTGAAATATAATAACTCCCTTTCATGAAAATATATTTAAGAGTACATGATCTTTAATTGAAACTCTAATTCCATACTTCATTTCTCAATAAAACTTTTTTTATTGACTTTGAGAAGCCTTGATGTGTTTTTAAATCACTTGAATATTTTCTATATTTTCCTTCACAATGGATGATCCCAAATTTTTCCCTTCCCCAAATCCATCCTAACATGTTGGATTTATATACATTTTTCTATAGAGAACATCAAAAGGTAAAATTTAAGTTCATTAGTGGAAACTAGTATTATAAGAGAATTCAACAAGTGGAATATGTTGATCCCAACTCCCATGTAAATTAAGTCATTTATCCAATTAAAAATCTTCCAATGCTTTAATATTCCTTTCATAATACCCATTAGTTTGATTATGGTAGACTATTCTCAAGTTTACTTCTATATTAATGAGGTTTTTAAGGATCCTATATATCTTAGAAGTAACTCTTGTATCTTGATAAAAAAACAATCCATAATAGTAATTCATGGAGTCTCGCTACTTCTTGTATATAAAGACGAGCTAGGTAATCCTAGGATAAATCATCACTTATGGAAATTAAATGAGTTGAATTTGAAAATATATCAATGAATACCCATCTATCATTGATACAATTGGCTATCATGGAAAGTCCTGTGACAAAATCCATACAAATTTTATCCCACTACAACATAGTTATGGGTTGTTGTTGTAATACCCCTTTAAGATGTTTTCTCTCCACCTTTACTTGTTTACAGACCAAGAACCTTCCATTTTAATCAGAAATATCCATTTTCATATTATCCCACCAATAATGATCATAAATTTCCCAATAAATTTTAGATCATCCAAGGTTTATAGAGAATGTAGAGCTATGATCTTTATATACCATCTCTTTCTTTATCACTTGAATATAAGGAATGCATGTCCTTGTACCAAATTTCAGTACGCCTTCTTGATCAATATTGAATTCAAGAAACTTATTATCATTCACTACATCTATCAACTTTTTCATTGAAGGATCATCTCCTTGATCATCTATAGTATTTTTTGTTTATAAATCATCTGATTTAGTATTGATGGTGTTCATCCATTACGATTCCCATACTCAAACAATGTATTTCATTGATCAATTGATCTTATTCTATCCTCATTATTGCAAGAATACTAGTATAGTTTCTTCTCAAGGAATAAATGTCTTTGTTAACTCTTCTAGGGTGAAAATTAATTGACCAATCAGAGAATTTAAGAAGCCCCACCATATTCATTGTCTCATGTTAAATTCCTTTTGTGTGAATATATATTTCAAATTTTGGTGGTCTGTGTATATATCACTCTTTTCCCTATAAAGATAGTTTCCCTATATCATCATTGAAAAAATGAATGTTTCTATCTTCGTATCATGGGTATGATAATTTTATTCATCATTATTTAGCTATCATGATTCATAGGCAATCACTTTTTCATTTTTCATGAGTACACATCAAATTCCCTTTAAGGTTTTATCACTAAAAATGATAAACCCTTCCCCATTAGTGGGTAATGTTAGCACAAGTGTACTAATCATCCTCCTCTTTTGTTTTTGGATGTTTTTTTCACACTATATTGTCTAGATAAACCTAACTCCATTTTGAGTTAACTTTGTTATTAGATTAGAAAGTCATGAAATTTTTAAACAAATATTCTAGAGTATCATACAAGACCAAGGAAATTGTGAGTGTGGCCAATCCTCTACAAACATTGTCTTTTCTGGATCAACTAAGATTCCATTTTGGGATATGATGTGTCCTAATAATGAAACATGTTGTGACCATAATATACATTTTATAAACATATGAAAAAAATATCCTTCCTCGGAAATCCAAAGATAACACTTAGATGAACTTCATTCTCCTCATAGTTATTGGAATAAATTATAATATCATTAATAAATACTACCATGAAATTATCAAGGTATTCATTAAATAATCAATTTGTTAAATCCGTAGATATATAAGGATCACTAGTCTATATAAAAAGAATAATGACAAACTCATGATTCCCATATATATTTTTTCAATGTGGTTTTGGGTATATCATCTTTTTTCACCCTCAATTGATGATTCCTAGGTTGGAGGTTAATAATGGAGCAGAATTGATCCCCATGAATCCAGTCAAATAAATATTATATCCTTGGGATAGGGTAAGTTTTCTTCATTTGATCATGTTATGTTATATATAATCAATGCATATCCACATTTATCAATCCTTATACTTTAAAAATAGAAAAGGTTTTCACCAAGGATACACACTTGATTAGATAAATAACATCTCTAAAATTTATTGAATTTATTTCATTAATTAATCTAACTTCACGTTTTTTTATATATGGTGTATTTTATACCATCTGGGAGCTGGGCATGATTTTATTGGATAACTCTACCTCTCTTTCTAGAGGTGGTCCAGGAAATTCTTTAGGAAATGCATCAATGTATTCCAGAATGATGGGGTCATTCTATATATTTATAATTATGTTCCCTTATACCTCTTCACCGATCATATCCAAAAATAATGATATGGGGGGAGATTCTAAAAAATGCTCAAGCCATGATATCTATCCTTTGAAAATAATTGTAGGTTTTCCATTCAAGATTATTAACATTTCCTTGTTTATATAATTTATCATAGATTTATAAGTTGAGATCCATTCCATCCATTGTATATTATTGAATTATACCATGTAAAGGACTACTAAATTTGAGATTAGATTTTACTCACCAAAGTTAATACAATAGTTTCTATATATTGTTGATTCTAGGATAATCCCACCCAAATTCTTGACTGAGAACTCTAATTCTAGAAGATCAGGGATTGATTATATATTCATTTCAAACATAGATGAAATAAAAAAATGATAACCAAAATCAAAAAAAGTTCTCTCTATAATTGATAGAATAATGAGTATACCTTCCACCGCATCATTTGGAGCCTCTACTTTAGTCATTGTGATTTTTAATTCCAAACCATTCTCTCTTGAATGGGGCTGAGGTTAATGGTGGTTTTCCTCTATTAACTTTTAAAATTGGAATTGATTAGAAAATTTCTGAGTTATCCACACTTAAGCATTAAAATTCAATATGATACGGCATGATCTTACCTTTGTCGTTAGTGTTGTGAATTTGAGGCTTCACATCACTATGATAGTTTGGTTTTATGTGTCCATCTATTATTCACTTATATTATTTTCCACTCCAAAAAATTAGTTCCCAAAATGATTATTTCCATTTGATGAGCATCACATTCATTCCTTCTATTCTATGATCCATATTCTTCTCAACTTTTTGATCCATTTCTATATTATTTTCATTCTACCTATTTTCTAATTTATCTCGAAAAACTTAAATTCATCCTTCATAGAAAACTTAATTAACTTCTCCAAGATTTAGAGGTCCCTATTTTCAAAATTCATCGGCATGTGGGGTCTCAGTCTATTGAAGAATCTATCAAATTTTCCCTTATGATCCCTAAAAAATATAGTGGTGTACCATGAAATATTTGTAATGTCCATTTCAAAGATTCCCACTAATTCATTTTCCTTATAATTTAGCTCTAAAAATTCCTTCTCTGTTATTCTTCACCTAAAACGGGTGGGAATTATTGAAAACAAATTCCATGAACTTTTCCCACTCATTAGAATCAGTCTTCACTCTTGGATTCATGTTTTTAATCAGTTACCACCACAAATAATCTTCTCGTTATTATCAGTATACTTACAGGTTCACTTTCTCTAGCTATTAAAAATAGATTTCTTAAAATATATTTTTAATGTAGTTATTCCATTGTTAGTAATCAATATATCAGTAGATCCCCTAGATGAAGGTGAACATTGATGCATGAAGCATTCAAGTAATAGTTGTTACTTCCTTGTTGAAGCAAGATGCTCCACATGGTTTTGGTTTTTGTTCATGACATGATCTAATTGATTCATCTTTATCATGAATTTTTCAACTCTATCACCCCTCATATTGGGATTTCCGTCGTCACCTTGACTATTGCATTCATTTTTTTTCATGAGTTATTCTATTTCCTGAAATTTTTTCTAGAAGTTTAACACCATTGTGAGAAATTAGTTACTATTCGGAATTATATATTAACAATTCAAAACGAAATCATAATCATAAAAAATTTAAATATCATGCTTCTAGGATGATATACTTCAATCTAGAAACAAAATTCATTATATTTATATCCTTCTTAATGGATTGTATAAGCTTATGATTAACCAAATCATATCTTTTGGTAGTGTCATACTAGGTGTTCCAAAAGGCCTATTGTAGTGCACAAAATCCTGATCTTATTTAGATCAATATGGTTTTTTCGGTGTAACCCATAGGTACATCTATGCCAGATCCACACCCACTTTCAATATCTATACATGGATGTATATTATTATATGTAATACTTACCATAATACTAAGATGGTTTTCCTATATTTAGAATTATCCTTAGATTTTTTACTAATGTTTTCTAATATTAATTTCCAAAAATGACTAAACCATCATTTTATACCAACTATGGCGACCAACCTTTTTTTAAATTAATATTTCATTTCATGATACAATATTTAACAATTTAGAATATATTTTGGGGTTTAGTGTCTTTGAAATTGAACATAATACATCAAAAAGACATAAACATAAGCATTCCTTTAAAACAATTGATATACTTCTTCATAGATTCTTCCTCTATTACTCTTACTGAATTATATATCCTGTGGAAATGCATCAACGAATGGGATGGATCATAAAGCTCGTCAATAGAATTAAAAAAAAGGAAACACTTAGCATGTGAGAAAGAGCCATGTAAACAAGGCATGATCATATGAATATGAAATATTAAATAATATAATGAACATGAAAAATAACATGGATATGAAGCTACAATATAAAAATAGGACATTGAGAAGCATATCAACATGGTTTAACACCAAGGTTTTGTAAATCATAATTTCTGAGTATATTCACCAAGTTATTATAAGCACATCAATTATAGGGATTAATTCTTTAACAAATGTATTGAATGTCTATCAGGGTCCACCCTTGGCATGTATTAAATCATGTGATCCATATTGAACAAAAATGGAATCATTTCATCAATAACCC
Source organism: Viscum album (assembly GCA_963277665.1). NCBI lineage: Eukaryota > Viridiplantae > Streptophyta > Magnoliopsida > Santalales > Viscaceae > Viscum > Viscum album. Next base: position 1,035,669,596 of record OY728130.1, read on the forward strand.
GTGGAAATAAATAATTGGTTTTATGTAAATATCATTGTGAACCAAGTTCTTAAAGTCTTGAACAAAACATCATTTTCAACCAATGAAATGGAAATATGGGTTTATTATATGTAAATAACATAATAATTAAGTTATTTTTACATCTTGGTTAATTCCCATGGAAATGTAATAGGTTTTGGTATTCATAATAATAAAATATTTCATGAAAATGAGAAAAATTTATGAAATTATTTTATAACCAAAACACTATACAAATTGGATAATGGGAAAATCATAATTAGAGAGTTGGGAGGTGTCTCATTAGTAAAAAAATTATTTGTAATTGGAGGTAATATAATACTACAACTAATAAAAATAACTATGTTTTTGTAAGATCCCAGGTAAATAAAGAAAATGACATTTTCATATATTCATGAATTAAATATTAATATTACTTTAAAGTAGATTCTATGTTTGATGGTGTACCCAATACGCAACAAAGAGTTTCTTTGAAATCATACGTTGCACACTAATAATATAAAATTATTATTTTAAATGGTAGTTAACACTTAGTTTTTGTAATGGTTGGAATGAACATAACTAACTACAAAATTATTATATATGTTTTTTTGAATATTTTTACATTTATCCAATTAATTTTAGAGTCTTAAAATGCAAATGAATCCAATTTTAAGCATAAATATTCTAATATTCTTTAAAGGGTTGATTAACCACCTTTTGATGGTGAACCCTTTTTAAATCCACGTTTTTAAAATTTTATATGTTATATTTGACAAAAAAAAATCCTTCTTTAGAATAGGTACATCAAAATTTACTTTGTGTACATTTTTGTTATTTTTTTCGATAAAGTTTATTTTTTTAGGAATAGTGAAAAATGTTGTATTTTAATTCAAAACCTCCTTTCAATATAATTTATTTATATGGTTAAACTAACTTTTTAATTGGTTTTAAAGTGTAATTAGAATATATTTTTACCATTTAATTCAATGGTAGTCATTGGAATTAATTTTTCACTTTCAAATTGGACATAAACAAGTGTCAATCTTTTGATAGATATTGTTTCTTAAAAACACGTTATTTGTTTTGACAGCGGGAATTAATTATAAAATTACTTAATCAAACATCTATGTTTTGAATTTGTTAAAATGGACATCATTTTTGAATTTGTAATATCAAATTTTGGATAAATATTTGGTATTTGTTTGACAAATGATCATTTTTAATGAATAGTGAAAAATACTGCATTTTACTTCCAAACTACTCTTTCATCTAATTTAATTATATAGTTATATTGTCATTTTAATTGTTTTTAAAGTTTAATTGAATTATATTTTTATCAATTAACACAATTTTGTTCATTGGTTGTAATTTCACTTTTCAATTGGATGTAAAAAACAAGTCAATCTTTTGATAAATTTTACTTCTTAAAAACCCGTCTTTGGTTGTGACAATGAGAATTATTTTTAAATTAATTAATGCAATTTTTTTGTTTGGAATTTTGTAAAATGGATTCCATATTTGGAATCAGAAGGTCCAAATTATTTAATTAATACTCTTTTGTTTTTGGACATTATGAATAGTAATGACCGTAATTATCTTTAATTATCGTGATTAATTAGTAATCGGGTAGTTATGGGTAATAAAATAATATCATAATAATATAAAATGACCCCAAAATATGTCCAAATTTTCTTTTTTGAGTCATGGCCGACAATGGGAATCTTTTTACCAAACTTCAGGTCCCATGGAGTCACATGGGTGTGATAGTGACATTTATGACATTGTTTTTTAAAAAGAAGTGAAATATAACAAAGGTTTGTATATCCTAAGTAAAAAAAATTTAATTTTGTTTACATATTTTATCTATTAGAATATAAATATTCATTTTAAATCTAAATATATTTCCTACATCATGGTATTTGTTTTATAATTTTTAGACATTAAATAAAAATATTTATTTATGACACCATGATGATGCAGTGATTACCTCATTAAAGAACGACTTCAATAAAATGAAAAGATAAGGTAAAATCTAAGACATACACTTTTCTAAAACCTATTTTAAGGGTGTATTTCGAACCCATATCAACTTATCTTCATAATATATCATTCTGGGACCTTTAAAATCCGAAAGTCATTTTATAATAAAGTAACATTTCAACACTTTACAAAAGTGTCCCTCCTTCCTCTTATAAAAGGCCCCCACCTCTACCCCCTTACCCACACCACTCAAGCCCTTGGATAATCTATCCTTAGCTAATATTATATCTCCAAATCCCTTTATTACTCTTAGAAGCCTCACTTTGGGTTGATGTTTTTCCAAGGAATCCTTTGGCTCAAATCAAAAAGAGTTACCTGAATTAGAGGTAATGTCTTCTCTCGAGCATCTTTCTTTTATTTTCCATTTTCACTCCCAAATATCTTCTTATTATTTTATCCCATAATAACACCAGTATACTCAATATACTAGGATGTTCTTATTATAAGGATTATACCGACACTTACATACACCTCCGTCTTATGGTTAAATAACATATTGTTTCTGTGGGTGGTGAATTACTGCCTCACAAAACAGTGATTGCTAAATATTCTTTTAACAACTTTCATGGTGGACATTATGATGTCACTGTATTTATATATGATATATATGGTATTTATTTTTCTGATATTGTTCTGAATTTTAGGTTTAAATCACATCGTTATGCTTTTCATGTTGTGGAATCGTGATAATTTCATCTGAGGAAGTGTGGACTACCTCCCCCTTAAAGTGATATGACTCGTTAATGCCATACGTGGAACGTATAAAGGAAATAATTTATGAACTTATGAAAAATATATAACATATATATTATGATTTAATTATAATATACCTTTGTATCATTATGTTTCCATTCCATTAAGGTATGAAATAGAATTGAAATAGCGTTCATGCGTACATATGGCTTACCGTCTCCATGAATGGTGTATTTCATTTCTTATCTCCAAATGTTATGTACTATTATAAGTACATATATATAATGGATATATATGATATATATTACATATAAATTATGAATATCATTCTGGATTTAATGAACTTTGGACCACATGAACATCATGTAATTATAAGAAGTTCATTGTTGACTTGTGTACCGAACATCGACAAAACATATGATATGAACTCACATAATTAACTAATTATTATAACATGATAATATGGGATATGATTTGAATAATAATCTTTAAATTAAATCCTCAAGAAATTATAAATTGAAAAATGTTTATTATTCCGGAATATAAATAAACGAACAAGACAAGTCATACTGGAGGTAAGGGGATTTCTAATCACACTTTTAATTCCATGAGATTTCCATTGTTCGCCAATTATTTATTGCATCAAGTGTATTTTGTACTTCCATTTGATATATATTATCATTATTATATTTATATTTATGTTCATGGTATTATGTGATTCATTTTTTTCATATTATCTTTTGGTCATATGACTCGATTTATTACAACGATGTAAGGGGTTTTTATCTCACTATTTATTCCTGTGAGATTCAAGCTATATTTTTCACTATCTCCATTGAGTTGTGTATGTACTGACCATTATTCTAATATTTTTGTTATATAATTTTGTTTATGGGTATTTACATATACATTGTATAGTCCTTCTTTCATGGGGTGTACGTTTCGAATGTTACCCAAATCGGTAAAAGAACCTTTCACCCTCCTATTTTTAAATGACTTCTTCTTGTTAGATCATTTAATTTACGTCTTCATAATGTGGGGATATGTTCTTATATATCCTTATTTCTATAAATTTTATGTCCATGTGATTAGATACACTTTTTATCTATCATAATCTCATTTTCTGAATTTTAAAGAGACGCTGATAGGCTGTCGAATTTCTGTAAGGGAACTTCTTAACCCAATTTCAATTATTTGGGTTAACCCTATACTTCTTGATTATGTTGTACTATGAATATGTGTGGATGAAATATTATTGTTTTATACTTAATATCAACATATATTGGGTGTATTTATATTTTTCACACATAATTATGTAATTGATTTATCCTTAATCTAAAGATGTCGTATTTGTACGGGACATCGTCTAGATATCCTTTCATTAAGGCATCTTTTGATTTCTACAAAAATTTATTTTATATTGTGTAGAAAATCCTTTTAACATTTAATTTCATTCAAAAGGAATATTTTTCCATTAAGATTTTTACTAAATGACAAAAGGAATGTTTATTGTCTAACGTATGCGGCGACAATGACTTCTCCGCTGTCGTGACCATTATTTGAGTTCCATCTTCCTCTACATGCCATAACTTTTTTTAAAAGAAAATTAAATAACATGTTTTACTTTTCTTTTATTTTGGTATTGAGAATGGTTTTGATAATTTTTTGATTATATCAATGTGTTGTATTGATATCTTGTTATTGAGATGTGGAAATATTATGTTTCCTTTATGCATGTTTTATGTGATACGATTATGTTATGGTTCATGGGAATTATTTATGATGTCATGTGGTTCCATGATAAACTAAGGGTGGGTGCTCCTGAGATAGCTCCCCAATGCATTGGGTAATGCGAAGGAGTTAAATGCTAAGGTTTCTCTGTAGAGATTTAGTGAATATACTGCGATGGGTATTCTAAACGTAACCATGAGGGTTACTCCCTACGTAAGAATGTTATGAATGCCTCAAGTTATCTTTATGTATTATGATTTCATGTAATTATTTATAAATCTTATGATTTCATGAGGTATGTTAAATTTATTATGTTTTATGAGTAATGTATGATTTCATTGATTCTTATTAATACATGGACTATTGTTTTCTTTCTGTATTTTTATATCCATTACTGAGCATTTTTATGCTCATCCCATACTTTTTGTAATGTGTTACACAGGACTTAAAGTGGAATAGGATCAAGGATGTGATCAAGGAAATGTCATTCTGTCTAAAATAGGGAAGCAGACATGACTCTTTTGTTCATGATTTTTTATTTTGTGCAAAAAATGGAAACTGAGTAGATGTGTCTACTTTGTAATCAATGAGATGTAATAGTTATGTCCTAATTCTCTAAAACTCTAAACCTGAAAAGATCCTCAATGTGAATTATTCATTTAATTCATGATTATGTAATGTTTTAAGGTCGGGTCCTTATAGTTGGTATCAAAGGTTGTTTTAGATAACTTTAGAGGTTAGGGTGTTCTTTAAGCACAAGTGACATTACCATAATGGTTATGATTTTAGAAAGATTCATTGTTATTTTTATAATGTGAATGAGTTTAAGATAACATGAATAAGTATATCTTAGTATTTACCCTCCTCATAAGATATTATATGATGATTTTTCTAATATACTCACACTGACCTTTTTGGTTTTAGTAAATGGCTGGATCTAGCATGCACCAAAGAAACAGTGGATGTGAAGAAAACTGTTATGGTTTTCTGAATGATAAACTGAATTATATGGGAGATGCAATGAGAACTCTTGTGGTTATTCTCAACCAACTATATGGAGTCATGATTGACCACCTGAACCTTATTGATTTTTATGACACATCATATATGCGAGAAAAAAATCCCTACGGAAGTTCAGGTAATAATCATAAAGGTAAGTGTGTTTAAAAACCTATGTGTCAAAGATCTGGAAAGAAACACCTAGGAAAATGTTTCAAAGGGATAAAAATATGCTATAGATGTGGAAATGAAGGTCATAAAGCAAGAACCTGCAATGGAAAAAGGAAGCATCTAGTTGAATCTATGGAAGGAAAAGAAGTCCCTTTTGAGGGATCAATTGAATGTTTTAAATGTGGTGTTCATGGTCATTATGAAAACACATGTCCTACGAAGATGTTTTGGGAATGTGATCACCAGGACCATAAAAAAATATTTTTACCAATACCTAATTCCATTCCGATTGAGGATGAAGAAACTGAAAATAACCAATGAAAGGTATGGATTATTTCTTAACATGTGTTTTCCTATTATTGAAATCTTAGGATATGATTCATGATTTTGTTTGTAGGAAAGAAGTATTTCAGAATAAGTTAGAAAGGAATGGTTAATGTATCATGAAGAATGTTGAATGAGTAAGAAGTCAACATATGAGGTATTCAAGAGTTATGGTAGATTTTTGGATGGTGAAATTGTTAAATGTATTAAGGCTATTTTGATGATGAGATTCCATTAGAAGACTTTTTATAGTATGTGTAACCCTGATGTTTGATATATGAAAGTTTTATTCAAGAAATAAGTATCTTTTCTTTTGTGGATATAGTTATAAAGAACCGTTTTGGTTTATATGATCCTTGAATTTGAGGCAATTACCGATTAATACATTTTGGGATACAAAACGAAAGTTATTAGATAAGCATTATGGTTGAAATATGTTATGGTTATTTTTAATGAATTTATCTCTTTTTGGGGAATGTTATTAAATTAAATATTTTTTTAAAAGGGACAACACGCAATCTTTGTGACAACCCGTCGCGTCGGACGAAGCTGCGAGAATCAAACCCAAAACTAAAGTGCGACTGGTATTTATCGCATACCACTGGACTACGTGAAGTCCCTAGTTGGTATGACTAATTTTTTTTATTTAGATGAACTTATGAATCAAAAATAAGTTTATTTTTGTTTATCTATGTAAATTATTAACTGATCATGGAGGATATGTGATTAGGTTAATTACTTTTCAGTATGAGACTTTAATAGTAACTGATATTATTTGGAGATAAATGTTAAGACTTACCTTGGAAGACGATGTGATTAAATCCTTCATGTATTTGTGTTTCAATCTTAATTTGTATTACTTTGAATAATTTTATGGATAGCTATTTATTTAATGGTCATTCTTGAACCTTGGTTTCTTTTTGTTGAATTTTGGAGATTTAGAAGAGTATTTGTTTTTATAAATGATTACACTTTTGGGGATTATCTGATCTTGTAATAAACATTTTGGTTTTGATTAAGTTCTAAAGACACGAGAAATATATAGTTCATATTTTTTGGATTAGGTGATTCTAATGAAGTTGATTATAGCACTCTTAATGTGAACAAGTCATCCTAAATACTCATCTTTTGAAGAAAATATGAGTTTGTGTAAGAAATATAGTAAGAGATGAAAGTCTACATGACAAGTAAGTATGTTTCCTTATTATTTAGTTATGCTTATAAATAAATTCCTCAATGAGAATAAATTTAAAAAAATGTTGTCTGTTAACTTTTCCTACATGGGAATCAAATACCGTTTAACCAATCACATGTTTGTGATTTTCTGGTGGTTAACTTTCTCCTAGACATATTTTCTGTCACTCTCCATCAGAACTTGATGATTTGTTTTCTCCTCTATATCCATGTTTTCATGGAATCCTAGTATCTATTGTCTTAGGTGACCATTGTACTTTTCTTTCTTTCTTTTAAAGTGAAAATTTAATTGACTCCTTTTCCGATGTGGGTCTTTCAGTAATGTTATCGAGCCTAAATTTAAAATTTTGAGGACGCAATTCCCAAAAGGGGGGAAGGATGTAACATCCCATGTAAATAAAGAATATAACATTTTCATATATTCATGAATTAAATATTAATATTAATTTAAAGTAGATTCTATATTCGATGACGTACCCAATACGCAACAATGAGTTTCATTGAAATCTTACGTTGCACACTAATAATATAATAATATTATTTTAAATGGTAGTTAACGTCTAGCCATTGTAATGGCGAGAATGAACAGAACTAACTACAAAATGATTATATATGTTTTTCAAATATTTTTACATTTATCCAATAAATGTTAGAGGCTTAAAATGTGAATGAATCCAATTTTAAGCATAAATATTCTAATATTCTTTAAAAGGTTGATTAACCGCCTTTTGATGAAGAACCCCTTTTAAATCAACTTTTTGACAATTTTATATGTTATATTTGACATAATTAAATCCTTATTTATAATCAAGACATCAAAATTTACTTGGTTTAATTTTTTTTATTTTTTCCGATAAAGTTCATTTTTTATGAATAGTGAAAAATGTTGTATTTTAATTCAAAACCTCATTTTAATATAATTTATTTATATTGTTAGATTATATTTTTAATTGGTTTTAAATTGTAATTATAATATATTTTTAACACTGAATTCAATGGTGGTTATTGGAATTAATTTCACTTTGAAATTGGACATAAACAAGTGTCAATCTTTTGATAAATATTGTTTCTTAAAAATAAGCTATTTGTTTTGACAGTGGGAATTAATTATAAAATTAATTAATGAAACTTATTTGTTTTTAATTTTGTAAAATGCAAATCATTTTTGAATTTGGAATACCAAATTTACTTTGGATAAATTTTTGGTATTTTTCTGACAAATGTTCATTTTTAATGAATAGTGAAAAATACTGCATTTTACATCAAAACTACTCTTTCATCTAATTTAATTATATAGTTAGATTTTCATTTTAGTTTATTTTAAAGTTTAATTGAATTATATTCTTATCACTTAATACAATTTTGTTCGTTGGAAGTAATTTAAATTTTCAATTGGATGTAAAAACAGGTTAATCTTTTGATACATTTTACTTCTTAAAAACTCGTCTTTGGTTTTGACAACATGAATTATTTTTAAATTAATTACTGAAATTTATATGTTTGTAATTTGGTAAAATGGATTCCATATTTGGAATCATATGGTCCAAATTATGTAATTAATACTCTTTTGTTTTTTAGACATTATGAATAGTAACGACAGTAATTATCTTTAATTATCGTGATTAATTAGTAATCGTGTAGTTAAGGGTAGTAAAATAGTGTAATTAAAAAAAATGACCCCAACATGTGTCCAAATCATCCTTTTTGAGTCATTTCCGACCATGGTAAGATATTTACCAAAATTTAGGGCCCATGGAGTCACATGGGTGTGATAGTGGCATTTAAGAAATTATTTTTAAAAAAGAAGAGAAATATAACAAAGGATTATATATCCTATGTAAAACAATTTTAATTTAGTTTAAATAAAATATCTCTTAGACTATAATTAGTAATTGGAAAGATAAAAATATTTCCTATATCATGGTATTTTTTTATATTTTTTAGACATTAAATAAATAAATTTATTTATGACACCATGATGATGCAGTGATTACCTCATTAATGAACGATTTAAATAAAATAGAAATATAAGGTAAACTCTATGACTTACACTTGTCAAAAACCTATTGTATGGGTGTGTTTAGAACCATTATCACCTTATACTCAAAATATATCATTTTTGGACCTTTAAAATCTGAAAATCATTTTATAATAAACTAACGTTTCTAGACTTTCCTAAAGTGGCCTCCTTCCTCTTATAAAAGGCCCCCACCTCTACCCCCATACCCACACCTCTCAAGCCCTTGGATCATCTAAACTCAGCTCATATTATCTCTCCACATCCCTCTATTACTCCTAGAATCCTCACTTTTCTCAGAAGTCTTTCCAAGGAAGCCTTTGGCTCAAATCAAAAAGAGTTACCCGATTTAGAGATAATGTCTTCTCTCGAGTTTCTTTCTTTTTATTTTCCTTTTTCACTCACCACTATATTATTATTATTTGATCCCGTAATAACAGCAGTATCATCAATATACTAGGTTTTTGTTATGATATGTATTAAACCTACACTTACACACACCTCCATCTAATGGTTAAAGAACATATTGTTTCTGTGGGTGTCGAATTACTGCCTCACGAAATGATGATTGTTCAATATTCTTTTAACACCATTCATGGTGGCCATTATTATGCCACCATATTAATATATGGTATATATGTTATTTTTTTATATTATTCTTAATTTTATGTTGAAATCACATCATTATTCTTTTCATGTTGTGGAACTGCGATAATTTCATCTGAGGAAGTGTGGACTACCGCCCCCTCAAAGTGATATGACTCGTTCATGCCATATGTGGAACGTATCAAGGATAGAATTTATGAAATTATGTAACATATATAACATAAATATTATGATTTAATTATAATATACCTATTTATCATTATGTTTTCATTCAATTATAGTATGAAATAGAAATAAAAGTGGCGTTCATGCATACGTATGACTTACCGTCTCCATGAAAGGTGCATTTCATTTCTTATCTCCAAATGTTATGTACCATTATAATTACATATATATAATGTATATATATGATATATATTACATATAAATGATGAATATCATTCTGGATTTAATGAAATTTGGACCACATTAACATCATGTAATTATAAGAAGTCCATTGTTGACTCATGTACCGAACATCGACAAAACGTATGATATGAACTCACATAAGTAACTAATTATTATAACATGATAATATGTGATATTAATTGAATAATAAACTTTACAAGAATTCCTTTATAAATTATAAATTGACCAAAGTTTATTATTCAGGAATATAATGAAACGAACAAGGCAAGTCGGACTCGAGGTAAGGGGATTTCTTATCTCACTTTTAATTCCGTGAGATTTCCATTGTTCGGCAATTATTTATTTCAAGTGTTGTATTGTGTAATTACATTTGATATATATAATCATGATTATTTTTATATTCATGGTATTATGTGATTCATTTGGTTCTTATTATCTTTTTGTCATATGACTCGATTTATAACAACGAGGTAAGGGGTGTTTATCTCACTATTTATTCTCGTGAGATTCATGCTATATTTGTCGTTATCGCCTTTGAGTGGTGTATGTACTGCCCATTATTCTACTCTTTGTGTAATATTATTTCATTTATGGGTATTTACATCAACATTGTATTGTCCTCCTTTCATGGGGTGTACGTTTTGAAAGTTACCCAAATCGGTAAGGGAACCTTTCACCCTCCACTTTTTAAAAGACTTCTTTTTTTAGGTCTTTTAATTTAAATATTCTTAATGTTGGGATATGTTCTTATATATCCTTATTTATGTAAATTTTATGTACAAGTGATTAGATAACCTTTTTATCTTTCATCAACTCATTTTCTGAATTTTAAAGTGGCGTCGATAGGTTGTCGAATTTATGTAAGGGAACTTCCTAACCCAATTTCAATTATTTGGGTTAAACCACTAATTATTGATTATGTCGTAATGTGAATATGTGTGAATGACCTCTGATTGTTTTACACTTAATATCCACTTATATTGGGTGTATTTATATTTTTAACACATAATTATGTAATTTCTTTATCCTTAATCTAAGGATACCGTCTTTGTACGAGACTTCTTCTCAATCTCCTTTCATTCAGGCATATTTTGATTTCTACACAACTTTATTTTATATGGTGTATAAAACCCTTTTGACTTTTCATTTCATTCAACAGAAATATTTTTACACAAATTGTTTTACTAAATGACAAAAGGAATGTTTTTTTGTCTTACATATGCGGCGACAACGACATCTCTGTTGCCGTGACCATTTTTTGAGTTTTGGCTTCCTCTACAAGCCATAACGTTTTTTAAAAGAAAAATAAATACCATTTTTTACTCTCTTTTTTTAGTATTGATGGTTTGGATAATGTTTTGATTATATCAATGTGTTGTATTGATATCTTGTGATTGAAATGTGGAAATGTTATGTTTCCTTTATGCATGTTTTATGTGTTACAACTATGTTATGGTTCTTGGGCATTGTTTATGAAGTCGGGTGGTTCTGTGATAAACTAAGGGCGGGTGAGCCCGACATATCTCTCCAATGCATTGGGTAATGCGAAGGAGTAAAATTCTAAGGTTTCTCCGAAGATAATTAGGGAATATAATGTGATGGGTATTCCAAACGTAACTATGAGTGTTACTCCCTACGTAAGAATGTTATGAATGCCTCAAGTTACCTTTATGTCTTATGATTTATATGCGTTATTCATAAATCTTATGATTTAATGAGGTATGTTAAAGTGATTATGATTTATGAGTAAATTATGATTTCCTTTATTCTTATGTATACATGGACTAATGTTTTCTTTCTGTATTTTTATATCCCTTACTAAGCTTTTTATGCTCATCCCATGCTTTTTGAAATGCTTTCCATAGGACTTAAAGTGGAACAGGGTCAAGGATGGGATCAAGTAAATTTCATGGTATCTAAAATAGGGAACTAGACATGACTCTTTTATTCAAGAGTTTTTATTTTTTGAAAAAAATGGAAACTGAGTAAATGTGTCTGCTTTGTAATCATTGAGATGTAATAGTTATGTCTTAATTCTCTAAAACTCTAAACCTAAAAAGATACTCAATGTGAATTATTCATTTAATTCATGATTATGTAATGTTTTAAGGATGGGTCCTTATAGTTTTACACTTATAAGACACATAACAAGGACGTACTTGATTGAAAAAGGAGGGGAGGAGGATTCTCGTACCTTGAATAGTTGCTTCATAAATCAAGGAGGGGGAAACCCTAGGACCTTGGTGAAACCTTTATAATACAATGAAGGAACTATTTTAGATATTAAATTTGTATAAATTCATCTATTTTGAATTTGGAGTGGATAATGTGGGTTTTAAGTGGGTATTTATATTCGAGGAGGGGTGGCTTTAAGTGAATAAAACATGACTATTTTGTATTGAAGGCTAATCATTATTATGTGGAAAGAATTAAAAAAAATGGTTTATAATTAATGTTTTGAAGACTACTTTATGTCATTAAAAACATCAACAAAATATTTACTGTTGTATTTTTTAGGTATTTTAATCTTTTACCATTTAATATTAACCTGCTACATCATTTTAAATATACTGTTGTAACTCTTTTATTACCAGGATAATTTTTTTTCTAAAAATGTAATTGAAATTATTACCTAGTTAATAAATTATAATTCCAAATTTTTAATCCATTTTATTTAATTAAATTTATAAAAGTGGTAAAAATAAATACTAATGTGATATGCATATAAATCCTAAAAATAGTTTTTTAATGTTAAAATCGTGTTTTTCAAAAATGAAAATAATGTATTTATAAATATAACACATTATGTACTATGTAATTAAATAAATGATGTTTTATTAAAAATATTGATTAATTTTTTTATATCTTTATCATTTATTATTACATCATAGGAGTTATTGTGTTTCATTAAAATAATTTTTTCACTTTTTAACCAAAAAATTAACTTTTTTAGAACATTACCATAATTTCAACCAAAGATAATTATGATGTGATGGAATGAAAAAAAAAATTCAAAATAATACTGTAAATATGGTACTATTTTATTTTTTATAAAAAATATTATTTATTATATAATAACTATTCTTATAACATAATGAACTTTTTGGAAATTATTGTAAGTACATAGGACTTCTCTAGTCTATATTAACATATAAAAGTGTTTTATAAGATAATTTCATGAAAATAACATTTATTTAAAACATATAAATTTATCATATTAAATAATTTTAATGGAAATTAAATATTTTTATAGTTTCTATAAAGGAATCCCAATGGTCACTGTATTACATCAACAACAATAATATTGACCAATCTTATTCTTATTAAATTTTCACTGTTCCCACCACAATACTCCTCTATCCAAATAGTCATATCTCCTGATAAATATAATATCATACTATCATCATTACTCACTATTTCACTTATAAATGATCTTACATATACTTTGATAATGTCTATTGTTTTTCTAACACTTCTTTTCCTTATTATGGTATTTATGGGAGGGTTGATCATCTTGAGGGATTTAAGACTATGGATTTTGTTTTAGTGAATGTAATATTACTTAATGTATATATCTTATTGTTGTTCATAGTTTTACTATTCAAAACATATTTTGGATTTATGAAGTTTTCATGAAATGAAACAAACTTTTTATGTGCTTTTTTATTTTAAAACATAATAAAAATAAATTGGGATGCAAGAGATCCATTAATAAAAGAGAAAAAAATTTATTGAGTCATTATTTAAAGCCTCTAAATATTTATCCCTATAGTAAGGACTAGATTCAGTGAAATAGAGGAGTGTGAAGAACCTGAATCAAACAATGGAAAAATAGGGGTACTAAACAAACTGATCATGCCTTAGAAGATATATGGACCCTATGGAACTACCATCTCCCCTATAAAATCTAACCATGCCCACCTCCTCTCCCAATCTATAGAATAACACCCCCACCATGATCATGTCACGATATCTAAACATGATGAACATCCTGAGGTTGACCTCTCCCTACTTCATCTCCCCTTAGTTGATCACAACCCTACTACCCCTACTATAGAAATGGTCACATTAGAGAATGATGTTGAGGAAGGAACCAAACCTATAAAACTCCACTAAAATGAGCTTGATAGACCACTTAGAACTAGATTTTATGCAGACCATGAACACCATAGAAAAATTTCAGTTTCACAAATCCACGAGGAAGATAATGAAACCCATTTTCCCCAAAATTCTGAAAAGGAAGGTGATGACATCGACTCCCCACTGGTCGAAACCTTGACGGTCGTTATGCCTAAGACCTTACACTGACATCCCTACTACTTTAGGATCCCTTCTTCTTGGTAAATAATGTTTATTCCCATCTCACGATAAACCTTTACATGATTGAATATGCTAAATCACATATGGATTTTTTTGAACCCCTAGATACATTGGAAATGTAAAAGAGTGATTACATACTGGCTAGAAGGATGATGTTCCTCCTCAAGACATATCCCATGTGACTCCTCATCTGTAAAAATTTCTAGGGAAAACCATAGAAGGTATTTGAACTTGAATAGTAGATATCACACTGATATACTCTCATCATGAAGAGAAAGAAGCTCATGCCTCTTCACTTCCATCATGTCTGAAGAAAGAACCTTTTCCCAAAACACTTCTGAAAGTAAACCCATGAATCATATGCCACCTTCCACTCTCTTAGATATAGAATCCCCTACTGACAGAAATCTCCATGTATCTGAATAACTATAAAAGGGATCCAGTTTCCAATATGGATAAAAATAAAATCACTCTTGAGCTCCTCCAGCTATCTCTCTGTCTCTATATATGAAACACTACCCTTTTACTTCCTTGAATCCTTCCATTGTATAGTGTGCAATGTCCTCTACAATTCATGATACTTCTCATCTAGATAAAGCCTTATAGGATCAATCATATATTCCTATTGAACCTCAACTACCTACTCCACACATAAAAGATGTACATGATCCATAGATGAATGAAAACTATAATTTTCAAATCTAGATAGTTTGTAATTCCATTTAGATTCATTTAAATTCACTTTATTCATTTAAACCATTCAAAAACAACTCAATTAAAAAAAGAACAAAGTCATCATTATGCATGGACCTCTCTTAGGTCTATTTCTTGAAAACTAGTCCACAATACTTGGTCATTAATTAAACTCATATTTCATGCATTAGATCATGGGTAGTCCTAAAATCTATTGTTCTAGCCAGTCTCCACGTATTATTTCATACACTAAGGTAAAATTGAAAAGTTTTCATTCCAACCCTTGTAACCCTCCTTGTGCTTATCTAAAAACTCTAACCTATATCTCAAACTCTCTTTGAAACCACTCTTTCATGACCCCCAGCCTTAAAGGATATAGCAATGAGGGGAGACAGATAATAACCCCAAGTCCCCTTATAGTAGCCTCGAGGTTAGTGACTAGCATTGATGATATAAAAATATAATTATATGGGAGGTATTACCCTATATAATAAAATAGGATTAGGGGATAATATGAATCATCCATAAGAATCTTGAATGCATTATATAGAAAAAAACCAAAACAAACCCACAATGCATGTTTAAATAAAACTGATATAGATAAAATTATCCAAATTATCTTCCCCAAAGAAAAGCTAAAGCAGGGACATAGTGGTAATCCAATGTTGGGGCTAGTAATGTCCAACATGGTTCACATAAACCCCCTAGAAACCAAAGAAGTGTTTTATATGAATAGGGTTAGAATATAGGCATAATCAGTAAGAAAACAAAAGTATCTTGTGCGCGTGTGATAGAAGAATATGAATTCACCCATGAAAAATAGCAAAACCAACAACACCTGAATAGGTCAACTATCCATCTCAAACCTCACCAAGGCATGCTCACAAAATAACACAATAAATATAATGTAATATAACATGATTCATGTTAATAAAGGGTAACCAATTCCACTTTCCCACTATTATTCCACTATCACATCCCAATTTCATGTGTTCTAGTTCTTATAACTCTTCTGAATACCACACCACCCCAAAAAAAAGATCACAAAACATCTTGCCTAACAAAACATGGTCTATCCACCCCAAAATAATGGAATATCATGTCTTGTTTGAAGACAATTGGGCCACAAAATATCCACAACTATAACAATAGAAGTAGGTTATCATGAACATGAAGGAAATCAACATTGTTCCCTCCTCCTACCATGAACAACCCCCACTGTAAGCCACCTCACTTCATATCATCCTTCCCATAGATACTTAGGCTCATCACATCTCACTCGATGACACTTGGGCTCATTACACCACAATAACGACGACACCACTTCTCACCTAAAGACACCGAGTCTATCGCAACCACCAACTAGTGCAATAAAAGACATATGGACATCTCATCCTATGGAATTCCTACCTTCCTGGGAAGAGAGATTAATAAATATTGGGTATTCATCCATCTGTCTACATAACTAGATGTTAGAAAAAACACCCCTCATATTAATGTGATTGTCAGTACTTAATTATAGATGTGGGTGGGGTTTTTATATAATTCACAAGGAATATAAAATTATACACATATAACTACACACATTCCTAGCCTATGGATTCACAAAAAAACACTTACCAACTCACAACATCCCCACCTTTGATGCCACCTCTAAATGCATAACACCACAAAATCCACTATCCACAACCCACATTTCACATTTCCAACAAAACCCATTATCCAATCCATTCATTTTACTGTTAAGAATCAATCAAATTTAACCATGCATCCCAACATTTATTTATTTAGTATCCATTTCATTCCTACTAACCAAACCAAATCGAAAAAATTTCAACCAATACTAAATAGTTATTCTATCACTACCTTGGAATCTAGAACAATGAAACCACACATAACAAGTAGTTCATCATCTCCATCACACCATCTCCTCACTACCCAAAAAACATGTCCAAAAAACCAACACCTCACCACCCTAAAATCACTTCAAATCAACCACCACCTTGACACCCCATAATCATAGCAAAACAATCACCACCTCATCACCCCAAAATCATGTCCAAACAACCACCACATCATCTGCCCAAAATCACAGCCAAAATACCACCAACTCGCTACACCAGGATCATGACCACATCTCACCCATCACCTCCACATTACATCTCAACCACAAATTTACACCACACAATCACAACCTAATATCAAAACAAAAAAAAGATAATTTGATAGACTTAAAATGGATATTTTATCACATTACACTTTATTTTTGGGGAATTATCACACAATCCATAATCCGAGGTAAACCATTTCATTTTCCAAATATAATTTGTTTTGAAATAACCATTTTATGTTGATATCACAACATAGAAGTCACATCTGTCTCAACACATATCATCAAGCAAAAAAATCCCCAAAAATCCACAATTTTTAGTGGGGAATTATGTTCCTACAATCCATAATATCTAAATAATATCAATCTTGTAAAAATCATGTAAATCATTTCCATTCCCCCCATTAATTTCTATTTAACTAGTTATTTGTATTTAATTAAGATGACATTACCATCTCCCATAGATAAACAAGAGTAAACCCCTTATACATGATACAAAATAAAGAGAAACTAGGAATTAACTACCCCAATTAAGCTTTTATGATTCACAACACACCATATAGAGAAGAAGAAATTATCATAAACAAAAAATTTGTAACACCCCGAGATTTTATGAAAAATATTCTTTTTAATTTCATTAACGTCTTGTGTTGTACGCTACACCAAAAGAATATTCCACAACACGCATCCTTGGATTGCCTTACATTACACAGAATCACGACCTTCCTCGATAGCATGTGTAGTACGTAATACCGAGTTTCACTAAACAACAATATGCTATTAAAATATTATTAAAACTAGCCATTATGAATAGTAATAACCAATTTTTGAAATTTTGTAAATTTTATTTTTAAAATGGACTTCATTTTTGGATTCGGAATATCGAAATTAGCTTAGGGTAAAATTTTGGTACTTTTCGGATAACTTTCATTTTCTGATGAATAGTGAAAATTACTAAATTTTAATTAAAAACAATCTTTTTAATCGAAATAATTAATAGTGATAAATTATTAATTTGAGTGGTTTTTAAGTATATTTAGAATATATTTTTAAAATTTAATACAATTTTGGTCATTGGATGTAATTTCACATTTAAACCAGACATAAATAAGTGTCAATCTTTTGATAGTTATTATCTCTTAAGAACACACTATTTGTTTTGACGACGGGAATTAATTTTTAAATTAATTAATGCAACTGATATGTTTTGAATTTGGTAAAATAGACATCATTTTTGAGTTCATAATATCAAATAAAGCTTAGGCCTAATTTTTGGTATTTTTCGGGAAACTTTCATTTTTTGATGAATAGTGAAACCACTAAGTGGTAGTTAAAAAAATGAATTTTTCATAAAACATAATTTTACCACTTCTGTGAGTGGAATTTCAAAAATCCTAGAGAAAATAATTAAGAGTAACTTTTTACTTTTTTTACCACGGTTAAAAGTAAATAGGGTAATTAAGGGTAAAAATGATATTATTATTACCCTAACACATGTCCTAATTCTATTGAATAAGTGTAATTCGACCAAAAACAACCTTAGGAATAAAATATGACCATTTAGGCCCACTTGGATTAGATTGGGACATTTATTATTAATTTATTTAAAGAATGGTTAAAATAGTTAAAATCAAAGTTTAATAACTAAATCATTTTTAATATAGGTTTATACATAAGATAAATTCGACTATAAATATTCATTAGAAAGCTAAAAATATTTCATATATAATTGTATTTTATTTGTAATTGTTAGACATTAAATAAGTTAATTTATTTATGACACAAATATGATGCAGTAATTATCTTATTAATGAAATGTTGACATAATTGATGTTATAAATACCCAAATAAATGTAATTTGAGACTTTTTATGAATTACACTACTTTTATAGGTTAATATGACATGTTAGTATTGATTTAATTAACTTTGTTAGAAATAATCATTCTGTTATGATTTTTACAAAAATCAATTACAAAATAGTGTCAAAATTGACATAAAATAGGTTTTTAAAACAAATAATATATTATTAAAAGTTATTTTATTCCTAAAAATCTAAGGTTCGGCCAAATGTCTTATATAAGGCTATATATATTAATAATAAACAACTTGGGGTTCTTTTGTCTTGTTATAGTAATTTTATTAACCATATAGTATAAGAACACAAGAAGACATGGTAAAAGTAAAATTATTTAACCTAATGTTAAATATAAATGATAAGGTTAAAATAGGAACCTAAACTTGTCTAAATTCTATTGTATGAGAGGATTCAGAACCATACCAAACTTAGATTCAAAATAAATCAATTTGGAGCTATTTAAAACCGAACATGACTTTATAATAATATAATATTTTTAGTTTTTCCAAAGGAGCCCCTCTCCTCACTTATAAAAGTGCACCTCCTTCCCCTCTTCCTCACACCACTTTGAGCCTTCACGCTCGGACAACCCCTGCCAATTTCTCCTCACCACTTCCCTAGGGACATCCTAGAGGTCCTGGTCTTCTTCAAAGAGCAATTCTAGTGCCCTAAAAGGAGGTCTCAAAGAAGCACTTCAAAGAAGAGGTAATGTCCATTACCGTTTCTTTCATCTTTATTTCTTCTTCCACTTATTCTTCTTTAGTTGTTTCATTATGAAGTAATAACATCAGTATCACTCATATACTGATATGTTATTATAAGTATGCAACAACCCTATTTCACCATCTATCCATCCTACAGAAAATGAAATCACCGCGCATGCGTACATACGGAATACCGTCTCCACGCCGTGGTATAATCTATTTTCCACAACCACCTTACTTGGATGGGTATAATGGTGTACATAATAACTATATATGATTATTGTAAAGTGATGTTGATTCTTAAATAGTATACAAACACTCAAATACAATTCCACGATCATGAGAACGATATCATCGCTTGTGCGTACGTACGGACTACCGTCTCCACGACGCGATGAGATTCATTCTCCACGTTAACCATTCATGAATGATTATAAAGTATATATAATAAGTAATCATGAAATATATGACATAATAATGTTACTGGATTTATGTGTATATATATGTATTTCATCTACTTAATTCCATTCAACTCAATAAGGAAACGAAAACAGCGTTCATGCGTACGTACGACCTACCGTCTCCATGAACGGTGTATTTCTTTCCATTTACTGATCTATTATATATATGTATATTATGAATATATATTATATATAAATCATATTTTATATTCTGTAATTAAGTAATCATGATCTAAGTAATCATATGAATAATTACAAGTCAAAACACGGACGACAAATGAAACGATTTTACCAAAAACGCTCTTTAACATGGAATTTACAAAAGAACGGGTAAAATAAAGTCATAAGTGAACCATATATGATATCATAACAGTGAATATGATTCTGGAATAAATCAATGACATTATTTAAATCATCATATAGGAGGTTTGGACACTTATGAAGCAAATCGGACCTAAGGTAAGTGAAAATATCACAATCTCATTTTTATCTGAGATTGTATATACTTTGGTATTTACTTGGGTGTATTTTATCATCCACATCCAGGTTTCATCAATATTTAATATTTATATCCTTCTACAGTAGTTTATATCCAATTTTACCCTTCGGTGAGTTTTTAGTAAAAGATATGAAAGGAATCTTTTGTCATTTTTCGTACGAGGTACTTTTTGACTTTTACGAAAAAAGTACGAGAAGAATGTTTTCATTAACTTATACGGCATGAATGGATTTTTAAAACATTATTTACAAGAACCTTCCATTACAAGTTTTCATGTTTATTTTTATTCAACTTATTTTAGTTTAAAATGGTATTACATGTTAAGAAATGAAAAAATGTTTTTGAAGTAGAAAGGATATTTTCCTCAAGAATGGAGTTCAAGAGTATTATCAAAATTATTTTCCATCTAAGATAATATAGGGTTCTATTTTTATCCTTATTATTACATGGATTTGATTATTTTGTGATGGAAATAATTTTATTAATTCCTTTATCTTATATGAATTGTTTTATAATGTCACGATGTTTAAGATTCCCATTTTTATTACATGGGTTATGCTATGATGTATGGTTTATGATTTTGTGGCACACATAAGAATGGTATCATTATGAGATGGGTGGGACCTATATCTCCCTCCAATTCATTGGGTAAAGATTTTATATCTCATGATATAGACATGGCTGGAACGGAAGGTTAAACTGGTTCAGTGAAACAGGACTGAAACGAGGAGTGAACTCGGTTCAGAAATGGAGTTTGTCCACTAAGATAGTCTTGGAAATGAGTCTTGACTAATAAGAAATGATTCTCTATAATTATGTGTGTATGCCACAAAGTTTCGTGTTTTATGTTATGATTATTGGGATTATATTTCACTACTATGATTTATCCCATGTTATGAAATTATGATTTCTTTTGCAGGTTAAGATTTCCAAAAGTTATGTTCTTATGAATATGATGTGATTTATATTTCTTTTGTTTACCCTTACTGAGCATTTGAGCTCACCCTTTTATGTTTTCTTTTCCCCAGGATATAAAGAAAGGTTTTAGATATAAAAAAAAGAATATCTTTATGGGAGATGTTGAAGATCTTTCACAACGATTAGAAGATTATATTCCGAGTTTCCAAAGACACTAAACTATTACAGTCCTTGTGTGTGTGTTTTTTGTTATGTACTAAGTATTCTGCTAAATTAATGTAATATCCATGTATGTCATGATTTGGGTCTCTGCAGTTGGTATCAGAGGAAAATTTTAGTCAACCTTTGGAAACTAGGATGCGAAAACGTTAGAGAGATCCCTAGAGATATTTCTAAGGTATGTCTAGGGATGTCCCTAAGGATAAGTATATGTATAGGATATAGTCCTAGAACTATGGTAACAATATTATATTAAACCAAAGATGTTATATATTGAAGTTACTCCCCCTTTATTATGATTTTTTCCTCTCACGCTATTCTTTTTGGGTTTTAGAAAATCACTAGAAACAAGATGATTCACGATAATGGAGGATATGATGGACAATGGAATGATATTCTTCATGAGCATCCAAATGAAATGGGATTTGGAAGTCCAGACAACATTATTATGCAGAATCAGCAATCTCATAATATGATCAATAAAGTAAAATTTGGTAAGTTTCATGACTCAACTAATAAGAGAACGTTTGAGTTTCATGATGATCATAGAGGAAAGAAAGTTCAATTTCTCCTATGTAAATCATGTGGGAAGAGGCATCAAGGAGAATGTTTCAAAGGAACTGGAAGATGCTTTGGGTGTGGAAAAGAAGGACACAAAGCCAGTAAGTGAAAAGGAAAAGGTTTAGTTAACACCAGGGATAATGACAATGGTATTGCTATGACATCAATAATGGTTAAATGTTTTAAATGTGGAATGTACGGGCATTATGCAAACCAATTCCCTAAGGGAAAGTCTCATGAAGAGAATCAGTATGCCCGTATGGGTAGTATTTATGTTGATGATGATGAAGAGACTACAAATGATATGTGAGATGAAAGAATTGTTAAAGCTCGATCAATGGTTTAAGAAGGTAGTGGAATGATTACATGTTTATCAAGTGTAATGGTGTATAAGTAATCTCATGGTACTATGGAATAAAAAGAAATCTAAGGATTGTTACACTGTTGTCTTTCCTTGGGTTTTGAATGTGTATGATTAATGGTACCTCTATCCATGAAAGGTTATTCAGATATTTTTGGAATGTAGATGATATGTGCATAATGAAGGGATAAGGAGAAAATTAAATGTTTTATATTATTCATGAGCTCATGACAGATATAAAGAAATAGATATATCATGGTTTGAGTATGTAGAATTTTGGGGTTTTGGTATGTTGAAAGAGTTAACTTTTGAGAGTACTCATGTTTTCACTAAGATTCAATGGGTATTCATTTTTCAATAGAATACATTATTAAGGCCTTCGAATGTTTGGAATGTGACCAACAAGACATATACCATGTTATATGGGGATCAACGATGGTATTAACATGCTTGTTATATGAACTCTTTCGTAATCGTTTTCACTATAATATGAGATTGGACAATAGTATTTTGGATAATCCTAAATACTGGAAAGGATTATGTTGGACATAAGTTAGTATGGTTTATGGATAGAACTTTTTTCGATATTATTGATGGGATGTTATAGTAATATAGCTTTAGAAAAAGGACAACCTGCAGGACGGGCGACAGCCCATCGTGTCGGACAAAGCTGTGGGAATCGAACCCACAACCGAAGTGCGGCTAGCCTTTATCGCCTACCACTGACCTACAGGAAGTCACTGGTTAGTACAAACTAGTTTTATTTTATTACGCGGTATGATATATGAAGTACATGTTCATTTTTGGAATCGTATACGATTAACCTCACCATAGATGGACTTATGTATATTTGATAACTTTTGCTAACCTTTTGTTTGAAACAGATGGAATGACCCATCATTCTATCACATGATCTATTAACACTTCATGAATAACAAATTCAAAATCATTTCTTTAATAGATGAAGTTTAAATTGTTCAAAGGGCGAACAACAGTGAGATTGTACAAAAATAAAGGAAGTATTTATTCTAATTCAAAATTTTCAACTTTAGGGAAATGATCTTGAAAACCAAAAATGTTGTCCTAGTGCCCTTATATACTATGAATCTGATGGTACCTTAGATCATCGCAAATATATGTCTTTGTGATTGTTTCCTATTTCATAGCAATGTTCTCTACCACTCTCCATCAGAACTTGATGGTTAGATTTTTCTTCCATATCAATATTTTCACCTATGTTCTCCTGCGTGGAAACCCAGTGATGAGTTAATTTGGATAACCGTTACATTTAATACTTTAGTTTTTTAAGCCAAGTTTTGGTATTCCTTTTTACGATGTCGGTTTCTATTAAACAAACTTTCGAGTAGTAAACCATGTATAAACCCTGACGAATTTCGAGGGCGAAATTCATTTTAAGGGGGGTAGAATGTAACACCCCGATATTTTATGAAAAATATTCTTTTTAATTTCATTAATGTTTTGTGTTGTACGCTGCACCAAAAGCATCTTGCAAAACACGCATAATTGACTTTCCTTTCATTACATGCAATCATGACCTTCCTCGATAGCATGTGTAGTACGCAAAACCGAGTTTCACTAAACAACAATATGCTATTAAAATATTATTAAAACTAGCTGTTATGAATATTAATAACCACTTTTTGAAATTTTTTAAATTTTATTTTCAAAATGGACTTCATTTTTGGATTCGGAATATCGAAATTAGCTTAGGGTGAAATTTTGGTACTTTTCGGATAACTTTCATTTTCTGATGAATAGTGAAAATTACTAAATTTTAATTAAAAACAACCTTTTTAATCAAAATAATTAATAGCGATAAATTATTAATTTGAGTGGATTTAAAGTATATTTAAAATATATTTTTACAATTTAATACAATGTTGGTTATTGGATGTAATTTTACATTTAAACCAGACATAAACAAGTGTCAATCTTTTGATAGTTATTATCTCTTAAGAACACACTATTTGTTTTGACGATGGGAATTAATTTTTAAATTAATTAATGCAACTGATATGTTTTGAATTTGGTAAAATAGACATCATTTTTGAGTTCATAATATCAAATAAAGCTTAGGCCTAATTTTTGGTATTTTTCTGGAAACTTTCATTTTTTAATGAATAGTGAAACCACTATGTGGTAGTTAAAAAAATGAATTTTTCATAAAACTTAATTTTACCGCTTCTGTGAGTGGAATTTCAAAAATCCGAGAGACACGGTTGATGTCAGTAAGTAAAATGTGGTTCAATGAGATGAAAATAATTTTTGGTGAATAGTAACTTTTTACTTTTTTTACCACGGTTAAAAGTAAATAGGGTAATTAAGGCTAAAAATGATATTATTATTACACTAAAACATGTCCTAATTCTATTGGATAAGTGTAATTCGACCAAAAACAACCATAAGAATAAAATATGACCATTTAGGCCCACTTGGATTAGATTAGGACATTTATTATAACTTTATTTAAAGAAGGGTTAAAATAGTTAAAATCAATGTTTAATAACTAAATCATTTTTAATATAGGTTTATAGATAATATAAATTCGGCTATAAATATTCATTAGAAATCTAAACAAATTTCCTACATAATGGTCTTTTATTTGTAATTTTTAGATATTAAATAATTTAATTTATTTATGACACAAAGATGATGGAGTAATTATCTTATTAATGAAATATTGACATAATTGATGTTATAAATATCCAAATAAATGTAATTTGAGACTTTTTATGAATTCCACTAAATTTATAGGTTAATATGACATGTTAGTATTGATTTAATTAACTTTTTTCGAAACAATCATTCTGTTATGATTTTTACAAAAATCAATTACAAAATAGTGTCAAAATTGACATAAAATAGTTTTTCAAAACAAATATTATATTATTATTTGTTATTTTATTCCTAAAAATATAAGGTTCGTCCAAATGACATATATAAGGCTATATATATTAATAATAAACAACTTGGGGTTCGTTTGTCTTGTTATAGTAATTTTATTAACCTTATATTATAAGAACACAAGAAGACATGGTAAAAGTAAAATTATTTAACTTAATGTTAAATCTAAATTATAAGGATAAAATTGGAACCTAAACTTATCTAAATTATATTTGATGAGAGGATTTCGAACCATCCCCTCCTTAACTTCGAAATAAATCAATTTGGAGCTATTTAAAACCGAACTTGACTTTATAATAAAATAATATTTTTAGTTTTTCCAAAGGAGCCCCTCTCCTCCCTTATAAAAGGGCCCCTCCTTCCCCTCTTCCTCACAACACATTTAGCCTTCAAGCTCAGCCAAACGCTGCCACGTTCTTCTCTCCACTTCCCTAGAGACATCCTAGAGGTCCTGGTCTTCTTCAAAGACCAATTTTAGTACCCTAAAAGGAGGTCTCAAAGAAGCACTTCAAAGAAGAGGTAATGTCCATTACCGATTCTTTCATCTTTATTTCTTCTTACACTTATTCTTCTTTAGTTGTTTCATTATGAAGTAATAACATAAGTATCACTCATATACTGATATGTTATTATAATTCTTAAATAACCCTATTTCACCATCTATCCATCCTACGAAAAATGTAATCACCGTGCGTGCGTACATACGGAATACCATCTCCACGCCGTGGTATAGTCTATTTTCCACCACCACCTTACTTGGATCGGTATAATGGTGTACATAATAACTATATATGATTATTGTAAATTGGTATTGATTATGGAATATTATACATACACCCAAATATAATTCCGCGGTCATGAGAATGATATCATCGCTCGTGTGTACGTATGGACTACCGTCTCCACGACGCGATGAGATTCATTCTCCACGTTAACCATTCATGAATGATTATAAAGTATACATAATAAGTAATCATGAAATTTATGACATAATAATGATATTGGATTTATGTGTATATACATGTATTTCATCTACTTAATTCCATTCAACTCAATAAGGAAATGAAAACAGCGTTCATGCGTACGTACGGCCTACCATCTCCATGAACGGTGTATTTCTTTCCATTTACTGATCTGTTATATATATGTATATTCTGAATATATATTAAATATAAATCATGTTTTATATTCTGGAATTAAGTAATCATGATCTAAGTAATCATATGAATAATTACAAGTCAAAACACGGACGACAAATGAAACGATTTTACCCAAAACGCTCTTTAACATGGAATTTACAAAAGAACGGGTAAAATAAAGTCATAAGTGAACCATATATGATATCATAACAATGAATATGATTCTGGAATAAGTCAATGACATTATTTAAATCATTATACAGGAGTTTTGGACACTTACGAAGACAATCAGACCTAAGGTAAGGGAAAATATCACAATCTCATTTTTATCAGAGATTGTTAATACTTTGGTATTTACTGGGGTGTATTTTATCATCCACATTCATTTTTCCTCAATATGTAGTATTTATATCCTTATACAGTAGTTTATATCCAATTTTACCCTTCGGTGAGTTTTTATTAAAAGATATGAAAGGAATCTTTTGTGGTTTTTCGTACGAGGTACTTTTTGACTTTTCCGACAAAAGTACGAGAAGAATGTTTTTTTAACTTATACGACATGAATGGATTTTTATTACATTATTTCCAAGAATCTTACATTACAAGTTCTCAAGTTTATTTTTAATCAACTTATTTTAGTTTAAAATTGTATGACATGTTAAGAACAGAAACATGTTGTTGAAGTAGAAAGGATATTTTCTCAAAAATGGAGTTCTAGAGTTTTATCAAAATTATTTTCCATCTAAGATAATATATGGTTCTGTTTTTATTCCTATTATTACATGGATTTGATTATATTGTCATGGAAATATTTTTATGAATTCCTTTATCTTATATGAATTGTTTTATGATGTCACGATGTTTAAGATTCCCATTTTTATTACATGGGTTATGCTATGATGTATGGTTTATGATTTTGTGGAACACATAAGAATGGTATCATTATGAGATGGGTGGGACCTATATCTCCCTCCAATGCATTGGTTAAAGATTTTATATCTCATGAGATAGACATGGCTGGAATGACAGGTTAAACCGGTTTAATGAAACAGGACTGAAACGAGGAGTGAACTCGGTTCAGAAATGGACTTTATCCACTAAGATAGTCTTGGCAATGAGTCTTGACTAATAAGAAATGATTATCTATGATTATGTGTGTATGCAAAAAAGTTTCATGTTTTATGTTATGATTATTGGGATTACATTTCACTAGTATGATTTATCCCATATTATGAAATTACGATTTCTTTTGCAGGTTAGGATTTCCAAAAGTTATGTTCTTATGAATATGATGTGATTGATATTTCTTTTGTTTACCCTTACTGAGCATTTGAGCTCACCCTTTTATGTTTTATTTTCCCCAGGATATAAAGAATGGTTTTAGGTATAAAAAAAGTAAGCTCTTTATGGGAGATGTTGAAGATCTTTCACCACGATTAGAAGATTATATTCCGAGTTTCCAAAGACACTAAACTATTACGGTCCTTGTGTGTGTGTTTTTTGTTATGTACTAAGTATTCCGCTAAAGTAATGTAATATCCATGTACGTCAAGCTTTGGGTATCTACAAAATTCATGAAAACCCCTTGGATAAACATACACTATAGATAAGATCCATCAAAACACATCCCAACACATACCCTAGATCAAGACCACACCACTGCAGTGGGATCCTGAAAGAAGAACATGAGAAAACCACTAATAATAGAGAACAAAAAGACATGTATTGACAATGGGGATAAACCATAATCAATGGATTGAAGTGGGAGAAATTTTGATAGAAGATCCCTCAAAATCAAATAAGTATTTACACAAAACATGATGCAGGATGGTTCAGCTGAATGATGAAAAATGATTGAGAAAAGAACTTAAAAGCTTAAAACCTATCGGTTTCAGGTTGTATAATGTGTATACACGATGTGAATTCCCTGATATTTCAAAAAATCTAAACTTTTTCTAAAAAAAAGATTCTCTTAGGCCTTTATTTAATACATGTCTTTAATTTAACTTGCACGATGTGTAATCCATCTCATAGTTTCCCCCATAGATGATTTATAATCCATGAACCAGTTGGATACACAAGTTGTGAACCACATTTACAGGTCATGTATTCCTTTTATATGGAATGAAAATATTTTAATAGCTCTAATTCAGCTTTAGGCTCCATCTAAAACTCTTGAAACTTCCCCTGCACACCTCCAACCACAAAAATCGGCAACATTATGGGCCGAGTAGAAACGAGTGTAACTTCACGAGATTTAATGATATATATTTTTTCAAATGAATTTAAATTATTTGATAACTTGAGTCACACGCAATGCACATTTTACCTTGTTGAACACAAATTTTATATTTTGTTGCATGTAACATCAAGTTTCTTTGGTAACTTGTGTTATACACAAGGCTAAGACTTACTAGATAATAATATACTTCTAATATTATAATTTAATAAAGAAGTTATCACCTAGATATTGGAATGGAGGGAATGAATAAGAATAACTAAATTATA
Organism: Viscum album; assembly: GCA_963277665.1. Lineage (NCBI taxonomy): Eukaryota > Viridiplantae > Streptophyta > Magnoliopsida > Santalales > Viscaceae > Viscum > Viscum album. Next base: position 1,035,699,053 of record OY728130.1, read on the forward strand.
AAAATATGGCTTAAATATGTACATATAATTAATTATTTATTGACCAAATAATTATAAATGAAATTAAAACACTTTTTAAAGTAAAAGGAAATATTTTTCTCAAAAACTATTTTAATGTGAAAAGGTATGTTCTATATAATCAAATTTAAAAAATTACACTTATTTTAATATATTAATGAAATTTATATATTATATATTCAATCAAATATTTTTACATTAATCTTATATATTTTATAGGCATAAGATAAAAACCAATCCAATTTATGCATAAAAATATGTATTTTTTAAAGGCGGTTGTGCATCCTTTTAATGGACCACTTTTTCTAAAACTAATTTTTAATCATTTATAAATTTAATTATAAAAATTAAAATTATTTCCTGAAATCAGAATGCAAAAATTAACTTAGAGTGAATATTTGGTATTTTTATGAGAAGTTTTATTTTTTATAAATAACGAAAAATAATGATTTTAATTGAGAACTGACTTTTCCTCTAAATAATTTATAATGATAAATTATTTTATAATTTATTTAAAGTTATAATAGTTTAATTATAGATCTAGTGATTCAATTTATGTCACTTTAATTAATTTTATATTGAATATAGATTTATAAACATAGTAAAATTTCGAATAATTTCATATTAAAACCCCACTTTCTCGTCCTCACTGTGAGATTAATTTTAAAATAATTTATTCGAGATATGTAAATTAAACATGTAAAAAGGGATTATATATTTTTAATAAGAATAATTTATATTATATAATATATTTAACTTAATTTTTTACCGTAATGATTAGTTAAAATAATTGAAATTAATTAATGTGTTTAAGGTAAAAATGGGGTTTTCCCATTACATTTGTCAGTATTGAAATAAATGTTACACACAAATAAGATTTTTATTTAATTAATTGAAATTTATATTTAGAATTATTTGTTATAAATTATCTAATAAATATTATTTTAATTATAATTTTAATAGATAAATTATCTCGGTAAACCAAAAGATACAAGCCACCTTTATAAAAACTATAACAATAAAAAAGAGTAAAATTAAATAATAACAAATATTTTGATAAAAATGTATTTATTTTATATTTTGACGGTACTTATAGAATATTTCATCCCTCCCATTAATTATTTTTTAATTTTGGAGGAACATTAGATAATGAAGACCTCCCACTAGTGTTTTCATTTTGATATTTTCTAGAATGTCACTCCTCCTCCATTCCAAAAGTTCATTCACTGTCCCCACTACATCACACATCCCAAGGAATTTTTCTCCCCCGAACCATGCAAAAATCACTTCCCAAATTCCATATTATTATCCTTGAATCCTCACTTTGTTAAAAAAACCATCCAAGTAAGTCCTTTGGTGTAAACCAAAAGCAGTTACCCAAAGAAGAGGTAACATTCATCAACATGCATTTTTGTTTTGTTTCCTTCTCTACCAAATTCAATAATTCTTATAACATGATTATATAATAAAAAAATTGTAATTTATTTATTGAGATGTTTTATGTTATGTTTAATACCTAAAAACACGTACACTTCCATAAAATGGATTATGAAATCATCATTTTTATATACGGTGGATTACAGCCTCTCAAAATGATGTACTTCATTTTCCCATTACCATCTCTCATGTTTGGGAATAATGATGGAAATAATATTTATATAATATATTTAATGAATTTATAAAATAATAATTACTATTTAGTCATTATATGATATAAACAATTTTTAGAATTCATACAGTAGCAGATACGATAACATCGCTCATGTTGTAACACCCTAAGGTTTTAAAAATAAATTGAAATTCATGAAACTTTTTTTAAGAAGATATTTTTAACTAGCCTTTAAACATAATTTTTTCACTTCTATGTTTTCAATTTAAAAAAATGGTCATCTATAATTATGATCAGTAAGTTATTTGGATTCTGATAGAACAAACTTGTTTTTTGGGTGAATAGTAACATACCCTTATGAATAGTAATATTAATAGAAATATGACCCTAATGAATAGTAAATTGTATTATTATTTTATTTTATTAAGGAATTGGGATAATTTCAACTTGATTAATTTTCCAAGGTGGAAAAAACGAGCTATAGATTTAAAATTGTTATTTTTGAATAAATTGCAATTTTATTTAACAATTAAATTAATAATACTTCTAAAATTATTATAAAGAAATGAAGTTCATTTCTGAATTCTACACATCAAAAAATGGTTAGGGTGAATTTTTGGGATTGTTATGAAATTCATGAATTTTTTATGAATAGTGAAATATGGTAAAATTCCGTAAATTTAAATTATCAGTTAAATACAATATTTATGACATCATAAGTTATGTAAGACCACTTGGTTAGAACTAAAATTCCATTATTACTATTTTTTGTCACATGAAGAAAGACTATTCATAGTCTTGAGAAAATTATTAAAATAATGATTAAAATCATGTGAAATCCCTCCTCCCCTTCAATATAAATACCACCCTCATACCCATTTTCCTCTCACACCTCTCAAGCCTTGATACATGGCTATGTTCTACTCAATACTACTCCCAATACCCTTCCTCACACCAAAGACCTTCTGGTCTCACCAAAATTCCAAAACCAAGGCCTTAAGACGGATCTCAATGAGAAGAGATCAAGAGGTAAATATCCACTTTGTTTTATTTCTTTTCATTTCATTTCCTTTTATATTATTATTCATTCCTCACATCCAATTATCCAACAAGCATAAATTATCTAGTATCCTATATATTTTTAATCTCATCATGTTTATGGAAGGCATACCATTTTACTTTTTCTCCTCTCCCACTTATTCTAGAAATTAAAACATCGTCTCTGATGTGTCGATTTACCAACATCGCGGACGATGCGATTTCAATTTATTTTACTACCTTAAATACTAGTCATGAAACTATTTTTATGGTTTACCCATATTATAATTTATTTTATATATCTTATATAAGTTTTTTTAATCATTTTTTACACATGTTATTAATTAATGAAACAAAATGAGGTCAATTTGATCGAAGAATCACCAAAAATGACCTAAAGAGGTATCAATATTGTTTTAACTTATGAATCATCCTCAGGTTATAATTCAAAATGATAAATGGTATAATTTATGGTCCTGAAAATATTTAAATACCATTACATTCCAATTCTATATTTTTCATTTCCAATCGACAAGAATATCCATCCTGATCCGATCATGGAAATCATGTAAAGAACGCACCCAAAAAATAGAAGAAACAAATACTAACAATTAATGGGTGAAATGATGGAATTAAATGATCATATAAGATATTATAAAGATTAATATGATTCTTTAATATATTAATAACACTCTTCTAACCATTGTACATGGTTTTAAATGATTTTTAATTAATACAAACCTGAGGAAAGGGAATTCATAACCAGATTTCTATTCTTTGGGTTAACATTCTACTTCAATATTTATGTGGTTTTGAAATTGTTGTTGTGATGATTTATTTATATTATATTTAATTATGTGTATTTACGTTCTATATACATGTTCCATACACTCTATTTTTTATCTCTTCAATTATATGAAATTTGAAAGGGTATTTTCTTTTAAAATTCTCTTTTCAAATTCTGTTTTTCAAAATTAAAAAAAAATATTTTTATGCAATTTTTCATGTTGTATGATTATCTTCTAGTTCTTGGGAATTGTTTATGATTAATGTTGGGACCTATATCTCCCTGAAATTTATTGGGTATGTGTAAGTTAGAGGTTGGTCATATGGTTATTCCATATGTAACTGCGATGGTTAGACAAATGGTAAGGTAGTTTTGAGGGTTAAAAATAATAAGGTAGATGAGAGGGTTACAATATTATGCAATTAATTCCCCAAGATAACTTTATGGTTCTCTTTATGTACTATATGTTTTTTTGAAAGCTCATGGAAATCCCACGTTTCAAAATGTAATTTTATATGGGTGACAAGTATGTGTTATACGTTACAAGTATTCATTGAATATTATGTTCTTTCCTTCTTTTTATATCCCTTACTGAGATTTTTTTACTCATACCATGTTTTTAAATGATTCTCACTAGTTATAAGGATGTGTATGACATATAAGGAATACATGTTAAATGTCATGAAATTTTTTCAAAGAAAAAATGTATTATTTTAAATGTTATATATTTTGAAGGAAATGGATATTATGTTCATGGTATCTTATCTATATGAAGGTGGAATGTAATATATGTATTATATACCAATTCACTAAAAATATAAACTAGAACATATCTTCAATATGGAAGGAAGTGCTTTTTTACTCTAATTCATGATTATGTAATGTAACAAGGTGAGGTCTTTATATTTGTTATCATAGGATGGTTTAGATAGCTTTAGGGGTTAGGATAATGTTAATAGAATACCATAAATTATTTTCACTCTATGATTAATTTGAAATGTTATATCATTTAAAGAAAACCATGTTGCTTTGACTATGATATGTTTTTCCAGAATGGTTGTCCGCAGAAGAAACAAGGAATCTGAAGAGAGAAACCGACAGAATGATATACTTCCAAATCTACAGCCCAAAATGGTAGAAATTGGAACCACACAATTTGTGATAGTAATGGATCAGATAACTCCGGTAGTAAATGGTGTTGTAATCCATTAAAGATAAATACCAGAGGTACCACCACATTACATGAAAATAGTGGATCCTTTTGTGATACAATACTCTCTTTCTTTCAATAGATCTTATGACCCATTAAAGGCTGAAGGATGGATTAAATCCATTGAAAATATATTTGACATTATATGATATTCCAATAATAAAAAGATAATTATTTCCATTTATCATTTTAAAGATGAAGCTAATCAGTGGTGGTAAATGGTAATGAATGTCTAGGATATAGAGGATATTTATGTCTTAAAGTGGAATGAATTTAAAAGTCTTTTCCTTGAAAAATATATTCTGAAGGTGGTGCCCCATAGGATGGAGAAGAAATTCCTTATGTTGAAGCAAAAGGAGGAGGATTCAATGGTCGTGTATATAGTGAACTTCACTCAACTGGTGAGGTATGCTCCAAATCTTATTCTAGATCATGATCATAAAATAAACTGCTTTTACTCAGGATTGAATCCAAGGTATTGAGGGGCGTTGGACTACCGTGAATTTAAATGTTATGAGGATCTTTTTTTATTTGATGAGAGGGTAGAGATGGATTTTTTTATGATCACATTAATTCTCACAACAAGGAGAATAATTGGTCTAGATGGAAAGTGATGGGTAATAATCAACCAAATAATTCTGATGGTAAGAAAATCCATTTTACAATTTGTGAAAATTGTTGCAAGAAGCACCCTGGAAAATTATTTACCAAAAATGAGAAGTGTTTTTGATGTGGTATGTTTGGAAATATGGCCCAAGATTTTAATAAAAATGATCCTAATCATAATCCTGATAAGAAAACTATTAAGTGTTTTAAATGTGGATAGATGGTTCATTATGCAAATGCCTGCCCAAAGAGAGATCTGAATGATGCAAAGAAGTGATACTATAAGTAGAAAGGTTTATTGAGATCCTTTGCGACTATGTCAGTACACATCGGGCCATCCAATGAAGTTAAATTAGGTACTTTTTCTTGTTTACTTAGATTTTCTGAATGTTTTGTTTGATATAGGGTCTACACATTCCTTTATTTATGAGGAATTTTCTATTAAATCTGAAATATCACCTCAAAAAATGAGACCAAAACATATTATTAAAACACTAGGGGGGAATATTATAGAAAATAGGAATTATAAGAATCTTTCTATTGTGGTCTATGGAAATAATTTACTTGAAAACCTTGTTTTTCCCTTATTAGAGTTTTATTTCGTTCTGGGAATGGATTGGATTTCTGTTAATCATTCTAAGACTTACTATAGAGAAAAATAAGTTTTTTTTTCATAAAGAGTTTCAGTTTGTATAAAAGAAAAATACATACAATTGATAACATATTAGGAAGATGAGAAATTGTTGAAAGATGGAAATTAAATTTATCTTTCTCATATTTTTTAAAACAAGGTAACTGTTCAGATTAATGATGTTGTGGTGGTAAATTAATACATTGATGTTTTTATTTATTATTTACCAGTTGTAATACCTGATTGAGAAGTCGAATTCATAATTTAATTAGTTTCTAATGATTAGCCAATTTTAAAACCCCCGTATAGAATGGTTCCAATGTAATTTATTGAATTGAAATCTCAGTTGCATGATTTTCTTGATAAAGGCTTCTTTCATCCTATCACTTCACCATGGGGTTCCACTATTGTGTTCTCTAAAAATAAATATGGTTCCATGATAGTTTGCATTTATTATAAAGTTTTGAATAACATCATTGTCAAAATAAGTATCATTTTCTTCATATCGATTACTAATTTGATAAGCTCCAGGGAGCTCAATACTTTCCTAAGATTGACATGAGATCTAGATATCATCATCTAAAGGTGAATGGGGATGACATCCCAAAAATAGTTTTTCAAACTATATATGGGAATTATGATTTTTTTTATGTTGTTTGGGTTAACTAATGAACTTACCGTATTAATTAATCTTATGAACAGTATATTTCATGAGTTCTTGGATACATTTGTGGTTGTACTTATTTTTGACATTATGGTAATTTCTAAGACTAAATAGGAGCCTGAAAAACATCCAAGGGTTGTTTTGAAAACCATAAAGGAAAATAAACTTTATGGAAAATTCAGAAAGTGTGATTTTTGATTGTAACATATTTCTTTTTTAGGAAACATTGTAAATAATGATGGAGTAACATTTTATCATGCGAAAACAAAAGTGTATAATGATTGGACAAGACCCAAAACTGTTACAGAGATTTGAAGTTCTATTGGATTATCTAGTTATTATTGATGGTTTGTTAAAAACATTGTACAATTATCTATCCCACAAACTAAGTTAATCCAAAAATGGGTTATTTTTATTTGGACATAAAAATGTGATGTTTGTTTTCATGAACTGATGAAGTGATTGGTGAACGCTCTGGTTTTAGCCTTGCCCTCCCAAAATGGGGATTTTTTCATCTATAGTGATACTTCGTTGAAGGGACTTGGTTGTGTTTTGATGTAGAATGATCAGGTAATTTATTATGCTTCAAGACAAATAAAACCTCATGAGTTAAATTATCCCATACATGACTTGGAATTATTAACTATTGTTTTTTCTTTGAAAATTTGGAGGCATCATTTATACAGAGCCAAATGTCAAATATATACTAACCTTAAAATTCTGTAGTATATATTAATTCATAAGGAACTATACATGAGGCTGAGAAGATTTCTTTAACGGATAAAAGATTATTATTTCACAATCAATTATCATCTAGGTAATGGAAACAAAGTGGTTGATTCCTTAAGTCGAAAACATCATGCATCGTTAACCATGTTACGTTTGGAACATGATCCCTTGATTGGTGATTTGATGAATTTTGGCTTTGAAGTTATTGGTGTAAGAAATACCTCAATTTTGTTTCAGGTTTCTGTGTAGTCATTGTTATCCGATAGAATTAAGCAAGAACAGAAGGAAGACTATGAGCTATAGAAAAAGGTGGATTTGGTTAAAATGGGTATGTTTCCAGAATTTAACCTTCATAAAGATTGTGTTTTATGATTTGGAAAAAAGTTGTGTCTGCCTTGTGATTCCCAGTTGAAGAAATATTTGTTGTGTGAAGCTCACATTTCTCCATTTTTATTTCAACCTGGAAGTACTATGATGTATAGAGACATTCAGAAATATTACTGGTGGGATGGAATGAAAATAGATATTGCAGATTTTACCAAGAAATTTTTTACATGTCAAGAGGTTAAAGAATAGTGGCAGTTACCGAACGGGATTCATTATCCTTTGCTGGTTCCAGAGAGAAAAGAGAAGAATGTATCTGTGGAATTTGTGGTGGGACTACCTAAGACTTATTGAGGTAACAATGGGATTTGGGTTGTTGTTAATCAACAGACAAAATCTGCAAAGTTTCTTTCTATTCGAGAAACAATGTCTTTGGATCAGCTTTCTCGACTGTACCTCAAAGATATTGTTTGGTTATATGGAGTTATTCTATCCATTTTATCAGATCAGGATCCCAAGATCACTTATAATTTTTAGAAGGGCCTTTATATGTCATTGTGAATAACATTAAATTTCAGTATATCTTTTCATCCTCAATCAGAAGGGCTGTCAGAACGAACGATTCAGACTTCAGAGGATATGATTTGAGCTTGTTCAATAGACTACCAGGGATGTTTGGATCAGTATCATTATTTATTTTATTTTTCTTATAAAAAAAGTTTTCATTCCAATATAATGATGAAACATTTTGAGTCATTGTATGGGATGTGGTGTAGAACTCCAGCTTTTTGGGATGATGTCAGTGAAAGGAAGTTAATGGGGCCAGAATTAGTAGAGGAAGTGGTTGAGAAAGTGAAGATGATACAACCCTATTGGTGAGGACTCAACAAGAGAATACAAGAGACCTAAGATCAAATACGAGTGTAGAATTATTTTTGGGTTACTATAACTGTACTGTATAGGTAACTATAGAAGTATTGTAGTTGGCACTGTTCGGTACTATAGCAGTTGGAACTATTCATCCATCTGGGCCTTTGGGCCACCGATTTGGTCCTCGGGTCCTCCAAGTTTTTCGGGCCACCAAAGACATTAGTTCCAGTTGTCTCTCAAGGATTTTGGGCCACCTCAAATCCATTGGGACACCCCAAGGCCTTTGGACTACATGAATATGCAGATGTACTAGTCAGACTATAAGGGACAAGGCCCCAAATAAGGTTCAGAGCAGGCACATTCTCCAAAGCATACCTAACCAGGATTGGAAGAGTGAGAGGGTACGAAATTTCCATTAGTACCAGGTCTGGGAAGCTCTGCATAGGATAGCTATCCAACCAGCCTTGTGAAAGTGGAGTGCTGATATCATGACATGTGTTGGGGATGACAAGTTCCAAGTTGTCTTGTCTGTGTGATTTACTCTAAAAAGACATGTGTCTTACATAATTATCTCTAAGACTTTGGGACTTTTAAGGCTTCCACCTCACCCTTTTAAAGATGGATTATCAAAAATAATAAAAAATTCCTTCGGTCTATTCAATGAAGTGATGATCCAGCAACACATGAGGATAGGTTCTAGTAGGAAAAAAAGTTATGCAGACAACAAGTGGAAAGACTTCACTTTTAAGGTAGGTGATCATGTTTTTCTTAGAATATCACCATGGAAAAGTGTTATGTGTTTTGGTAAGAATGGAAAGATAATTCCATTTTTCATTGGACCTTAAAAAATTCTTGATAAATCTGGATCATTCGACTACCGAATAGATTTTCCTCCAAATTTATCTTAGGAACATAGTGTTTTTCATGTTTTGATGTTGAGAAAGTATGTGCCAGATTCATATCATGTCTTGAGCCCAGAAGTAGTTCCACTGGAAGAGAACCATTCTTATGAAATGAAACCAGTTAAAATTCCTTATCCAAGGTAATAAGCATTATGGAATAAGGTAATACACTAGGTAAAGGTTTCATGGATAAACCACATATTTGAAGAAGAAACATGGGTGTCTGAAAATGCTATGAGGGAAAGGTACCATCACTTGTTTGATAAGTAAATAAAATAGTAAGGATGCAATTTCTAGAAGGTGGGGATAATGTAACACACCATGGTTTTAAAAATAAATTGAAATGCATGAAACATTTTTTAATTAGATATTTATAACTACACTTTAAAAATATTTTTTCACTTATATGTTTTGAATTTCAAGAAACGATCATCTACAATTGTGATCAATAAGTTATATTGAGTCTGATTGGAAGAACTTGTTTTTTTGGTGAATAGTAACAAACACTTATGAATAGTAATATGAATAGTAATATGACCCTAATGAATTGTAAATTTTATTATTTTTTTTAGGATAATGTAAACTTGATTAATTTCTAAAGGTGTTAAAAATTGAGTTATAGATTCATGAGTTTTCTTTTTGAATAAATTATGATTTTAATTAAAAATTAAATTGATAATATTTTAAAATTTTATTTTCAAAAAATTAAATTTATTTTTGAATTCTACATGTCGAAAAATGGTAAGGGTGAATTTTTGGGATTTTTCTGAAATTCTTGAATTTTTTATGAATAGTGAAAGACGGTAAAATACAATATATTCAAATTATCAGTTAAATACACTATTTATGATCTAATAAGTGATATAATCCCACTTGGTTCAAACAAACATTATATTATTACTATTTTTTGTCACATTAAGTAATACTAATCATAGTGTTGAGAAAAAAATATTAAAATGTTGATTAAAATAATGTCAAATCCCTCCTCTCCTCCACTATAAATACCACCCTCGTTCCCCTCTTCCTCTCACACCTATCATGCCTTGATCCTTGACTAATTTATTCTCAATACTCATAAAAATACCCTTCCCCACTTCCAAGACCTTTTGGTCTCAGCAAAAGTCCAAAACCAAAGGCCTTAAGAAGGATCTCAAGGAGAGGAGATCAAGAGGTAAACATCCTCTTTTGTTTTCTTTCTTTTCTTTTCATTTTATTTTCTATTCTTTTTATTTCCTCAATTACCCTTATCAAAGAGGAATGAATGATATATTATCTTACATATTCTTTATTTTATCATTTTTATGTAAGAAACACCATTATACTTCTTCTCTTCTCCCAATTATTCAAGAAATTAAAACACCGTGAGTGGTGTGTCGATTTACTATCATCGTGGAGGATTTGATTTCAATTTATTTTAATTCCATAATGACTGGTCATGAAACCCTTTTTATGGTTTAACTATATTAAAATTTTGTTTATTATATATTATATAAGTTTCTGGAATCATTTTGTAAACATGTTATTATTAATGAAACAAAATTTGTTCAATACGATCAAATAATCGCCAAAATGACCTAAACAAATATCAATAATGTTTTAACTTATTAATCATCATCATGTTATAATTTATTATGATAAATGGTATAATATATTTAAATGGAAATATTTAATTACCATTCCATTCCAATACTAGAGCTTTCACATCAAATCAACAAGAATATCCATCATGAACAGATCATGGAAATCATGTAAAGAACGCATCCCAAACAATAGAAGGAACAAATACTAACAATTAAAGGGTGAAATGATGTAATGAAATGATCATATAAGATATTATAAATATGAATATTTTTTAATTAAGATATTAATAACACTATTTTAAACATTATACAGGAGTTTTAAATGAGTTTTAATTAAGATAAACCTGAGGTAAGGGAATTCATAACCAAATTTCCATTCATTGGCTTAACAATCTACTTCAATATATAAGTTGTATTAAAATTGTTTGTGAGATTAATTTTGTTTATATTTTGTTGAATTATTTGTATTTATAGTTTATATACATGTTACATACACTCTATTATGTATCTCTCAATTATATGAAATCTGTAAGGGGGTTTTCATTTAAGATCCTCTTTTAAAATTCTGTTTTACAAAATTCAAAACCAACGTTTTTATAAAAAATTTCATGTTGTAGGATTATGTTATGGTTAATGGGAAACATTTATGATGAAGGGTGGGACCTTTATCTCCCTTAAATTTATTGGGTATGTGTATGTTGTAGGTCGGTCGTATGGTCACTCCAAGTGGAACTGTGATTGTTACACAAATTGTATGGTAGCCATGAGGGTTACAAATTATAAGGTAACCAAGATGGTTACAAGATTATGTAAGTAATTCCCCAAGATATGTTTATGGTTCCATTTATGTTCTATATTTATTTGTGTAAATCTCATGGAAATCTAATGTTTCAAAAGGTAATTTTATATGGGTGATAAGTATATGTTTTTTAAAATGATTTCATATGTTACAAGTATTCATGGACTAATGTGTTCTTTCCTTCTTTTTATATACCTCACTTAGATTTTTGTGCTCATACTAAGTTTTTAAATTATTTTCAAAGGGTATAAGGATGTGTAAGAAAAATAAGGAATCCATGTTAAATGTCATGAATATTTTTCAAAGAAAAAACATGTTTTATTTGAAAAGTTTTATATTTTGAAAGAAATGGATATTGTTTTGTTGTATCTGTTCTATATGAATATGGAATTTAATGTATGTATTATATCCCAATTATCTAAAACTCTAAACCATAAAATATCCTCAATATTAAAAGATGTTATTTTTTGACTAAAATTCACTAATATGTAATGTATCAAGGTTGGGTCGTTATAAATGTGTACAACATACTACTTCCTGGTGATGTAATATGAAGTGTTTTTCACTAACATATTACATGGAGGGTAATACGGGTAATTATAATAAATATATATATATTATAATTATTATATTCAGTGCATAATTTTATTTCTATAAATATAATATAACATTTTCTTTCTTACCATTTCACTCACTGAAAAAGTGATAATGTCATTCGTCGATGTCTAGACAACTGCCACCTCAAAGCGATGAGATTCTTATATTTTCATCACCACATCATAAAAAGGAAATAAATAAGTATATATAATTTTAAAATATTTTATTTATGATATAATTATAAATCTATAAAGAAAAATTTTACTTACCTTCTTTCCATAATAATCATTGAAAATGGGAACGTTACTTGTGTGCATGTGCGGTCTACCATCTTCATGATTGTAAGTTGGTTAATTTTTTATAATTAAATTCCATGATTGGTTTTAAAAGAATAATTTCTATATAAATATCATTATTATTTCATTATTATTATTCTAGATATATTCAAATAATGACCCCTTTGACCATAGTCGACCTATCAAAGTCATTTTTGACATATAAACCGAATGTGGTCAAAACAAACGACATAAACTTAATTGATTAATTAATTATATTTAAAATGGTAATAAGTGAAATAAAAGTAATCATAAACACGAAAAAGATTTTAATTAAATAAATAATTACTATAATACTATTATTCAGGATGATAAGGACACGTGACAAGTTGGACTTAAGATAAGGGAATTTGTCTCAATTTCCTTCCATCGATGCATTTTTTTAATGATTATGCACATATATTCTATTGTAAGGTGTAGCCCCTATAACATGTTATATCATAAAGTTAACAATTATTGTTATTTATAAAAAAACTTAATGTTAAACATTCATGGGGCTTATAATTCATGGTTTCCCAAGTGATAAGGAACTTTTCCTTTAAAAAGTCAACTTTAAATTTTTTTCCCTCATGATCTATTTCTATTTCATATCCATGTTTTCAAAATGATTTTTTAAATTGTTTTATATGGATGTAATAAATTTATAAATTACATTTTTGCCTCTTTAGTTTATTTCAAGGGTTTTTTAAAATGAATATTTTTACGTGTTTTATCTAGAATGTTTCGACAAACAATAAAAGGGATGTTCTATTCTTAACATACACAGTGAAAATGAATTTTCCACCACCATGACTATTATTTAATTTCTTGCATCCTTTTCAAGAATTCATGTTTTCATAAAAAAAAATAAAAAAATCTTCCCTTTTTTCGGTATTTTGGTAATGAAATTGGTTTCTCAAAGAAAATGGTGTTTTGGTATTTAAAATTAGTTTTTATGGAAAAGGGTATTTTTATCTGAAAATGATTTCCATATGGGTTTAAAAGAGTTTTTTAAATTATTTTAAGATGAAAGTGTTTATTAATGAAAAGGTAATTAAGAATAATATGCAATGGGTGAGCCTGATACAGCATATACGAAGGCTTGTCCCCCATTATAGTTCACGGGTGAGACAGATATAGAATATGTGAAGGGTGGATCCCAATTATATATCATAAAAGATGGGTTATCCTGATAAAACTTATATGATTAGATCAACCCCATTTTATCTCATGGGTATGTTCAATATATCTTATATTAAGGGTGATCCCAAATAAAGCTCTCCAACACCTTGGGTAAAGATTATATTGGAAGCAAGTCATACGATTATTCCAATTGAAATGTTTTTATAGGATTTTATGAATATGGTGATCTACATCACCTAAATTGACTTTTAATTACTTACTATGGGTTTTAAATATTTTATTTGGTAAAAATTGTGTGTGTTTTTTCATGTGAATTTTTTTATTTCATATGCTCAATGAACTTTGAAGATAAATGTGTACTTTATATGAGCTTCCATGTTTTAACTGGATTAAATATTTTCCATCCTTGTGTATCCCTTACTGAGATTTTATGCTCATCCCACGTTTTTTAAATATTTCTAAAAGGGTTAATGGGAATGGAAAGTAACATGTTAACTTGAAAATAATAGAGATTTTAGATGAAAATAAATCATTCTTTCTTTTAAAAGTTTTATATTGTGGAGAAAATGGATACTAATTGGAAATTTACACTTTCTATTATATGGTTTTGTTATGTATGAGTTGTTTCTTAATTATATAAAATTATAAACCCGAAAAGATCCTCAATGTAAAAGAAAATAAATTATTGACCAAAACACAATATCATGTAATGTTTAAGGCTGAGTCCTTATAGTTGATATCAATGTTTAATTTAGATAAATTTGTAAATTAGGATTTTATCATGTGAGATTATATAAAGAGTTATGGATTCCATCATAGGTCTATATTTAGATCAAATTCTTAAACACCACACTATAGTGTTTGAAGAATTAAAAAAATTGAGGTTTGTAATGAAATTTTTATAGTTTTTTATTAGGATGAGATATTTGTAACCCATAGGATAAATATGAAGTATTTTAGGGACTTTTTTTTTGGATTAATGAAAAAAAGAGGACGATCCATATGATGGGTGAAAAACTGTCACATCTGGCCAGGCGATGGGGCATGAACCCATGACTGAAGGATGATAAGGGTTTTATTCATATCATTAGCCTACAAGATGTCGTGGTCAGTATGAAATTTTTACAGGATATGATTATGTTTATTTAGTGAATATCTTTTATTTTATTTTAGGAATAACAGTTGTTTTATCATTGAATAATATAAAATAAAATCCTTCTCATATTTTGGTTTTAAACATAGTCAGTAAATGTTTGATAAGTTTTAAGGACAGTTGTTTATGGAATTGTTTAGTTTGAATGTGGGTATTACTTTTGTAGATTAATATATCATATTAAGGTTCACTAATTTCTGTTATTTTCTTACCATGTGCTAAGAATTTTTTTTTGGTTAATGTCTAAAGATATGAGGAATACCTTTAATGGTTATATGGTCTTTAAAAATTTATTTGAGAGCATCAGGCATTAAAAATTCATCTTTGGTACCTATCATTTGAATAAAAATATGATATTATAGTGGAAATTAATTAAAGCAAGAAATTATAATCATCAAGTAAGTATGTTTCCATTTTCTCTTTGTTTATATGGAATGATAATAAGATTAACTTTAGTAAAAGGATCATGAAAAAAATGTTATCCTATTACAATACTTTCTGATGAAATTAATAACATTTTTCATACCTATTTAGATTTTGGTTTTTTTATCACTGAATTACTCTTGATCATATTCTCTATGACCCTCTATTAGTCCATAGGAATTATTTTTACTTTCTAAATCCATCTTCTAAATTTCCACCAATGTTCTCCCTATGTCGAATCCTAGTTATGCATAAGTACAGGTGATCTTTAAATTTCCCAATTTTTATGGTATGTATTATTTAATTAATTTCTGTACTGTCGGTTTCAATAAAATAATTCAAAAAATAATAATCCTTTGATATATTTATCAACACCAATATTATCTTGTGTTTCATGTAACATTCATTTTCATTGATAACTTGTGTTACATTCAAGGTTGTGTCGTACAGGACAAAAATATTCTACTAATATTATTATTTAACATTATTATTTTCAACGAGCTGATGGGATATAGGTAATGAATCGGATTAAATAAATTATGAAAATATGGTTTTCACCTGTATATATAATTAATTGTTTTGTGAACAATTAAATAAAAATAAAAATAAAATCCTTTTCAAAATAAAAGAAAATCTTTTTCTGAAAAAACTATTTTAATGCGCCCAAGTGTATTCTCTAACAAAAAATTTAACAAATCACACTATTTTATTATATTAATAAAATTTATATATTACATATTTAGTAAACACTTTTTAAAGTCATCCAATATATTTTATACGCATAAGATAAATATATATTCAATTTTATGCCAAAAAATATGTATTTTTCTAAAAGAAATTTTATCAGCTTTTAATGGTTTGCTTGTTTAATATCTGAATTTTTAGTAGTTTATTAAAATAATCTAAATAAATAAAAATCATTTATAAATATTAATGTTAAAATTAGTACATGTTTAATTTTTTCTATTTTTATATGAAGTTTTATCTTTTGATGAATAGAGAAAAAGTTCTGAATTTTAATTCAAAACTGACTTTTCATCTAAATAATTTATAAAGTTTAATTATTTTTTGAATTAGTTTTAAAGTGAAAATAGTTTAATTATATATTTATTAATCCAATTTAGTTCATTTTAATAATTTTAATAATTATTTTATATATAAAAACTTAGTAAAATTTTGATCATTTTCACTTTAAAAATATGTTTTCTAATCTCATCTGCAGGATTATGTTTAAATTAATTTATAACACTTATATGAATGTAATTTGGAAAAATTTATTCCATATTTGGAATTGGAATAATTTATATTAAATAAAATTTTCAACATTATTTTTTACCAAAACGATTACTAAAAATAGTTAAAATTGATTAACATGATTAAGTCTAAAACAGGGTTTTGCGCATTACATGAATCGGTTTTAAAATTAATTTTACACACATATAGGATTTTTAATTAATGAATTTTAATTAATATTTAGAATCAAGGAGAATATATTATCTAGAAAATATATTTTTAATTAAAATATTAATTTATAAATTACCATGGTAAAAAAAGATACAAGTCTCCTTTTCAAAAACAATAAAGTTAAAATTGAGTAATCATACAGAATAATTAATAACATGATAAAAAATAATTTATTTTCTGTGGTGGATGTATTTTTTAAAATTTTAATCCCTAAACTCAATTATTGTTCAATTTTGGAGGAACCTGAGGTAAGGGATACCTCCAAATAGTGTTTATCTTTTCGTATTTACAAGAATGCCACTCCTTCTCCATTATAAAAGGGCCTTCACTATCCCCACTTTTTCACACCTCCCAATCCATTCATATTTACAAAACCCTAAAATATTAACATGTAAAATTTTCATCAATCCTCCTTAAGGCATCACATTGATCATAAATCAAACCAAGGAAGTTGTTTTCTTCAAACCAAAAGGGGTTACCCAAAGAAGAGGTAATGTTCATCAATATGTATTTCGATTTTATTTCCTTCTCCACCCCTTAAATTTTTAGTATACCATTATTATATAATAAATTCCATATAATTATATAATAATATGTTGTTATGTTAATTTTTTAACCTAAAAACACTCACACATTCATAAATAGGTTTAAAACGTCATTCATTTGTACGGAGGACTATCTCCTCTTGAAATAATGTGGTTCATTTTTTCATTACCTTGCTCATCATTTGGAATAATGATGGTCATACTATTTATTTATTATATTTATGATATTTTTATAATAATAATTTCTATAGATTCATTATATCATAAATACCCACTTTACATTTCATACCGTATGGTCTACGATAATGTCGCTCGTGGGTACTACAGACGACTGCCTCACGAAGCGATGTGAAACATTTTTCACTAACGTGTTACATAGAAGATAATATGTTTAACTATAATGAATATATATTGTATAAATAAAATAATTATTATATTAATGATATTATTTTATTTATATAAATATAATATAACAATTTCTTTCTTACCTTTTCACCCACTGAAAAAGTGAAAACGTCGTTCGTGGATATGTGGACTACTGCCTCCTTAAAGCGATGTGATTCTTAGTTTTTTATAAACAAAATCCCAATAATTATATTTATAAGTATGAAAAATTATATAATATGGTATTTTAGATAAATTTATCATTATATAAAGATAAATTCTACTTACCTTCTTTTCATAACAATTCTTAAAAAAATGGGAACATTACGGAAGCGTATGTATGGCATATTATCTCCATGATTGTAACGTTGGTTCATTTTCCAGAACCATCTTTAATGATTGGCTTTAAAATAATACTTAATATATAAATATGCTTATTTTTTAATTATTATTAATCTATATATATTTAAATATTGACTACTTTGACCATAGTCGACCAACAAAAGTCATTTTGGACACATAAACCGAAAATGATCAAAACACCCGACATAAACATAATTGATTATGTAATTATATTAAACTTGGTAATAAGTGAAATAAAAGTATTAATAACATTAAAAAAATCAATAAAGTAAATAATTAACAAAATTTTATTACTCAAGATTATAGAGACACACATGACTATTTGAGCATATGGTAAGGAAAGTTGTTTAAACTTTCTTTCCTTACGGAATGTTTTTATGATTATGAACTTATATTATGTTATAAGGTGTATATATAGCCCCATTGACCTTTAATATGATGAATATATCTATTCTAATCATATTTAATGTTTTTTATAATGTTTAGCATTCATGGGAATTATGATTCAAGTGTTTCTAAAGAGAGAAGGGACTTTTAATTTAAAAAAACTTCTTTTGATATTCTCCCTCAAACTCTCTTTCAATTATATATCCATGATTAAAATATGATTTTATTAAAGGTTATATATATATATATAATATTTACAAATTACACTTTATTCCTCTTTAAGTTTTCTAAATTGTTTTCCAAAATGAATCTTTTTACGTGTTTTATATAGAACTTTTCAACTTATGATAAAATGGATGTTCTATTCTTAATGCACATGAGGATAATTAATTTTCCACCACTGTGATTTTTATTTAGTTTCTAGGATCAATTGAATAATTAAAAGTTTTCTAAAAATAAAAACCATATTTCTATTTTCTTGGAAATGTTCGTATTGAAAATGGTTTTTCAAATAAATTTTTGTTTTGGTAATGAAAATGATTTTTTAAAAGAAAAAGGTATTTTAAACTAAAAAAGATTTAAATATGAGTTTATAATACTTTTTCAAAGGGTTTTATGATGATTTTTTTTTTCATGAAATGGTACTTGAGAATTGTATGAAATGAGACAGCCTGTAACCAATTATATGAAGGGTTGAGACCCATTATAGCTCACGAGCAGGCCTAATATATCATATAGGAAGGTTTGAACCCCATTATAGCTCATGGTAAATGGTTGAGACAGATATATCTTATAAGAAGGGTTGTTCCACATTATATCACAATGGTGAGCCTGATAAATCTTATACAAAGGTTGACCCCCATTATATATTTCCAATGAATTTGGTAATCTTTATATTGGATGTCATCCGTATGGTTATTTCAATTAAAATGGTTTTCATAGTGTTTTATGAATATGATTCTCGAGGTCACCAAAAAGGAGTTTTATTTTATTTACATGGGTTAAAAAAATTTCTCTGAGAAAAATTTTTGTTTGTTTTTAATGTGACAAATTTTCATTACATATGTTTAATGAAATTTAATTATAAATTTAAAAATTATATGTTTTTTCATAATTTTCCAAGATTAATGGTTTTCTTTCATTGTGTATCCCTTATTGGTCTTTTTTTCTCATCACCAGTTTTTTTTAAAATGTTTCAATTGGGTTTAAGTATGCGTAAAGGAAAGAAAAAAAAAAGACAAGATGAAAGTCATTGAGATTTTTCATGAAAATAAATCATGATTTATTTAAAAAAAAATTATATTATCAAAAAATGGGTACTAATATTATATTTCAACTTTGTATTATATGGTTTCGTTATGTATGAATTGTGGACTAATTTTCTAAAACTCTAAACATGAAATGATCATCAATGTGAAATAAATTTAATTCTTTGACAAAAATCCAGATCATGTAATATTTAAGTTTGGGGCCATATAATGGGCCATTATAGTATAATTTACTTAATTTTCTAAAATGTTTTCATAACTCCTTAATAAACCTAAAATATTTTCCAAAAGAAGTTTGTACTACTGTATATAAGTGGATATTCATGAATTTTTCAGGATCATAAAATTTTGATGTAATTTAATGGTTATTTTATTTTCTAGTAATTATTATCCATTTTAAGGTGAGTATATGTTCAATTATAACTATATATACATTAAAAGGAAGATTAATTGTTATAATTTAATATTTTTTATCAATTTAAAATGAGTAAAAAAATTATCTTGTTTTGTAATTATCAAAAAGTTATAGAATTTTGAAGTGACTCTTAAATATTTTTTTATTTATGTTTATATAATTACAATAATTCATTATTTCATAATTATTACATCTCGCATATTTTATTTCACTCATTTATTCCTTCAAATAGGGGTTAGGAAAAATAATTTTTTCCTAAATTGTTTATAATTGGTTAATATTTTGATGTTTATCATATATGTGGTGAAATTATTTTAGAGAAAAATCAACCACCTTATTGTTTACCATCATATATACTGTGAGTTTGCAGATTAGTCTATTTTCCAAAATTTGACTATCTCCTAACTGACTGTATAAAAAAATCGAAAGGCCTTTAATAAAAAAAGTCATGTGATTGCACCAAAAGTTGATATAATTCTTATAACTATTGAATTAGTTACATGAATAAATTAGATTGGTCATAATATATTTTGGATTTCTTGAAATTTCATATACTAGTCATACTAATTTGTCTCACAACATAATGAAATGTCAATCGATCACATGATCATTCTTTTTATGGGTATTGAGTGAGTATTTGCAAAAGTCTTCAACCTAAAGTGAGAATAAAAAACAAAATTCCGTATAAATTCAAAATTTTGAAATGTTTTGAACCTTCTTTAAGAATTAAACATTTGGAAAGTGTTGAACCAAACTTATAAAGTCAAAATTTGGAAAAAATTTTGACATACCATATGTAGTCAAAATTTGGTAATGTTTTAAACCTATCTTATAAAGTAAAAAATTTGTCAATGTATTGAACCTGCCTCTTGACCTACCATAAGTGATGGTTTAGAAAATTTTTTAACCTAAATTATGACTTTCTATGAGTGAAAGTTTGGCAGAGTACTCAACCAAACATATGATCTATTCTCACTCAATAAATTGGTTATATTTTAGTTCAAAATATTCTATGTTTTACTAATTCTTTTATATTTCAAATTATTATAGGTTTTTATCCTATGTTTCTATTGATTTCATTATTCATTAACCACTCGATAATTATTTTTATCTGATGGAAAATTATTTCGAGATATTTTATTCTATATTTAATCAATATTAAATATGATCATACATGTATTCATATACAGACTATTTTCATGGAACATGAATTGTTTAAATTTAACTTACTTGAAAATGAAATTTATGCCTCATTTGTATAGTGAGATGTTTCAAAAAAAATTACATTTGTTTTTAGTATTCCACTTATTTTGTATTAATTATTAGTAATGAGTTTCATTGTACAACCTATTTTAGTTTTTAAAATTTTTGAAATAGACCCACATAGAATTTTAATTCAATGAAGGAATCATATAATTCTTTAGGATGGAAGAAATTCATAAGACATTTTTCATTATATATTATTTTAATGAAATAACACTATATTTTATGTTCTATAGATCTGAATCAAGGAAACAAGGTGATGATACTCTTGAATTTTGTTATTCTATAAACCTGGAAATCAATTACTTCTCTTGGATGAACATAAATCATTTTATTCATTATTAATAGAGAAAACCTTGTTGACTAGACACTCAAATCCATTCTTGTTCATCTGGATTATGTGGTTTTAAGTTTTTTTTCTATGTTCATATTTTTCTCCCAGTTATACCATAAATGTAGGATTATTGTTATAACACCCCATGAAATAGTTTTTTTTGTTTTGCCTTTCTATGTGGTAAAAGGTAGGGAAATCAGGTTATGAATCTATATGAGAAAAGAAATTTCGTGAATTCTGACTCCTAGTGAGAAAAATTATACTTTGAGTATTTCATTTAGGGTTTCAAAACTCAGTTGTAAAAGGTTATGGCTCGCATAAAAAATTAAACATTTCATGGTTAGTGGATGTCAGTTATCTCTGTATTGGATAGGGGTGGAGGGTGGAGTGGGATTATTTAATCTGAAATAGTATAAAATTCAATATTTTGATTTATTTTTTTTTCTGAAAATTTTAATATTATCTTTAATAAAAATTCATTGAAAATATTTAAAATGTCAATTCACCCCATTTTTGACCATTTGACCATTCTCACATTAATACCCAACATTATATTCTCTTAGTGCCAAGTTGTTATAGTTTGAAATCATCCATTATTATAGGTTCAACTCCATATCCATGTTTGAGTTATTTTTAGATAATAAAAGGAGGAATGTGAGTGGGTCAGATAAGATTCACCAATCACTTTGGACATAGTCAACCTTTTCAAGAGGATAAACTCATTAAAAAATGTATTGGGTTCATTTCTAATTTCTTTCTGAGGATTGAGAACAAAATAATTATTCATAAAAATAGATCTTCATGAAAAATATAAACATTAAATCCCCTCCACCAATGTTTTTCACCCCATGTGTGATCCTAATAGTCACCTTTGAAAATAATCACACATGTTTAATTTTATCTCAAATCCAATCCTTGTTTTAATGGATATTATTTGAAACAAAATTAGTTGAATCATATTCTTAATGATTAGAACCTTCTTAAATTCCACCCTTATAATATCTTCATCCCATACTCTAGGTTTACGCCTCCTCAATAAATCATATTTAATATTTTTATACATTATTCTCAAATTTTTCATTTGACTTTATAAACCATTTTACACTAAGATATTATATATTCCCCCCAATACATGTATCCTAATTTTCACTTATTTATTGAGTACAATTAATCTACAAAAAATCATTAAAAATTATAGTCATCCCCAAAGATTATTTATGATAAATGAGGAATGGAAGTAATGTTTGACAAACCAATTCTCATATTACTAAACCTACAAATAATTATTTTTCCCTTCCACAAAAAAATATATACACTATTCTATTTTATATTATGAATTTTCAGATTATTTTCCAACAATACATTCTATTATAGTTTATATTATGTATGAAATTATCATTTATAAAGTCTCAATAAGGTGTTGCTTTTTTGTGTTACCAATTTTTTCAAAATTGACATCAATTTTCTAGTGTTTCCATGTGAAAAACATGATTCTCCTGAATCCTTTTCTATTAAGAATTGTATTCCATGTTTTGTACTAGTGATTCCTTTCCATGATTTTCTATAGTCCATAATTTTAAATTTGGTTCTCATTAAATCCAAATAATTTTCATATAACATAAAAAATAATAATAAAAGGAAAAGGAAAAACTAAATGAAAAAATACTAAACAACAATAATTCTTCACTTCCACATAATTTTTTCATGAAACGTGGTCAGTGTATTCTAAATGATATAAAAATGAAAAAAATTATAATAATGAAAAATAATAAACTTAGTTAAAGAGAGTGATATCCTATATGATTTATTTTTAGAATTAGTGGGGGAGTTCAATAACCTCTAGTGGATCCTCTAGAAATTTTTCATAGTAATTCTTCCCTCACTAACCATTCACTGTGAAGGGATTATTTTCTCCACATACAATGATCTTTCCTACACCAAAAGTTAAAAATTAGTATGTATAAATGGCCCCTCCCATCTATAACAAAGATTTCCAAGAAATAATTTCAGCTTCTAATTATAGAAAAAACACTTTATATTCACGATGGAAGACTCTCTTATAGATTAGTTTTACTTGTCTCTTTCATTCTGAGTGAAAAATATTTCATTTTCAAATTCCACTCTATTAATTTCTTCAAAATTCAATAACTGTAGCTTCATTTTTATCCCGCATCCTCTAAATCAAAATTCATCATCTTGACTATCCTGTTGGATTTATCCTCCAATTCAATAGTGTTGAAACAGAATTTTCAAAATACTAGCCTATATGGAATTATTCTAATATTTTCCTTAAAAACTAATTTGTAATCCCATAATAATTTTTTCCATCATTTGAATATAATCCATCCAATTGAGATTCACAATCTTTCCAACATTCATTTAACTTCCCTATTGGTAACCATATAATTCTCATTTTTCTATAGGTTTTATGGTTTTGACGATTTATGATCCAATCCATATTTTCCCATAAATACATTTATGATTCTATTACAAAATTGAGTTTGTTGTTTTCTTATTACTTCCGTTAATTTCCCAAATATATTGATTATGTTTTTCCTAAAAAATCCAAAATTGAAAATGAAACATCGTTTTTAGACATTTTTACTTACTGTTGTGACCCTTAGCCATTTTAAATATTCCTTCCACTTCTCTATTGGTAACATCGGTCTACCCTTTCTTCTATGTGTGGCATGGAGTTGATGTTGTATGGTCTACTCCATATTTCCTTATCAAGGATTCCATGATTTTATTGAATAATTGTGTTCCTTTTCTACTTACTATTTCCATTGGTATCCCAAATCAATAGAATATTTTATTCCAAATAAAAACATAAACAACAAATTAATCATTAGTTTTTGTGGTTTAAACATCCACCCACCACGAAAATAATCAAAATCAATAAATATGCATGAATACCCAAAAGTCCTTGGAAATGATCCAATAATTGAATATTCCACATATATCAAATATTTCCCATATATTTGTTTTTTAAACAAATTTGCTAACTATTTGATAAATTTCAAAAAATTTCTATAAATGTTATAGATATCTTTAAAAAGTGTGTGCCAATATAGACATGAATCCAAAACATTTCTCTCAGTTTTGTAGGGGATACAGAGGCACCCAAAATCGAGTGTGTGACAAAATTTATTCACGTAATGCACATCAATCTTATGTTGATATCTCATGTATACTAGGTCACATAGATTCTCCAAATATATGAATCATCCCATGTATAGAATTTTTAATCACCCTAAAGTCATGAGATTTGGTACTATTTATGTTGTGGAGGGACTTGAATAGTAATAATAAAATTACTATGTCAGCATACTACAGAACATCTATTTCAATTAGATAGATTTCATCACCTAGTATCAAGTCATGAAGTGTCTCTTGGTCAAATATTCTTAACATATATGCTTGGAGAACTGTGATCATAAGATCATCTACTTTTCTTTTGGTCCTCATCTCATCTTTCATCACTGTATCAAAATAATAAAAAATTAGAAACCATCTTACAAACCTTGTATTTGATTATTCCTTCTTCATCTATTACCTAATTGTTTCATGATTAAAGAAAATAGTTCCATTAGTTCCAAGGAAATATTATCAAAAATATTAAAAGAATAAATAGCTCTAAGAAACTCTTTTTCAATGGTTGTATAATTTCTCTATGTATATTCAAATGTTTTTGAGGTATGAGATATAACTTGGAATCTTTTATTGATTCTATATGAAATAACAACCCATACAACTCCATTTGAGGAATCACACATACCTTTAAAAGGGTTATCCTAATCTGAATATTGAATTATATGTGGTAAATTCATCCTTCTCTTTAACTCGTCAAATTAACTAGTATAAGAATCACCAAATATGAACTCATTATCATTTTGAAGTAAGTTGGATTTTGGTCAGGACAATTTACTAAAATACTTGGTGAACCACTTATAAAAACCTTCATGCTCCAAGAATGATCTAACATGTTTATCACATGTGGGGTAGGGTAGTGCATAAATGAATTCTATCATTCCCTAAAAATAAATTTACTTCAATGAAATCACATGTCCCAGTATAACCCCTTTTTCTATCATGAAATGTAATTTTCCAAAATTGATATTGAATTCTTTTTCTATGCATATTTTTAAATACATATAGATATTCAACCGGAAATGGTCAAATGAATGTTCAAAAATTGTGAAGTCATTTAAAAACATTTATAAATTTCTCAATTATATCAAATAATAATCTTACCAAATATATTTGAATAGTCACATGGACATTACACAATTCATATGGAAACGTTTAATAATTACAGCCTCTATAAGAGTTGGTAAATGTTGTTTTATCTTATTTTTT
Organism: Viscum album; assembly: GCA_963277665.1. NCBI lineage: Eukaryota > Viridiplantae > Streptophyta > Magnoliopsida > Santalales > Viscaceae > Viscum > Viscum album. The sequence continues at coordinate 1,035,725,232 of OY728130.1, forward strand.
ATAAGCAATGTGAACATGGAAGTACCCTGAAAATACATCGGTATAATTATTATTGGTATTTACTAATATGTAGTGACTCTGTTTTTTCTTTATAATACTTTAAAATATATTAAGGAATATTTTTTGTAGCCAGACGCTAAATCATCTTGAGTTCCCTGGCCTAGAGTGGCACTTTATTGATATATTAAGTATATTAAATATATTATATCATGTGTATGAATAATTTTTGGTTATTGTGGTATTCCTATTGTTTATCACCTTAGATGGGAAATATGAGATCATGGTTGAATCCAAGGTCACAGTTTGACATTGTCGTGTGAGTTCGAGCATGATTGGACCCTCGAATTTATAGCGGCTTCATAAACGATGAAGAAATTTGTTTTTTATAGATAGATAAGGTTGATTTGTCAGTAGTGGGTAATGAATACATGGATTTGAGATCCCAAGCAGTGATGACAGGTGATGAGATGCATGATGCGTTGTACTGCTAGCTTTGAGTGGTAGACCATATTTGGATTTCTGGAAACCAAATGCCTAAAAATCGATAGATGGAATCATTATCATTGATTTTGGTGGATATATAATGGTTAAATGGTAGAAATCATGGTTTTGAGGCTAGGTTTGGAAAATGCATGATGGAGTGTCGGGTTCTAGAAAAATCCTTACTACATGTCGTGTCTCTCGTAGAACACACCCCATGTAGTATTGGTTCCCCATGGTGGTTAGGGTTTTATCCAAGGTAAAGATCACATTTCAAGTTCCTAGTGCCACACATAATGTAACCCTTACATGGGTGGATAAGTTGTGTGCTATATGAAACACACCATAGGACCCCCTATGAAAGGACATGTCATGTACTCCAGGAGTAAACGGGCATGCCCTATGTACACAGGCTTGGCCTGGATTGACATAACCATGGACCATGTGGTTCATACATGACTTTTACCCCCCTGAAAATGTTGTTTATATATTCATGGCTATAAAATCCATGGAAAGATCAGTGCGCAACCAAATCTCCAGGTGAGGTTACACACCATGTAACCCCTACGACACATCATATGCCTTTTTTATATCATCCACCCTACATATCACCTTCTTCAGGACTCATATTTTGGCCAATGAGTGGCTTTTACTTATCCTTTTTCTATATAGAATGAAATGGAGGCCTTTATACTAGATTTTTAGATATGACATAAAGTAATGATATAGTGGTAACATAGCATTTCATTCATTCAAATAGTTATGCGAGTTTTCTCTTCGTAAATATTGGTTCAGAATTAGTGAAATAGTGTTGAAGTGTCTCGAGTATGGAATTTAGGCTAGAAAAACCTGTGTTTGGGTGACAGACAATGTTTCCATTCAATATGACTTAGACTACTTTCTTTTTGACATGACATATCAAGACATTGGTTGCAGGTAACAGTAGTACATTAATCATATAGGATCATGTCCTTTGACTGTATTTCTTTTTTCAAAACCCCATAAATATATATATATACATATAAATGTGGTATTTCTTGATCAATTTCATGATGAATCTATGAACAAAACCATCTAGGTTACCAAATTAGGCTACTGATGATGACCGTTTTAGTGATGATGCCTCAATTCAAGGTCCTGCTCATAAGATGTTAAATCCAGGAGGACACAAAGAAATGCCCCCAACTTTTGAGTAGTGGATAGTGATAGTAGGGAAATATAAGGATGCATGACGGATTAGTGTGCTAGGTGAGTTCTAGCACTAGAGGCTATTGTGGTTCTAGGGTGATCCAGATACTTAGGGAGTAAAGGATTGGCTTGAGTCAGTTATTCGAGTCATCATACTCTTTCGGACCCCGTCATATAATATGGTTTCTCTAGAACCCATTATTTTCTACGGTGTTACATGGAAATGGTGGATTCTAGTTACACAGACTCATAACAATACAATTCTTTATGGATAGAATTCTAGTATATGTTTCGTGAGGAGTATTACCCCTCATTCTAGCGCTCAATTTGAATTTAGGATCTTATTGATATATTTCTAGGAAGTATTATAGTATTTGAGTTCAACATGAGGTTTATTAACCTTAAATTATAATCCCTCGACATGGTACAAGATGGTTACTTTAGGGCATGTTAGATTGAACATGGTCTCAATGGAGAAATTTGTGTCATTCTTGTCACCTTATGAATTCCCACCAATGTTGGAGTACTAGGATGGACTCTGGATATAGAGAGGTTCCTATTAGAGGGATTATAGGTAGATAGATTCATAAGTGGGTTTCATGGGTCTATTTCATCTATAGTGAATGGCGAGCACCATTTTCAAAGGTCTTGGTGTAGGAGACCTGCAAATGGTCAGACTTAGGCATGTTGGCATGTGATGCTAGGTTGACGATGTGGAGTTGAGAAACACAAAGTGGGGTCATGTTGGGCTTCTGATGGGAGAGGTAACATAGTTAAAGATTACCCAACCTGACATGTTGAGGAGGGTAGGTAGGCTGGATATGGACTTCCATGACAAACACATCATCGTGATCTAGGGTCTCTTAGGCATGGACAGGGAGGACCCTAGGGAGGTTTTTCTCTAAGAGGAGTAGGTATAGATTTGGAGGGATGAGCTATTGGGGGAGGAAAATTCTATGATCTATATCTACCACCATAGCCAGGTGGCCCATGTCATGCTTAGAGAGCTGGCAGTTAGGGCAGTGGGAAATTTCTAGCAATGGAGGATTTTGATCAGACTCCATATGAGATGATCTGAGGTAGGATCTATGTTTATTATACACTTTATCTATAATTATTATACACAGGTTTGATTCATTCCTTCATCTCAATATCTCAAGTGATAGAGATGAAACTTTTAGTTAGGATTTTCTCCCAATAGTGGTGGATTGAGGTTCCTACATGGAATGCTTCTTCAATATTGTTTATCTATCAGTCATGTGAGCGGATGATCGGTGGAGAGAGTTTCCCATGGGACCTCATGGTTCCCATAATAAAACCTTATGATGTAAAATTTTGTATGAAATATTTTCCTATGGTTCAGTCATAGATAGATTATCATTACAGATGAGTAAGATTCCTTTAGACACATGATATGTGATTCTAATTTGCATACAAGAGAGATCTCATAGAGGATCAAGTTGGTTTTTCAAGTAGGATGCAACAGCCCATCACCCATAATATAGAGAGTTTGACACATAGTGTGGTAAGCTATTGAGACATATGGATTCCAATAATAGTTGAGGGTTATATTCACATCTTACCTTGGGATTTTCTCTAACTACCTCTATAGTGGGACACAAACTTATGCATCTACTTGCACCCTAGGACAACACTGATACCTTTTATAGCATATCGGATGGCCATTATCGATCTTCAGGAGCCCTGGGTGAAATTGGAGGACCTTTAAGAGTAGAGATTTATCAAGACCAATGTATCCCTCGGAGAATTTATAGTTTTTTCATGAAAAATGTTGATGGGATATTGATGATTCATGTGGAATATCATCTCCTAATCCATGTAATGATAAAGAAAATTTACCATTTACTATGGATTGATGGCCTCTTTGAGCAGCTAAGAGATGCAAGTTTATTCTCTATTATTAGCCTCATATCTAGCTACCACTGTTGAGAGTTCATAAGGCTGATATTCTAAAGACACCATTCTAATGTCTCTAAAGACACTACGAGTTCCAGGTGATGTCTTTTTATTTGATGAGTTCCCCCATTATTTTCATGGCTCTTATGAACAAGATCATCTAGTCTTAATTAAACTGAATTGTGGTCATCTTCATAGATGACATACTCATTTACTCTATGTTAGAGGAGGTTCATGTAAATAATCTGAGGTTGGCCCTAAACATAAATTGGGAGCACCAGTTTTTTGGTAAGCTCCCAAAGTGCCAGTTCTGGAACCACAAGGTACACTATTACGAAATTTAATATTTGATAATAATTTATCCTTGAACCATATAAGGATTAATCAAGATATTTACTGGGATCCACCCAAGAGTGTGATATGGTTGTAGAGCTTACTTGGGTAGGAAGGGTACTAAAGGAGGATTTTGGATGACTTCACTGAGATTTCAACCCCTTTTACCACCCTGACTGGTATTCATTTACATAGACCAAGTAGTATTAGATATAATTCACAGAGTTGAGGTTGTGGCTGACTATTTCTCTTATGTAGAGTCTACTAGGGTTGGTATGAAGTATATAAATTTTTTTTGTGATGCCTCCGGATCTGATATCAGTAGTGTTTTTATGGAGAGGAAACTAGTGATTGTGTATTGGTTGAGGTAGTTGAGACCACAGAAGAAGAACTATACGACTCATGAACTATATTTTTCAACAATTTTCTTCTCTCTAATGATATGTAGGCCCTATCTTCTAGGTGATAATATTTTTGTTTGCATAGACCACCATAATATCAAGTATGTATTCACTTAGAGAGACCTTATCCGGATACATAATAATTGGTTATAGTTTTTAAACAATTATGGTTTTGTGATAGGCTAATTTTTTCTATGAAGGGAAATGTGGTGACTAATGTCCTTATCAGGAATTATCATTCACACTTTGCATCAAATTCATGTGAGTATTTTCCCTTATTGTATCTGACTATGCTGGAGGAGAGGGGTGAAGCTTTTCTTCAGTCGATAGCAGTGACTCATATAATTATTTAGAGTGTGAGGGATTCTTATTTGGGAGACATCCATTATGAGTTTATTTGTGACTAGAAATCATTCGTAGATAAACAAGATGGTTTTTAGGAAGGATGCGAGAACATTGTCCTTTTTTAGGATGGAAGGTTCTTCCATTCACTTTTCTAGAGGAGGTGATGTGTAAGTTTCACAATTCCCACTTAGACTTATATCTCAGTGTGAAAATGATGTATAAGGTCCTTCAATGTTAGTATTGATGTCCTAGAATGAGGTGGATTGTACGAGAGTTTATCTCTTAGTGTCTCATATGCAAGTAGGTGAAGCTTGAGCACCATGTTTTATCAGGATTGACATGGCCTCTTGAGATCCTAAAGGGGAAATGTGATGGTATATCCACTGAATTCGGGAGAGGGATTCTATAGACAGTGAGAGACCATGATTCCCACAACATGATAGTTTGCTGACTTACAAAGTCTTCACAATTACTTTCAATTAAGGATTAGAGTTTGGTTGATAGTTTGTAGATATTATACATGGTTGTGATCTTATGACTTCATGGGGTACCCTCAATAATTGTCTCTGACTGTGATTTTCAATTTACATCATAGTTGGGTTGAGTCATGAAGTAGGATTTCAGGACCCAATTGAGGATGAGTACGAAATTTCCACCCTAGTTTAATTGGTATATCAAGTGGACTATCCATGTGTTGAAGGATATGATGAGATACTATGGTTTGGAGTTTGGATAAATCTGGTAGGATAAATTTCTATTTTTGAGTTTTTCTTATAATAACATTTATCACTATACTATCGGCATGACACCTTTCAAGAGCCTGTATGGGATTCCATTTAAGTAACCCATATATTGTGTTGAGATAAAAAAGACATCGCTTTTTGAGCCAAATATGGTACTGGCAATGAAATAGATGATAGATGTGATCCGTGAGTGGATTAGGACATCCTAGATCTAATAGAAATCTTATACAGATTGAGGTCATAGGCTATTACAGTTTGATGAGGAAGACCATGTTTTCTTAAGAGTCACCTCATGATGAGGATTAAAGAGGATCAGATGAGGAGGAAAGTTATCCTCAAGGTTCATCCAGATATTTGAGAACTTATAGAGGGTTGGTAAGTTTTCTTACTACCTAGCCTTTCTCCCACAGTTGGACTAGGTGTATGACCTCTTCCATGTGTTGCAACTAAGGAGATATTTCCATGAACCTTCACACATTATTTACTAGGGAGATATAGACATCAAGTATGAATCCAAATTTATAGAGTGTTTGACGGGGATTTAAGACTGATAGAAAAGTATCCTACATTGTTGGAACATGTCTTTTGTTTGTGCACTTTAACAGAACGTGAGCATTCAAGAGAGATCTTTGGACCATGAGAGTCAGTTGTGGACTGAATACCCCTACCATTTTTTAGATTGTGTATTTTGAGGTGAAAATTATTTAATGAGGGGAGAATATAGTGACCCAATTATTTCAATGTAATATTTTGGTATATATTAAGGAATATTTTCAGAGCCATGTGACGAGTCGGTATGAGTTTTATTCCCCAGTGAGGCTCGATAGTGATATATTAAAAATATTAAAGATATTATATCATGTTCATTCATTGCTTTTGGATTTTATGGTTTTTCTATTATTCCATACCCCAAATAGAAAAATTAGGATGATTTTTTAATATAAAACATAGGGTTTTACTCTGAGAAAGACATAAATATGGTCGGCGTCAGGTTTTAGGTTGAGGTTATCATTGAAAATGCATTTAAATGAAATAAAATAAATATCTATTTTATTTTATTTTAAACCACCAAAACCTCATTCCTATTTAAATATACTGCTATAGAAATTCTTCATGGTTCTCCGTATAAGGATAAGATAATTTAGAAGAGCCTCTGACATTATTCATTGGCAGATCAAAATTGGATAATGATGAGCAATTAGATCGAGGTAGATAAAGAGGTAAAGAATACAATGTGTATTATTCATCAATAGCAAAGGCGTTCTTCACCAATGATCAATATATAATTTAGGTAGGGAACATTTTTTGGTTTTCTTCCCTTTCCAATTTTAGAAGAATGGATTCAGGATTATCTTCTTTGGATCTACATTTTTTTACCCTTCTCATTATCCTATTTAATAAATTAAATTGTTTAATTAAATATATTTTTTTGTGCTATGATCTCACCCTAGAAATCCATGATTTTAAAATCATTTGTCAATAACACCTGATCAATAGTGGTTTCACATTTTTTATTTTTCTTTTATCATACTTTCCCTTTGTGTTTTTCATCATTGGACCATGGGGTCATGATTTGGCATTGTCGGAGAATGATCAAGTGTGATCAAACCCTTAGATTTGTGGTGGTTTTGAGATTGAAGAATGGAATGGTGTTTTTTAGATAGATTGTTCTAATTTGAAGGTTGAAATTGATGATTTTGTGGATCTAGGATCTGAAGTTTAGATGATTGATTATGGGAGGTGAAATGAATGGTGTCATGAGCTTCGAGATTACAACTAGATTCTAACTTCCGGCCACCGGAGGCCCAGAAATTGATGATCTTCAAAAATACCTTTGATTTCAGTGGAACTCGTTAGTCAAATGTCATAAATCATAGTGTAGAGGAAGGATTCAGAAATCACCTGAAGCAATGTTGGGTTCTGTAAAAATTTCAACAACTGAAGGGTCTCCCAAAGAACACCCTCTATATAGTATGGGTTTCCCATGAACACTAGGTTTTTGGATGAGTTAAGGCTCACATATCGTGTGGTCAGGCCCACACGCCATGTAACCCTATCTCAGGTGGCTATGTCATGTGCCAGCTAGAACATGTATTGAAGCCTCGTATGAAAGGGCACATTGTGTACTCTTAGAGTTCATGGTCATGACGTGTTTACATGGGTAAGGGCCGGACAGACATGTCCAGGGGCCAAGTGATCCATAAACTCTTTTTATCCCTCAATACATGTCGTGTATATCTACATGTCCATTCAAGGAATGTGAGGACTAGTTCATGATAATGTTTTCAAGAAAGTTTACACTCCATGTTCCCCATAAGACATGATTTATTCTTTCTTATAGATCCTCCTCCTTGCATATCTCTTTATTTTAAAGTCAAATTCTAGCCCATGAGTAGCCAAACATGAGCTATTTTCTTCACAGAATGTGATAGTATCCTTTGTAGTGGCTTTTGAGATATGAAAAAAGGTGTTGTGAGTGTGATGATCATTTTAATGTAGCTTGGTCGATGTTAGTGATTGGGGTTGATATCTATAGAGATTTTGGGGTTTTCAATCCCCTATCTCACAAAGGTGTGGGTCCCACATACCATTTTTATTGGGTGAGTGGTACCCCCTCTTGATATAGAGGTGTGGTTCCTCTTCGCATTGAGTTTAACCACCTGATCATACTAGGGTTTGTGTGCTCTATTCATATTTTTAGTTGTTCCCACTAATTTATTAGGGTGTGATTCGTCAATAAACTGAGTGCAACCCCCTATCATGAATGGATTCATGTCTTATATAAAATTATTCTTACCCCTATCATGCTATGGAATGGTTCTTACACACACTACGTATAACCCCTCTATCATACAATGGTGTACACCCACTGTTTGTTTACAAAATAATCCCCCACCCCCACCCCCCATTGTACCAGTGTGTGGGTCCCTTGTACATCAAGTAGAACCCCCTGATGTACTAGTGTGTAGGTCCTCTAATGGAGTTTGTTCTCCCCCCCCCCCATATGGCTCTAGAGTGTAGTGGTGATGTGTGAGTCCAACCCATTGTTTTCTTGAGGATATACATGATGATGGGCATCAAATATGGACCATTTGAAGCAAGTGGCAGACTTATTGATCGTAGCTGGGCTATAGAGATAAATGTCCCCTTTATTTATTGTTTGGGTTTATTTTTTTGAGTGCATATATATATATATATATATCAATTGGGTTTTCCATATCCCTATTATTATGGGTTATGTTAACCTCATGTTGTTTCTTTCTATCGCTCCCCTCTCCATTATTGGGGTTTCCTACAAGGTATGTATATACTCACCCATGAATCGGATTTGTTTACACATGTTGTGTCTTATGTAGATGACATGCACATCAAAAATGATATCAATGGATCATAATAGTCCGGACGGTGCATTAGCTACGTTTGATGGTCGTACATAGATATCAAGAGTTGGTCGCTCTCGTTAACATTATGTTTTCCATTTATAGATAGGTTGGGAATTCTTATCTAGTTGGTCATGTATTTTTCTTCTTTAAACCCTAGATATTTTCTTTTTTACTAACAAGTACTCCCTATTGGTTTATACATGCTTGTTTTATTTTATATATCACTTTCTTTTATTAATCATGTACATTGTTTCATGGAGATTTTTTGGTGTGTGTGTGTGTAGGTGCATTAGGAAAAGGAGTCCCATTTTATTTATGTCTTCTCAGAACTAGTCTCCAGCCCCTGACCTATTAGAGATCATCTTTAGGTTTTCACACTAGGCTTATCACCAGGTAGGCAGGCCTTGGTGGGTCAGATTGTTACTTGATATACTTTTACATATTTTTTAATGAATTGTGTTAGAAGTGGTATTTCCCATTAACTTGATTCAATCTCCCATATTAAATATTTTATTTTTATCTATTTTTCACTCTCACAAGGGTCAATTTTTTATTTTTTTCTACAAAATGGTTAGACTTGACTTTTTGGGAATAATGGGAATGCGGTTAACCCACTGTGTATTGTAAATTGGGTAGATGATTCATGATCCTGGAAATTTTTCAATTTATTTTTTAGCTTCCTTCATAATAGTGTGGTTTAGTCTTATTTTGGGTAGTCTATAAGGTTTGGAACTATCTTAAAATAGAATTTAGTTCCTAAATATTCTATTACTAAGCTCAGGTATGTCACCTAGATGTCATCCTATGACCTTGACATTTTCTATTAAAATATTTGTGAGTTTTATTTCATGATCATGGGACACATTGTTAGTAATTATATTTGAAAAATTATCTTTTCCCATTAGAAACAAAAAAATTTAATGTGGTAGTAGTGGTTTCAATGCATTCATGGGAGAAAAAATTAATGATGTTAATTACTTAGGATCACTTACATCAGCCACTTTTAATTTATTCCTGGAAGTGAATTATGAGATTAATCGTTAATTGAAAATAACCTATGAAAACTATAAATTAAATAATGTTTTCCTCATTTTTAGGTTTCTATAGAGAAATATAAGTTTGATCATAATCATATAACATAGAGTTCTTGAATCACAATTTGTTACCCAAATTTACAATCACTTTTAATAGATTAGTTTCACCATGTGAAATTTGTTTCTCAGTGTGTGTAAGTGGGAAAAGTGAATGTTCTTCTTATGTAAACCTAATTGAATCAAAAATATTGAATTGTACATTATTTGGACTAAATTTTATTTTTAATGTAAGTGCATGTATATAAATGATTGTCTTAGTTGTCCTTACAATGGATTAACATTCATGATTGGTGATTTGGAAGGTACTCTATCATCATCCATTTTGAAGACATTGAAATTATCTATAATGATAAGGTTATGCACCCTCACTGTCAAATATTCTAGAAAAAACTATATAAATACAACAACTAAGTTTTCTATCTGAATTATAACATATGATTGAGCTCCACAATCTGTATATATGAGAAGAAAAAATAAGGTATAACATTAATTGATTATCCTAAATCACATAAAACATATGTCAATGGCATGTCTCAAATAGTATAGACAGTGGAAAATGACCTTGTATCTTGGCATTTGGTGGGTACATGAGGTGTTATAAGAGTTGACACATGTGTTCCCAAGCTTCCTCATAGATTCCCTTGAAGTATAATTTTTATGGGTTATAATTATTTTGGAACATAATATTTCCATAATTTTATTTAAGGGGTTTAAGAAGAGGTATATAGATTTCTTGTTTCTTGAATGTATCAAAAATTTCTTATTAAATCTCCACGTGAATAATTTTATTGGATTAAAATATTCTTGAGGTAAAGGGTAGTAAGTCTTTTTCTTATCTTTTGATGGTTTCTCAAGTTCAATTTCTTTTATTGAAATAGTGTTGGTTGGAAATTATATTGGTATCCTTGTAAGAAATTTTATACATATTTATAGTTTGATGGAGTTTTTGTTCAAATAGTAGTCATTCATGGTTTTTTGAATTTAAAAATGCATACAGGATTTATGAGTTCACTCTCAATCCTTGGTTTTCCATGGGATTTTGAAATGGTCTTTGATGGTAAGAAACAAAAAAAAATCTCAGTATCCTTAACATTATCATAGTGGTCAGTGAATTGACCTAGTAAAGAACAAAAAACACAAACCATAACTAGTTTTTGTTTGTTATCATATTTTTAAGATCTATTTTATTTTCTAAATCGGTTATTTCTTCCATCATTGATTCATAAAAAAGTGATTTTTTGGGGCATTTTTTGGGCTTTACCTCATGGATTCATCTGGTGGAAGTACCACTAGTGACAAATTTTTTAAAATTACAAGATATATTCCATGTCATATGTTGATAAATTCTCATGAAATGATCCTATGAAAGATGAATATATTATATTTTTATCACTATAATGTAGTCCTTAGTTGTATAATGTTGTGAACTGATGTTCCTAAATGTCATGGTGTGGGAAACTTGCAAAAAGTTATTGAATCTCTCCTAAAACTTATAGAGTATCTATCTTGATACATTCATTGTTTTATATCATTACTCAAGGTGGTTCTTCTAATTATTGGAAATAATATATAATGTTTTTTTGATGTTCATTATAAGTAGTGAAATCGACCGGTTGCAAGTTGTATATCCACTCCTTCACAACACCTTCAAGATAGAAGGGGAATCTAATCTATTTGATTCATTCCTCACCCATGCATCTCAAATTCAATGTAGAAAGCACCATGGATATTTTTATGATATATATCTTTGGATCCTCTCTTACAAGGGCATAGACCATAGGAAATTATAGAATATGTCTATTTTTAAATTGTAATTCATCTAGTAAAAGTATGGTAGCTAATCTGGATGTTTTGTTTTATAAAATGATGTGAATATAAATATATCAAAGTATTTTTCAAGTTTTCATTCCGTGAATTAGAACATCCCCTTATGCATCCACTTGTTAGGATAATGGGTATTTCTCCTCATTTTAAACAACTCACATTTCCATTACATCTGAATGAACCACATTCATCTAACTACTCACTTTGGTGTCTATTTATTGACCACTTTCTTCATCCTTAAGGATGTTAGCCTTTTCATTATTATCACCATGACTAGAATTATCTCCATTGATATGAACTAACCATGTCATAGCGAGTCACATATCACTACTACATTCTGTCTACCCCACTGCATGCCATTAACATCATCAAAATTTCCTCAAAAAATGGGCCAACCGAGTTTTCATTCATCTAGAAAGCCTACCTCAGCTGTCATGAGTCATGTTCCACCTCATAAAAAACATCTAGGGAATCTAGGATAGTGTCATGGTTTACTGAATATCCCTCCATAAATGCACTCTCAATGAGAAAAAAATTAATAGGCATGGTAGTAAATATTTTTAGTGTCTAATAAATTTAACTATGTATTTAAAAAATACAAACAATCAATTTGGAGATGATTATACATGTGGCTAATGATAAATAGAAATGCACAAAAATGATTTTTTTATTTTTTCCAATCTATTTTTAACTAGACAATGAAGGATGAATAGACACCTGGGAAAAGCGAACTTGACAAGAAGAATTGGCACTTACACTAGATTATAGACAAGTTTCAATTCTATGTTGTTCAATAGATATTAGGAGGCTGACTGTATGATTGATAACCTTGGGGTTTTTCTCAAAGTAGTCAGGAATAATGTTTTGTCCAAGGTAGGGTTTCTTTTATTGTATAAGTATATGGATAATAATTATAAAGGGAATAAATGATTGAAATTAAGTCGAATAACCTACTAGTTATGAAGAAAAATAAGAGGTAATATTCTATAAATAACCTTATTCTAATTATGAATGGAAATTATTGTAACATCCCGGATCTGGGTACCACTCCACGGGTGCCCCGAAACCGGTTGGTCACATGACCTCAAGCGCACTTCCCCAAACACCAGAGGCTACCGACTAGCAGTGAGGGCCCAGGTCGGATAGTGGGGAAACTATGCCCTCATTTGTCAAAGGGTAGCACAGCGGAATACAAGAACAACATACAACAGTGGAAGCGGTAAACAGTATACAACTGAAAAGGACAACTGAACTAAAAAAGAACCAGCAGTCATATAAATATAAATATATATATATATATCAAGATGCAACATGTCACTATTCTATGTAAATGGCCAGAACATGTTACACAACAGTACAATACACAAAAAAGTAAAGGCACAACAAACAAAGTAGAACAGCCGGCAACATCGCGAGCCTGATCTCGGTCCCATGCTCCCCTACACCTCAGCAACACTCATGTACCTGTATAGGGACCCTTTCCCTTATCCATACATGTATAAATGTAATTTTTTTGGGGCTGAATACATGACCCCAAACAGGGTGTGAGAAATAAATCCCAGTAGGCACCCACCATAGGCTCGTGCCCAACTGTCAGTGTAAATGTGCAGCCGCAGTGTGCAATAATAAATGTAATAAACTAAGAAGTACTCAAAAGTAACTAACTTTACCATTTGTATTTCAATTTTTATCATTACTTATCACTTCCAAGCTTGTGCTTTGGCTTGGTAGGTATTCATAGGAAATCACCTCAGTGAATATTCTAAATAGTTGTGTCCTCAGACATACTATCCTTACCCTCAGGTAATCTGAGTCCCAACCCACAGGTAATTGACCTCATGAAAAATAGATATTTCCCTCATGTGAGCTAAGTGTCTCCCTCAGGCACAGAGTATATTTCCCACAGGCACGAAAGAAGTTTCACTCAGGCCGAAATAACCACTACCCTCAGGCTAAAGGTAACACTGCCCTCAGGCTATGTAAAGCCCTTCCCTCAGGCTAATAAAGTAACTGGTCCAAGCCCAACATATAAACAAGAATTACACATGAAAATCCTCTCAAGGAAATTAAATAAACAATATTATAATGGCATACCCACGGGTATCCTGTCCAAATGGCTAAATAGAGGAACGCACCCCTGGGGTGGTCCTGGATCCAAGTAGTGATCCCAAACAGTAGATTATTGTCAAATTTTATTACCTATACAATTCTCGGTATTTAAAATAGCTAAGGCCTCAGCCACATGACACCCCAACATGGGTTCTTCACTCAACAGTACACAAAAACGGACAGCAGTTGGTATTTAAACACCAAGACACCTACCTTAAATGCCCCTGAGCGGTATACGTGAATGTCGCTTCCAGAAACCCCAAAAGACAACGTAGATCGGGGGTAGAAGAAACCATATTTCAAACACAAATAACATTCCCTCATGAAATAATTGGTAAGAATGGCTTAAGGAGAAGGGCAGGCTTACCCGTACGGTCCCAACGAGATTGACAGAGGCAGAAACGGATTCCTAGTATGCGATCTGGATCTCCTCGAAGTTTCGTCTCTCTCTCTTGACACCTCCTCTGGTTATAAGCCTTCCCTGTGAATAGGGGAGGCTACTTCCCATTTTAAGAAAAAAAACAAACTACACTGCGTGTACTATTGACTACACGGTGTGTACTTTTATCATTTAACTGTTACTCTGGTGGCACGCCACACTGTTCATCTGTAGAAATGAGTACACGGTATTTATTTCTGATTACATGGCGTGTACATTCACTCAGATGGTGGCTGCTTCCACTGCCTTACTATTTGCATGCCGACTGAATACACGGAGTGTAAATATAAACTACATGGCGTGTAGTCTGTTTTTACACCTTTTGTTGCTGACAGGGCTATGCACCCTGTGTACTCATCCCACACGGCAAAAGTACAGGGCATGTGGAAAAGTACACGCCGTGTAGTCCCAAAATTTAGGATTTCCCCCCCACCATATTCCTTATTTCTCAAAAACACTTAAGGAAAATATAAAATAAGAAACCCGTACCTGAAAAATAAGAACTGGGTTCTTACAAACTTCCTCCTTAAAGCAATTCATCCCCGAATTTCCCTTCCAAGGGTTGTGAAGATAAAGCTCAAAACAGCTTTGGCCACTGATCACGTACGTCAGTTTCCCACTCCTAGGTTTCATCCTACACTCAGCCATGCTTCCATAGCACCCATATGAGAGGAACTGACCGGCCCTAGAGAACCTTCGTGCTCCTATCAATGATACAAATTGGATGATCCTCAAAGGACACATCAATCTGAAGCTCAACCTCCTCTGGTTGAAATATGTGAGATGGGTCTGAATGATAGTGGGGAAACTGAGATACATGGAAGACGTCATGCATGGACCGGTACCTCTGTGGTAACTACAACCGATAGGCAACTGGCCTGACTCTCTCCAGAATCTAAAATGGCCCCTCATACGTTTGTGAAACTTTACCCTGTCTCCTGATCCGCCTGTGTCCCAAACTCAGTGAAGCATGCAACAAAACCTGATCCCCGACTATGAACTCTAATGGTCATATGTGGCGATCAGCATAAGATTTCTGACGAGACTGCGCAGTAGCCATCCACTTATGAATCAACATGAACTGCTCAGAAGTCTTCTGCATGAGTTGCAGTCCCAGTATAGTTGCCTCACCTGCCTCTATCTAGCACAAAGGTGATCGGCATGGCCTACCGTATAAAGCCTCATAAGGTGCCATCTCAATAGTTTCCTAATAACTATTATTATTTGAAAACTCGACCAGGGGTAGATAATTCTCCCAAGAGCCCCCAAAGTCTTGGATGCATGCACGTAGCATGTCCTCTAGCACCTGTATTGTATGCTCTGACTGACCATCGGTCTGACGGTGGTAATATGTTCTTAGAAGAACCGGTGTACCTAGCACCCTCTGAAAACTCTTCCAGAAACGAGATGTAAAATGGGTGTCCCTATCTGAAAAGATAGAACAAGGAACCCCATGAAGATGTACAGCCTCTCGGATATACATCTTTCTGATCTCGTCAACACCGAAGGTCTCCTTGTTCAGAAAAAAGTGAGCTACCTTCGTGAGTCTGTCCACAAAAACCCACACGACATCATTGCCTCAAGGATACCTCGGCAACCCAGTCCCATTTCCACTCTAGAATGGGCATATTTTGTAACAGTCCGGCTGGCCTCTGATGCTCTGCCTTTACTTGATAGAAGGTGGAACATCTCATAACAAAACCAGATACTTCCCTCTTCATACCCGGCCACCAGTACTGACATCTCAAGTCACAGTACATATTGGTAACTCCGGGATGAACTTCCCAAGCTGAAGCATGAAACTCCCGCATCAACTCCTCACGTATATCCCCTATAACCCCCACTAATCCATGGAAATTCAATACTTCACATCGCCTATCGTCCACCCAAGAGGAGGTTTCTCACTTTCCACCAACTCCCATAGAACTAGGCCTTCTGAATCAGATAGTTGTCTCATCCTCACACTATCCATGAGGGAAGAAGTCACAACTAATGAGGAAAGATAAGTTTTCCCCTAACTATCGTGCACCTCCAAATGAATCTCAGAGAACAAAGCAATAAGCTGCCACTCCCTACTAGCCTCATGAACCGCCTGTGTATGAGTCTTCCTGCTCAGTGCATCTGCAACTACATTACCCTTCCCAATTGTATAGGCAAGTTCAAAATCGAAGGACTGAATGTATTCGACCCACCTTCACTACCTCAGATTCAATTCATGCTGAGTAAAGATATATTTGAGACATTTGTGGTCAGTGAAAACCACAAAATGCACTCCCAAGAGATAATGTCTCCAACAGTGTAACACATGAACAAATTTAGCTAACTCAAGATCATGTGTTTGGTAATTCCTCTCATGTGGCCCCAACTGGTGAGACCCGTACGCAACAACTCGATCTCCTTGCATCAACACAGCTCCCAGCCCAATACCTAATGCATCACAGTAAACTGTATAGCTCTTTACTTGCTCTGGAAGTATCAGGATTTGTGTCGATGTCAAATTTCCCATTAGCTCCTTGAAGGTTGTCTCGCAAGTTTCTGGCCAAACAAACTTCAAACCCTTCTTAGTCAAACCCATCAACGGTGCTGCTAAGTGAGAGAAGTCATGTATAAAATGTCTATATTAACCATCCAGCCCCAAAAAACTCTGTATCTCAAACACGTTATTAGTCTTCTCCCAGGTTTCTACTTCTCTCACCTTCTCTAGGCCTATAACAACTCCTTCCTCTGAGATGATATGACCCAGGGAGTGAATCTGGTCCATACAAAAGTTGCACTTTGAGAGCTTAGCATATAGCTGATGCTCTCTTAGTGTACTCAATATGATCTCAAGATGGGTGGCATGGTAGTGTTGAGTGTGAGAGTACACCAAGATATCGTCCACGATTACTACCACAAAAGAATCCAGATAAGGATGGAACACACAATTCATCAAATCCATGAAAACTGATGGTGTGTTCGTGAGTCTGAACAGCATAACCAAGTACTCATATAGACCATACCTAATCCTGAAGGATGTGAGAGGTATATCAGATGGCATAAAGTGCAACTGATGATATCCAGATCTCAAGTCAATCCTCATGAACACTCGTTCACCTCAAAGCTGATCAAAATGATCATCAATCCATGTTAAGGGATATCGATTCTTGATCGTCAACTGGTTCAGCTTCCGATAATCCACACAAAGTCTGAGTGTATCGCCTGCCTTCTTCGCAAAAAGGAACGGAGAACCCCAAGGAGAAGTATTGGGTCCGATAAAACCCTTTGACTATAACTCCTCTAACTATCTCTTGATCTCCTATAACTCATGTTTAGCCATACTATAAGGAGGAATGGATACCGGTGCCGCTCCAAGAACAAGCTCAATAGAGAAATCCACCTCTCGATCTGAAGGTAGACCTGAAAAGTCATCCGGGAAGACATCCCTGAAATGATGAACCACTGGAGGGAAATCCGTCTGACAAGTCCCCTGATCATGCAGATATAAACTCATAATATGGGCTGTGACTCCACCTCACCCACGATGCTCTGGTCCAGCTCGAATCTCCTGAACATCCCATTCACCTTTGTATAGAAACTCTCCACCCTATGGTGATGTGAAACTCACCCTGTGATGATATAAATCTACAAAGGCTCGAAAGGGAACCAACCAGTCCATCTTGATAATGACATCATAGCTCGTCATCTCTTAGACATAGAGGTCCCATAAGAATTGACGCCCACCAACCTCAAGGGGGAACTCCCTGCACTGACACACACCAATCGTTCTAGTTACCAACGACATTTCTAGTGTCATAACATCAGAATAAGAAGAAGAAACATAGAGCCTGAGGCTCTCCACA
Source organism: Viscum album (assembly GCA_963277665.1). Taxonomy (NCBI): domain Eukaryota; kingdom Viridiplantae; phylum Streptophyta; class Magnoliopsida; order Santalales; family Viscaceae; genus Viscum; species Viscum album. The sequence goes on from OY728130.1 coordinate 1,035,743,327, forward strand.
ACAGGCATAGATACAAAGCTATGTGTAGCACCCGTATCGAAAAGTACTGAAGATAAGACAGAAGCGACTAGAATAGTACCTCTAACAGTAGAAGGTCTGGGATCCTGCTCTTGTTGGGTCTGTTGCACTGCATATGCCTGCCCAGGGCCGCAGCCCTAAAACACATCTTGGCTACCCTGAGCCATCTCGCCCTTCTGCCTCTAAGATCCTGGTGTCTGGCTACCACGGCCACAAACACCATCCCGGCCTACACACCATGACGTATTCCAGTTTCCCGACTAGTATGAAGCTGATGGTCGCGATCCCGCACACAGAGTCTGTACAGAACCCCTCTCACTAGAAACTGGGAGAAACACCCTGCAAAAGCATTGCAGATGACCCATCTTGTTGTATGCTCAGAACTCCACTGGGTCTCATGGACACTGAGGTCTCTTGTTCCCCTTCTTACCACACTGGTAGCACATGACCTGGCCACCTGAAACATTCTTCTGTATGGTACTTCCACCATGAGAAAAGTCCATCTGTCTCTTCATCTTGCCAGTAGAAATAGTACCAGAAACTGGTGCTGAACCACACTGGGCCACACCACTAGCCTCCCACAGGTTCCTCTTTGTAATCAGCACCTAGTTCACAATAGCATGTACTATAGGCAACCTAAAAATGTTTACCATTGATCGAATGTAATATAGAAGACCATACTCAAAGCGTCTGGCCCTCAACGTCTCATCACCCACCAGAATGGGTGAAAAACTCAGAAGCTCGGTGAAATGAGCAGAATAATCCATCACTGACATAACGCCCTACTACAGGTTCATGAACTCTCGAGCTCGATCGTCCCTCAGCGTCTCTAGGGAGAAGAAATAATAGAGATTTGTCTGAAAATATTCCCACACCATGTCTCTGTGATGTTCTGTATGAGTGGTAACATCCCACCACCACTTGGCGGAATCACGCAGCATATACGTCATGAGCTTGACCCTCCACCCAGGAGGCATCTCATGATGCTCGAAAATAGTCTGCATAGACCCCAGCCAAGACTCTGCAGCCTGTGGTCTACCTTCCCCAAAGAACGTCGGTGGATGCTATAGCTGGAAGATACGAGTCAGCTCCGCCATAGATGTGGAATCCGGTGGTGCTCCCTGAAAGTTCTGTATGAACCGCATAAAGCCTTCACAGAACTGCGCCTCCGTGCCTGTGTCCGATATAACAGCTGGTGCCGCATCTGGCTCTGCTGGAGGATCCACTGGTAGACCATGGCCCACCATCTCTGGAGTATAATCGAATCTGCTCTCTTGGCGAACAACATGTGGTCATCTCAGCGGCATGACCCTACAAGGTCAAACACACACCTTAGATCAAGATTATCACAGTCTGAAAATAAAGGGACTGAAAGGGGAACAAGAAGAAGAAGGCATTAAATATTTCACACTACATGGCGTGTCTACTGACTACATGGTGTGTACCTGAAATCTCTTCCCCTTCCCGGGTCCTTCTACACGTCTAAGCCACATGGCTCCCGTTGAACAAAACTACACGGCGTGTTTATTAACTACACAACATGTATGGTGTAATTTTACAACTACTCGTTTCATTTGTGACATAGCCTACTACTCAGGTTTATACTACACGGCGTGTTACACTATAACACGGTGGGTACACCACCCTGTTTCCCCAGCCACACGGCTAAGTCCACACGGTCTGTCCTTGGACAAGACCGCACAGCGTGTTCCCCAGGAACACAGTGTGTACTGTACGAGCTCCGCCGACCTGTGTTGTTAGTTACACAGCCGGGTACACAGCTCACACTACACAGCGAGTTCCATATACACACGAAAGGATTACACTGACGTGTGTTGTTAGTTACACGGACAGATCCCAGGCCAGACTACATGGCGTGTGCCACAGTGGACACGACGTGTATATCTTAAGGTCTCCTCCATCCATGTTGTTAGTTACACGGGCGGACTCCGAGCCAACACTAAACGGCGTGTACATCAGGTACATGGTCTGTTCACCCCAAGATTTCCCTTCCCCGTGTCCCCTCCCACACGGTCCATGACACGTGAAGCGACCACACAGAGTGTACTGAGGGTACACGGCGTGTACTCAAAAATGTTTCCTTTCTTCCCGAACAGAAGAACACAGGGCATGTGTCCGCGGAACTACACAGCGTGTATCCTAGATTTTCCAGATATTAAACCTAAGATACTTTTCCGGAACCCATAAAATACTGAAAAACAACATCTAAGTTCCAAATTCCCATCTGTGAGGTCCCATACTCTCCTTGAATTACAGTTTTGCATCTTATATGTGTTATAACAAGATAAATTGTTAATGATCCACCAAATTCCGGTCAATGAGGGCCCATACTCCCCAAAAACCAAAGTTTGGTGTCCATTATATCAACATTATCACATGAAAAAACCCTATCACATAGCAGTTATTTATCAATGCAGTTATCACAACAGCATTCTTTTCTAGCACAACAACTATCTCAATAACATTCAGTTTCTAATGCGCCTACATGGCATGAGACTATTCATGGAATGTGATTTCTAACATGTACCTAAATGATTCATGAGATGGAATACCATCATCTAATTAGGTTGCAACTAAATAGAACCCATAGATACGATATAAATAGCACAATCACAAGTGTGTCACCCAACGGTGAAAATCAGATCAACTGTAAAATTTGAAAAATCAAAAAAAATTGCAACGCGTGGTAAATTGGTTTTATCCTGTACAAGGGTTAGCTACTCTTGGGCATAGATTATTACCAATGACCATTTCCATCCTATCCTTGAATAAGGCTCCAAATAGTAAGTCAAAGAAAAGAACCCCTCTGATACCACTTTGTAACATCCCAGATCTGGGTACCACTTCACGAGTGCCCCGAACCTGGTTGGTCACATGACTTCAATCACATTTCCCCAAACGCAAGAGGCTGTCGACTAGCAGTGAGGGGCCAGGTCTGATAGTGGGGAAACTATGCCCTCATTTGTCAAAGTGTAGTGCATCAGGATAGAAGAACAACATACAACAGCAGAAGCGGTAAACAGTATATAACTGAAAAGAACAACTGAAGTAAAAAAGAACCAGCAGTCATATATATATATATATATCAAGATACTGCAAGGCATTATTCTATGAAAATGGACAGAACATGTTACACAATAGTAAAATACACTGAAAATTATAGGTACAACAAACAAAGTAGAATAGTTGGCAGCATCGCAAGCCTAAGCTCATTCTCATGCTCCCCTACACCTCAACAACACTCATGTACCTGTATAGGGACCCTTGCCCTTATCCATACCTGTAGAAATGTAATCCTTTTGGCGCTGAAGACATGACCACAAACAGGGTGTGAAAAATAAATCCCAGTAGGCACCCACTAAAGGCCCATTCCCAACTGTCAGTGTAAATGTGCAGCAGCAGTGTGCAGTAATAAATGTAATAAACTATTCAGTACTCAAAAGTAACTATCTTTACCATTTTTATTTCCATTTTAATCATTACTTATCACCTCCAAGCTTGTGCTTTGGATTGGCGGGTATTCATAGGAAATCACCTCAGTGAATATTCTAAATAGTTGTGTCCTCAGACATACTATCCTTACCCTCAGGTAATCCGAGTCCCAACCCATGGGTAATTGCCCTCAGGCATAACAGATATTACCCTCAGGCGTACAAAGTGTCGCCCTCAGGCATAGAGTCTATATCCCACAGGCACAAAAGAAGTTTCCCTCAGGCCAAAATAACCACTGCCCTCAGGCTAAAGGTAACACTACCCTCAGGATAAGTAAATCACTACCCTCAGGCTAAGCAAGTAACCAGGACAATCCCAACATATAAACAATCATTACACATGCAATTACTCTCAAGGTAATTCAATAAACAATATTACAATGGAATACCCTCGGGTATCCTGGCCAAACGGCTAAATAGAGGAACACACCCTCGGGGTGGTCCTAGATCCAAGTAGTGATCCCAAACAGTAGTTTATTATCACATTTTATTACCTATACAATTCTGGGTATTTAAAACAGCTAAGGCCTCAGCCACACGACACTCCAACATGGGTTTGTTGCTCAACGGTACAAAAAAACGCACAAAAGTTGGAATTTAAACACCAAGCCACCTACCGTAAATTCCTTTGAACGGTATATGAGAACGTCACTTCCAGAAACACCCAAAGACGACGTAGATCTAGGGTAGAAGAAACCCTCATTCAAATGCAAATAACTTTCCCTCGGGAAATAATTGGAAAGAATGACTTAAGGAGAAGGAGAGGCTTACTCATACGGTCCCAACGATATTGACAAAGGCGGAAATAGATTCTTGGCTTGTGATTTGGAGATCCTCGAAGGTTTGGATCTCTCTCCCGACTCCTCCTCTGGTTCTAAGCCTACCCTATGAACAGGGGAGGCTACTGCCCATTTTAAGTGGAAAAAAAACTACACGGCGTGTACTAATGACTAAACGACGTTTACTTTTCTCATTTAACTGTTCCTCTGGCGGTACTGCCGCACTATTCATCTGTCAACATGAGTACACGGTGTGTATTCTTGATTACACAGTGTGTAATGTCTCTCATCTGGTGGCTAATTCCACCGCCTTACTATTTTCCTGCCTACTGACTACACGGCGTGTAAATACAAACTACATGGAGTGTAGTCAGTTTTTACACCTTTCATCGCCGACAGGGCTACACACCCTGTGTACTCATCCCACACAACCAAAGTACACGTCGTGTGGAAAAGTACATGGCTTATAGTCCCAAAATTTAGGATTTCTTCCCCATTTTCTTTATTTCTCAAAAACACTTAAGGAAAAGAGAAAAGAAGAAACTCGTACATCAAAAATAAGAACCATATTCTTACAATTATGATCGAAAAGAAGTGTGAAAACATGCAGGGTGACCTAATCATATAAATTAAGAGGCTATGGAGGAGTCTTGGATGAAGTGATCCTTTCAGGGTTTTTCCTTGGGAGACAGTGGTTCGACATGGATGTTTTATCCATTAATGTAAATATGGTATCCATGTATAATTTGGATGTTGGGGATCAAAGTTTCATGGAATATGCTTGGGCACACAATATTGGACATTATAAAGGATTTTATTGTTGAAGGGGTCACCATTGGATGAATATTATGTGAATATGGGCCATTAAAAAGAGGGTAATACATACTTCAAGATTCCCTTGGAATGAATAAAATTGGGATTATTCAAAAAGTGGATTCCATAAGTTAACATGAGGATTTACAACTTGTCTCCGCTTAAGTTTCAGGAAATGGGTATCCCTTCATGAAACATTCACTTGACATAGTCCATTATACAAAATAATATCATAGTGATAAATGAAGTATTTCTGTGTTCTAGTCTTCAAATATTTTTATGTCAATTCTTATGAAAAAAAATTACATTGACACATTCCTGTAATAATTTTTATATGGTACATTTTATCTCTCTACAAGCTTATATTTTGAGTCTATCTATAGGAATTTCTATTTAAAAATCATCTCATGATTGATTAAACTATAAAAAATTTAATTTCTCAACATTCAATCCACCAAAAATTACCAAGTTTCTCAAAATGTATGATGGGGGTGTATTTATGAGTAAAAATATACAACCGACTTCCCAAACAGATTTAGAAATACTACTCTAAAAAGACATTCAACCACCATAGTTTCTTCCAAACACTCATAAATATGTGGGAAGCATACTACTACCAGCTTCCTATTTCGAAAAATTAAATAACATTAAATTTTAATTTAAATAAATCCAATTTAAGAAAAAATATTTATTTTTCGGAGTCCTCACTCAAAAAAAATAATTTTTACTTCTTAAAAACAAGTTAAAAATCATTTTAATTACCATTATTTACAAAAATATAAATTTTTTTATTAAAGAAATTTTGTTTTAAATTAATATATTCTTTTTTAAAGCTAAATGATATCTTTCACCCTCAAAATATCTAAACTTATCAATAATTGAAGTGATTTATTCTAAAGGAATACTACATTCAATGAATTCTTTTATTGATTCCTAAATTATTTCTACAAAAAAATCACAAGACAATTCCTAAATATACACTTCCCTATAAAAATCAACATTAATACAACCCTTAATATGTGTGGGTTCCTTAGCAATTTTGTAAAATAAAAAAAAATTACCTATAGGAAAAAAGTGACCTACCAAAAATAGAATCAAAATTTTCTCTATTTATCCAAAATGGAGACTCAATGAAACACCCTCTCAATCTTCCCATGATAAGGTGTAGATTGATCATAAGACATTTTTGAGAGTTTGGTGACCCTCTCCTAGACCAAGTAACCCCCCTAGTGTAGAGAATTTTCCTGGATAAACATCATTTTGAAGTGATCTTATGTGTGATCTATTCTATCACATCTCATGATTCATTAAAAGGACCATAAATAAACCATGAGGTTTTACCTCTTCTCAACCATAAACCTGATTCCACCCTTCATTAATCCATCTTAATCCCACATCACCTAGAGAAGTGTCTATAGGGGCTACAGCAGGGTCGAGAAATCCCAAAACTAGTTTGATATAAGATATATTTTATTGTTTATCAGAATATATCCCAAACTTTACTCCCCTTAAAGCCTTCTCAGATTTTCAAAGAACTCCTCTACCAATGTTTAGGATGGTTACTCTAGTCGGATATTGTTGAATACATGCCAAACGAGATTTATGAGGTCAGTGTCCTATTCTTTATTATCTTTAAACATGAATTCTATTGTCCTCTCTATCTCACACACTTCCTCTGAAGTAGGTGATCAGGAAAAAATAGTATCAAGGGAGTTTGATCTTTTTACTTCTACACCTAAAACATTTCTAGTTTCGTCCACTCCCCCATACCTTGAGGTGACCCTTGTCTTTTTTATATCTAGAAATGATGTTATTCACCAAAAAATTGATCCTGAATCGAGTTTGGGAATAAATTTTGTGGTTTTATACCCTTTCTAATTTCATAATCATGGATTCATGATTATTTTATTTAATCTATATTTTCGCACTCTTTTCATGATACCATTTGATAAATTTAAATTTTTAATCTAATTTAATTTTGTTATGTCATGATCTCGTACTGAAAATCACAGATTTCATAATAATTGGACATGAAATCTTGGTTAGTGAAGTTTTTACCTTTATTCATATGATTTTCTTCCACCTGTTCTCCATTATTGGGTCAAAGGGTCACGATTAAATAATTTCGAGGTGGGATCAAGTGTGATTGAACCTCGAGATTCACAATGGTAGTGTGTATGGTAAATGAATTACTGTTTTTTGGATGGATTGGGTTGACATTTAGGTAGAATTTGATAAATCTAGGGATTTGGGATTCAAAGAAGTGATGAATGGTGATGGGATTCATGATGATCAACGCTGTGAAATTTGAACAGATAGCTGGATTCTAATTTTCAACCATCAGGGCCTAAAAATTGATGGTCGGCATCATTACCTTCATTTTTGGTGGATATGGGATGGTCATACAATATATATCATGGTGTCAAGGATGGATCTAGAAAACACCTAAAGGAAAGTATAGTTCTAGAAAAATCCCAACATTACACCATGTTTCCTAAAGAAAACACATAGTGTTGTCTGGATTCCCCACATCAGCCTGGGATTTAGCTAACACATCTTGTCGCCATTCTCACAAGCCATGTGGTCATTCACTGAGAGTCTAAGTAGTGTGTCGTCTAGCACACACACTGCGACCTCCTGTGAAAGGACACATCCTATACATCAAGAGTACACAAGCATGCCCTGTGTACATGGGTATAGGCCGGATGGAAAGAACCATACCACAAGTGGTCTAGACACGTTGTGTACCCATATAAATGTCATGTATATCTGTATAGCCATCCAACCCATGTGAATACTAGTGCATTACTAGATACCCAGTCAAGATCACAGGATGTGTGACCCTTAGGACACATCGTGTAACTTCTTGAGGATCTTCCTCTCTATGTATCTCCTTCTTTTGGACTTAGATATTGGCTCATGAGTATCCTATAATGTGAAATTTTCCACATAGAACACAACAGTTTCCTTAATAGTGGATTTTTGATATACGACATGAGCTGTGATGAGTGTTAATCTCCTTTTAGTGACACTTAGTTGATGGTAGTGGTTGGTTTGGTTCTTAAGAGATATGTTGGAGTTTCAAATCTCAGTCATACCAAGGTGTGGGACCCCATTTCCTTTTCATTGGTTGAGTGGTACCCACTCATGCTATAGAGGTGTGGGTCCTTTGTCAACTGATTGGAACCTCCCTATTTTTCTTGGGTGTGGGTCCTCTATTCATACATTGAGTGCTACCCCCTATCTTACTAGGGCTCAAATCCTCAATATGCCAAGTGGAACCCCTATCATATAAGGGAATACATACTATAAACACTGATTGGTACCCCTATCATGAAATATGTGGGTCCTCCACTCATAGAGTAGCACAACCCTATTTTAATAGGGCATGAGTCCAATATCTATTAACTGAGTAATACCCCCTTGCTGCACTAGGCCATCGGTTTTTTTACACTGAGTAAAACCCCTTTATGGACAAGGGTGTGGGTCCTCTAAATGATATTGTTCCCCCCTTGATATGTGGAGTTCATTTATGATTTGTGAGTCATCCACATGGTTTTCTTTTGGATATTCATGATGTTGGGCATTAGAGATAAACCCATTAGAGATGGAATAAGTCTTATTGATCTTAGTTAGGTTTTGTAGATAGAGATTCCAATAATTTTTTATTTGGGTTTCTATTTTTGACTGTATCTATATATATATATATGTTGGTTTTTTTGTATCCCTCTTGATATGGGTTGAGCTGACCTGTTGTTGTTTATTTCTATCTCTCTCCTCTTTGTTTTCAGGGCATCCTACTGGGTATGTATATACTCACCTCTGTGTGGTCTTTTTATACACATGTTGTGTCTTATGCAGACAATAGGCGTGTCGATAGTGATATCAGTGGAGCATAAAGGAATTGTGGGTGCATTGGTGACATTTTGTGGTCATACATGGAGATCATGAGTCAGTACATATCATCTTCTTTATATTTTCCATTTATATTTGATTGGAGACTTCTTTTTTGGTTGGGTGTTTATTTTCCATAAATTCTATTGTCAATGTATCTTCATGTAAATTTATGATTGTATTAGTTGTCTTCAAAAATTAATTTACTAGGTTGATTGTTGATTTAGCAGGTGTTCTATCATCTTACATTGTGAGGACATAAAACTTATCTAGAATGATATGTTTCATAACTCTCACCAACACATCTTCTAGAAATTCTATGAGGAATAAAATGACATAGTTTTCTAGATGAATTTTAACATAGGATTGAGATCCACAATCAGTGAATATGAGAACACATAATAAGGTATTAAATTAATTGAATATTATAATAACATAAAACATACTTCAATGAAATTTCTACAATATAATAGGTAATTAATAATGATCTAGGATATTTACATTTGATGGGTAATTGAGGTGTTATAAGAACTACAACATTTATTCACAAGCCTACTCTTTTATTCCCTTGAATCCTCTTTTTCATGGGGTATAATTACTTTGTGAACATAGTATATTATGAAATCTATTAAATTGATTCAATAAGGGGGATGTATAATTAAACCTTCTTGAATGTGACCAAAATTTCTTATTCAATATCCACTTGATAAATTTTATTGGACTGAATCATTCATAAGGGAATGTTTAGTGGTAATTTATCTTATTTTTTATGGTTTTCAAGTTAAATTTCTGATGTTTCTACATCCTGTTCAGAATAATCTCTCCTCTCATCTTCTTCAATTGTCCTATTTTGTAATAATTTTGGTTTTGGAGAAGGGTTAATTTTCTTCCAACTTCTAGTTGATATGACACTCAAATTTCTAATAGTATTGCATAATGTTTTAAGATTAGATTATCTAATATTTTAAGACATCATTTCCACTAGATTCTATAACTATATTTTCAATTCATTAAACTATATTTCTGGTTCCTCTATGTTAGGATCTAGTTGGCAAAGTAAGTTTACTTAAGAACTAGAGTTGGGAGAGACATGGGAGTTAAATTATTCAAATAGTGAGGGTTGGGATGTCTATTGGTATCCTTCCATGAAATTTTATTATAAATATATAGTTAGATGGAATTGTTGTTTGAATAGAGGTTAGACTTGGTTTATAGGATTTCCAAATTTATAAAAGACTTATTATTTTTACCTTCATCCATAATTTTCCCTGCATAGTTGAGATGGTCTTTATTGAAAACAAAAAACACAAATCTCGGTATCCTACATATGATCACCGTGGCCAATGAAAAGGCCAGAAGAAGAAAAAAGATTGTGAACCTTAACTAGTTTTGGTTGGTCATTAGATTTTTTATGATCTATTTTCCTTACCAAAGATCTTAGTTCTTCCATATTTGATTCAAACAAAGGGTATTTTGGGGGAATTTGGTGGGATTTACCTCATGGAATACTCTAGTTAAAGTACCACTTCTGCCATGTTTTTGTGAATTAAAATCCATCTTCCTGATCTTATGTTGGTGACTTGTAAATCAATTATCCTTTAAAGGATGCATCTATAATACTTCTATCACTATCATGTATTCTATAGTGGAATAACATTGTAAAGTGATGTTCCTATATATAATAGTGTGGAAAACACTCACAATGTATCTTGAATCCCTCTCAATAATCATAGAATATCTCTCCTGATACATTCTTCATTGTATCTCTTTCTTCAATGTGGTTCTCCATGAGGTTGAATATAATATTTAATTTTCCTTTTATGTTCATACTAGCTAGTGAAATATACCAGTTTCAAGTTTTATAGATACTCCTTTGTAACACCTTTTAGGGAGAAGGGGAACTCAGTATAATTTATGAATTCCTCATCTATGCCTCAGAAACTCAAATTAGCACACACCATGTTAATTTCCTTGATATATCAATTTGGATCCTCTTTTAAGAGGCCATGGAAGTGAGGAAATCATTTTTTAATTATTTTTTTCAATTAAAATTTATTTTTTAAAGTGAGGTAGCTAGTCTAGTTGTTTTTCTTTATGAATTGAGTTTACATAAATCTCTGAATGTCTTGTAGGTGTTTCTTTCCATGAATTGGAACCTTCCCTTTTGCCTCAAATTATTTGGATAACATGCATGTCTCATCCTTTTATGTAGCTAATGTTTCCATTCTATTTGGTTGATCCGTATTCCTTGGTCTACTACCATTGGTGTTCAGTTCCATACATTTCTCATCACCCTTCAAAATAACATCCTTCCCATAATCATCACCAAAAAATGAATTCTCCACCTAGATCAGAACTAACCAATACATAGATATATAAAATTCCTACATTTTTATCTCTATCCACTAGAAGGAATAATTCTACCATTGCTCAAACATTGGAGTCCATACTACAATCCCACTGTCATTTCAAATCCCATAGCTTGGTTCTCCATCCTCATTAGAAAATGATGGTGTGACAATGATTAACTTATCACTAAAAAATTTCATCTTCTCTATCATGTTCCATTAATGCCTTTTTTTTCTTTGAATATTGGACCAACCATGTGTTTCTTCATCTGGTGTGCCAACCTCAACTGTCATGATCTGTGTTCCACCTCAGCTACCACATCTGGGGTGTCTGAGACTGCATAGATGTTTATTGAGTATCTATATCTCGAAGCACTATCATTGAGAAAAATATTTAGTACTATAGAAAAAAGTTTATAGTTTCCTGTCCATTTTAATATGATTTTAAAAAATATTTTTCATCAATTTAGTGATGATTATATATATGAGAAATTTCAAATACAAACACACCAAAATGATTTTTTATTAGTGTCTTATCTATCGATAATAGGACAAGGAAGCATGACTAGGAACATAGCTAATAAAAACTATAAAATTTTAGTTCAAACATACACTGGATTGGTACCCTAGTTTCAGTTTTAACTCATTTAGTTAACATAAGAAGGCTGACCATATGACTGATAACTTTGGGTGCCAGCTCGGAGCATCATGATGAGTGTTTTGTTCTTGGTAAGGTTTCTTTGGTTGTATAAGGATAAGAAAACTCTTTATAAAAGGAATAAATGATTTAAATTATGTTGAGGATCATACCAATTAGGAAGTAATATTAGATGAAATCTTATATGAAGAACATGAATCCCATTATCAAAGGAAAGTGTTATTGAATAGTAGCACACAAATGTGCATGGTGACCGAATCATATAAGTCATGAGGATATAGAGGATCCCTTGATTAAGTAAGCCTTTTTGGTTTTTATCATTTTTTATATTGTGTTGGCATGGTATTTTGATCCATTTAGGTGAATAAGGTATCCAAGTATAATTTGTGTGGTGGGGTTCAACATTGCTTGGAAGAGGATCGAGAAACAAGGTACTGGACAATTGAAAGGATTTTATTATATATGGGGTCACCATTGGTAGAAAAATATGTGTATATGAACTATTTAAAATAGTTAAATAAAAACTTCAATAATCCCTTGGAATGAAGGATATTTGTTTTATTCAAAATATTGGATTCCAGAAGTTAACATGCGGATTTAAGGATATTCATTTATTATCTCTCGTGCAATGGGTGTCTCTTCATGAAACATTCACTCAGGAGTTTCCATGATACAAAAAAAATTCAAAGTCATATGTGAAATATTTTTGTGTATTTTTATTCAATGATATTTATTTGAACATATATGGAATTATAAATATAAAAATATATTTATTTAAGACTATTAGAGCTAACACATTTCTTCCCAATATTAATCTCTAATTCTATTGAAGACACCTTTTCATGGTGTTTCATTCCTTTAGGAACATAGTATATCAGGAATTGTATTTAACATATTCAAGAATAGCTATATAGATTTCAAATTTAATTAATGTGTCCAGAATTTCTTATTAAATCTCCACTTGATGAATTTTATCGCATTGAATCATTCTTGCGGGAAAGTGTAGTGGATATTTCTATTATATTTTGATGGTTTCTAAAGTTCAATTTCTAATTTTCCATATCTAGTTTATAATATTTTCGACTCTCACCTTCTTTGATGGGATTGGTCTGTTCTGATTTTGTTTTCATAGAAGGGTGAATGTCCTACCCACGTCTAGTTGTTACCTGATCAAATTTCCCTTAGTATTAGATAATGTTTTAAGAGGTGATTTCATAGTATTTTTAACCATCATTTACAATAGATTCCCAAACTATTTTTCAATTCATTCAACTATATTTCTAGTTCCACTATGATAGGATCTTGTTGGTGAAGGATTTTTACTTGAGAATTAGAGTTATGAGAGGCATGGGATTTTCTTTATTGAAATGTTGATAGTTGGAAAGTCTATGGCTATGCTTCAAAGATGTATTTTGAAACTGTATATTTTGATATAATTCTTTTTGAAATAGAGTTCATTCTTGGTTTTGAGGATTTCAAAATTCATAAAATATTTATTAGTTCTCTCTCTATCCATGGTTATCTATTGGATGTTGAGATTGTCTTTATTAATAGGAAATAAAACATTTATTAGTATATTTCACGTGATCACAATGGTCAATGAAATGATCTAGATAAGGAAATATTCCACAAACCATAAGTGGTTTTGGTTGGTCATTAGATTGGTCAAGATCTATTTCCTTACTAATGGGATTAGTTATTCTATATTTGATTCAAGCAATTGTTATTTTTTTCATTTTGTGGGATTTACCGTGGGGACTCTTCTAGTGGATGTACCGCTTGTGCAAAATTGTTGGGAATTAAAATCTCTCTTACATTGGTGACTTTTCCCTAAATTCTCCAATAAAGGATGCATCTAGAAAATTCCTATCACTATCATGTAGTCCTTAGTGGAATAAGTTTTTGTGCTAGTGTTCCTAAATGGAATGGTGTATAAAACTTTTACATAGATTCTTGAATCTCTCTAAATAATATTAGACACTCTCTCATAAGACTTTCTTGATTTCATCTATTTCCTCAAGGTGGGTCTTCTATAGGTTGAAAATAATATTTAAAGGTCCTTTGATGTTCATCCTAGGTAGTGAAATTAACTAGTTGAAAATTTTATAATCACACCCTCATAACACCTTTGAGAGAGAAGGGGAATTCAATCCATTTGATGTACTCCTCATCCAATCCTCTCTATATAAAATTAGGAAAGGTCATGGTGAAGTCCTTAATATGTCTATTTTGACCCACTATTACAAGACCATGGGAATTAAGAAATGATTAACTTTGTATAGTTTTCAATTCAAATTCATCTTGTAATGTAGGGTAGCTAATATGGTTGCTTTGTTTCGTGAAATGAGGTGCACATACATATCTAAATGTATTGTAAAGGTTTCTTTCCATTACATAGAACCTCCCACTATGGCTCTAATTATTTGGATTACATTCATGTCTCCTCATTTTTAGTAGCTTTCATTTCTATTTCATCCAACTAAGCCCTATTCCTCATTCTACTACCTTTTGTGTCCAATTACAGACTACTTTCTTTATCCTTCACAATGTCATCATTCTCATCTTCTTCACCTAAACAAGAATGCTCTACCTAGATCAGAACTAACCCAGACATGGAAATATTCAATTCCAACATTTATATCTCTATCTACTAGAATGAAAAAATAAGTGGTTTCTCTAGGAACTGGAGTCTAGCCTACATTTCCACCGTCATTTCTTGTCATGTAACTCTGTTATCCATCCTTGTCAGTAAAATTTGATGAAACTATGAGTTACTTATCACAACAACATTTTTCCTACCCTATTATGTTCCATTAACATTATCTACTTTCCATCTAACACTGATCCAACCTGTTTTTTCTTAATCTATCATGGAAACCGCAGTTTTCATTTGATGTGCTTCACCTCAACTTCCATATCTAGGGTTTCTGTGACTACCAACATGTATATTGATAAATCATTCTAAAATAACTCTCAATGAAAACACCAATTAATATGTTCTAAAGAAAATATTTTTTTAGTGTCCTATCCATTTTATTATGTTTTTAGAAAATTAGAATAATCATTTTAGTGATGATTATATATGTGTCAAAATTCAAATACAAATGCACCAAAACAAACTTTTTATAGTATCTTGTCCATTGGTAACTGGAAAAGGTAGGATGACTAGACACATGGGTAATGAGAACTAGACAGGATGAGTTGGAACTTACACCGGATTGGTAGCCTAGTTTCAGTTCTATCTCATTTAGTTGATATAATGAGGATGACTAGATGATTGATAACCATAAGGGTAAGCTCAGAGTAGTTGGGAAAAGTGTTTTGTACTTGGTAAGGTTTCCCAGATTCTATATGGTTATGGATACTCATTATAAAAGGAGAATAAATGATTGAATATAAGTTGAGGACCCTACCAGTTTGGAAGGAAAATTAGGGGAAATCGTCTACAAAGAACATTCCCATTATCAAAGGATAGTATGATCAAAGTGAAGAAACCAAAAGTACATAGTGACCCAATCATGTAATTTGGAAGGCTATAGAAGAGGCCTAGATGACGTAATCCTTTCAGGGTTTTGTCTTCGGTTATAGTGTGTCAACATGGTATTTTTTCCGTTAAGTTGAATAAGGTATCTCAGTATAATTTGGATTTAGGGGAACAACATTGCATGGAAGAGGATCAAGCACGATTATATTATACCCTTTAAAATATTTTATTATAGATGGGGTTACCTTTAGTTGGAACTTATGTGAAGATGGACCATTTAAAAGAGGGAAATACATACTTCAAGAAGCCCTCAGAATTTATTGGATTGGGTTTATTCAAAACATTTGATTCTAGAGGTGGACATGAGGATTTAGGGATAGTTATCACTTCAAATAATGGGTATCCCTTCATGAAACATTCACTCAGGATAATCCATGCTATGGGATAATATCAGTGTGAGTCATGAAGGAATTATGTTGTCTCATCTTCAAATAGATTTTTGTGGTCTAGTGTTTAAATAGATTTGTCTCGTCTTGTTTTCAAAAAGATTTAACCTATTGAAATGTTTTTTAAATAATTTTTTAATTTAAATATTTAATTAGAAAATTATATATATATATATATATATATATATTATAAAAGTATTTATGAAATTGTAAATAAATATATATATTAAATAATTATAAAACTGTATTTAAATAATAAATTGATTTATAATGTTTATAATTATATATTAATATATTTATTAATGTATTTATATAAATATATTTATAATTATATATCAATGCTAATTAAATATATTTGTTGATAATGATAAATAAAAATAAATATATATATTTTTAAATAATTTTAAAATTACAATAAATATATTTATTATATTTATAAGTATGTAGAAATATCTTTTAAATATATTTATTTATAATTATAATTACAAATAAATATATATTTAAATAAATATAAAATTATAATAAATATTTTTAAATAATAAAAATAGTGATTATATTTACAATTATATATATTTATATAATGATATAAATATATATTTCTATATAAATATACCAATGCGGTGCAGATCATGAGGTATAATTATATAAATATATGTAATTTATTAAAGTCAATTTGGTCCAGGTGAGCTTGTCACTTGCTTCCCTCATGAAAAAATGACCCGGGATCAATTCTCGGGCACTGTCCTTCTTGGGGTACTAAGGGTATTATGTGATGGGCCAGGTTAACCACCTATGGTGGCCTATGATGTTACACAAGTGGTGTGATGATATTCCCCCACCCACCGACATGGGGTGTTGGATGATGCCCCGCCACAGTGGGGAGGGATGTTGGGGGGTTGTCGACCCCAGTTTGTGGAGGTGCCCCTGCCTAATGGTTGGGAGTGGCAACACTCGGCTGGGATGGCCAAGCATGTTTGACAGGAAACGAGGGGTGTCGAAAGGTAGTGTGACATATGAACAGTGTTGGAGGGATGTATCTCGGTTATGACTGCGGTTGCTAGCATGAAAAATTCATCTCATGGTGTGAGTGTGGCGCTGCAACGAGCAAGGGTGAAGGAGGGTGACCGAATGGCGATGGTGGTGTATGCATGTTGCAATGGCAGGGGTGGACGAACAACTCCTCCAGTGGTGCGAGTCGTAGTTTGCAATAATGGTAGGGGTGTATGCAGGCGGCATGGGAGCAAGTGTATGGCAAGGGTGCATGTAGGTGGTGGGAGTGTGTGTTTCCCTAAAATTGTACCCCTAATCACCTATAATATAATATAATTATATAGAAATATATATATATATATATATATATATATATATATATATATATTAGTTATTTATGTAATTTTATAAATACAAAATTTTATATATTAATACATATATATAATTATATAGTAATATAAATATATTTATAAATATATCAAAATATTTATAAAAGTATTTATTTATAATTATAATTATAAATAAATATTTATATACATTTAAATAATTATAAAATTATAATAAATAAATTTATTATATTTATAATTTTATAAATATATATAATTATATAAATATATACAAATATTTATAAATATAATTATTTATAATTATAATTATAAATATATATATATCTATATATATCTTTATATTTATTATATGTATAATTTTACAAATATATATACTAATATAAATATATAATTAATATTAGATCTTTATTAGTTCTTTTTTAGTGCTAATGAAGATACCCCTTTATTAATGCTAAAAAATCTCTAATAAAATGTCTCTCTTTATTAGTGCTAAAATTTTAGCGCTAATAAAGATTAGATTTATATGAGCTTTCTACTTTATCACTAATAAAACTACTCGTTATCCATGCTTTTTGTAAAGCACTGATAAACACCTTACCATATCTTATAAAAGAATCCTAACTGGAGGCTTCTCTCTCGCACCTTCAATCTCTCATAGAACCCTACCCCTATCGTTGCTCTCGATGAACCCTACTGCTACTATCACACTTTATCTTTAGCGAATTTGCTAGAGAATCATTCTTCTCCGACTATAAGTTATATGACGAATAACTACACCATGTCACGTCTTTTCATGAAATCATACAACCTCTGCACCACACGAACCCCTACACCACATCCCACCCCTGCACCACATCGCACCACCAATGCACCACATCACACCACTCATACACCATAATGCACCACCCCTATTTTCCTATTTATAAACCCTTATCCATGAATTCATCCAGTGAATCATCCTAAAAAATAAAGTGTTGGAACTAAAAAAATCAAGAAAACAAAAATTCACCACATTGAAAAAACATGATTTAGAATATTTTATTTTTTTGTATAGATATTTTCGAGATATATCCCTCATATTATGGATTCATATTCCATTTAATAATATGTAGAGAAACTATCAGTTCTCAGAGGAACAAAACTATACAAGTGGATAATATGTATAAATATTTACAGGGAATATTAGTTCAAAGATAAAATTCCAAAAAAAATCATGATTTTTTGATGATATGTGTCTGATATGATCAATATAGTCACAGAACGAAATATTAAATAATTATCCACCAAGACAAATAAAATAAATAATGGTGATCGACTAACCATAGAATATGAATAAGAGGGTGAATTGATGTCATGGTGAAAGTTCAACATAACGAATCTGTAATGTTATATGTTTTTCATTAAATATGATTATACATATTAAAATCTTGAAACATAATGGGTGTTTTAGTGGAGTTTTAGTGATCTTTGACAATGAAACTATATTTGAGCATGTTATTATTCCCATTACAAGTAATGTTAAATTTGATAAATAACACTAATACAAATTACAAGACTATATTTCTATAATAATATTGGAATAAATAATGAAAATTAATATGAGGTGGAAGGGATTCCATTTTAAGAAATCTATATTTTCAATATTAAGAGGTTTTTTATATCTATTATTACAATGAGTATTAAAATATACATATGATAATTATATTCCAACAATCGTTTTTCAATTACAAAAATTATCAACTTTATGTATTGAATAAATAATGATGAAGGCGGCATGGATTATCATCTTAATTATCATGTATGATATGATATTAAAAATTTTATATAATTAAAACCACGAAATCCATTTTTTTCATTTTCCCATATATATAAAATAAAAATAACTCATACATTAAATCATATCAATATTGGAAAACATTCTTATCATAATATCATATAAACTTTAGATAAACACTTCCTAAATATGTAAACATCGTTCCATGACATCAAAAATGTTTACATTAGCCACTAATGTCAAGTTTTAGAGATTAAATTGAAGATGGAGAAACAAATGTAATATATTAGTGAGATGACCCAACCATAACATTCATATATATTATAACATTACACTTGATTATTTATTAAAACTCACAATAAATCACAACTCCAAAACCTATAGGTTTAGTGTTTTTGAATATTAGATTCATAAATTATTTATTTTACAATGAAGTGTACATTTCTTCCATAATTACATCACTCTTGACCCCCTTCTAAACATATAATATGTAAATTTAATATTCATAACCAATGGAATGGGTTGGATCAAATTCTTAGTATGGGTTAAAACATGATAGATATTAATCATAAAATTTTTGGAACATAAGTGAGTAGAAGATGTGTATGTGGGTATGAGAACATTATCAAGGTATATGACCAAAACATAAAGGAATCATATCCAATAGAATATGAATCATAAAACATAACACAAATCACAACATGAGTGATTTGGTATATCATATGAAATAATATAGATGATTGGGGTGCATAAATATGCATAGAACACCATATGAATATGTCATGGATCATTTCCAAGACCATCATCACATAGTGTACAAAATGTCCCATAACATAGTGGACTATGAAAATCTATCATATCATATAACCTAAAATGTTATGAGATATATTATTTTCATAATTCATTTTAGGGGTATATAATTTTGGGTCCACCCTTTAAAACATGATAAACCATACTTATGTGTTCCACATAAACATTAAAACATTCATAAATTCATCGTAGAATGATAAAACTATGATAATGAAAATGGTTTTATTAAAAATTCCATAAGGAATAAAAATAATCAATCTAAAGAAATAAATTGGATAGTTTCATTGAATCATATCCAGAAATAAAAATGATAAACATCAAGGGATATTTCTTTGGATGATAAACCATTCAAATAAAGTTAATAAAAATTTTATATGATATAAACGTATATATTTTTACATATTTTACATTAAAATAAAATTTTATGAATAATATTTTAACAGGGTAAAGAGACATATAATAAAAAATATTCTTGATCCCCATTTACTAAGAAAACATTAAATATTAGTCTCATAAAGAATATAAAATGATGTGATCGAAGAAATTATTTGAGAATAAAATATAAAAGAAGATAGTTAAAAAGATTCATCTTGTATTTTTGTGAGTAATTAAAATTCAATTGATAGTGACCTTAAGAAATCATAGGAGTATATATAAGGATATAAAAAAATAATCTGAAATATATAGTCATGGAGTATAATGATTCATAACTGAAAAAATAGATAAATATGGTTCCACTTAGAAACATAATTTCTGGTGAATTATAAACATATGATGGAAAATGGGAAAAATACATGTAAACCTAAAAAATAATAAATAGAGAAGAAAATAAATTGGAATTTATTCAGAAAATAGATTAAATTTTTCTCATGGGAATTTTCTATATATACAATCTCAATTTCAAAGAGATATTGGAAGAAAAACTCTTCTAAATTTGTTATTGTTTGAATCAAAATTTAATGAAAGATATAACTTGAGATGGATTTATAAATATCTTGACGAGATGGAATAGAACATTTTTTCATATTCCTATCTATTTTTGGGTGTTTGGATTCCTCATGAGGGAGTTTGAAGGTGTTGTGAAATATTGGTAGGAGTTTTGGCCATTTAAAGGGCCACCATATCATAGTTTTGGGCTTGGTGGTGGTTATGATGAGTGTGCATGATGGAATTTGGTTCTCTGATGATTTGAGAAAGCTGCATGGTATTGGGGCACAACATGGGGAGTGAAACTACTAGGGTGGTCGTATTAGTTGGAATTTTTCCCAAGTAGGTTGCCTATATGAAATAGGGACCCCTAAAACACCTCTGGTGGAGGGTGCTTTCAATTAAACATGTATCTATAGAATACAAACCTAAATAGGTTTATGGGGAGATCATTGGGTTCTTTATTATCCTTAAGCATGAACTAAATGGTCTTCTCAAGATTACGAACATCCTTAGGAATAGGTGGTTGGGATAAATCTATATCAAAGATGTTTGATTACCGTCCATCATCAATAAAGATACTATTTGTATTTTTGTTGTGATGGTATATTCTTTTTGTGTGTCTCTATTGTACCATGGGGTGGGGTGGGGTGTGGGTGAATTAAATAGACCAATTTACCCAAATTCTATTACCTAATGACTCAATCATATTACACCTTTAATCCTATTAATTAGGCACCTAATAATTGATGATGAATTCATGGAGTGGAATGGTTAAATGTGGACATGAAGTAGTTGGAAGGTTCTGCATTCGTCTACCTTTTTGTTTTTTAAAATGGAATGAAAATTTAATTACCCAAATACACCCACACCCACATCTTCACCCTTAAAATATCTATATTCAACTATATATATTATTGTTAATTAATGTAAAATATTTAAAAATATATTTTCATCTTTATAATAACATTTATATATTATATTTTATTAATTAATTTTATATATTTATATGTTTATATATTAATGTATATTAATATAATAAGTATTGTAATTATATTTAAACTTTATAATAACATTCATGTGTTTTATATTTTTAAACATGGATATGTGAGAGCTTGTTATATGACCTGAAGAACAAATGGATTGAATGTCCAATACATAGCCTGAAGACCATGTACTGTATTAGCATTAGATAAGGGTAAACTAAATTAAGTAAGAGTAAAACATAAACATGTACAAATTAAGTAAGGAAAAAAAGTTTAGTACGGGTTAAAAAATAAAAAAATGTATGATAATGTTATGTAAGGGTAATACAAAGTTATGTAATTTTAAACTAAAGTTAAGTAAGGGTAAAGTAATGTTATGTAGGGGTAACCTAATGTTAAGTAAGTGTAAAAAACGTTAAGTAAGGGTAAAACTAAAGTTAATTAAGGGTACAAAAAATTATGTTAGGGTAAAATAAAGTTAAATAATAGTAAATAGAAGTTAAGTAAGTGTAAAATGATGTTATTTATGGGTAAACTAGTGATATGTAAGGGTAAAAGGATGTTTTGTAAGGGTAAAACAAAGATATGTAATGGTAAACCTAATTAATGTAAGGGTAAGTAATATTTATGTAATGGTAAAACAAATTTATGTTAGGGTAAACTAACAATTTTATAGGTTAATTAATGGTAACCTGAAGTTATATAAGGGAAAAATAAAGACAATTAAGTGTAACCTAAAGTTAATTAAAGGTAAAACAAATTATTGTAAGGATAAACTAATGTTATTTAAGTGTAATATTACGTAATTTAAGGGTAATACAATGTCAATTATGGGTAAACTAGAGTTATTTAAGTGTAAAAAATTTAATCATGGGTAAAAATGAAGATGAGTAAGGTTAAAACAAATTTAAGTAATGGTTAACAAATGTAAAGTGAGGGTAAAACAAAGATAAAAAATGCTAATCTAAATTTAGTTAAGGGTAAAACTAAAGTTAAGTAAGAGTAAAATAAATTTAAGTAAGTGTAAACTAATTTTATAAAAAGATAAACTAAAATTAAAGTATAAAATAAAGTTATGTGGGGGGAAACAAAGGTATGTAAGAGTAAACTATTGCTTATTAAGGGTAAAATAAAGTTAAGTAATTATAAACTAAATCTAAGTAAGCGTTAAACAAAGTTATGTTAAGGTAAAACATAAGTTAATTAAGGGGAAACCAAATTTAGGAAATAGTAAAATAAGGCTAGGTAAGTATAAAAGACATTTAAGGGTAAAAAAATTTAAGTATGGTTGAAAATAAATCTTTGTAAGGGTAGATAAATAAGTATAAAAAAAGTTAAGTAAGTTTAATAAAAAGCTATATAAGGGAAAAAAATTAATAACAAGTTTTTATATATTAATATTAATATAAAAACATTTTTAAATATATATATTAAACAATATAATAATAAATTTAATGTCCCTTCCCATCTTACCATCAAACTGGTATCCCGACCGATGGGTCACATGGCCTCAAGTGTGTATCCCCATCCGCCATAGGCTGCTAACTAGAAGATAGGGTCTTAGGAGGTGATTATGGGGAAAATATACCCTCGTATTATAGTACCACATTGGTCAAAAAAACTAAATATTAGACAACATCAAAAGTAGTAAATAAATAGATAGCATTGAAGCAATAAAATAATAATATTCGATTGAACAAAAGTGGCCAACGCCAGTTTGTACAAGGTAAACATGTAAAAATTATGTTACATAAACTAAAGTAGTTAACATACAATATTCTTATCAATAACATTAAAAATAAATAAATGGTAGTAGATTCCCAAGGGTGATCTCCATGAGAATCTAGAGCTCCAGCTCAGTCCTTTTCTCCTAACTCCCACGTACAAGAACACAACAACAAGAAAAGTCCAAGGTCCATAGTCCTGCGAACAAGATATTGTACTCATGTACCCTGGTGTAATGGAAGCACGAGTAGGGTGTGAGATATAAATCTCATTAGGTTGTCACCCATGGAGTCAAACCCAAATCCATACAGTGCAACATATATTAAGAAATGTGTTGGTATAACAAGTATAATAAATAGAACTGAATAAACATAACATCCCATTCTAAAGGACACCCAGCGGGTCTTCATACTTTATCCCATGGTTGGTATGTCTAATCATGTCACTTCATATATATATATATATATATATCGTATCATTATATATATATATATACCTATAGATATATGTTGGGAAGGATCGGAACGTATCCACCACCATCCAATTCCTGGGGAAGCTCTCATGGTCTATCCCCTAAGATAATTCCAAGATATATGTCCATATATATGTGTTGCTAAGGACTGGGACATAACCCACTATCATCCAATTCTAGGGGAAGCTCTCATGGTCTATCCCTTAACCCAAATCAATGATCTCTCACGGTCTCTTGGAATACACGTACTCATAGGATCGGGATGTACCTACAGGAATCCATCTCTAGGGGATCTCTCATAGTCAATCCCCTAGCTCTAAATATTGGTAGGACCGGGGCATACACAAAGGAATCAATCACCAAGGGATATCTCATAGTCTATACCCGGGCTCTAGTAGGGATAATCACATTTTCATACCTCCTAAGGGTTCTCACATTCCCTTTTCTACACAAGCCTATATGACGTAATCTGTTATATCATAAAATGCATGAGGTATTTAACACTAATACATATCATTAACACATTTAACTTCCATACAAGGAGGATTCATCACATATATACTTACGTAAACACATCTTCAAAAGTTCAATTAAATCTTTGGCATATGCTTGGTCACATTCATGCACACCTCACTATATGATGCATAACCTTATCATACATGTCCTTTATCAAACCCATATGAGGTTTTTATCACAATTATAAAACCATCATATATATTTATAATTTAATACATCATGGAATTACTCTTATGCATTTAATAGACATATTAAATCCCATTTAAAAAATTCTGAAGTAAATCATTTAATTGGTGAGTCATCCTCTACAGTTTCAACTCAATCAATTTTCCTAAATATGTAAAATTGGATTACATGATACAAATTCCAAGGAAGGTGACAAGTTTATTTCATTTAAAGGATGACACTATCTCATTTAAGCCATCCTAATCATTGTTATTCACCTTAACTGATTCAAGAACTCAATTAAAACAAGGTAATGCCATTTATCAATCCCAAGGGTCAAATATGAAGGAAAAGTCATGGAAACAACTGAAATGACCACATGGTAAATTCCAATTCCAAATGGACCAAACAACCATGGGGTGTCTTGGTTTCATTGAAACACACATGAGACAAGGGCCACTTCATTTAAAATAAAATCCAATATCTAATCCATCACATCAAGGCATAAAATGCTATGTACCACAAAGGGGAACTCCTTTCATAACTTCAATAAGGCCAAGTATCAACATGTTATATACCAAACATAACATCAAGGTAATAAAGTAGTCAAGAATAAAACTCTACTCACTATTGTTTATATTGAAGGAAGTGCACCATCATTGGATGATTTTTATTACAAAATAATGACATTTCTTATTAAAAAATAATTTATCACATTTAATAATTTTTTTTAACTTTATCAATGGAATAATTTAATATAAACCATAATACATTAACTAAAATCAAATAATAATGTGATAATCAATTAATTAATGAATTAATAAAATCAAATGGAAATGAAAATGGACCCTGCCTCCAAATTAGACAAAACCAATCTACTTTGGCACTCAAAGATTTTACTGGTGACCACTTGAAACTGCTTCACTTGCACACACATGATTTCATATATATATATATAACCCAATGTACATATTCCCCTTTCCGTGAGGGAATACATACATGGAAGATATTTATTTATTTATGTACATACCTATTTGTGTGATTTCATGCCTTCAAAGATGACCAAAACTCAATACAACAAATTACTAGGCATCTTAAATCATCAAAGGACCCAAAATAAACTAGGATAAATAAAATAGTAGAAATAAAACTTCACCTCGAATGGTGTCGGTGAACCAAATATAACTGAAACACTTCTCATTAAATGGAGGTTTCTATAACAAAAATGAAGGGGTCTTGAGAGACCCTTCGCATAACCTATCATCGAAGAAAAACTAAAAAATGCATCAACCCTTAATCTAGAGTTCTGGACGAATGAAAATAAGGTGGTATGGAGACCAAAAATCAGCTAGAAGTTTAAGATGATGGAGAAAAGAGGCTTACCGTAAATATTCAAAGAATAAATCTAAAGTAAATATCATTGTAATCATGAACTAGAGGAGTCCTTGTGGAGAGGTAGGTCACGCCATATGAGGTTTAGATGAGGGGAGTCTTGCGACTTAGGTTAGGGGGAGGGAGGGTTTAGTTATGTTTTTGACTTATTTTTATTTTAATGAAATTAAATCCATTTTTAAAAATAGGTCACCATTTACAGTTTGGGATGCATGGTTTGGAAAATTTTGTGCCAACTGTGCACCCTCCACTGGACATGTTGGCCCCCCCACACGGGTTGGCCTCGTAGTTTGGAAACCATGCCCCCGACATGTGATGAATAGTGTTTAGGTACTGCCTCTTCCACTAAATATGTGGGCTAGAAACATAGTTTCACAAACTATGCATAGATCATGCAATAGCCACTGCCCACCTATAATAAGATGTATGGTTTCCTACTTTGTGGAACATGGTTTCCAAAAAACTTTTTTCCTCTATAGGTCCTTCAAAACATTTTTCTCCCCAGTCTGGAACTCTTGAAAATCATGAAGACCTCCAAGGGTCCTCTCGGGCCATCACCCATGTCCGAAAACATCACTTGAATGGATCCAACTCTATGAATTTAATTCTAAAGCTTGGTTTTAAAAATTACCCATCCGGTTAAAGAAAAGTTCAAATTATCATTGTATTTTCATTTGGTTTAAATAATAGGATGTTACAACCTTTCCACGTTAGAACGTATCATCCCCGATAATCCTTTTCGAACAATATAACATCACCCAACCTCTATGGGTTGTGAAGCTTCATTCCAACGATCACGTTACATTTCAAAATAACTATCACGCCTTCAAGAATACGTTTAAACACACAGGAATTAAGACATTAAAACCTGATTCAACACTCGATTTACAACTAAAACATTGTGGAAGCACTAACCCGATCCCATTAAACTAGAGACAATATCACATCATCATCTCATCATTAAACTGGCCAAAGGTTCCTCCCACCTTAGCCATCAATGTTAGAAAGTAGAAATTTATAAGTAACTATACCTTACACCATCATAATTTCGAAAAACACATGCATCTAAGTGTTTTAATGATGTGTGATTTGAAATGATCAAATAGTTAATTAACCATGTAACTCAAAGACCAAGTCAAGACATCTCTTCTTGTAAATCCCTGACTAACACAAACCGCACTCGTGTCCGCCCAAAGGCATGCCTTAGAACGGTTCTTCCCCAACCTTATTAATTTAACATGAGAGGAAAATAGTTGAGAAACTTTAGCTGATTATTTGAGAAGACACCCGACTTAGATGGTCGGAATTTTATAAGTGGAACTATGATTCCCTCTCTCAAGGAATCCCTCATTTACAATGAACACACCCACCAAAGTCACTAACTGACTCCCAATGCCATCACATGGTCAATTTAAGATGGAAACCATTTATCCAGTGTGAAGTGATGAAAGAGTTCACCCAAAAAACCCATCATATTTTAAAACTTTAGAATGTATTAAGACTGAAACTCTCTTATTGTATCTTGGATGAAATCAAGATAGGGGTCATGCTTGTTGATTATAAGAGTACACTAAGAGGAGAACATAAATTACTAGAAGATCAGTCGAACCACTACAGGTTTAATTATAATGAATAAAGATCAACTTCACCTTCCAACACAACAATATTAACTGAACACATGCATTCACTACCCATGGAATTCCATGGTTGATTATGTTACCACCAAAGTCAATCCAATCTCAACAGTGCTTCATAAGTGTTTCCTATACTGTAAACCACATCATCCTCATGCTTCCAAGAAAGGACCGACATGTTTTAAAACATTCAAGCCTTAATGGAACTCAATAAACATTGACAATTTCCAAATTTTCCTCTTTGGTGTGTTCTTTTTACTTTTAAGGCACCTTAACTAGAGCTTACATGAGACTCCCTTAGGAGTGTCCTAGTCATCAAAAAAAGATAAAATCTCTACTCACAAGTGGAACAGATCAAAAACACCATAAAAGAATGTGTGATGATAATATAAACCATGATCACCACATCAAGAATACATGGAATCCAAACCAATGAGATCAGTGTGTCAAAACACCTGAGTCATTAGAAACTCCATCACTATAATTGGGAAAAATTTGATTCCATAATGCTCAGGTCATTCTACTTAGAGATAACCTATAACGACCCAATGTTTCATTAATGGAAATCCATATTGATCTAGTTAAATGTCTCTTTATGTAAAAAATTTATATAAAATGTCAACTTCTTTGGTTTTATGTTAAGAATTGTGACCATTACTTTTATAGCCGTTGAAAAGTGATCACATGATTAGTATAAATATAGGGCTTTATCAAATCCAATTTACTCAGAAAAAAGATGTGATGGCCTCATCCAGAAGAAATTCTCCATACGAAGCCCATTTGTCGAAGCTCGGAAAAGACGTGGCTTCCTTCGGCTTCACTCTTGACCAAGCCCAAGCTGAGCTTCATCATGTTAAGCTCGAATGGGACCATCTACGGGAAAAGTGGAAGTTGATAGAGATTACCACTCGAGCGATGTTATCTGAGCCACCCCAAGAGTCTTTCACCATCGCACACCTTACCCTTAGGTCTTATGCGGATGTTTTAAGAGGTTATGTAATAAATCTCTAGTAATATGTTCATTTATATTATTTTTTGTCTATAATAATGAATATACCTTCTTGTAATTATTGATACATTGTAAATATTTTTTAAATTACAAATAGTGTTTTTAGTTATTATTTAATTAAGAAATATATTTTATTAAATTAATGGATTTTTGAATTAAATAATATTTTAATAAAATATTATTATTATTTTAAAATAATTTTTATTATATATATAATTGATCATATAATTTTATGAATTCCATTATAATTTTTATTAAGGTTTGAAAGCTATTTATGTCAAAACCCGTGAATTTTCGATAAATGGCGGCTTTTATTTTAAAAGGGAAAATTAACATATTTAGAAAACTACTTAGATAAAATAAATGATATTTCTGGAATTAGGACATCGAAATTATCCAATGGTGATTTTTTCATAATTTTATGAGACAGTCAAATTTTTGGGTAAAAATTAAATATCGTTTGAATATATAATGTGTTTTATGACATCATAATGACCCAATAGTGATTTAATAAAATACTATAAGCTTTATGTTAGGCCAATATATGTTTTACCATTAAAATAATGTGATTTTTCTTTTGTTTGACTTACTTTTAAAATCATTAATGAACGCCTCAAGACTTATTAAACACATTGTCTTTTTAAATTGTATTCCATGGGAGTGTGACTCACCTCCACATAAGCAACCCTATTATTTTATAAATTTCGGACTTTGGACTTATAAAATATTTTTTTCCACTTCCCTTTTCCAAAAACCATGGGCAAAAACCATGGGATGGTTTTTGGTTTGGATTAATTTAATGTAAGGGGACCCAAACCTAAATAATAAATAATTCTTTCACCTTTCCTATATAAACCCACCCAAGCACCCAATTCTTCCTCACTAAAAGCCTTTGGAATTCGTCCAAACTCTACCCTACTCTCTCTAGAATCCTCCCAAGGTGCCCCCAGCTCCAAAGAAGCCTCTCTCAAGCCTTTGGAAGTACGCTTCCAAGTAAGGGTTTTCTTCTTCATTTCTCATTTTGTCCAATTTTCTTTAAGTTGTTTTGACCTTTTAATTTAAATTATCAATGTTGGGGTATGGTTTCGCACCTCCCTCATACTGTCCTATTTATGATTGAATGATGGGATACCTCTTTCTCTCTCATTAAATGCCTCCCATGTACACCCGTTACTATGCCAATATTCTGAAAGGAACTTCTCTCTCCTCTTTTACATTCAAGCAATAATTTTGTATCATGAATATAAATTCCATTAAACTTTTTGGTACATGTATATATATGACCTCCTTACTATCCATTACATGTAAATATGATGAGTAACCCCTTCATCTCTAATCAACCTTTTTTTATGAATTCTTATGTCACATCGTTATGCTGCCAAAATCGCACCGATTTTCTAAGCCAATGTCATTGTGTAGTGAATACCATGCCCATTTCTCCATCAATGGTATTCACCTTTATGAAAATTTACTTATTGATTATAAAGTTTCATGTATTAATTCCACATTCCTTTATCATGGAATAAATGATTATGTTTTATGAGTCCATGTTTTATGATCCATGTGGCACACTTATGCATGAAATGAAAT
Source organism: Viscum album (assembly GCA_963277665.1). Taxonomy (NCBI): domain Eukaryota; kingdom Viridiplantae; phylum Streptophyta; class Magnoliopsida; order Santalales; family Viscaceae; genus Viscum; species Viscum album. Next base: position 1,035,773,616 of record OY728130.1, read on the forward strand.
GTTTAAGGAGGGTGCACCCTTATAGTGCTCCAATGCAATGGGTAAAGTATAGTATCATGATACGTCATGTGAAATGAGTATTGACTCATGCTAATTTAAGTTCAACAATGGTTTACTTGTGATTCATGTGCAATGAGGATTTACTCATGCTCCATGTTCAATGAGCCTTGGCTCATGCTAATTCCATGTTAAGTGTTGTTGCCACATTTCCATGTTATGATTATCATGCTTTATCATGCCTTTATGTTCATGTTTATCTTGTGCTCTATTGATATTCCTATTGTCTGACATGTATTGTACTCCTCATGTATTCCATGTTTATTCCCTTATTGGGCTTTATAGCTCACCCCCTTTTTATACATGTCTTCAGGTTATCCCATGCAATACTAAGTACGAGGGAATGTAGTGGTCATGTAAAGGAAGTTTTCAATAAAGATGTTTTATTTCTAGTTTTAAGTTGTTATTTAATGATACTAAGACTGAAATACACTAGACCTCTCAATCTTCCATGTTTTATCAAGTTAATCGTTTATGTAATAAATCATGTTTAAATTTGTAATAAAAGAGGGGTTGTCATAGTTGGTATCAGAGGATAGGTTTAGTTATTTTTGGGATTATGATTAAAAAACCCTAGTAAAGACATTGAGACAAGACTAAGTATAATAAAAACATCCCCATGTTTTGGTAAGTACTGAGTAAGTGGTTTATCAAACAAATACATCCCTGTCTGGATACAAACAAATAGAGGCGGCTCTAGCACAGATGTATCCTAGGGGTTAAACTCGAAAACACCGCTTTGAGCTAGACTCGAACAGGAACTGGTGCACGACAATGGGCCTTGCTGCACTCTTGGTTATGACACTCCCATGGGATATGTTTTGATAAATTCACAAGCTTAGTATGAACCCTTATTAAGGGAATTAAAAAAATTCCCCTAAGAATATAAGTTAGAAAGTAGATCATGAAAATCCTAGATTGAAGCCTAAAGAATCATGAGTTTATGAAATTCAAGTTTATTTATAATTCATCAACGTTTGTCTTTGGTTTACCCTTTATGTGTTACCCCTAACTTTCCTTTTATTCCATCCAATTTCTGGTAATAGGAGGAATCGGGCTAACAACCGTTGTGAAGATCAGTGTGATGAATATACTAATGAGATGCCCCATCCAATGGTAGAAGGAATCACGAACTTTTTCATGCTTCTCTCTCAGCTAACTCAAGTTTTGAATTGAAATACAGGTCAAGAAGAATGTTAAACCCCCCCTAAAAAATAACAAGTCGCTATCGAGAGCTTCATGAGATAAAGGCCTCTTACTTTTAGTGGATCATATGATCCCACAATCATTGAACAATGGATCAACTCCATTGAAAAACTCTTCTCCATCATTCAATGTTCGGAACAAGAGAACGTTCTCCTGACGGCTTATCGTATGGAGGGTGAAGCTGATCAATGGTGGATGTTGATCAAAAATACAAAGCCTGAGGAGGAGATCAAGGCATTAGAATGGAAGGATTTCCAGAAGATGTTTTTCAACAAATATTTCCCATGCACCCTCTGGCTTAAGATGGAAAGTGACTTCCTTTCCCTCAAGAAAAAAGACTAAGAATCTGTTGGAGCATATGAGGCAAACTTCACAAGGCTTGCATGATACGCTTCCGGCTTTGTCGTTACCCCTGAATGCAATGTTGACCGCTTCTTTGGTGGGCTGAAGCCTAGCCTGTGGAAAGCATTGGCGATCCATGACTTCGACAACTATGAGGAAATTTTCCGATGTGCCCTCAAGGTCGAAATGGAGATAGGAGAATCATAGGGGTATCATGGAGATAAGAAGCGTAAGGTGGAATTCAATGTTGGTGGTCCGATAGATAAATCCAATGGTGCTAAGAAGATCCAGCACCCCACTTTCCAAAAGTGCAGAAAGAAGCACCCTAGAAATTTCCTTAAGTTGACAAGGAAATGCTTCAGGTGTGGAAAAGAAGGGCACCTAGCTGTTAACTATTGGCAAGAAAGACCAATGGTTGCGACAGAGAAGAGGAATGCTCCGTTCGAACCTCAATGCATTGTTCAATGCTACAAATACAATGAACCGTGGCATCTTGCAAATCAGTGCCCAAATCCAAGGGTTTTCAGAGGCAACCAACAACCTCCATGGCAGCAAGGAAGAGTTTTTTCCATCACTTCTGCCAAAGTCAACCCCGACAACGAAGTGGTGATAGGTACGCTAGTTATTCATTCAATAATATCGAACGTACTTTTTGATTCAGGTTCTACGCATTCTTATATCTCTCTAAAGTTTAGTAGAACAATCCCAGCACCACCACAAATCATGGAAGTGAAGATGTCGGTGACTACGGCAAATGGGGAAATCATTGCATCCCATGAATATAAGTCCTCCCCTGTTATAATCTGTGGATTCAATTTCCCGGAAAATCTCGTCATACTCCCTCTGGTGGAATTTGATGCAATTCTTAGCATGGATTGGCTTTCCTTATATAGATCCAACATAAATTGTTGGGAGAGGAAAATCTCACTCCATATAAAGAATCGACCCCCCGATTCTTTACAAGTGTAAGGAGGAAGATGAATCTCCTTTAGCTCCATCATCTCAAGCATGGATATTACTGCCCTTTGAGAACGCGTATCCGGCTCAGATGATTGAGTACAAGGAAGAAACCATCCTTGAAGAAATGCATATTGTGAGGGAATTCGCTGAAGTGTTTCCCGAGGAACTGCCTGGTCTTCCTCCTAGAAGAAATTTTGAATTCTCAATTAAACTTATACTAGGGGCGCTACCTATATCCAAGACTCCATATAGAATGTTTGTTGTGGATGTTGAAGAGCTGAAGAAACAACTATAGAAGAATATGGATAAATGGTTTATATGCCCAAGTGCTTCACCATGGGGTGCACCAGTCCTCTTCTTCAAGAAGAAGGATGGGTCAATGCGGCTTTGCATCTATTATCGTGAACTTAACAAAATCACGATAAAGAAAAAGTTTCCACTTCCATGGATCGATGACTTGTTCGATCAACTGTGTGGATCACAATACTCCTCCAAGGTAGATTTACTATCGGGGTATTATCAAGTAATGGTGAAAAAGGAAGATGTCCCCAAGACTACTTTTCATACAAGATACGGGCACTATGAATTCATAGTAATGCCTTTAGGACTCAACAATGCTCTAGAAATCTTCATGGACATGATGAATAGAGTCTTTAGAGATTACCTAGACAAATTTTTGGTAGTCTTTATAGATGATATTCTAATATACTCCAAAAACAAAAAGGATCATGAGGAGAATTTATGAACTGTACTGGAGAGTTTGTGCAAGGAGAAGCTCTATGAAAAGTACAACAAGTGTGAGTTATGGTTGAAGGAAGTCTCATTCATGGGACATATCATCATATGCAATGGGATATCTATGTATCCCTCCAAAACAGATGCAATTGAGGGATGGTCGAGGCCAACATCGGTAACGGATATTTGTAGCTTCTTGGGGTTAGCTGGATATTATCGACGATTTGTGAGAAATTTCTCATGATTTTCCAAACCTCTTACCAAACTAACATGAAAGGGAGTAAAGTTTTCTTGGAGTGATGAATGCGAAGAGAGCTTCAAGGAGTTGAAAATAAGGCTTATCACTGCGCCCGTGCTCACATTACCCACAAGTGGTTAAATTTTTGTAGTATTCAGTGATGCTTCAATGAAGGGATTTGGCTGTGTACTGATGTAGAATGATAAAGTGATATCCTATGCCTCAAGGCAGTTGAAAATCCTGGAGCGAAAATATCCAACGCATGATCTGGAGTTGGCAGCGGTAATCTTTGCCTTGAAAATCTGGCGGCATTATAACTATGGGGAGAAATGTGAGATATATACTGACTACAAGAGTCTTAAATATATATTCACACAGAATGATCTTAATATTCGCCAGAGAAGATGGATAGATCTCATCAAAGATTAAGACTATTCAATATATTACCACCCTGGGAAAGCGAACAAGGTGGCAGATGCCCTAAGTAGAAAGGACCCAGCGATTCTATCAATGATGAGAATTGAGAAGGATCCAATCTTCTTAGACTTGATGAATATGGACATGGGAATCATGAAGAAGGGAACATCATCAATCCTTTCACAAATGATTTCTCAATTGTCTCTTTTGGAAAGGTTAATGGATGCTCAAAATGATGATATGGGAATTCATGAAAAAGTGGAAGCTATCAAAAAAGGTAAATCCTCGAATTTTAATGTTAATGAATAAGGAATTGTGCGATTTGATAAAATACTATGTGTTCCATCAAGTCTGAAGCTGAAGAAGGAACTTTTGTATGATGCAGATAGTTCAAATTTCTCTATTCACCCCGGGAGCACAAAGATGTATCGAGATATCCAAGAAAACTTTTGGTGGGATAATAGGAAAAAGGAGATCGCTGAATATACATAAAAGTTTCTGGTGTGCCAGAAAGTGAAGGTAGAGAGGAAAAAGTCTAAGGGGATGATGCAACAATTTCCCATACCATAATGGAAATGGGAGAACATCACCATGGACTTTGTCACCGGACTTCCAAGGAAATCCAAAGGCAACAATGCAATCTAGGTTGTTGTGGATCGTCTTACAAAGACTGCACACTTCATTGCTATTCGGGAGGATTTCTCATTGGATCAACTGGCATGAATATATATCAGGGAAGTGTTATGGCTGCATGGAGTACCACTATCTAATGTTTCTGACCGAGATCCAAGATTCACCTCTATGTTTTGGAAGAGTCTTCAACATGCTCTGGATACTGAACTAAACATCAGTACGGCCTATCATCCTCAAACTGATGGCCAATCCAAGAGGTCTATCCAAACACTTGAGGACGTGTTGAGAGTGTGCTCAATGGACTTTAAAGGAGGATGGGATCAATATCTTCTTCTGGTTGATTCCTCTTATAATAATAGTTTCCCCTCGAGAATCCAAATGGCACCATATAAATCCATATATGGGAAAAGGTGTAGAACACCAGAATGTTGGGATGAGGTCGGTGAACTTAAGTTTCTTGGACCAGAAATGTTAGAGGAAATGGTGGAGAAGGTGAAAACCATTCACTAGCATATCAAGGAATCCCAGAGTCGACAGAAGTGTTATGCCGATAATTGTCAATGAGACCTTGTGTTTAAAGTTGGAGACATGGTTTTTCTACGCATATCTCCATGTAAGAAGTTCATGAGGTTTGGAAATAAAGGGAAGTTAAGTCCAAGGTACATTGGCCCCTTCGAGATTCTTGATCGTGTCGGGGATGTGGCCTATCGACTAGAACTTCCACTTGCGATGGCCAAAGTACATGATGTCTTTCATGTATCCCTCTTATGGAAGTACATACCAGACCCTTCACATGTACTCTCTTCTGAGGTGGTACAGTTGGAGGATGATCTTTCTTATGAGGAGCAACCAGTGAAGATCTTAGATCATAGATAAAAAGTTCTACGAAATAAGACAATGCCCCTCGTCAAGGTGTTGTGGAGAAACCACAAGTTTGAAGAAGCGACTTGGGAATCAGAGTAAATGATGAAGCTGAGTTACCCACATTTGTTTTAGTGTGGGAAAAAGGAAATTTTGAGGGCTAAATTTCTTAAGGGGGGAATATTATAACGACCCAAAGTTTCATTAATGGAAATCCCTCTTGATCTAGTTAAATGTCTCTTTATGTAAAACATTTATATAAAATCTCAAATTCATTGGTTTTATGTTAAGAATTATGACCGTTACTTTTATAGTCATTTAATAGTGATCACATGATTAGTATAAATTTAGGGCTTTAACAAATCCAATTTACTCAGAAAAAAGAAGCGATGGCCTCATCCAGTAGAATTGCTCCGTATGAAGCCCATTTGTAGGAGCTCAGAAAAGAGGTGGCATCCTTGGGGTTTTCTCTTGACCAAGCCCGAGATGAGCTTCATCATGTCAAGCTTGAATGGGACCGTCTATGGGAAAAGTGTAAGTTGATAGAGATTACCACTAGAGCAATGTTATCTGAACCACCCCAAGAGTCTGTCAACATCGCATACCTTACCCTTAGGTCTTATGCGGCTGTTTTAAGGGGTTATGTAACAAATCGCTATTAATAAGTTCATGTATGTTATTTTTTTGTATATAATAATGAATATACCTTCTTGTAATTATTGATACATAGTAAATAGTTTTTAATGTACAAATAGTGTTTTTAGTTATTATTTAATTAAGAAATATATTTTATTAAATTAAGGGATTTTTGAATTAAATATTATTTTAATAAAATATTATTATTAAATTAATTTTATTATATATATAAATGATTATATAATTTTATGAATGCAATTATAATTTTTATTAAGGATTGAAAGCCATTTCTGTCAAAACCCGTGAATTTTCGATAAATGACGGTTTTTATTTTAAAAGTTAAAATTAACATATTTAAAAAAATATTTAGATAAAATAAATGATATTTCAAGAATTAGGACGTCGAATTATCCAACGGTGAATTTCATATAATTTTTTGAGACAGTCAATTTTTTTGGTAAAAATTAAATACCGTTTGAATATATAATGTGTTTCATGACATCATAATGACCCAATAGTGATGTAATAAAACATTATAAGATTTATGTTCGGAAAATATATGTTTTAACATTAAAATAATGTGATTTTGGGTTTTTTTGACTTACTTTTCAAAGCATTAATGAACCTCTCAAAACTTATTAAACACCTTGTATTTTTAAATTGTTTTCCATGGGAGTGTGACTCACCTCCACATAAGCAACCCTATTATTTTAAGAAGTTCAGACTTTTCCCTTATAAAATATTATTTTCCTCTTACCTTTTCCAAAAACCATGGGAAAAATTCATGTGATGGTTTGTGGTTTGGGATAATTTAATAGAAGGGGACCCAAACCTAAATAATAAAGAATGTTTTCACCTTTCCTATATAAACCCACCCAAGCTCCCACTTCTTCCTCACTCAAAGCCTTTGAAGTTCATCCATCCTCTTCCCTACTCTCTCTAGAATCCTCCCAGGGTGACCCAATCTCCCAATAAGCCTCTCTCAAGCCTCTCTCAAGCCTTTGGAAGGACACTTCCAAGTAAGGGTTTTTTCTTCCTTTCTCATTTTGTCCAATTTTCTTTAAGTTGTTTTCCCTTTTAATTTCAATTATGAATGTTGGGGTATGGTTTTTCACCTCCCTCATACTACCCTATTTATGTTTGAATGAAGGTAGACCCCTTTATCTCTCATTAAATTCCTCCTATGTACACCCGTTACTATGCCGAAATTCCGAAGGGAACTTCTCTCTCCTCTTTTATATTCAAGCAATAATTTTGTATCATGAATCAAATTTCCATTAAAATTGTTGGGACATATATCTATATGAACTAATTACTGTCCATTACATGTAAATATGATGAGTAACCTCTTTCTATCTCATCAACCTTTTTTATGAATTCTTATGTCACATCATTACGCTGCCAAAATCACACCGATTTTCTAAGCCAATGTCATTGTGTAGTGAATACCATGCCCATTTATCCATCAAGGGTATTCACATTTATTCACATTTACTTATTGATTATAATGTTTCATGTATGAATTCCACATTCCTTTATCGTGTAATAAATGATTAAGTTTTATTAATCCATGTTTTATGATCCATGTGGCACACTTATGCATTAAATGAAATGTTAAGGAGGGTGTGCCCTTATAGCGCTCCAATGCATAGGGTAAAGTATAGTATCATGATACTTCATGTACAATGAGTATTGAATCATGCTAATTCAAGTTAAACAAGGGTTTACTCGTGCTTCATGTGTAATGGGGATTTACTCATGCTCCATGTGCAATAAGCCTTGGATCATGCTAGTTCGATGTTAAGTGTTGTTGCCACATTTCCATGTTATTATTATCATGATTTATCATGCCTTTATGTTCATGTTTCTCTTGTGATCTATTGATATTCCTATTGTCTAACATGTATTGTACTCCTCATGTATTCCATGTTTATTCCCTTACTGGGCTTTATAGCTTGCCCCTTTTTTATGCATATCCTCAGGTTATCCCATGCAATGCTAAGTACAAGGGAATGTAGTGGTCATGTAAAAGAATTTTTCAATAAAGATGTTGTATTTCATCTTTTAAGTTGTTATTTAATGATCCTAATCCCCAAAGACACTAGACCACTCGACCTTTCATGTTGTATCAAGTTAATAGTTTATGTAATAAATCTTGTTTAGGTTTGTAATAAAACAGGGTTGTCATATAACCAGATACCATACTCAACAGAATAAGATATTTATTTCAGAGGCATATTGCCCCATATGACCATTATCCTGGATGAGGACATACCATGTCATCCATAACCAAGGAAAATAAAGGTTTAATCAATCTAAAATATGGTTTACAATTCCCAAGGAATATACATCATACTGAGAAAAATATTACTCGATGCTCACACCCCCAATAAATTTTAAAACACAATGACCACCCGTCTGAAGAAGGGTATCATTTATATCAAAGAGTCCTTCTAGGGACAATGACACCTGAATGACACCAAATGTCAGAAATTTGTAACATTTGAAATGAATTTAAATTATATGTGTGCTACCTACCAATGTGTATCCCCTTACGAATCACGATCATCGACCCTATCACTAGGTCATGCCAACAGAAGTCACTAGGCTCAAAATTAGATCATCAAATTCATTGTTAAAAGTAAAAAAAATGCATGGAGAAAATGTTGGTGCTTCCATTCCAAGACCACTCAAATAATATTTAACTTCCCTTACATGAGGGTTTTTAATCAAAGGATGCCACTATTGGTTCCATTCCCAAGACCCTTATATTTAATCACATATAAATCCCTAAACATCAAAATATTTATTCAAAGCATCAAGAACCATTTTTCTTAAAACAAAACTGAAGATGCTTGAACCATTTTTCATAAAACATCATTTTAAAACATTTTACACATATTTACTTACAGTCATAATTAGGAAATTTATCAAAATACAATCATTTTTAAAATATTAGGTGACCTATGATGGTCCCACCGAGCCTACTTGGGTTCTCTAGAATGTAACCCAATATTAGTTTCTCAATTCAATGTTCTAAACACTAAAACGGGTCATCCAATAATAATCATGATGTAATTTAACTACATGGGTTGTGTTTCATTTTAATAGCTAACCAGTTTTATTTCAGATAAAACTTTAACAACTTACACATTTATTCCCCTTAAATACATCACACAATGTCATACATAATTCTTAGTCATATGGGTGCACACACATACATGTATATAAGTGAATTATATACATATACATGTATATATTGAGATATATACATGTATGTATGTGAAGAATATACCTATACATATATTTATATAAAGACACACACACACACACATGCATAAATTTGTACATACAAATTATGATAATCCTATTCATACATGCTTTCACACATATATATAAATATAAGTATATTCATACATTCTTATATAAATCTATATTCATATAGGATAAATACATATAAATACAATTTTATTCAAATATATATATATATATATATAAAGTTTTGTTTAAATATAAGTATACACATTGACACATACATACACATACATAAGTATACATAAACATATACACATTAATGTGTGAATATTATTGTATACAATATATACAACTGTTAATATATAATAACTAATATATATAATAAATATATACATATATATTGATAATGATTCTATATAAAATTCAAATGTATAAAAATATATTATTTATTCATTACACATGAGCACACACTCACATTAACAAAACACTAACATTAAGTATATACTTATAAAAACACATGGTTGTATATTAATAACGAAAACACATAGTCATTTATAATCATATATATATATATATATATAATTCATTATGTAGATATCTTATAGGAGAATAACAGGACATATATCCTATGGAAAATCTCCTATGGGAGATTCATAAGACAAGTCTCTTATAGGAAATCTCATTTGGGAGATTCCTAGGACAAATATCATGTGGGAGATTTAGAAGAAAAATCTCATTTGGGAGATTCACAGAAGAAATCTCATATGGGAGAATCACAGGGAAAATATACTATGGAAAATACCATGTGAGGGGCATAAAATAAAAATATCTTATGGGAAATCACATATGGGTGATTCAAAGGACAAATCTCATATGGGAATTTCTAGTGAAAATATTCTATGGGATATTTACATTTTTGTTATATATATGTATGAATAATTCTGTATATGTATGTATGTCTGAATGTGTTACTTATAATTGTACATATTTTTATATATGTATATGTTTATAAAACCCTATTAATATATATTTATGTACTTTTATTAATATATATCTAAATATGTATGTATGTTCTTATATTTAAATTTATGTGTGAAAGCATGTATCTATAAGAAATCTAGATGAAACATGCACGTTTATTCTTCACATACATAAATCAATAAATATATATATGTGTGTTTGTGTTTTTGTGTGTAAGTATGTATGCATGTATATACTTTACATAAATCTATGTATGTATATAAACATTCATTCTTTTTCATAATTTCACATACACGCGCACATATATGTTGTATGTTGTTATATTGTACTATTATTAATATTATATATAAAAAAAGTAATACTTAATAATATATACATAAAATATTACATTGTGTGTTTATATGTATAAAAAAATCTATTAAATCCTTCATTTTTATAATTTTATATATACATATATATAAATTATGTGGTTACATTGATATATAATCAATATTATATATATAAGAGTTTTAATTGATAAAATATTCATAAAATATTTTTTATGTAAGTATTTATAAGTTTACACAAATCTAAACGCTTTATATATATATATATATATTATATAGTAATATTGATACAAAAAATATACTATAAATTTCCACTACAAGATTTCGATTGACTTTTTTGGGTAGTAAATTTACATTATGTGCACATAATTTTGTAAAAATACATTGTATATATATATATATATTCATTTTCTTTTACATATATCTATTTGATAATATAAAATTTAAATAAATTTATCTAAATATAGGTATAAAAAACATAATTAGTATAAATAGTATATACAAAAAATACACTATAAATTTATAATGTAAAATTTATATTGTATGTATAATTATAAATTTGTGTACACATGCACATGTTAATGGGATTTATGTATGTAATTATGTATATAGTTCTAATAATATATATTTATATATTACTATATTAGTAAATACTAATATATATGCATGGACCCATGCATGAACATATATACAGTTGTATTTAGTTATATATATGAATGTTTGTAAATAATAATAGCAGTATGTATTTATGTAATCATAGTAGTATATGTGTATGTATATATGTACTTGTATACATTCACACACAAACACATACTTATTAATATGTTTAAAATTTTTATCAATATTTTATTTTTTTGCATCTTGTTTTTATAATCAATTATATAATAAGAGTTAAAATAATATATTTTAAATTTTCCATCTATTTCTATGCCTAAATAAAATACAAGAAAATAATATATCATTTATGGGTCTTGAATAATTCATTTCAATATAAAAATCATAATAGTATTAACATATTGAAAATTTTTATCATTAAAAAACAATATATCATATCAATATTTATAAGAGGAAAAAAACCATGTAAGAGATAGAATATCAATTGGTTCGTGGTGGTGTGTTGTAGGGTGTGAGGGAAACATAGGTATGATAATATATTTATTAATTTTAATTTAAAAAATGATAGACTGGGGGGTCCCACATGTTGATATAATAAAGGGAGAGTTCATCCTCTATTCTAGGTGGGATATTAAGAGGATGTTAACCCCTTTTTAGAGGTTTATTTGTATAATGACTCATGTGAATAAATATAAAATAATGAATTATTTTTTATTTTTTATTTTTTCATAATATATCATCTTAAACCGTAGAGAAATATGATTAAATTAACAAAATAAAATTAATTATTAAATAATGGTTCTGATCATAAATTACTTTATAGACAAACATTTTTTAACAAAAACATAGCTTACCCCGCCTGAATATCATGGGATGTTATGATAAGGATTATAAAATTTACCTTTTTGAATTTAAAAAGGAATGACATGAAAAAGTCATGAAAACAACATCTACATCACTATAGAATATAATCTATTGAAAAAAATCACGATTCAGATGATTTTACTTGTTATATGTATATATATTCAGATTAATGAAACAATTATGGATTGATATGCCATTTAATTATTAGTAGAGAAAGGTTGAATTAACAAAGGGAGTAAACTATATAAGTGGAGATCAATTATAAATGTTTATAAGGAAGATTAGTCCAAAGATAAAATTTTAAACTAATCTTGATTTTATTGATGAGGAATGTTGATGTGATCAACATAGTCACTTGACTAAATATTAAATATATATCCTTCTAGACGAATTAAACAAATAATTTTTTCAAATAACTATAAAAGATGAATAAGATACGAAATTTATATCATGGTTAAAGAGAGATATAATATATATATAAGTTTAGAGGGTTTCCATTAAATATAAATAGACATACAAAAATCAAAAAAAAAATTAGTTGGTGTTTTAGTTGAGTTCCAATGATCAGGGAAAATGAAACTGTATTTGAGTTTAAATGAGTTGGTATTATATCATTTACATTAAAAATAATGTTAATTTAGTTCAATAACACTAATATAGAGTACTAGACTATCAATCTATATCTTTGAGGGATTTTTATATTTGTTTCTAGTACATGATTCTCTAATTAATTAATTTAAATTTCTAAAATAATAAGGCTATAAATAATGAAAATTGATATGAAGTGGAAAGGAATCCATTTTAAGAAAATTATATTTTAACCATTGACAGATTATAAATTGTTATTTTTGAAATAATTATTAGAATATACATTTAATAACTATATTCAAACAATCGCATTTAAATTATATAAATTAAAAACCCTCTGTCTTGGATAAATAATGTTGAAAATGACATGTATTTTCAACTCAATTTTCTTGTATGAAATGATATTAAGATGTTTTTATAATTAAAACCATTAATTTTTTTTTCATTTTCCCCATATATATAAAATAATAAGAATTCATACATTAAATCACATCAATATCATAATAAAAACCATTCATAGAATCAAATCAACTACAGATAAAACACCCGCTTAATTTATAAATATCATTCCATGAAAGTAATAATTTTTTCATTAACCACTATTGTCACGTTTTAGAAATTAAAATGAGAATGGAGGAAAAATGGAATATATTTTTTAGATGATTCAACCATATCATGAATATATATTACATCATTACACTAGATTGTTTATTGCAACTCACAATGCATTACACCCCTGAACCTATAGGTTTAGTGTCTTTTGATATGAAATACATAATTGTTTTTTTTTTCTACATTATTTACATTTATTACATAATTCAATAACATATAATCACCTTATTGACATATCATATGTTATATACTTTTTTATAACCTAGGGAAAGGGTGACTAAAGATTCTTAGTATGGTCTAGAACATTATAAAATTAATCGGAAGAAATGAAAATCATAAGTGCGTATAATATGAGTATGAGGTTATGATAATATAATCAAGGTATATGACCATAACATAATGAAAACATACCCAGTAAAATGTAAATCAAAAAATAAGAAAAATCATAACATAAGGAATTTGGTATAACATGTGTAAAAATGAACAGAAATGTTGTACATACATAAGTATAGAAAATAATATCTTTAGGCCAACGATCATTTCCAAGTCCGTCATCACATAGTAGAAAACATTTCCCATAACATAGTGAACTATGACCACCTCTCATGTTAAATGAAATAAAATTTCACGACATATAATCTTTAACCAATTCATGTTAGGGCTATATGATGTTGGGTTCATCCTTAACCACAAGATAAACTATACGCATGTGTGACATGTGAACATGAAATGATATATAAATTCATCATATCATGATAAAACAATGATAATGAAAAGGGTTTTATAAAAATTTCCTTAAGGCATCAAAATAATCAATCTAGAGAAAGAATGTGGATGGTTATATTGAACCATATCCCCAAAGAAACATGATAAACAAAAAATTATATTGATATAGATGGGAAACCAGTTATAGGATGATAAAAAAACTCAAAAAATAACCCATTGTAGTTTTAATCCTTTTTTACTTTAAAATAAAATATTATGAATATATGATTGAATAGGGTAAATAGAATTGTAATAAAAAATATTTAGAGAACCATTGACTAAGAACAAGTCAAATAGATGCTTCATAAAGAATATTAAATTTTGTGATAAAAGAAATTATCTGAACAGAAAATTTAAAAGAGTTAAAAAGATTCCCCTTACACTTTTTTGAGTGACTAAAAGTCAACAAAAAGTGAACTTATTAAATCATAGAAGTATATATAAGGTTATACATAGAATAGTATGAAAAATATGGACATGGAAGCTATATATTACTAAATAAAAATATATAAAAAAATTTCACTTACAAACACTATTTCAGGTGAATTATAAATAAATGAGAGGGGAAATGTTGGAAACAAATATAATCATAAAAAAATAATTATAGGAGAAAAAATAAATGGGGATATAGGGAGAAAGTGTATTCAAATTACCTAATGGAAATTTTCATATATAAAATATCAATTTTTAAGAGTGATTTGAAGGTAATCTCCTACGGCTTGCAAATGTTTGAATCAAAAGTTAATGAAATAGATTACTTGATATGTATTTATAAATATGATTATGAAATAGAAAATAACTTTTTACTCATTAATTTGTATTCATGGGTCTGTGGAGTCTTTATGATGGATTTTTTAAGTGTTTTGGAGGCTTCATAGTAGTTCTTTCCATTTAGAGGTCCACCACACTATGGTGTTGGGCATACCATTGGGAGGAAACCTCCAAGGTGGTCATTTTAGTTGGAATTTTAGCTAGAGAGGTCACCTATATGAAATAGGGACCCATGAAATGCTTGTGGTGGTGGGTTTTTAGGATGGAGGATTTATCTATAGGAAATTAGATTCTTAGAGATATCCATGGAGGTGTTCATGGTGCTGGATTAAGTCCAGTGGTCTTAGGTATGAGGATACCATTAATTGGCTTGAAATACTTTTATTGGGTGTAGTGCATTGTAACACCCTGAGATTTTATGAGAAATATTATTTATAATTTCATTGATGTCTTGTGTTGTACGCTACACCAGGATTATCTTGCGCTATACACAATATTGTATTAGCATGTAGTATATGAAACACTATTCTTGGCTTGCATTACATGCATTAGCAACCTTCCTCTATAGCTAGCGTTGTACGCAATACCGAGTTTCACTAAACAATGATATGTTATTAAAATATTATATAAACTAGCCGTTCTGAATAGTAATTCCCACATTTTGAGATTTTATAAATTTTATCATTCAAAATGGACTTCATTTTTTGATTTGGAATATCGAAATTATCTTAGGGTGAATTTTTTGTATTTTTCTGAAAACTTTCCATTTTTGATGAGTAGTGAAAACACTGAGTTATTGGTTAAAATCAGATTTTTATTTAAATAATCATTTATTTTATTTAAATTTATTTTAGGTCAAAATAGATAAATAATACCTATATATGTTCAATTTAATTCATTGAAGTCATTTTATAATAATTTTAGATATATAAAAATTTTGTTGAACTTTTTACCGTCTTTTACACACCTCCTATGAGCATTTGCAAATTTATATAAAACTTAATTTTACTACTTCGGTGGGTTGAATTCCAAAAATCCAAGACACACTGTTGATATCATTAAGTAAAATGTGGTTCAATGAGATGAAAATAATTTTTGGTGAATATTAACTTTTAACTTTTATTTACCACGGTTACAAGTAAATAGGGTAATTAACGGTAAAAATGATATTATTATTACCCTAAAACATGTCCTAATATTATTTGATATATGTTATTGGACCAAACGAAACCTTAGGAATAAAATATGACCCTTTAGGTCCACATGGATTATATTAGGACATTTATTATTATTTTATTTAAAGAACAGTTAAAATAGTTAAAATCAATGTTTAATAACTAAAACATTTTTAATATAAGGTTATACATATGATATATTCAACAATAAATATTAATTATAAATATAAAAATATTTTCTACATAATAGTATTTTTTTATATTTGTTAGACTTTAAATAATTTACGTTATTTATGACACAATGATGATGCAGTAATTACCTTATTAATAAAATATTAACATAATTGATATTATAAATACCCAAATAAATGTAATTTGAGACTTTTTATGAATTATAAAAATTTCATAGGTTAATATTACATATTATGATCGGTTATATGAATTGTTTTATAAGTAATAATGTTGTTATGTATTTAGAAGAAACAAAATACAAAATAGTGTCAAAATTGACATAAAATAGTTTTTAAAACAAATATTATATTATTAGTTGGTATAATGGTTATAAAATATAAGGTTCTGAAAATAGACTTATATAAAAATATATATTACATTAATGAACCAATTGGGGTTTTATTGGTAGTTTATAGTAAGTTTATTAACTATATAGTGTAAGAATACAAGAAGACACACCAAAAGTTAAATTATTTAACTTGGAGTTAAATCTAAATGATAAGGTTATAATGGTAACATAAACTTGTCTAAAACATATTTATTGAGATTATTGCGACCCATCCCCACCCTAGACTCGAAATAAGTCACTTTGGAGCCATTATAAACCCAATATAAATTTATTATAAAGTAATATTTTATGTTTTCTACTAAGGTGCCCCTCGCCCCTCTTATAAAAGGGCACTCCTCATTCTCTCTAATTAACACATCCAAAGCCATTTAGCTCGGCCAAAACCTACCCAAATAGTCTCTCAACTGTCCTAAATTTATCTTAGAATCCTTAATTTAGTCATAAAGCCAACCTAAGGATCCCTTTTGATCAAATCAAAAGGAAGAACCCAAAGAAGAGGTAAATATCTCACCACCTATTTCAAGTTCCATTCTTCTTCCACTTCCTCCTTCTTTGTTGTTTACATTATAAAATAATAACTCCAGTAAATTATATATAATGTGATGTTATTATAAAAATTGGACAACCATATTAGTTATTTTATTCATCCTATGAATGAAAAATTCAGTGCACGTGCGTACGTACGGCTTACCGTCTCCATGTCGTGGTGTAGTTTGTTATTCAAACATTTCATCATTTGGATGGGTATAATAATGGATATAAATGGTATAAATAATAAATATAAAATAATTATTATTATTTATATATGATATACCATCCAATTATATATTATTTTAATATCAAAAGAATGATATTGTCGCTCGTGCATACGTACGGACTACCGTCTCCACGAACGCGATAAGATTCATTTTCCATGATTAACCATTAAAGTATGTTTATAAAGTATATATAATAAATAATAATGAAAGATAATATGTAATAATGATACTAGATTTATTTACATATGTGTTTCATTTACTTAATTTCATTCTATTCAATAAGGAAACAAAAACAGCGTTCATGCGTACATTCGGCCTACCGTCTCCATGAATGGTGTATTTCATTCCATTTATCGATCTATCATATATATTTATATGCTGAAAATATATTATATATAAATCATGTTTTACATTTTATAATTAAGTAAATGAAGATATAAGTAATAATATCAAGAACAAAAATTCGAAACACGTACGATAAATGAAACGATTTTACCCAAAACGATGATTTAACATGGAATTTACAAAAGAACGGGTAATATAAAATCATAAGTGAATCATATATGATATCATAAATATTATTATGGATATTTTAAATGATAATAATACGTTTAGACCCACTATAAAAGAGTTTTTTAAACATACGGAAGAAATTGGACCTAAGGTAAGGGATAATTTTGCTATCTCATTTTTATCCGAGATTATTTATTCGTAAGTATTTACTAGCGTTATATTTATCATACACATCCATGTATTCTAAAAATGTTTTCATAATATTCTTAACATTATTCCATGTATGTTTAAATTCATTTTTACCCTTTATTTACATTTACCACATGGAATGAAAGGAATCTTTCTTTTGTTTACCATATGAGGTACTTTTTGACTTTTCCAGTACAAGTACGAGGATAATTTTTTTTAACTTATATGGAGTAAATGAATTTTTAAGCTTTAATAATTATATATTTACCTGAAGCTTCCTCTAAAATATTTCATAATTATATTCAAAAAAATTATATTCTTTTAAAATTGCATGGCATTTTGAGAAAAGAAAATGATTTTGGAGAAGAAAGGATATTTTCCTCAAGAATTAATTTCAAATGTTTTATCAAAACTATTTTCCATCTAAGGTTACATTATTTAATATTTTTATATTTCAATTATAATGTCTCTATGATTTATATGGATTAATTTTTCTTATGATGAAATGATATCCATTTATTCTATATGGTTTATATTATGATGGGATGATGTTTGTGAAACCCATTCTATTCATTGGGTTATGATGAACGATTTATGTTTATTTTGTGGCACATGAAAGAATGATTTAATTATGAGATGGGTGGTACCTATATCTCCCTAAAATGCATTGGGTAAAGATTTATATCTAATGAGATAGACATGGCTAGAACGGAAAGTGAATCCGGTTCAGTAATACAGGGATGGAACGACAAGTAAACTCGGTTCAGTAATGGACTTTGTCTACTATGATGGTCTTGGAAATTATTCCTTGGCTAATATAGAAATCATAAAATCTGCATAATGGTTTCCGCAATTACATGTTTTATTCCCATACTATTTTATCATGATTAATGTTCCTTTATAATCTATTCCTTATGCACTACCAAGATTTATGTAATTACTCATGATTTTGATGTTTTATGTTCATGTTCTTACATTAAAATGTTTAGGGATTGTTTTATGTTCTCCATGATTACCCTTACTGAGCATTTGTGCTCACCCTTTTTATGTTTTCTTTTCCCCAGGATATAAAGAAAGGTTTTAGGTAAGAAAACCAAAGGGGAATATCTTTATGGGAGATGTTGAAGATCTTTAACCATGATTAGAAGATTATATTCCGAGTTTCCAAAGACACTAAACTAATACGGTCTTTGGGAATTTGTTTTTATCATGTATTAATAATTACACAAAAGTAATGTAATGTCCATGCACGTAAAGCTTTGGGTATCTATAGTTGTTATCAGAGCGAAGGTTTAGTTAACCTTTAGAAACTAGGATGTGAAAACTTTAGTAAAATCCCAAGAGATATTTCTAAGGTATGTCTAGGGATGTCTCTATGGTTAAGTATAAATATAGGTTATATTCCTAGAATTATGATAAAGATCTTATAATTAAACCTAATATGTTATATATTGAAGGTACTCCCACTTTATTATGTTGTTTTCCTAGCATGATTTTTGCCTCTCACACTATTCTTTTTGGGTTTTAGACGATGGTTGTAACCCGAAGGAACTATGTTGATCAATGTAATGGACAATGCAATGAGTGTCCTTCTAAACAAACCAATATTATGGGAGATGGGGGGAAAATTATTATTGCTATACTTAAACAAGCTATGAATCATTCTGGACTTCCAAATGAGCATAGAAAGGAACAATATTCTATTGAGTCCTTCATGAAGAAACGTCCACATTCATTCAGTGGGTCTTCTGATCCACTTGTTTATGAATAATGGATTAGTACCATTGAAAAGATATTTTTGATACTTTGATGGTCAGAGCATGAAAAATTCATTTTGGCTATTTACCGGTTAGAAGGTGAAGTAGACTAGTGGTGGACTCTAGTTAAAAATACAATGCCCCAAGATGAAATTGAATCCATGGAATGTGATGAGTTCAATCACTTGTTTTTTAATAAGTTCTTACCTCGTATTCTTCGAAAAAAGAAGGAAAAGGAGTTCCTTGAGCTTAAGCAAAAGGATGATGAATCCATTGGTATATAAGAAGAGAATTTTACAAGGCTTGCAAGGTATGCATATGGCTTTATCATCTAACCTAAAAGTAAAATTGATAAATTCTTAAGTGGATTAAAACCAAGTCTTCGAAAGGAATTATATATAAGAGACTTCAATAGCTATGAAGAATTTGTGCGTTGTGCTATAAAGGTAGAAATGGAATTTGGTGTTACATATCCATCTCATGGTTTAGACAAAAAATGAAATATAGAGTTCAAGGAAAAATCTCAGTCCAATGTTGAAAAAAAAGGTGAATGTTTCTTTATGCTCAAATTGTGGAAAGAAGCATGGTGGAGATTGTCTAAAAGTTACTAGAAAATGTTTCAAGTGTGGAAAATAAGGTCATTGAGCGACTGAGTGCCGAATTATTGGGAAAACGTTTCTAATGATGTGAATAGATAAAAGACTATAGATAACCCTCCACCAACATTGCAATGCTTCAAGTGTAAGAAAATGGGGAATTATGCTAATAAATGCCCTGATCCAAGGGTTAATGATGATCGGTGTGAGCAACCTCTTAAGGTAAAGGACAAAGGGAAGTCACATGCGATCAATATTTGTGATGTTGAGTATGAAAATGATGTTGATGAATGATTAAGTATTTATGTAATGGGATTTCAAAATAGTATCATGTAATCTCAATTATAGTATTGTGGAATTTTGGAATATCTATGTATTGGTTTTCCATAAGAATATAGTATCAGTAACCATTAAAATTGATTGAAATATTTTTGGAAAGAATATGATATGCGCATAATTAAGGGATAAGGAGAAAATAGTATGTTTGATAGTATTAATGAGCTCATGACTGATATAAGGAAAAAGTGATATCATGGTTTGAGTATATATAAATTTTGGGATTTGGGTATGTGGAAAGTGTTAACTTTTGATAGCATTCATGTTTTCTCTATGGTTTAATGGGTATTCATGTTTCAATAGAATACATGATTAAGGTATTCACATGTTTGGAATGTGACCAACAAGACATATCTTATGATATATGGGGGATAAAGGATTATATTTACATGATTGGTAGATGACCTCTCTAGTAATATTTTCTTTATGAGATTATACAAAAGTATTTTGGATAAGCCTAAAGAATGGAATGGATTAAGTTGGACATCATATAGTATTGTTTAAGGCAAAAACCGTTTTCTAGAATGTTGTAATAGTATAATTTTAGAAAAAGGACAACTCGTAGGATGGGCGACAACCCGTCGCGTCGGGCAAGGATGCAGGAATTGAACCCACAACCGAAGTGCGACATGCCTTTATCTCTTACCACTGGACTATAGGAAGTCCATAGTTAGTAGAAATTAGATTTATTTTATTATGTGTTATGATATATGACGTATAAGTCCATTTTAGGAACCATATACGATTAATCTCACTATAGATGGACTTATGTATATTTAATAACTTTTTCTAACCTTTTGTTTGAGACAGATGGAATGACCTATCATTCTATCGCATGATATTTTAACTCTTCACGAATGAAAAATTCAACTTCATTTCATTAAGATATGAGGTGTAAATTGTTCAAGGAATGACCAATGGTGTGATTTTACCAAAATCAATTAAGTATTTCTTCTAATTCCAATTTTTCGACTTTTGGAAAATGATCTTCAAAACCAAAAATGTTGTCCTAGATGGTACCTTAGATCAGCACAAGTTTATGGCTTTGTGATTGTTGGATTTTTCATAGCCATGTTCTCTACCACTCTCCATCAGAACTTGATGGTTAGATTTCTCTTCCATATCCATATTTTCACCTATGTTCTTCTATGTGGATACCCATTGATGAGTTAATTTCGGTAACCATTACCTTTCATACATTACTTTTTAAAATTAAGTTTTATTATTCCTTTTTACAATGTATGTTTCTATGAATGAAACCTTCAAGTAGTAAACCATTTATAACCCCGATGAATTTCAAGGGAGAATTTCATTTTAAGGGGGTAGAATGTAACACCCTGAGATTTTATGAGAGATATTATTTTTAATTTCTTTGATGTCTTGTTTTTTACGCTACACCGGGATTATCTTGTGCTATACACAACACCATATTATCTTTTAGTATACTCAACATTATTCTTGGCTTGCGTTACACGCATGAGCAACCTTCCTCGATAGCTTGCGTTTTACATAATACCGAGTTTCATTAAACAACGGTATGCTATTAAAATATTATATAAACTAGCAGTTATGAATAGTAATACCCACTTTGAAATTTTATAAATTTTATATTTAAAAATGGAATTCATTTTTGGATTCGGAATATCGAAATTATCCTAGGGTGAATATTTGGTATTTTTCTAAAATCTTTCAATTTTTGATGAATAGTGAAAACACTAAGTTATTGGTTAAAACTGACTTTTTATTTAAATAATAATTTATTTTATTTAAGTTTATTTTAGGTCAAAATATATAAATAATACTTATATAAGTTAAATTTAATTCATTGGAGTCATTTTGTAATAATTTTAGATATATAAAAACTTTATTGAACTTTTTACTGCCTTTTACCCACCTCCTAAGAGCATTTGCAAATTTACATAAAACTTAATTTTACTGATTCTATGCGTTGAATTTCAAATATCCTAGAGAAATGGTTTATAGTAGTATGTAATATTTTGTTCAATGAGATGAAAATAATTTTGGGGGAATAGTAATTTTTAACTTTTATTAACCACGGTTAAAAGTAAATAGGGAAATTAAGGGTAAAAATGATATTATTATTACCCTATCACATGTCCTAATTCTATTGGATAAGTGTAATTCGACCAAAATCAACCATAGGAATTAAATATGACCATTTTAGTACACTTGGATTAGATTAGGACATTTATTATTATTTTATTTAAAGAAGAGTTAAAATTGTTAAAATCAGAGTTTAATAACTAAAACATTTTTAATATAAGGTTATACATAAGATAAATTCGAAAATAAATGTTAATTATAAATATAAAAATATTTCCTACATAATAGTATTTTATTTATATTTTTTTGAACTTAAATAATTTAATTTATTTATGACACAATGGTGATGAAGTAATTACCTTATTAATGAAATATTAACATAATTGATATTATAAATACCCAAATAATGTAGTTTGAGATGTTTTACGAATTATAATAATTTTATAGGTTAACATAACATATTATGATTAGTCATATGAATTTTGTTAGGGTAATAATTCTTTAATAAATTTATAAAAAACAAAATACCAAATAGTGTCAAAATTGACATAAAAGAGTTTTTAAAACAAATATTATATTATTAATTGATATAATGGTCCTAAAAATATAAGGTTTGGTCAAGAGACTTATATACTAATTTATATGACATTAATGAACCAATTAGGTTTATATAGGTAGTTTATAGTAAGTTTATTAACCATATAGTGTAATAATACAAGAAGAAACGGTATAAGTTAAATTATTTAACTTTGAGTTAAATCTAAATTGTGAGGTTAAAATGGTAACCTAAGTTTGTTTAAAACATATTGGTTAAGAGTATTTAGACCCATCCCCACCCTATACTCGTAATAAGTCACTTTTGAGCCATTATAAACCGAATATGAATTTATTATAATATAATATTTTAAGTTTTTTATAAGGTGCCCCTCACCCCTCTTATAAAAGGTCACTCCCTATTCTCTCTAATTCACACCTCCAAAGCCATTTGACTCGGCCAAACCCTGACCGAATACCCTCTAAACTGTCCTCCATTAATCCTAGAGGCCTTCCTTTAGTCATAAAGCTATCCTATGGAGACCTATAGATCAAATCAAAAGTAAGAATCTGAAGAAGAGGTAAATATCTCACCACCTATTTCAAGTTCTGTTCATCTTCCACTTCCTCCTTCTGTGTTGTTTCCATTATAAAATAATAAATCCAGTATATTATATATATTTGGATGTTATTATAAAAATTTTACAACCATATTAGTTATTTTATGCACCCTATGAATGAAAAAATCACCACACGTGCGTACGTACGTCTTACCGTCTCCACGTCGTGCTGTAGTTTGTTATTCAAATATTTCATCATTTGGATGGGTATAATAATGAGTATAAATGGTATAAATAATAAATATAACATTATTATGATTCCTTATATATCATATACTATCCAATTATATACGATTTTAATATCAAAATAATGATATTGTTGCTCGTGTGTACGTACAGACTACCGTCTCCACGAACGCGATGAGATTAATTTTCCATGATTAACCATTCAAGTATGTTTATAAAATATATATAATAAATAATCATGAAATATATTACATAATAATTATTATGGATTTATGTACATATATGTTTCATTTACTTAATTCCATTTTATTTAATAAGGAAACAAAAACAGCATTCATGCATACATTCGGCCTACCGTCTCCATGAACGGTGTCTTTAATTCCATTTATTGATTTATCATATATATATATGATGAATATATATTATATATAAATCATTTTTTACATTTTGGAATTAATTAAATCAGGATATAAGTAATAATTTCAAGAACAAAAAGTCGAAAGACGTACAATAAATGAAATGATTTTACACAAAATGATGCTTTAACCTGGAATTTACAAAATAACAGGTAATATAAAGTCATAAGTGAATCATATATGATATCATAAATATTATTATGGTTATGTTACAAGTTAATAATATGTTTAAACCCACTATACAGGAGTTTCGGAGATGTACGAAATAAATTGGACCTAAGGTAAGGGATAATTTTGCAATCTCATTTTTATCCGAGATTGTTTATTCGTAAGTATTTACTGGGGTTATATTTATCATCCATATCCATGTATTCTAAAAATGTTTTCTTGAAATTCTTAACATTATTCCATGTATTTTTAAAGTCATTTTTACCCTTTGTTTACTTTTACCACATGGAATGAAAGGAATCTTTCTTTTGTTTACCATACGAGGTACTTTTTGACTTTTTTGGTAAAAGTACAAGGAAAAAGTTTTTTAACTTATATGGTGTTAATGGATTTTTACGATTTCATAATCCCATATTTACATGAATATTCCTCTACAATATTTCATGATTATTTTCAAAAAAATCTTTTTCTTTTAAAATTTCATGTTATTTTGAGAAAATAAAAAATTTTTGAAGAAGAAAGGATATTTTCCTCAAGAATTCATTTCAAATGTTTTATCAAAACTATTTTCCATATAAGGTGACATTATTTAATATTTTTATGTTTCAAGTATAATGTCTCTATAATTTACATGGTTTCATTTTTCTTATGATGAAATGATATCCATTTATTCTATATGGTTTATGTTATGATGGGATGATGTTTATGAAACCCATTTTATTCATTGGGTTATGATGAATGATTTATGTTTTTTTGTGGCACATGAAAGAATGATTTCATTATGAGATGGGTGAGACCTATATCTCCCTCCAATGCATTGATTAAAGATTTATATCTCATGATATAGACATGGCTAGAATGGAAAGTGAACCTGGTTCAGTAATATAGGGCTGGAACAGCATGTAAACTAAGTTCAGTAATGGACATTTTCCACTATAATGGTCTTGGCGGTAATACCATGGCTAATATGGAAATCATAACATGTGATTAATGGTTTCCAAAATTACATTTTTTCCCCAATCTATTTTATCATGATTAATTTTCCTTTATGATCTATTCCTTATGCACTGCCATGATTTATGTCATTACTCATGATTTTGATGTTCTATGTCCATGTTCTTACATTCAAATGGTTAGGGATTGTTTTAGGTTCTCCATGTTTACCCTTACTGAGCATTTGATCTCACCCTTTTTATATTTTTCTTTTCCCCAGGATATAAAGAAAGGTTTTAGGTAAGAAAACCAAATGGGAAGATCTTTATGGGAGATGTTTAAGATCTTTCACCATGATTAGAAGATTATGTTCCGAGTTTCCAAAGGTAGTAAACTAATACGGTCTTTAGGCATTTGTTTTTGTCATGTATTATGTATTCCACAAAAGTAATATAATGTCCATGAACGTCATGATTTGGGTCTCTACATGCATGGTGAGTTAACCTATGAGAAATGGGGATACAACCATGATATGTTATTGGGTATAGTGGAATGAGAGTATGAGGAGAGGTTCAGTGAAGGAGAGAGGATGAAAATGGTGAGAAAGAACTTTCTACACCATAGATCTTGGTATGGTGAGACAAAATGGCTACGATTCCTTCCTCACTCTATGGTGATAGGCTATATAGGACTTTTGGATGTCCACATCACCATCAACCAATCTATGGTGTAACGAATGGTGTTGGAAAATGGCATTCGATTCTGTTATAAAGGCACCTCATTCTTAAGTGTTTAATTAATAAAAATTGCATCTATTGTTGACTGGGTAGGACCATGGGAATGGTGTTTTTCACCATGTTATGGTGGAGTATATTTTGTATTTATATATATATATAAGGTCAAGTATCCCTCAGATCTATTTTACATCCCTTCCCTTGATCCCAAGCTTACCTTTATTCATTTCACTAGTCTTCAGTCATCTCCTTAAGATTCTAAACACATTATATTTCCAAATGAAATTCTTGATACTCAAGGTACTCTCATACCTCGACTTCACATCATTTTACTTTCTATATTGTTTTATAGAGATTCATTATGGTGAAATTTACATATTTTAGGATGATATTAAAGCATGTGTTGATGGTATGATGATGTGTTTAGTTTCCTTGATCCACTCATTTCAAGTGATGACTCCTTGATGTTTCATATCATGTTAGGGGATCCAATATATATATCCAATACCATGGGAATATATAAATTTATAAATACTCTTTCTTTCTTTGGGTGGACGGTATGAATTAACATGATGAGACAATCAAATGGATTTATGTAAACTTAAGGGGGTGTGATTTATCACATGTGATTTATCTGTTTTCTGTTATTTTCCCTCTATTTTTTTATGTTAATTTTTGTTGATTATAGTGATTTTTATTTATTTATATCATAAGTGTTGTTATTACTAAAAATCGATTATTTTAATAACGATTCATTGAATTTATAAGAACATAAATATGGTAATGAATCAGTTTTATGTGAACCTAAAAATTCCATAAAATGTTCTATGAAAGTGATGTTGAAATGTAATGAATTCCCATTCTTGGTGATAAAGGATCAAATGACCTGTCTTTATAGCCTTATTTACCCGTGAATTTCCCTACTAAAAATATTTTTTATTTCATAGTTGTTAAGAATTAATGTATAACTATTATTGTTTTCCATTAGTTATGAAAGGTTTTGGGGTAGCATGAAGATAGTTGGATTGGTATGGGATGTGTTGAGGTCCAATTTATGGTGGTTGGTGGTGATTTTTATGGAATGATGAGTGGGAAGTTGTGATGAATTGGTCATGGTATTTGTTATTTTTATGGATAGGTGGTTGGGTGGTTTGGTTTAATAGTGTATTTATAGTTTCCCAGTGGCCATGAATATATTATAATGGTAGATTTATTAATGTGATGTGATATGGAAATTAATTATCAATGGGTTGATTATAGAGTAATATTTTTGAAAGGGATGGGTAGTGATTGGTAATGAGTATGGATAGTGGATAGAGAAATGCTTTTCACTAAATGTGTAAATGTATGGAATAATGATAATAATGTTTATATAAATGATAAATTAGGATATTGGGTAACAAAGTTGGTAATGGAATAATAAAATTTATATGGGTGACTATTTTTCTTGTTGAGTGGGGTCAGTTTAGTGGTTTGGGGATGAAATTGATGGCTTATATGTGGCGTTGGTGATATTGATGTTGTAGTGGAGTGGTAGTGTTTGTTAGTGTAAACTAATATGATGATCTTCTGTGTGAATATTATAATTTTTTTTTCTATATACACCTCACCCAAGTTGAGTATTTCATACCAACATAAAAATGTTTGGGAGGGTGTTTTTTTTCTCTAAAATCTGGATTGGAGAGGTGTATATGGATGGCTTCCCCCTATTTCCATATCTATCTTTGAGAATGGTATCAAGTGGCAGTACACAGTTGGTGACACATACTAGTTAGTGGTGGCATAGTTGTTGGAGATTACTTATAACGAGGAGATGTGATATGTTGTGGGGGTCATGTATGGTTAGTAGAGGTTACAATATTGATTTCCTTCATGTTCATGATACCCTATTTCCTTGGTTATGATGTTTTTACTGAATATGTCACATTAATATGACATGATATTTGACATTATTTATTGATTCTAGTATGAGATGCTAGACCCAGTAAGAGGTTGGGACTAGTAGGAGTGTGGTTTGACCCACATCAAATTCATCTTTGATATGTTATGATGTATATATAATGGATGAGAGAATATGGTGTTTGATGTTGGGGCATGGGAGAATAAACATAGAGGGGAAGTGGTTTTAGGTAAATTATAAAATATGTTCCTCTTGGTATTATTTTACTTGGATTCTCTATTTAGAAGGAAATAGAAGGTGGGGTTTGGGGACTAGTGACTTATTAGGTTCTCTTTGGTTTTACAACTTATTCACCGATGAATAAGTTTTCTCTTTCCATGTTTACAAAAGAGATGTTAAATAGGATACTAATAATTATACATGTTATTCTCACTCGTATATATAAATCTATTTTATAGGATTTTGATATGTATTTCAGTGATCGATCTGGGTGCTACTAGTTCAGTGTGTGGAGTTTATGAGTATTTGTTTCCTTAGAAGTTTTACTTGATACTTTTTTATTTTAGATATTTTTATTTGTATGAAAATATCATACAAATTGGTCATTATATGATATTGGTATCTTCATATTTCATGGTTTTGGTAAGTTTTTTTTCCTTATAATCCTATATTTTTACGGTAACACCTCACATGTATGTCCATTTATACCATCGATGCTTGTAGGAAACCTGAAGCCTATTGGTGGTGGGCCACAGGGGTCACTCTCATCTTCACCACTGGCCTAGGAGGGGATCTCAGTGGGTGGAGGTCATCACACTTGCATTTTACTAAATTGTTGATAAAATAAAATCATGGGGAGGTATAATCATCAAATAAAATTAATTAGGTGGTGAAATGGAATATATCTCAATGTAAGGAAATTGAGATGAGAAACCCTTCACATTACTCTTGACTACCATGATTGCATATTAAACCCCTATATAATAAATATATCATTAAAATAAACTTAGTTTAGAACCTTATTGATATTTATTTCCATTTAAATTATTCAATTATATTATATATATATATATATAATAGTTAGTTATAATTTATTTTCAGCATCGGATGTTTGTATTTTGATTATTTCATACTAGTTTTGCTATGGGGATGTCGATCCTCACTCATTGATAATAATTTCAACATAACAATATTATTCAATGTATTGGAATCAAATTATTTTAACAATTCATGCAGTCCAATGTTCATTTTTTTGAGGATATATGTATACATCACAAGAATGGAATTTACAATGTGCGTCTTTTAGGTAACAATGCCAATAACCATTAGTTAATTTATAATGATATTTTCTTTTTAGTTTCTCCCATATAAAACAATAATAATTGAATAAATTAATCTATAATACTGTATATTACCCTAATTTATGTTTTTATATCATCCATGGTTGAAATAATGATGACATTATAACATTATTCATGTTGATGATAAAACCAACTAAAAAAAGAAAATGTTATATGAATGAATTAATAAGAGTATGGAGTTATATTTAAGTAGTATATTTTTTAAAGAATCATAATTATGTCAACATTAAATAATGAGAAAATATAATAGAACATAAAAATAGTTAATATGACAAATTAATTGAAAAATATAGAAGAATTATATATTTACTTAGATGGGATCACCCCTTCATGTAATAATTCTACTTAGAATGAAGGATTTTAACCTACTTTATAGGGCTTGAAGAAAAAAATTATGGAATTGGAGTTTAGGTGGGAGAATTTAGGTGTTTATTCAATAGTGAACTAAATTATAGAATAATTTTGATAAGGGTAGACGACCATCCCTTTTATAGATGAGTTTGAGTTGGTTTTTTTGCAAGTTCCCATTGATTAATGGTTAAGGAAAGTCATTTTGACAAGAAAAGTAATCCATAAATGGAAAAGTGGGAGGTTGATATTACCTCAATTATTAATATATATGTTTATTTTTATAATTTTTATATATAATTTTTACCATATATTTTATTTTATTATTTTAACTATTTACCAACACAATTCAATATTCACGTTGGTAACTTATTTTTATTTTCCAAAAAATGAAATCGACCTTGTTACCATATTTCAATGTACAGATGATAAATATGAAATAAATTTTATCAAATTTAGTTTCTGAATAAAAAATATTTAAATTTTAAATAAAAACACATAATAATTTCAAAAGTTAATTTATTTCAATAAAAAAAATAACTTTTGAAATGAATTATTATATTTTGATTTATTATCATTCATTAATTATCTAATACATATTAATTATTTATTAATAATTATAAATATAATTTATAATTCATTATTAATTTCTATAAAAGTTTTATATTTCAATTTTAATAATTTCAATTTACTTTTTTGTTATATATAATAGTTTTATATCCAATGACCATATAACCAGCGAACATATTTCCAATAGTCAAATAACAGTTCGGTTAACCCTGTTCATTATTATATATAACCATCCATAATTATAACTAATTTATTCATCAAACTTGTTCATTTCACTTATAAAATGTAAATCATATTTATAATATGTTCCCTTATTTATACTATTATAATCGGTGGGAGAAACATCAAGGAAACCACAAGGATGAAGATTTCAGATTCATGATATTTTTATTTACCTATTGTTTGATTCCTATTATAATTTTCATAATTTTGTGCCATTTGTATTTCTAAAAATGTATTAATTTTTATATTTTATTATATTATTTTTTTTAATAAAATATATTTTTATTATTTTTATTTATTTCTTTCATGTGAAGAAAGTTATTCAACACATTGAAGAAAGAAAAATACATGGTCTTACATTCAAAGTTAAAAAAACCAAGAACGAATTCAATAACAACTATAGAATCTTGAAAATTCAATTAAACATCATAGTGTGTGAATATTTATTTCTATTTGATGACCAATACTTCATTAATTAATGTTAGCCTCAAAAATGTCGATACTAGAATCAAATTTTTTATCCACATTCCATTATAATAAATTTTAATTATTATTTACCTTAATACATTCTATACACCTCCAAATATCAAATTATTATTTTTAAAATAAAATTAGTATACACTTAAGAATCTAAAAAAATATTTAAACCATGTTCCTCAAAATTATATTTTCTTGTCATAATATTCATGACAAAAATTAGAATATTAATCAGTTATAAACAATTTCATTTCTTATAAACAATGTAAGTAAAACATACTTTTCCTAAAAAATTTAGAAAGAATAAATGGGAGAAATAAAATTTAAAATAACTAATAATTATACAATAATGAAGTATTTTAATTATCAAAAAATAAATAATGTTCATTGGATTCAATTAAATGTTATCCCCCTTTTGTGATAATTAAAAAACTAGATCCAAATTTCTAAACCTTTTTGAAATTTATAAAAAATATTATAGTGATAAATTCATATTTTCTTTAATGTATACATAGTAATAGGTGAAAATATTCTCCTCCTAAACTGGACAATGATTTTTTCGAAAGAATATAACCCTTTAATTACCTCAAAATTATAATATATCTACAAATTTACGCATTTCATCACATATATAGTAGTCCAAAAAAATAGAAATATATTTTTGAAAAGGGTAAAGTTGATCCAACATTATTTATTAAAGGTTATTTAAAAATATTTTAATTATTCAAGTATGTGTAGATGAAATTATATTTGGATCTTCAAGAGATTCACTTTATAATGAATTTTCAAATTTAATTTCTTCGGAGTTTAACCCGGGTTTTATGATCCAACTTATGTTCTTCTTGGGATTGAAAATAGTCCAAAAGAAATATTGTAACATTGTTAATAAATCAAAATATGCTAAAGATTTTTCTAACCAGTTTTCACTTTTTTGTTGTAAAATATCAAACCTTAGAATGGTTACTTCTTTTAATTTAGATTGTGATGAATCTGAAAACCCAATAGATAATAAGAAGTTTAGAGTAATGATTGGTATCTTAGTTTGACTACATCTAGACAAAATTTTCTATTTCCAGCATGTATATGTACTATATTCCAATCAAATCCTAATTAATGTCATTTAAAGGTAGTTAAATGGGTATGTAATTTTGGTAAAATATTTTTGAATATTATATTTCTTAACACTACATATACTTCATTTTAACTAACTAGTTTTTTAGATTATAATACTGGTGGTTTAAAAATTGAAATAAAATTCACAACAGGTATCAGTCACATTCTTGGTAAAGGTTTAGTTTCATGGAATTCTATGAAATTAAATTCATTGACTTTATTAATAGATAAATTTTATAATATTGTTTCTACATCTTTTTATTGAAAAAATAATTGATTAAGGAAACTATTTCTTATTTAGGTTTTAATTTGGGAATTATACCAATTTATTGTGATAATATTTCTGCAATTTCTACCTCTAAAACTACTTTTCAAAATTCTAGGAATAAAAAATATACGTATGATATATCTTTCTTATATATCGTATTCAAAAATTGAACATAATTATGGAATCTATTTCCATATAAAATCATCTAGATGACATATTTACTAAGACCCAATATTTAGCTATGTTTGATATAATAAAAATTAAACATTTGTATGATAGAAATTTATAATCGATTTAGGCAAAGTGAAAATATATTTCAGAACATATTATTTACATTTATTTACTTCTGTACCAATAAATTTTTATCTATTCAATGAAATATGCTTTATCATTTAGTTATTACTTCATTCATTAAATATAATATCATGTATTTAATGTGATCAAATGTTTTAATGGGTCTTTAAGTCATATAAAATATTTTTCAAAATAATTTTGGACTAATGTTTACCACAAAAAAATTCTTGAACTAAAGGGGAGCATAAAATTTTGATGTAATTTCAGTGTTATACGCTTTCCAAATAATCATTTTCTAATCTAGGGACAACATCTATTCACTTTTAACAATGTATACATTAAAATGAAGTGTAGTTTTTTACTTTAATCCATTTGATCAAATTCAAAAATGGGAAAATTTTGGATCTTGTTTTATAATTATCAAAATGGTGAATAATTTTGAAGTGGTTCATAATAATATTGATTATTTATGTTTTGACAATTACAATACTTATTTATTTCATAAGTATAATTTCTTATAGATTTTGTTTAACACTTTTATTCCCCCAAACATGGGTTAAGAAAAGTTATTTTATACTTACATTTTTTACAAGATATTCTTTGGATTATTATTCTGATATTTGTCTTGTATATTGTGAAATGATTCTGAATAATTATTCACCAATATATAGGTTAAAATCACATGTAAAATGAGTTTTCATATTAGTATATTTTTCATAAAAAATCTATTTACTGACTGAACACATGAATAAAATTGAATAGATCACATAAACAAAAAAGTCAAGCGACTATAAGCTAGGTTTCCAAAAATATTATAATTGTTGAACTGACTGTAAGAATAAATTTGATGAGCCATAATTTTTTATAAAAATCTCTCAAAGTCATAGACTAACTGTTCTATTCAATTTGATAATTTTCATATAATTAAATTGACCACAGGATCATTTTTTATTGACCTTGAGTTAACATTTAGCAATGTTTTTAACCTACTACCAGAAGAGGAATAATTCTACCTTATAAAGTTGAAATTTGGAAATTTTTTGAACTAACCTTATGAAGTTAGAATTTGTAAAGGTGTTGAACCTATCATATGAAGTAGAATTTTTGGAATGTGTTGAAACTATCTTATGAAGTTTAAGATTTTAATAATTATTAAACATACCTTATGACATACTGTAAGTGGTAATTTTGAAAATCATTTAACATGACTTATGACCTACATGAGTGAAAATTTGGAAGAGTGATAAAATGACTTTATGACCAATAATCACTCAATGAATTTTTCTTTCAGGACCCCATCCCCCCAAAGAGTACCCCTACTTAGTTTGTGACGAGAGGAGGAGGATAGTGACTACCTAAGTCCCACCTCCAATAGTCCCTAGGATGGAAACTAGTACTAAGGATATAGTAAAAATAAAAATTGGAGGAATAACCCTCTAAGAGAACATGTGAGAGTGAGAGATAAGATAGAAACACACTAATCAACAGCTTCCCAGACATATACAAAAGAAAACCAACTGTATACATTTAATGTAATATATAAGAGATAAAACTAAAATGGAAACTACAAGTACCAAAAGAGTAAACTTGGTAACGACCATGAATCCCAAAAAGCTCCTTAACAACCACTAGCTGGTTATAACTAGCCTGATCTTCAACCCAACCTTGTTGACCTAAAAAAATATTTTATATATACATTTGGTGATCATAATAGTATACTCAGTAGGATCCTCCCTAAATCCTCTCATGAAAATGATAATGAAATAATGATAAATTCTAGTGAACAAAAAGTTAAACTAACTCATCACCTAAATGGGTATACTATATTTCCATCCTCCTCATGGATATATCTCACCAAGTATAATATACAATGGTTCATGTGTTGTAGTGATAAATAATAAATGGTACCCCACTACTCCTTCCCCGCTGGTTTACTACTCTATCCCTACATAACACATCCTAGGCCATATATCCTCTAAAATAGGTTTTCCCAAAAAAATATGGGTTACGAGTAACAACATCTCATGTTTCACGTCACCACATCATTTTATCCACATAATCATATAGTAACTGATAATTCTTTGGAAACCCCTAGAGTACGTATGATATGTATCATAAATCAGGTATTATACCTCAAGCCATCACATCCCATACACCATGCATGTATCTTGAGCCATCATATCACGTATACGTCATACCTATAATAACCATTTAGATACTATATCTAGAAATGTGTGTGTTATATCACCACAAGACATTACATCCCACAACACACATATTTGGGGAAACTATCATTGTGAATACCAATACATAATACCACCAAGAGAAGAGAGTGTGGCCAAAGGGTGTAGTCAGTTATCTCTTTCTCATCAGCATAGATGTTGGGGAAAACACCCTTCGAGAGTAAATTGGATGTCAGTCACCTCAAAAAACATGGTTATTGTAGTATATGATGTCATAAAACATACATGATCTAATTTGGATCACAACCACACTTGGGGAATAACCTAGTCCTAGACT
The DNA here is from genome assembly GCA_963277665.1 of Viscum album. Taxonomy (NCBI): domain Eukaryota; kingdom Viridiplantae; phylum Streptophyta; class Magnoliopsida; order Santalales; family Viscaceae; genus Viscum; species Viscum album. Next base: position 1,035,809,110 of record OY728130.1, read on the forward strand.
AAACTACATTTATCCTCACTCAGACACTTGATTTCCACTGTAGAAACTAGATTTCCCATATGGACACAAGAATTTAAGGTGCTACATTAAATTAGTTCTTCATTTTTACACATAAATATTTATGTTACTTTATTTATTAACCATTAATTAACAATTTACATTATTCTAAAATACTCATTACATTTTCCATTTAGGTGAATTACATGCCCTCCAGGCATAAGAAAACTAAAAACCTAGTTCTCCTTATTATAATTATTATTACCATTTAATTACATCAAAACCAACCCCAAGGGATATGAATTATTATTAATTAATTAGGCTTTCTATAATTCAAGGTAATCTAGGAAAACATTTGGTGATACCAGAAAGGAAATGAAAAACTGAGCTTCGTCATCCCACTCAAGAAGTGTGGAAAGGGTAGTAGATTAAATGAAAAACCTATAAATTGGTCCTTTAAATAGATTCACAACAAACAAGTTCCTAGCTACAAGAATATCAATGAGTAATCACATAATTTGATGGAACTAAGGAACACAATGGAAGTTGGAATGCCTATGATTTAAAATTTTTCATCACCAAATCAAAAAAAAATCATCATATTTGGTGCTCCAAGACCTGGTAAAGGATCAAGGATCTTATGTGAATTTTTGAAAGAATAAAAATTAAAATATTAATGAACCCCTCATTCGAATTGAAGTGAGATCAACAATAGCTCATCACTGTAGACCAATGCGCAAAGGATCTGAAATAATACACCACTAGATAATCCACACATTCTTCATGAATCTACATGAACACCAAAGGTTTATTTCCTTATTCTAGAATGGGGATCTCATGATTCCATCAACATCACAAAAAACACAGTGATCTTTTCTCATTGATCCCTAAAGATGTTTTTAGATTGATTGATCAGATGGAGACTTTCTCTCTCTAAGATACGGGAGGAGAAAGAGGCTCCAAGGTTTGATGGAATGAATAGTATTTGGAATAGGAATCACCTCCTATATATATAGTGTATTTCTCAAATACCTGGAAAGTGTTGCCAAACCCCTACAAACAAAACACCAACTAAATAAGAAGTGAATGGCATGTTATGATTAACTGCATGTGTCATGATGTCATTTACATTTTTTTTATAGACTATTTTTATATAATAAATATATTATGAGATAAACTTGAGTTAATAACTCAACTCGTAATTCACATTAATAGTAAATTAACACTGAATATTAAAATAATATTTGTTCATATAATAATTTTCATGTATTCATTAAATACCATACGAATATATTTAATAAAGAAATTCAACCCAATTATTCAGAAATAAAATATTAATGATTTTATTTATATGTTGGTGAATGTTAAAACATGGATAACTCTTAGACCCAATAGTGGGTACAATTATGTCCTATATACCTATTCACTAAATAATGGAAGACTCTTGAATATTTTATTGCATGTGACCCTCCAGGAACATGTCTCAATTGCAGTGAATACAATTTAGATACCAAGATTAGAGTCTAGTAACCCATAAATTCCCTTAAAGATACAAGGAAAATTCATAGAAATGATAACCATTCATAAAAAACAAGCACTATGTAATAAAATATCTTTTTCATATGATATCTCATAAACTGTGATAAATAACTTATATCATCATCCATTTTTTCTTTATTATTTTATTGAAGTAACTGGACAGAATTTCTTTTGAGTACTTTAGCTAATGATTTATGAAGGTATTACCATGTTGATCAACTAGACTTGAGATATCGCATCCTCAACTTAGAAGAAACAAATTCTATTGTGAACATTCATCCAGTTCCATATCACTAATGACACAACAAACTAAAACTACACCTCCTCAACTTCTTTTTCATTGGTTTTTTCTTGCATATAAGTATTAGATCAAGTGGTACACAATGATAATGATCTCAATTTAGGATACCAATACACATGTTGATAGATAGAAACAATCGATGACACCTAAAACATGTGATGATCCTATTGGCGGGCTTGTTTTCATGATCTCTCATACTATTATTTACTATGGTTAAACATCGTGAGAAGAGTATCAATACTTATGAGTCATTACCATCCGATAGTCATATATCAATTGTGTCCCATTATTATGATGTATCTAATCCATAGTACATATGATTAAGATTAATGTCATAGTATATTGAAGTTATCATTATAGAATGATAACTTTTATAACCTTTTGATAATAAAAATAATCCATGTACATTACCATTTAAATAGTGGATGTATAAATATCAACACTATAATAGTAAGTGTACATAATGTATAATTCACTGTATACATGGTATGGTAAAAATATGTATTGATAAAGTTGGTTCTGGGGAACACACTTTTACAACAATCCAACTTTCACTAAAACCAGCTTTCTAACTATCCTTTTTAGATAACGTGTGATAATGTAATGGTACTAGTAAGTAATAGACTTAGTCAAGGGTCTTCTATGCTTCCATTGTATAGTAAATCTTCTATCTTCCAATCTACCTCCTTGGGTAAGACATATCAAGAGATGATATACCTGTGTATATCCCTTTTCCCTACTATTAAAACTTAAACTCTTAGCTAGTGATAGTTATAGAATTATCATAATTTATATTATGATAAAATCATTACTTACTAGGATTGATTCGAAAAACTAGAACAAATTTTTTTTATATTTTTTCATTGTATCTTTAGCTGACTCAAAAGATATAACATGCTCAGTATTTATATATATGGATACTACTTTGTTTAATTAACTTAACTTGATCATTACCTTCACCTGACTGTGATGTATAATCATATTGATCTATAGGAAACCTAGTTTGTTTCCCATTTTATCTATTATCCCTTCCACTCTGCATACCAGGTATATGCAATTTGTACATGATCAAGTATAACTGGATAGTTCTTACTACTTCCCTTACAGTTCTCTAGGATATAGTTGATATTTTCTATAATAAAGTTCATTTTGGATGTATCATTTATTGTTCATATCATGTCTTACGTTATTAATCCATCACAGAATAATATGAGATTCATTAGAGTGCATTAATATCCTTCTATGCACATGTATGTATTCTTGTAGAGACTTATTCTATGTGGCACTGGTAACAATTCTCCCTCAAATTGTTCCAAATTTTATTTTCTTCAATACATTGATAGTATATGTACAGTTTACTTAGTATAAGAATAATTTAGATCTACCTAAGTAGATATTGTTTCCTAGAACTGAGGTTCCTATATTAACCCAGTCTCTATAGAGTAATCTGTATTATATTTATAACTAATTTTAATACCATTAATTATTTTACTTATGTTATCAAACATATTTCACATGGAAAACCATGATTATCCCACTAACCTCTTGTAGACACATAATAAAATTCCTTCCAAATGACTATTCAATGATCTTGTTGGTTACTTCAATCATAAATTGGAATTCATTAATATCCACCCCTTATTGGAATTATATGGTATCACCATCGCTTTATGGTTATGTTGTATAGTCAAATTCCATGATTGGTGGTCATGACATCCAATGCTCAATAAAATGATCATAGAAAGATACATTGGCAAGTATAAATATAATGTATTCTGTCATAAAGATATAGAATTTCTAATCAATACTTATTGGTACCATGCATATACCACCCATGTATAGTCTCACTTGAATGCACACCATCCATGGTCAATAAAAAACCATTACCATGGTTTTAACCTTCCATTACAGAATGTGTCTTTGGAACATTCTCTTCATACATGCTCTTATGGAACTTGTTCTAATTCCAACTACTTGGGTATTTTATCATGGACTAAAACCATGTTGTTACTAATCCCACTGTCTCAAAGAGAGATATGCATCATTTTATAGAAATATTTTCTATCACTTGACTAGAATTTTTCTATTTAGGTATTTATAAAATCCTATATGAACTTTAGGATATTAACTGAGATTCACATTGTGTTTCTCTTGGTGAAAGTTTGTTTATATCCTAAACTCATTGAATATAAAAACATATTATTATGATATAATAGATTTATATCATTCTATAACTCTTGTGATACTCGTTTTTATTTATAGTTAATATATGGTTATGGGATAATGCCTCTATTTTCATAGAATGTATCGAAAAAAGTATAAGTCACTATAATTCATATATATATCAACATTGATGTTCCTTTTAATTAGATCATGACTCTGATATGTATAAAGAAATTCATGGTTAGGAAATAATCCAAAATACATTATATTAATCAATGTTAACATGTAAGAATCATCACTGATCCCCTTTTTTAGCATAATTTCTTTGATATTTATAAGTTAATGTGTGTTTCAAAATTACTCCATGCGATAATATAATGATCAATGGATGTTTGGTCAAGATATTTGTCACCACACTAGCCTAAAAAATTTATATATTCTAACCATGGATATATAATACTTCACTTTTATATTTTTTAAACAACAAATAAATCAATCTTATGAAGTATATATTCCTCTATCTTACCCTTGGAATAGTTTATACACAATAGCTAAACTAATTCTGAAATATTGGGGTCTTATATTTATTTTTAAATGTGTCTTCATCCAAAATTAAATAATTATATGTGTTTAAAATACCTATGTTCATTAACTATAATGATTCCAAACACTGTATTGGGTATATGTTGGACACCCACTTTTAGTTTTACTTGAAAAATAATATTCTTCCACAACTGGGTCTTAAAGCCTTACAGTTTATATTCATGATGTATTGCCCAGGATTTAGGAATACTTATCACTTGATTGTGTATAAAATATCATAATCAACCTTCATTCAAAAAAAATATTGTATAAATAAACACACAATTGTAGTTTTACAATAACTATTCACTTTGAAATGAAAACATATTCTTCTAACTACAGATGTAGATAACACCCTTCCTTAGCTACTTGGAGAAAACACCATGACTTCAAGTAAGTTTTATTGAATTACATGTTTACTCTATTTAGAAAAAATTATTTAAGGAAATATTTTATCTAATACCAAAGAATAATAAAGTAAATATCACATTTAGTTATGAATATACCTGAAGGAGAGGTTCATACTTACTTCGGCATCAATTTACTGTAGTTCTTCTTCTAGTGACCTATCTTTCCACATGAAAAGTAAATAGCCTCATGTTTAATGCTCTGCATCTTTATCATTGGTTTATTAGAAAGATATTTTGAAGGAGATTTTGGTAGTATACATGTAGTTGTACTTTTTCCCCTATCTTTCTATTTTTTCACCTTATGAATTAAGGAGTCAACTTTCATTAAATTATACTCTTCTTCGTGAACCCATCCCAAAAGATATTGAATTTTTTTATATAGACTATTTGTTTTATAATTTTCAATGAAACTAGAAAAATTGGGTGGTAAGGATGAGAGACTGAGATGAACTCAATGTTCTTGATTTGACATTAAACCTGATTCTTATAGTTGTTAAATGTGCTTTATAATCCTGAGTACATGAGAAATATAAATATTTCCATTTATCAATCGATACATGATAAATTTGATCATTATCTCATTGATTTCTCACTTCACATTCTCCTCAAAAACATCTCAAAGAAGAATAAACATATTTTATACATCCATGTCTATATTTTTCATCTAGAACTCATTGGACATTTGTGTTTGAATTATGTTATAAAAATCAAAAGCTTCATCCATGAGTCTCCTATAATAATTTTTCTCATCCTCACTAACTCCCTATAGAGGCTAATCTAGCTGTGGGGTCTAAATCACATATAATGTTCTTTCTTACTATAGTACTATGTGAAAGATCATGTACCAATCTTGTAAATTTTCATTGTTGAGTACATGATCATTGTTTAATATGGATCTAATAATATCTATGGTTTAAAATTCCATTTATTATAGAAAAAATCTTTCAGATTAGAACTTTTATTTAGATTATTAATTATACATTACCAATTAATTAAATTAGTAAATATCTCCCACTATTTTAATAACCCCTAGAAACCCTTTGTAATATAATCATAATACTCTACATCTGAGTTTTATAATAGAAATGATCCTCAAAATCTACCCTAATAGTATACAAGACATGGCTACACCACTACTTATTTAGTTTCTTGGTAAGAATTTTACCACCCAACCATATTAACTCGTGGGTCCTTGGTTAGTTGAGTTAAGTCAGATCCTACGAAATCATCAAATTCATTTACTCAATGTATTCCTCTACAGATACAATAAGCTATCTATGGATACTTATTTGTGCAAACTTTAGTTATTTCAAACCATAATTATAAGAATAACTCCCTAGTAGTCGGAAGAACCCTCAAATAGGGTTGATGAGCACCCCGTACACGTGGTTCTGTTAAAATTCAAATGAAAAAATATGTTTTTAACTTATTATTCCTTTGAGAGTTTTTCAAAATTTTCAATGAATATAATCCACTTATATTAAAAAATTTCATAGTATTTTTTCACACTCACAACTGAACATGTTATAATTGAAAACTTTTATAGTGTCTTTATGCATTTTTATGTTTATTATTTTATTTATTTTCCACACTCATGCAAATTCATAAGATAATAAAAAACTAATAAAGGAAATAAATTGCCCAAATGGTCATAAAAACCTATTATTTTTTATCCATTTAAACTCAATGGATCAATCATGACCTAGGGGTATCATACCTGAGTCTGGTCTTGAATCATGATGCATCCCACCCCTAGTCTAGTGTTTTCATTTATCATATGGTATACCACATCATCTTGGTGTTGTCCCTGACTAGCATAATCATTTTCAATAGATACAATATACTTTCACATAGGTGAGGGGGTCTCAAAAAAGTGTAATGTACATATAGAAATAAAACTAGCAGATGTGCAGACCATTATAAAAATTTAAATGAACAAGATGATGTGAAGATCATCAAAAATAATAATTAAAAATTAAAAACATTGCACGTAGTAGTAATAAATAATTTAAAAAAATAAAAAAACACATTCATGGTCGATGCAGAAGACTATTTTACAGGTAAACTAATATCATGGAAAGAATAGATTGAAATAAATTTATGTTCAAATGAATTTAATAAATTAAATTAATAATTTTAAATTCAATTAATTTAATATAATCTAATCCAATTATTAATTTAATTTTTATTCAAAATTTAATTAAATAAATAATTTACTTCAGACTCAAGTTTATAAAATATTTCTTAATATTAAATTTACCTTTTAAATTTAAAAATTTATTTAATTAATTTTGGATATTTAAAATAAATTTCTAGGCCATGAACCCCTCCCAGGACCATTTTTTGTTGGACCGACCTTGTGTAGGCCATTTTTTGGGTCGGTCTGACCCACTACAAGGGTTATCGTGTCAGGAACACCCATTGAAGGGTGTTTCAAGGAAGTTCGGGTTATGTAGGAACTGTGAGAGCCTAAATTTAGACCAATCTGGGAGGGGGTGTGGACATGAGTGTCTATATGTATCACTCACCTTTGATCGGAAAGGAGGCTAGAAAAGGTCTTCATCGGAGGGGGGGGGATCATGTGTTGGCATGGTAGTGGTGGTCCAGACTGCACATTAAAGTGCTCAAAATTGAATATAGGTTATGGGATCAAGAGGGAAGTGTCTGATGTATTGGTGATTGAGTTAGGTAGTGGCGGCTGATAGACTGACTGGGTATCATGATGATGGTCATTCCAGGGATGACAAATGAGTAACATGTGTTAAAAGGGGGAGGTGTATCATAGAGTAGTTGTGTTTCTATTATTGGTTAACTGAACTAGCTTGGGAGAATAAAGCCACTATCTATCATATGAAGGAAAACATAGGGCAGTGCGTCTGGTGTTCAGAGTCACATTGTTTTAGGCTAAAGGAAGCACACCTGGGAAGAAGCATTACTAAAAAACTTTCACTTTTTTGTTTTGTTTTGTGTTTTTATGATATCAGATAGGCCCACCAAAATTTTATTCCATCTATTTTTAAAACATTTTAATAATTGTTTATCTAAAAAAATTATTTAGTTTGTTTTTTATTTGTATTTTTATATTCTAGGTAGAAAAAGAATGCCTCTTCCTCATTCCTAAATTATTGTTTTTTAAATTACCTAAAAATGGAATTTGATAAAATCAAAAAAAAAAATTAAAACATGTTACCCAGATCAACCCTTCTATTAAAATTTTAAACAAACTATTTGATATTTTAAATTCCACAATTTCATGGAAACAATATTGGGTGGAAAATATTGTTCTGGTCTGGTAAGAACACCCCTACCCCACTTGGAATATGAATATGTATATATCTATATATATATTCTTTAAAATACCCAGAAAACAATAGATTTTGATCCATTAAAACAATATGGATGGTCGTAACATTCCCATATGAGCTTAGAACGAAGTGTGGTCAGATTCATTGGGACCGAAACAAAGCACTGCACTTAATTTTAAAAAATTATTTTTTTCTTAGATTAGAAAATTCACAAGATCTTTCCAATACCAATTGACGGTACTAGGGAATGTAGTGTAAGTAAATGGTATGGAAATTTAAAATTTATCATCACCAAAGAGATAATACTTCATCATCCCCAGTGATCCAAGCCTTGGTAGAGGTTCGAGGGCCTCACATGATTTTTTCAAAGAAAAATTTAAAACCAGAATAAATACCATTTTCAAATCAAAGTGTGCTCGATATTATCCCATTGCCGAATAAATATTCCTAAAGGATCCCTAATCTAACTCCTCTATATCTTCCACACACACTATAAGAATCTTCACAAATTATAATAATTGAATTTTGGGTGCTAGTGCATAGCTCTAACGATTCCTTTGATGTCACAACAATCACCATGATCTAATACCTTTGATCCATGAAGACGGACCTAGATTTATCCCCTGGATTTGGAATCTCACTCCATAATATGTAGGATGATATAGAGGCTCTCAATTCCATTGGAATGCATAGTCTCTAGAATAGAGCTTATATGATACTTATATTATACATTGCTCTAACACCCAAAAGGATTTCCCCAACCCACATAAATAAAATGGCCAATAAATAAGCAGTAAATTACCCATTATGATGAAGTAACCACTTCATAATGTCATTTATAATTTTATCACTTAATATTAATATATAATAAATATATTATGTAATAAACCTGGGTCATTAACTTATACCATAATTTTTACTCATATTAAACAAACATTGAATAATAAAACAATATTCGTTTGTATAATATTTTTCATGTATTGATGAAATACCTTCTGAATAAATTTAATAAATAAATTCAACCTAATTATTTTGTACCCAGATAATAAATGATTTATTTATTCATCAATGATCATTGAAACTTGGAAAACTCGTAGACCCTATGTTGGGTTCCACCATTTTCTCTATACCTACTCACAATAATAGGGAAAACTCTTGAATATTATATTTTGTGTGGCCCTCGAGGACTTTATCTCAATAGTAGTTAATATCATTTATAGGCCAAGATAAGATTATAGAAACAAATAAAGTCTCTAGAAGAGATAAGGAAATGTCATAGCAACAACAACATTTCCTATGAACATGCACTATGTAATATAATATAGTTGCCTCATGGTTTCTCATAAATCATTATAAATGACATATTTCATCATATATTCTTGATTTATTATTTTTTTCTAACTATAAGAACTCACCTTCAACTACCTTGTCCAAGGAGCTATGAAGGTAATTCCATCCTGATCAATGTGGCCTAAGATATCACTTCCTCAACTCAGAAGTGAAAAATTCTATCTTGATCATTAAATCAATGCCAAACCACCAAAAAATCACCCAACACAAGATACCTTACCATGACATCAATGTTATGTTTTTTCACTTGCATATAAGTACATGATCAAATGATAAACATTGATAGTGATATCATGTTCAGAGACCGACACACATGTTTTCAGATAAAAACAACCAATGACACCTGAAACATGTTGTGTTCATATTGGTGGGTCTATCCTCCATGCCTCAGACATACCATTTTTGGAAGTGTCTCCCTCAATTTCCTCCAAACACCATCAAAATTCCTTGGTACCTTTTACAGGTTCCTACAACACCCAAAGCACACAATATAAAGGTATTTTGGGATCCATGCCTTGACATTATCATATTTTGGTTCAAAACATTATATGTTTTAATTATTCCTTTATATTTTTAATTATTTCATGTCTTTTTATTATGCTTCTCTTGATTTAATTTTTCCTCAAATATTCAATAATTATTTTAATCCAATGGAAATATATTTGAAGATATTTTATGGTGTATTTAAATAGTATTAAATATGATAATATGTGTATTAATAGATATACAATTTTCATATAACATGAAATGTTCAAATTCAATTTATTTTAAATATTAAATGCTTGTCTTGCATGCATAATGAGAAGTTTTCCAAAAACATCTATATTGGTTTTTAAGATTCCACTTACTTTTTTATTAATTATTATTGATGATTTATATTGCAAAATATTTTTTATTTTTACAAATTATCAAATTAGACTCATGAGGAATGTGCCTTTAGTGAAGGGGTCACATAATTCTTTGGGAAGAATGAAATAAAATAGACTTTATGCTTTGAATATATTTTTCAAGAAGGAAATATATATATTAATTTTGATATAACCATATCATGTTAATAGGGTTGAGGATATTCTAGAATTGTAGTATGTGATAAACCTATAAATCTATTGGGGAACATGACTGAATATAAACCATTTGGTCCTTTCTATTGGAGAGAACCTTGTTGTCTCGACACTCAATCCTAATATTTTTCATCTTATTTATGTGGATATTACTTATTTTTAGATTATATGTTCATAATGTTGTCAAGATTATACTACCCACAAAGTCATCATTTGGTTTATACAACCCCATACAAAAGACTATTTTGGGGTTGTTCCTCCAGGGGTGAAAGGGAGCGGTAATTAGGTTGTGACTCTAGGTGAAAAAAATTTATTCGTGTATTGTGACTCATGGAGACAATTTTTTTCAATAGGTTTTTTAGGTTTTAAAAAGGTAGTTATAAAGGGTTATAACTCCCTTAAAAATCATAGATTCAAAATTAGGTGGATATAATTTCTCTCCCTCTCTTTGAGAGACGTGAAGTGTACAGTAGGACAATTTATGTATGAAATAATATAAAAACCATTTTTTTCATTTCTTATTAATTAAAAATTATTTAATTTTATCTTTGATAATATTTCATTAAATTTATTTAAAAAGGTCAATTACTCCATTTTTACCCATTTCAAAATTCTCACATTAAGAGCTAACATTATGTTTCATTATCATTGAGTTATATCATGTTGAAATCATCCACTGTTATGGGTTCAAGGTCATACCCTTTTTTGAGTTATTTATTTAAAATAAAATGAAAACTATGAGTGAATGGGATAAAAATCACTATTCAATAGGGATGTCATCGTCATACCCAGTAGGGAAACATCATTAACAAAATTATTATATCCACTTATCTTATTATGTTTGTGAGGTTTTAGAGCCATGCTAAATAAAAATGTGGGAAATTGTGTATGGAAGAAAAGTATAAACACTTAATACCCCCCCTATTTTTCATCACCCCTCATGTGTTGCTAATATTCACCTTTCAAGATATTCACATATGTTTATTTTTTCCCCAAATCCAAGACTTGGGTTAATAAGGATAAAGTAAATAGAAATTTGTTGAATCATATTCTTAATGATCAGAGCCTTCTAAAATTCCTCTCATCAAATATCATCATACCACACTCCAGGTTAAAAATTCCTTGATAAATCCAATAAAATATTACCATACATCATTTTCCCATTCTTTATTTGAGTTTATAATTCAATAAATATATTTTCACCTTTTGATAACTATGAACTTAATATATTTCTCCAAAGACCTGCATGTAAGTTTTCACTTTTCTTATGAGTAAAACTAATCTATAAATAATTAATTCTAAATAATTTTCAACCCCAAGGTTATCTATGATAACGAAGGCATGGAAGTAGGGTTTAAACAATCATCTCTCATATTACTCTAAATATTAATAATAACTCTTCGTTTCCACACACAGATATATAAACTATTCCATTGTATCTTTGGAATTCATAGATTAATCTCATACTATCAATTTTAGTCCAGTTTATATGATGTATAATATTATCATTTATAAACTCTCCATAAGGTGTCTCTTTTTTTCAGTTAAACGTTTTTCCAAAATTGAGATCAATTTTCTTTTGTCTTCATGTAAAAAAATATATTCTCCTGATACCATTTTGCTTAATAATTTTATTCTATTTTTTTACTAGTGATTAATTGTCCCAATGTTACACATTCTCCAATTCTAAAATATGTAATCAGTAAATCTAAATAATTTTCAAATAACATAAAAAAATTAAAAAGAACACAAAAATGGAAAATAAATCAAAAAAATAATAAACTATAGAAATGTTTCCCTTCACCCACACTTGCTTCATGAAATTTCCTCAATAAATTAAAATAGATATAAACATGCTAAAAAATTGTGATAAAGGAAAATAGTCCACTTAGTTAAAGATAGGTACAACCTATTTGGTTCATTTATAGAATGTGGGTGATTTCAATCTCCTCTTGGGGCTCCTTGAGAATGTTCTCATAGTAATTATTTACTCTCTAACTGTTCAAATATAATGGATTTTCTGATTGACCTACAGTGATCACAGATGCGGCAAAAGGAAAATAATTATTGATTATGAATGGACCCTACAATCTAGAACAAATAATTCATATAATTAATTACATCCTATAATTATACAAAAAATACATTTCTCTTGGATGGAATCCTCACTTCTAAATTAGTTTGATGCCTCTTTATTTGTCCATGAAAAGCCTATAATTTTCAAATTCCAATCTTTCAGTTTCTTTAAAATTCTATTTATGTAACATCCTTTGATATCCAACTTCCTCTGAACAAAATTACATATTTTTGAAAACCGTATATTATTTTTTCTATAATTTAATAATGATGTAACAACTCTTTCCATAGACTATTCAATATGGAATTATTCAAATATGTGTCTTAAAAAATATTTTATTATCCCACAAATTGGTTTAAAACTTTTGGATCAAATCCTTCATATTTTCATTCCCAATATTTCTATGAATCCTTTCACTAATCTACTTGTAACCTTATCTGTCTCATTTTTCAATAGGTGGAACGGTTTTGATGTCTTGTGGTCCACTCCATATTACCGAATCAAGGCTTCAATGATTCTATTAAATAATTGAGTTCCTTAGTCCATTATTACATTCATTGGAATCATAAATCAATAGAAGATATTATTAATAAAAAAAATGTAAAGAAAAAATTAATCATCAGTTCTAGTGAGTTTGACTTCCTTTTTTGACTCATATTCTTTTCCAAGACTCGTTTCACTTATTTATGCGTTACCTCGGAATACCCATTTTTGTGTGGGTGGCATGATATTGATGTTTTATGGTCCACTAAATATTTATTCATCATGCATTCCACTATTCTATTATTAAATTTAGTTCCTTGGTCACTTATTATTTCTATTGGTATCACAAATCCAAAAATGATGTTAGCCCTAAAAACATAAACAAAATATGAATCATCAATTTTGGAATTGTGTAATTTCACCCACGTAGAACATAATCAATGTAAATAAATTTGTATGGATACCAAAAAGACCATAGAAATGATCCCATAAACTCAATTTCCTATATATAAAGTATTTCTTAACTATTAATGGAATTTTTAGGTATTTCTTATATTTTTGAGAAATTTAGTGCGAATTAGCATTGCTAACATTTCATATAAAATTTATAGACATCCTTACAATGTGTGTCCCCATGAAGAACATAATCTAAAAAAATCCTAGATTTTCTATGGGATTTAAAGAGGTATCTACAAGATACCATGTGGGAAAAGTTAATCACATAATGTGCATCACTCTTGTGAGAATATCTCCTATATACTTGGTCATACATATTCTCTAAAGATATTGATCATCCCATGTATAGAAGTTTGATTCGCCCAAAAGTACTGAGATTTTTCATTGGTTGAGGTGTAAAGGGTATTAAACTATTACAATAGATATTAAAATGTAAGAATAATAGGTAATATGTCCTTAAATTTCTCAAATTTTACCACCTAGTATCATGTCATCAAGTGGCTACTGGTCAAAAATTCTTAATTCAGTCATGTGGGGTAGTGTTCTCATATGATCATCTACATTGTCTGTGGTCCTAATTTTATCCTTCATAACCACATAAAACTCTTGTAAAATAAGCATACATATTAAAAACCTCATATGTATTTATTCCTTTATTCGTCAAGTACCTAATTGTTTCATGATAAGACAGGAAAGTTACTTTAGTTCCTATGAAATGTTATCAAAAAAATTCAAAATAAAAAACAACTATAAAAAACTCTTTTAAAAGATTTCATAGTTAATATTGGTATTGATGTAATATCTATAACATGTATTTTTCATTATATTTATGAAATAACTACCCATATATATCCATTTGAGGCATCAAATAATATTTTAAAATGGTGCTCCCAACCTGGATATTGAATTATAGGTGGTGGAGTTAGTTTGTTATTTAACTCATCAAATTATTTACTATAAGAATCATCAAATATGAACTTAGTATTGATTTTAATTAATTTGGGTAGTGCTAAACAAGCATTACTAAAATATTTTAGGAACCACCTATAAAATCTTGCATACTATATGAATGATCTATCATGTTTAACAAATATGGGGTAGCATAATGCACCTATGACTTCCCTCTTTTTTTCAACATAAACTGAATTCTTTTAAATGAAATGTCCCTATAAAATCCCTTATTCTACCATGAAATGGATTTCATAAAAATTGATAACAATATCATTTTCTAGGTATATTTTTATATGCTTATCCATATTCAATAAGAATGATCAAATGAGTTTTAAAACACTGTGAAATCATCTTAAAAACTTATAAACATTCCTCAATTAGTTCAAAGAAGATTCTTACCAAAAATAATTGAAAGGTATCATGGGATTTACATAATAAAAATGTAATACTTTTATAATAAAATGATCTATAATAATAGGTAAATGATGTTATTTCGTGGACATTGGGATAAATTCCCACTTGGAAGTCCCCTAAGAATCCCCCATAAAACTGAAATGGGTCTTTATTGATAGTCTTTCATGTATTTTTTTAAAAGAATGATATTGGAAGTGGTTGTTACTAGTAAATTTGTTCTATATTATATAGTTAAGAGTTTTATTCCATCTATTTTTAGATCTCACAAGGATCAGTTCATTTTAATCATTCTAAATAATGACCAGACTTTACTTTTTGGGAATAATGTGAATTGGAATAACCCAATGTAATTTTGAAATGGGGTATATGATTCATGAAACTAGAAATGTATCAGTTTATTTTTAACTACCACTATTATGGTTGGGTTTAGTCTCTTTTTGGGTTGTCTAGAAGTTTCAAAACTATTTTTAAAATAGGATTTGTGTAAACATGTCCTAATACTATGCTTGGGAATGTCACCAAGACCCCATACTATGGCCCAGAAATTATATCTTAAAATATTTATGAGTTTCATTTCATGGTCAAGGGAGATGTTTCTAGAAATTATCATGTTTATCTTATCCTTACCCATTTAAAAGATGTACTTTAAATGTTGTGGTAGTGGTTTAAATGTATTCATGGGTATCAAAATTAGTAATGTTAATAACTTAAGTTCAAGTACATTTTCCACTTTTAGTTCCATCTAGGAAAGTAAATTATGATTTTAAAAATTAATTGAAAATATCCAACCAAATCCATCAAATAAATCTTGGTTTGCCACATTGTTAGTTTCTTACACAGTATTATAAGGTTGATTATAGTCATTTTTCATAGATTTATTGATCTCAATTTGTTACCCCAATTATAAATCACTTAACGTAGATCAATTTCTCTAAGTGAAGTAGGTTTCTCAGTGTGTGTAAGTGTGAAAACTGAATTGTATTCTTGTCTAAACTTTATTGAATCAAAAATATTGAATATTGCTCTGTTTTTTCTAAATTATTATGTTAATATAACTTCATGGAAATATATGAGTGCCGTATTTGTCTTAAAAATGGATTTAATATAACTATTGGTGATTTATATAGTGTTATTACTTCTTCTATTTTGAGGATAATAAATATCAAGTTGTTCACATTCACCAACACATCTTCTAGAACTCCAGTTAGAAGTATTATAACATGGTATATCAACTAAATTCTAACATAGTATTAAGCTCCATAATTTTTAAGTATAATAACACATAATATGGTATTACATTAATAAAATCTCCTAAATCAAATAAATCATATGTCAGTGGCAAGTATCTAATATTATTGGAATGGAAAATGGCCTTGGATCTTGATATCTTGTGGGCAATTATGGTGTTATAAGAGTTGACATACTTTATCCCAATGTTAATCTCATATTCCCTTTAATCCTCTATTTCATAGTGTATAATTCAATTAGGAACTTAGTATATCTAGAAATATATTTATGGTATTCAAGAAGTGGTGTGTATATTTTAAATTTATTGAATGTGTCAATAATTTCATTTGGAATCTCCACTTCATGAATTGTATTAGAATAATCATTCTTAAAGGAAATGGTAGTGAGTATTTTTCAAATATTTTGATGGTTTATAGAGTTCATTTTTTATTTTTCCTTATCTTATTCATAGCTATTTATTTTATCACCTTATTTCATAAGCTTGGTTTGTTTTGTATGTGGTTTTAGAGAATGTGGAATTTCTTTTCCACTTATTGTTGTTATCAAACTCAAATTTCTCTTAGTATAGGATAGTTTTTAGGTATTAATTTCGTAGGATTGTTATCCATCATTTTTACTAGTTTCCCAAATGGGTTTTCAATTCTTTCAAATCCATTTTCGTCACTTCTAAGTTATGATCTGGTTGGTGATCAATTTTTATTTAACAACTATAGTTATGAGAGATATGGGATTCCATTAATTTAATTAGTGATGGTTGGACATTCTATTAGTATCCATCCATGAAATGTTTATTAAAATTGTATACTTTTATGGAATTATTAATCAAATAACAGTCATCCTTGGTTTTGTGGATTTAAAAATGAATGTAATATATATTGTTTCTCTATACACCCTTGGTTGTCCATGGGTTGTTGAATTTTGCTTTATTGATAAGAAAAGAAACTCTATATCCTACGGTTTATTATAGTGGTAAACGAAATGGTTGAAAGAATAACAAATACTGCATACCATAACTAGTTTTGGTTGGTCATTATATTTATCAATATCTTTTTGTCTTACCAAAGTCGTATGTTCTTTCATATTTTATTCAAACAAAGGTGATTTTGTGGTAATATTTGGGTTTTACTTCATGGGATCTTCTAGTGGAATTACCACTTGTGCTAAAAAAATTAATTCCAAGCTATCTTCCCTATCTTTCATTGGTGACTTTTGAATCAATGCTCCTCTAGAATAAGTATCAAGAAGATTTATATCACTATCATGTGGTACTTAGTAGAGTAACTTTGTGAAGTGATGTTCTTAAATGGAATGGTGTGGGAAACTACCTCAAAGTATCTTGTATCTCTCTCAATACTCATAGATTATCACTCATAATACATTCTTTATTCCATTTATTTTCTCAAAGTGGTGATCCTTGAGGTTTGAAAGAACCCTTAAAGGTCATTTTGTGTTTATCCTAGTACTCAAATCTCCCAATTTCAAGTTGTATAGCCACTCCATGGAAAGACCTTAGATATAGAAATGAAATTAAATCTATTTACATGTTCCCTTTCTATGCCTATCAATATCAAAGTAAGACAAACCATAGATAATTACTTGATATGTTTTTTGGATTGTATCTTATAAGGGAATGGAACTTTGGAAATAGCTGAATATGTATAGTTTTTAATTCAAATTATTCTTATAAATTAAGGTAGATAATTTGTTTTTGTTTTATGAAATGCGGTTCACATAATACTTCAATGCCTAGATAGGGGTTCTTTCCATGAATTGGGGCATCCAATTGTGCCTCCGCTTATTTGGATAACATTCATGTCTACTCCTTTTTAGAAGATCTTATTTCTATTCTATTTGACTCATCCATATTTCTTAGTCAATTACCTTTTGTGTCAAGGACCAGACTACTTAATATATACTTTACAATTCTAGAATTCCTTTTATCATCACCTCTACATGAATGATCCACATGTATTATCACAAAATGAGTCATACCCATCTTCAATTCCTGTATTTGGATCACTATCTGTAGGAATATATAAATATATCATTTCTCCATGTGATAGAGTCTATTTTATAAAGTAATTACTATTTTTTACAGTCCTATAACATAATCATTGTTCTCGTGGGAAAAAGTTGATGTGGAGGCAAGTCACATTTCACTACTATATTTCATCTTCCATCCTACATGTTATTAATTTTGTCCACTTCTCCTCAAATAGAGGACCAACATAGTTCTATTTCTTCTAGTGTACCTACCTCAGCTATCGTGTGTCATGTTCCACTTCAACTGGAACATCTGGGAATCCATGGCTGCATGGATGTTTTCGTCACTATTGTGTCATTTTCTTATATTTCATTGTAAGTAATTAAATATATCATGAACCTTTTGATGTTCTGAAAAAATACAATTTTGAACCATAATTTTTAGCTTCCAAAATTGTTTGCTGCAATTTTGTTTCTTGTATAATTATCCCTATCGAACCTATCTCTATGAAAGTTCTTATTAATCAATGTGAGGAAATATTTTGTAAAATTATATTCATTTATATATGTTTTTAAAAAATTAGGATAATTAATTTAGTAATGATTATATATGTGGATAAATTCAAGTATAAATGCACCTAAATTTATTTTTTGTAGTGTGTTGTCCATTAGTAACTAGGCAAATAAGGATGATGGGACACATGGGTAGTGTTAAATAGAAAAAGGGGAGTTTGTACTCACACTGAATTGGGATCCCATTTTCAATTCTAGTTCATTTAGTTTAAATTCTGAGGTTGGATGGATGATTGATTCCCTTGGGGGTCAACTCAGACAAATCTGGAAGAGTGTTTTATGTTAGGTAAGGTTTATCCAGTTTTATATGGATAAATAAACTCCTTATAAAGGGAATAAAAGTTTTAAATTTCACTAATGACACATATAATATAGAAAATAAATTGGAGGAAATATTATACAAAGTACATAATACCCATCATTAAATGAAATTATGATTGAAGGGAAACACAAAAAATGTGAAAGATAACCCAATCATTTAAGTCAAGAGGCTATGGAGGAGGCATGGATGAAGTAAGCCTTTCAAGGTTTTAACTTGGGAGATAGTGTGTGAACATGGTATTTTAATATATTACGGTGAAATTATTGTGTTCAGCCAACATAGGATACTATGGTGAATAAGTTATCCATGTATAATTTGTCTGGTGGGGATCAACTTTATTTGGAAGAGTCTTCAGCAATGTAGAATTAGACCCTCGAAAGGATTTTTTTTACAAAATGGGACACATTTGGATAAATATTAGGTGAAGATAAACCATTTATAAGAGGTAAACACATACTTAAATAATCCCTTGGAATCCCTAAGATTTGGTTTACTCAAAATAGGTGAATCCAAAAGTTAACATGAGTGTTTGTGGATGGTCAAATCTTAAGTTCCATGCAATGGGCATCCCATCGTGAAAAAATAACGTGGATAGTCCATGTTACTAAACAATACTAGAGTGATTTTGGAAGTATTTTTGTGGACTATTATTAAAATATTTTTATGTATACTGGTCTAAAAAGTTTTCATATAGAGGATACATGCCTGCAATACTTTTTATGCATTGGATTTTCTCTTGCAGTATGTAGGGGACTTTGTTAAAATTTCACATAGGGTCAATAAAACAAATGACCATATAGTCAATTGACATTTCTTCATGAATTTAGTTGTAATGATACAATCAGTTTATGAATTTATGATATTTTCATAATACCCTATGGTTGATTGAGATTCTTCATGCAGTCATTTCAATAGATAGAAAATTTTCAACTATCCATCTTCAGCCACATGATTTTTTGTTCTTATGGTCACTTGAATTTTGTTTATATGTTTAGTTAAGACTAAGAAAATTTTATGAAAACAAACTAATCTATGGACTCATAATATAAGTGATGTTAGAGTGAAGTATTTTTCTCCAAAATCAATTTATGAAGTACATGACGAACATCAAGAATAGTAATCAAATATATACAATATCATTCCTTAAAAATAATACTAGGATATAATAAAATCTATAACCAATGTTAGAAAGAATAAATAAATGATATAAAATACGTGATAAATGATAATTTAGCAATAAAAAAAGTATTGTAACTATTAAAACGTAAATAAAGTGCTTAGAAGTCACTTCAATATTCTCCCCCATTTTTATGATTTCAAAAGAAGATCTAAAATTCTACCCATTATTAAAATAGACTAAAAAGATTAATGTAACCTATTCCTCTTACATTTAATGTATACAAAATTTTAAATGAGCAAATGATCCTCCTAAACTAAATAATGATTACTAGTAATGAAAATAACTCGGGAATTCACTCAAAATTTTAATCTCCCCCTAAATTCAAGGAGAAAATTTCTCAAATAAGGTAGTATAAACATTTTCCAAAAAAATATTTTAGAAAAGGGGAAGTTCATCCACGTTACTTATTAAAATAGATTAAATAAACAGTTTAATTATTCAAATATATGTTGATGATATTATATTTGGATCTTCAAGTGATTCCATTTTTAATTAATTTTCATATTTAATTTCTTCAGAGTTTGATATGTCTCTTATGGGTGAACTTAGTTACTTTTTGTATTTAAAATAGTTTAAAATAATGCTTATATCTTTGTTAATCAATAAAAATATGTTAAAAAATTGTTTATGTAGTTTGTTCTTGACTGTTGTAAAAGATCAAATATTTTAATTGGTATTTCTTATAAGATATATTATGATGAAACTAAAAAATATGTTGATAACAATATATTTATAGCAGTGATTGGTTACTTTATTTTACTGCATCTCTCCAAGATTTGAGGTTTTATGTTTTAATATATGCTATATTCAAATATAATTAATCCATTCCTATCATGGGGTGAGTAAAAATAAATATTTTATTTTCCCTAATATAGAAAAGTGGTTGACCAGGGTCATTTCACATGAGGGGACATTTTGTTTGTTCAGTTACTTTTTCTAAAAAACCTAAGCTATCTCTTTTTTCGATTTTGAATAATTTAAAAAAATAATTAAAACCTTTTTTGGTTTTTTATTAATGACATTAAATAATTGAAATTCTAATTTATACTAACATGAAAATAAAAATAGAATGAGTTAAGAAGAAAACACTTGGTTTTTGGGTTTTCTTTAAGATTCAATTATTATTCTCCTTTATATGTTTGATTTTAGTTTCATAATCCAAACATGAAATATCATGTTTGGGATATTAATACTTATTTAGAAATTATGGAATATCATTGAATGCCTATGAACTCTTAATTTCACCTCCTCCTTTAGATAAGATTGTTAACACTCCATGGTATAAAAGCTTCCATCTTCTAGTACCTAGTTCTATTGATGTTTTTTCGTACATTAATTAAAAAAATAATATCAAATGAAGAAAAAGGCAATAGAGAGAGAGAAAACTAATTTAAATTGAAGAATAGAATTAAATCAAGTTTCATGTCATTGGTGGGAATTCATCTAATAAGAGACATTCACCTCACCATACATACTACTTGAAATTTACCACAGACATAAAATTAGACTTTAAGGAAAATTCAACAAAACTTTGACCTCCCCCAGGCTATGCCTCGTGCTCAGCCTCTAATTTTCAATAGTTATAGATCACAATGGTGGAAATGGGAAGAAGATAATAATAAAATAAATATAATATAATAAAGAATTAAAATAATGGTGGATGAAAGAATTAAAATTAAAATTAAAGAATGGGGGATGAGAATTGAGAGATAGAGGGGGAATTAATAAAATAAAATAAGAAAAGAAATAATATATAAATTTTATAAACATTGTTAAAATAATAATTATTTTTATTATAATTATTATTAGTAATATTATTATTATTAAGATAATATTTTTTTTCAAAATGAGAGAAGAAGAAAATAACAAAATAAATATTAAAAATAGTAATGTTATATTAATAATAATTATAATAATAGAAAAAGAAATTAAATGATTAGAAAAAATTAAAAAATGAATGTATTTATTTAATTAAAAATATATTACAACAAAAAAATGAAAACTAAAATTATAAAAAAAGAGTGATAAGGGTAGTACAATATTCGGCAGTCCTTTGTAGAGATCTCCACCTTGGCATCGAATGATGGTGTGGGATAGAGGGATAGATTCTTTATTCAGGGAAGGGGGAATGGATTAGCCTTAATGGCATTTAAAGATCCCTCAAATCAAGGAGGATATCTTGGGGAATTTAAATCACCCTAAGACCAGTCATGATTAAAGATGTTTTATAGAATGAAAGTAGATTTAAATCATCTGATAGAACTGGGTTAATCATTCTTTTGCATGGAAGAATTCATGCAAGCGTCCTCAGTGAAGTGGAAGCGGTGAGCAGGCAGCTAGTGGGTGAGAAGCAGTGGTTGGTGGACCTTATAGTAGTGGAAGAAAATTATGTTTTTCATGGGTTGTTCCACATGGGAGGAGGATGCAATGTAGGTGGCTAATCTATAGAGAATGGTGGGGCATCGTTGACGACATGCATGTAGCAGCGCTCGACGGAGGCAGATAGCGAAGGGGTGAAGTGGAAGTGGAAAGGGGAAGTTCCAGGTATAGTGATCCATGATAACATGGATGTAAGGAAATGGAGTCTCGAGTAGTGGTCCTTGATGATGCATGGACATGATGGAGGTAGAAATTTTAGTCTCCAGGTGCAGCTGGTGGTGTGTGCATGCATAGGGTGGCATCAAGCGTTGAGCGGTGATGCATGCTTGGGGTGGCGGTGTGGGGTGAGTGGGGTTTCATGCATGATGTGGAATTAATCAGGATCTATGGTGCATTCCTAGGGTGATGGGGAGTGGCGAGCGGCATTGCATGCATGGTGTGGAGGGCTAGCCTGCTGGCCAATTTTTTACATAATCACTGTAAATGTGTTTGCAAAAAAATGATAACATTGAATTTCAAAACCATATTACATGATTTGAACTCCAAATTTAAAAAATTATCTTATTATTCATTTAAAAATAATTTTCATTACTTAATTAAAATTAACCATTAATTAATAAATCATTTAAAACAATGAATTTTAAAATTGAAAACACTTAAAACTATTCAAATTTGAGTAAAAATATGCACATAATTTTGGTCTATCAAGTAAAACATATTTAAATCATTATTTTCCTCAATAGTAAAATATCAACAAGGAGTTAAAGAGGGAACTAGTGCTATCAAAATTCAAATTTCAAAGTAATAAAATCAAGTTATAATCAAATTTAAGTAAATCATTCAAAATTCACATAAAACGTCAATTTAATTTCCCAATTTTATAAGGAATAAAAAAATCATGTATTTTACTTTTTCCCATTAAGAATTATGGAACTTATCTTCTCATTCATTAAAGTTACTAAATTCATTATTATAAGGCATGCCAAAACGTGATTTAACATACTTTTAAAAAAATTATCACTCATGATACAAATTCTTGTAGATTTATACTCATATCATGAGAACATGCTCATTATCCATAGGCTTGTAAAGGTACTAAATTTTCCATATTTTAAAGATAAAAATCCCAAAAAATCATGAGGTCTTGCAATTATGGTTCAAAAATATTTGATGCTTTAGTTTTGTAGTATTTGATGTAGCAAATTTAAATCTTAAGGAGTAGGTTTAACTCTTCAAGCATAAAAATGATACTCAAAGTAAAAATGTCATGAGTTTCACCCCCTTCAATTTATAATAACTCTGAAATTCCAAAAACTCAAAGGATCATGATTAATTTAGGCACATTGACTGATTTTTCACCCTCTTGAATGTGTTTTCAACTTTAATATCCCATTTTTTTTCAAAGAACCTTTTTATATATATTTTTTACTTTCTTCAAAGCTATTATATAGAATAAACCTCACATCCACCACCTAACCACGTATGATTGAAATCATAGGTCTAGTAATGGCAATTTTTTATACCCAAATCACAACCCATTTTTCTCATTTTTTTGGTTCTTTTTGTCATTTTCCATTTTTTTATTCTAGAGAGAAAAAGACAATAGTGTTTAGTGAATGACTTCACATCCTTTTTAAATTCCCTCTATAATAACCCCCTTGACTTCTTCCTCACAATGTATTTCATCCCTTACACCCTGATTCCACTCACCCCCCACGCATAAACATTAAAAAGATCATTTAAATACCCATAGTAGGGTAGAAATTGATAAAAATGGCTTTTAAAAATGGATCATTATTAACAAGTTCATTCATGGTTTGAAAGTTTTAAATAAGGATTAATGTATAGGTGGTCTTTTAAGGATAATTGGTTTTTTAAAAGATGTCTCAATCATTTTAAATATGATTTTTTATAGTCATAGTTTTGATAAGTTCAAATAAAAGTTCTAGTTGGTGACATGCCCAAAGATCACTCAAGAAATATTATCAAGATAAAATAGTAAGTATTTGGTCTAAAAACCCTCTCAAGAATAGAAATAAGATATTTCAAATCAAACAAGGCTTGATTAGTAATAATAAATCAATTCAGATGAATTTGAGAAATTCAAATCAAGAAAAAATTATTGGGGGATTTCATTTACTTGTATGAAAGTATTTCCTCAAATCATGAGTCCTCATTCCAATATCCATGATTTACTTTAATCATTCAATTCTCCATTTTACACATTTAGTATAATTTACAATGAAATCTAAAACATGGAATCATAAGATTCCAATAAAACTAATTTCTCCTAGACAAGTCAAGTAAAGCATAATTCACGTGTGGGAATGAAATTTTATCTTTGAAGCTAAAAACATGTTTTGGACAAAAATGTAAGGATTATAAAATATAATCATCAAAATTAAATCCCTTTACCTTGAATATTGGTCCTTATCTTTCCACTTTAACTTGGGGATTCCTTGTTCCATCATGGTCCTACAAAAGAAAATTAATCATTAAAACTCAAGGACCATGTCGTCCATGTTAAAAAAAATATAAGTGGGTGTGGGATACATGTTTTACTACTCCTAAGAAAAGAAATTGAAATCAAAATTTCTAAAAACATTGTAATGGTATATGTCTTGGTATAATCCCATAAGTGGCCCCTGAATTTTTACTGCTTCTATAGGGAAGTGCCAGTTGTTATCCAGAATAAGATGGTGGATGAAGTTTCATTGATGTGGAACACCACATGTAGATTTTCCCAACATTTTCTTCATCCTTTCAGGTGAGTACTAATTAGTGGTTAGAGTACACCAGATCCTCCCCCTTCACAATGAGGTATATCTTTTATAGTGGGGGTAATATGAAGTATGAATCATCCTCCTTCATGGTTTCTAATTATGTAATCTCCTTTTTATCTTCTAGTGTTGGCTTTTTAGTGATTGTTTCTACTTGTGAAACCTCCTTATTATTAGATAGTGGATGAAGATTCTTTGATTTCAACCACCACATGTGTATTTTTCCATCTTGTGCTTTATCCTTCTGGGTTAGGAATGATCAGTGGATAGAGTACACCAGATCCTCCCCCATCAAAAAAAGGAATAGCTTTCATGGTGTGGGTAGGATGAAGTATGGAATATCCTCCATCATGGTTTCCACTTGTGCAAAATTCTTCTAAGTTGTATGTACTGAATAATCAAAGGTCTAATATGAATGTAATTATAATTGAAAAAAAATTGAATTTAAAATTTTAATAAGTAATTTCTCCCTTTCCAAATGAGCAACCACTTGTATGATTTCCTTAGGCTCAGCTATATGGATCTCCTGATAGGGATCCTCAAATGTATGTTCATTGAAATTAGGGTGCTAAATGTGTACCTCTATATGTGAAAGTCAATGTTTTTTATCCTCCTTTAAGTCATATCAAATAATGTCTGAATGAGAAAATTCAAAACAAAAGGGAGTGATGAGCTATTTAGTTTCAATAAAATCATAAGGGATATGGTATGAGAAAATATTAGCTCCCTGGATTGGTTTATATTCAATAAATACCTTGTTAGTAACAATATATTGATGTATATTCTTAGTGTATGGGGGTACGTTGTCAGGATCCTAAATCATCACATAAAATTCCACCCCTTGGGTGGTGTATTTCTCTAATGGTGGTGGATCTTATTCTTTAAAAGTGGTGGGTAGTTCACACTGATCCTCACATTCATTTTAGAATTCATTAAGATCATGTTGATCTCCCCAATATAGCTTTGAAAAAAAATTATTTCTTCTTTTCCTCATTAGGTAAGACAATTGTATCATCATCTGGTTCAGGATCAAACTCATGTTCAGGTTCTTCTAATGATTCTTGGAAGTATGCAGTTATCCAATCTATTTTTCCTTAGACATATTGCACCTTTTCATTAAGCTCTTTAATATCATATTTGAGTTTTTTTCACTTTCTTATAGAAATATTCTGGTGGGACTTTTTTAAATGTGTTGATAGGAATCAAGGAGTACTCTTCTTATATTTCGACTACTTCTTAATTGAATTCTAGGAAGTACTCCTAGAATTTAGTGAGTTTAATTCCCAATCCTTCATATAATGGTTTCTTGAGGGTCTCATTGAGATCCTAGGTGAGGTCCTTAAATTCCTAATCTTTTAGAATTTTTCTTTACTCCCCCCTAATCTGTATGTCCCATAATGAACCACAATCTTTTCTAGACTAAGGTGTTTCTGTTGATGGCTCTTGCACCTTAGAGTAATTATTCCATGAATTAAAGAAAAGATCATTGGAAAACATCATGTTTTTTCGGTTTTTATTTTTATAAATGAAATTAAAATCTATCTAAAATTTTAAATATAAAATGATAAGAAAACTTATGATTGGCTCCATGAAATGGTTTCAGTTTTGACGCACACATGTCATGGGGTGTGGAAAATGAAATATTATATTTTTTCTAATACGGAACAGTAGTTGGACAGGGTTATGCCACTTGACGTTCTTTTTAGTTTGATCATTACTTATTCTAAATCACCTAGGGAATCACTTTTTGTGGTTTTGATTAATTTAGGAAAATAATTACAATATTTTTGGGTTTTAGATTAATGACATGAAATAATCAAAATTTTAATTTATACTAACATGAAAATATAAATAGAATGTATTAAAGAGAAAGAACATGGTTTTGGGGGATTGGATTAAGTTTAAATCATTATTCTACTTTATATGTTTGATTTCTATTTGATAAACCAAAAATTAAATATCAGGTTGGGACTACTATTGTTTTTTTCTAAATTGTGGAATATAATTGAACACCTAAACACACTAAATTCAACCACCTCCTTTAATCAAAGTTGATAACACTTCTTGGTCTTTGAGGTTCCATCTTCTAGGACCCATATCTATTGATTTTGTTTCATCCATTGATTATCTCAACTCTAATCATATGAAGAATCAACCAATGGAGGGAGGTATAATTATTTAAATAATAGAATTGAATTTAATTGAGTTGCATGTTATTGTTGGGTCATCATCTAATCAGAGACATTCACCTCACCATTCATGCTACTCAAATTTACCACAAACATAAAATTAAACTTTAAGAAAATTCAAGAACAGCTTGACCTCCCCTCAAACCAATCCCCAAGGTCAGACTCTCATTTCTGAGAGTAAGATATCACAATCGTGGAAATGGGAATAAGAGAAGAGGAAGTTAAATAGAATAAATGAAAGAATAAAAATAATGGTGGATGAAAGAAATAAAATAAAAAAATGAAGAAAATGAAATGAGAAGAGAGAGAGATATATAAGAATAAAATAAAATAAAAGATGAAGAGATATAAAATATTAAATTAATAAATAATGTTAAAATAATAATATTAATAATACTAATATTAATATTAATTATTATTATTATAATTAAGAGGATATTTTTTGAAAAATGATAGAAGAATAAAATATGAAAACAAACATTAAAAACAATAATTTTTTATTAATATGATTATTAATATTAATATTAATAACAATAATAATTTTTAATAATAATTATTATTATTAATGAAGAGTAAATTAACTAATGGGAATAAACATTAAAAAATGAATGTATTAATTTAATTACAAATAAATTGATATTTGAAATTACTATTATAAAATGAGAACTAAAAATAAAAAAAATAAAACAAAGAAGAAGAAGGGGAGAAGAGAAGTGCCGCATACGACCATCCATGGTAGAGATATCTCCCTTTGCATCGACTGAGTGTATGGGATGGAGGCAAGTCTCCTTTATATAGGAAAAGGTGAGTGGATCAACCTTAATAGGATTTAATGATCCATAAAACTAGGAGGAGATATTGGGGAATTTAAATCACCCCAATACTTATGGTGAATGAAGATCCAGCATGGAATGAATATAGATTTAAACCACCCAATATAATTAGGTTAATCATTATTCATGGTGGAAGAATTCATGCAGTCATCCTATGTGATGTGGCAATGGTGAGCAAGCGGCTTGTGGGTGAGCGGTTGTGTCCAGTAGATCTTGAGCAGCAACAAAGAATGAGGTTTTTCATGGGTTGTTACACATGGTATGTGGCATTAATGGAGGTGGAAAAGCTATGGAGAATGGTGGGGTATCGGTCATTTCATGTAAGCAACGATGCTCGATGGAGGTGGAGAGCGGAGGGGTGATGTTGAAGTGGTGAGGGGTGGTACCCGGCATGGTGAAACATGATGGCATGGAGGAGTGGAAATAGAGGCTTGAGTAATAGTTCTAGATGGTGTATGGTCATGGTGGAGTTGGTAGGGGTGGTAACCAGGTGTAGTGGGTGGGGTGTGCATGTATGGGGTGGCAGTGAGCAGGGAGCGGGGGTGATTGCATGAGGTGGTGGAAAGCGGAGAGTGGGGGTGAATGTATGGGGTGGCAGTGAGCGGGTACATGTGGTTTATGCATGGGGTAATGGCGAGTGGAGAGCGGTGGTGCAAGCCTGGGATGAAGATGAGTGGAGAGAAGTGGTACATGCATGGGGTGGAGGGACTTCCTGCTGGCCTATCTTTTTACATAAACACCATTAAAACTATTTTCCAAAAAATGAGAACTTTCAATTTCAAAACTATATTACATGATTCAAAGTCCAAATTTAAAACATTATCTTTTTATTCATTTAAAATACCATTTTCATTACTCAATTAAAATTAACTATTATTTAATAATTCATTGAAAACCATGCATTTTGACATTGAAAACACTTAAAACCATTCAAATTTGAATAAAAAAATGTACATATTTATGGTATGTAACTAATCCTAAATAAATTCATTTAAAGGTAGTTAAATGATCAATTGCGTATATTAAAAGATATATGAAGCTCATGTGGTTTTATCCTTCACATACTTCATTTTAACTAATGAGTTTTTCATATTTTAATTTTTACTGGTTGAAAAATTGAAAATGCACAACATTTATGTGTCGCTTTATTGGTTAGTCTTGTTATACAAATAAAATTCATTAACTTTATCAACTGGAGAAAGTGATTATATTTTTACTACATCTGGTTGTTCATAACCTTTTGTGGAACAAAAAAAACTATTTCTTATTTTTATTATCATTTTCAATAAATAATAATTTATTTTGATAATAATTTTATAATTTCTTTCTTTATAAATCCTTTTAGAATTCAAGTGCTGAACACATTGATTTCTGATATCACATTCTTAGATATCATGTTCAAAAGGGAATATAATTCTGGAATTTTTTCTACAATAAATCAACTAGTTGACATATTTACGATCCATTAAATTTATATGTGTTTGATATAATAAAAAATAATGTTTGTGTGATGGATGTTTAGAATCTATTTAGGGGAAATAAAATTTTATTTCTGAACTCATTCATTACATCTATAAACATCCAAACTAGTGTGTGTTGAATTATTCTATTAAATATTATTCAGCATCCTGTTACTACTTCATTCATTGAATATTTTATATTTCATGACCCCCTCCCTACAAAGATACCTCAATGAAGGGCGAGAGATAATGACCCCCAAGTCCTACCTTTAATAGGCACCGGGTTGGTGACAAGCACCAAGGGTATAAGAATCTCATGAAATGGGAGGCATTACTCTCTATAATATTGTAGGATAAAGGGTTAAGATGAATAATCCACAACAAACTCAATGACATAATATTACAATACCAAAAATGAATTTATAAATAAAATTGATACAGTAAAAAGTCTCCAAATTAGGTACCCAAAAACAAATCTAAATCAGTGACATGTCAGTTATCCAAGGTCCAAGCTATTAATGTCTAGTATGGTCCACATGATCCTCCTGAAAACCTAAAAATAGTTTTATATATATGGGGTGGGTATATATGTATACTCAATAGAAAAACCAAAGTCTCTTATAAACATGTGATAAAAGCATACTAATGCACTCATGAGAAAATAGTATAACCAACAACACATAAATAAGTCAACTATCTATGCCAAACACCACCAAGGCATGCTCAATAAATAATGCAAGACAAGTAATAATACATAACATGAGACACATCGATAAAGGGTTCCCCAGACTGCTTTCCCATTAGTATGCCTCTATAACACCTCAACATTGTAGGTCCTATAACTTTCATCTCTTCTAAATACCACACCACCCCACAGGCATTGTTACAACACATCTCGCCCGAAGAGAACTAGGCTCACTACCCCACAAGCATGGACACATCACATCATGTCCAAATACACCAGGGCCACACCACATCCCCAACCATAATGAGATAAGTAGGGTATCATGAAAATGAATAAAATCGACATCATTCCCTCCTCTTACTATGAATGACCCCCACCATAAGGTACCTCATCTCGTATCATCCCACCAAAAGACACTTGATCTCATCACATCTCAAATGAAGAAACCTAGGTTTGCCTCCCTATAAGCATGACCATGTCACATCTTGGTTGAAGGTACCTTGGATATTAGAAACCCCATCTAGTTTACTAATAGACCTTTGGTAATTATCAAATATGAAATACCTACCATGCAAGGAAGAGAGAGGAGGAATGAGGAGGCACACATCCATCTGTCCTCCTCACCAGATGTTAGCTAAAACAACCCCTATATAAATAACAGTGTCTCCACTTAGTGCTCAACATTGGTGGGGTGTGTATAGAAAAACCAAGGAACATAAAAGTATTTACATAAAACCACACACAAGCCCAACCTATAGTTTCAAAAAAACACTATCCAACTCACAACATCCCCACTTTTTCTACCACCTCAAAATTCATAACACCACACAAGACACGTTCCACAAGCCACATAACACATTTCATGTTTCCAACCAAACCCATTATCTAGACCATTCATTTATGTATTAAGACTCAGCCACATTAAACCAAACAACCCATTATTTATATATAAATTAGACATTTCCATCCCATTGCCCAAAAAACCCCATACATTTTAACCATTAATAAATAGTTATTCCATCACAACCTAGTCGTATAGAAAAACACAACCACACATCACAAGTAGTTTGTCATCTCTATCAAATCATTACCTCACAAACCAAAATGCATGGGAAATCGACCACCACCTCGCCTCCCTAAAGCACTACCCAAAAACCACCACCTTAATACCCCAAAAGCATGTCCAAACAACCACAACCTTAATTCTCTAAAATCATGGCCAAAAAACCACCACATCTACACACAAAAATTATGGACAAACAATCACCACCTCCCTGACACAAGACCACAACCACATCTCACCCATCTTCCCCATATTTCATCACAACCACACATATTCAACCCATAAGGATTTCCACACATAAAAACACATCAAAGATCATTTTATATATATAACAACGGATCTGTTATCACATTACACTTTATTTAATGGGTGTTATCACACAATCTATAATCTTGGGGAAAAAATTCATTTCACAAATATAATTGGTTCACCAATTTAGATTTTAGGGAGATATGAAAACAATCACAGAAAAAACATAAGTGGAAACACATATCACCAAGCATAATAAAAGCCCCCAAATGGATACAATTTTCAGTGGGGTATAAAACTCACACAAATAATCATATCATGATAATACAAAGTTATAAAATACATATATCTCATTCCTCTTTCCCCTTTCAATTTTAATTTAGAAGGTTCTTTTTCTTTAATTAATCTAGAACAACCAAATTCTATAAATAAACAAGTGTAAACCCCTCCTACATGATGAAAAATTAAGAGAAACAAGGGATTCCTTGCCCTAAAGAAGGGTTTTCAACTCAATGTGCACCATAGGGAAAAGAGGAAATTCATGCAAACCAAAATCTTATGAAAAACCCATGGAACATCCTACACCACACTAAAGATCCATCAAAATGCTGCCTAACCCATGCCCTAAACCAAAACCACACCACTGCAGTGGTTTCCTAAAAGAATAATAAGAGAAAATCACCCTGAAGGGAGAAGAACTTACCATGTAATTCCAATAAGGATCGATCAGAATCAACTGTAATGTACTGGCTATTCTATAAGGTGAGGACCATTTGTATTTTATTTAAATTTTTCCCCTTTTAATTTTTCCCAATGGATTCAAAGAGTTCCAGAGAGGGTATGGTGCTTATTTTGATCCTAGAACCCCAAAAATGTGGAAATTTAACTAGGCCCCACAGTTAGTATAAATTGTACCACCCATCCCTCATAGTCTCTTGTAACCATTCGGGGTGACGAAGAGGGGACCTAGGGGGATGCATGGTTTTTTTATAAATTTTTTACCCAGTTTGAATGGTCGTGTAAGCCATAAGAAAATTTTGAATGTGGCATTTTTCACAGTTTTTTCATCGTTAGAAGAAAAATGCACCTACTAGTGTTGGGTTCCCCTTTGAAGCAGTGTCATGACATATAGTTTTTTTATGGTTTATCCAACCATGCGGGAAACCTATGTGCCCCAATGTATGGGTGTGAATTGATAATTTCTCCCCTATATAATGATTCTAAAACTTTTCTTCTTTTTCATACTTCTTCTCTAGGGGATTCTTCTCCTCCCTCGTGTTCGAAGCCATTAATCTTCCTCTTGTAGGGTTTTTACAACTCCTCCATCTAGAATATTTTTCTTTTACTGTTAGATCCATTAGAAAGAACATGGTAAGCTCTGAAATCCTCTACCATCTATTTCAAGGTTACTACTCCATCTATTTCACTATCTTTGTGCAAGCTCATTTTCCCCATTTTTAGGTAATTTGATGATTTCTCTATTTTCTTCCATTCTAGCTTGAATAAAATGTCGATGTAGGATTAGGGAAGCTCTATGAGTGAAAGGTATGTGGTCTAGGATCTTTTCCTTTATTAAATTACACTTTATAACATGTTTTATTGTTTCATAAGATAGACCCTTTTAGCGACACCTCTAAATGTTTAATTAAATTAAATTGAAATATTTGTCATGCCAATTACGACCTGAACTAGTGGAGAATAACCTATTTGGGTTGATCATCTTTGCATGTGCCACCCCAATGGGTGTGATCCTCCTTTGGGGAATGTTTGTTCCTAATTATATACTTGTTAATATATCCTGGAGGGTATTCTTTATTAATTAATCCCATAGGATAATCAATTAATTTGAATATCATGTTCATCCATGAGTTAGGTTCCTTCAACTAAATTCCATGAATGATTTGGTTTAAGTGGTTAATCCATGTTCCCTAAGACTTATTCCATAAATTTGTTTCTTAGTTAAGTACCATGGACACTTAATTAAATCATGTTATAAATTCTTATCTGTTAAACAGAATGGTTTTCTGATTTAAGTATCATGGACACCTTGATAGGTGATGAGATGATGACTATAAGGTGATTCAAGGATGGAATTGAATATTCCATCCACTCATAGGTAAAAATCTTTCAGCTAACCACCATTTCATATATAGTAAACTAGGACCTCATCACTGAGTGGAACCTAAGGGAATATGGAGACGCGAAACAAGGCAGCTTAGCTTCTAGGAAAAGTAGTGGTTTTTTGTAGAAGGAAGCAATGCTTTGAGCGTACATGTAGGGCGGTACCAGCCAGGTGGAATTCCACAATAGTTATGTAGTGTTCCACTAGTGTGGTGGTCCAAACCATAAAAATCCCCATTGTATGAGGAACTCAATCGAGTATAAGTCTTGTGGAAGGATGGGTCACCTCTAGCATTTTTTTCAATCCATTCCACTAGTTCCAAGTTAGCGATGATCAGTACCATCACCTCCATCAGGTGAAAGATCAGTGAATCCCCATCAGGTAGGAAGTTGGTCTTCTATAGTCCATTTAAACAAATTGGATGGTCGTTGTTGAGGCATTCATTCCTCATAATTTCATTGACAGTATAGCAGAATTGCTCAGGATACTCATGTAGTATCTTAGGGTCATGGTTTAGGCCATAACTATGTAGTTCAACCCACACAATAAGCATATATTCTAGGGCCATCAATAGTTATAAGTACTATTCTAGCATCATATGCTCTAGTTTCATTCATTTTTTATATAAGTGTGTTTCGTTGTTTTCTATATGATATAACCACGGGAAGTCTGGGCTTAGTGATATATTAATCTTGTGGAATTATGACCCTTGACATTATGTTAGGTGTTCCAGATGAGGGTATATTCTAGTGAAAGGAGTTCCCCCTTAAGACAGGTGGATACCGTTTTCTATGTATTTTTTTTTCCTCGTGAGGGCTGGCTTAGAGATCATTCACAATATGGACTAGTTTATTCCTTATGAAGCCCAGGGGGATTTTTATCACTATTATATATATTTCACATCACCGAAGGTATGTACATATATCCATAAGGATGAATGGGAAATCTAGGCTGGTAATGTTGGAACCAAGCATTCTGGGCATAGTGGAGTGGCATCCCATATGGCCAGTCTCTTTATGAGCAAGTGGGGAATGCATCTTATGAAATTTCCACCTATCTTAGATCATTTAAGGGATGTATTCCCTAAAGATATCTAATACTTACATCTTGATAGAGAGGTTGAGTTCACCATCGAGTTTGTTCTAGGTGTGTCACCAGTGCACATTCCCCCTTAAATGATATAACCTACAGACTTCTAATAACTCAATAAGTTGTTTAAAGATCATGAGGCTAAGGGTTTTATCAAACCCATCACATCACAATGTGGTTAACCTATCCTTTTAACTAAGAAGACATAATATACCCTTAGATTGTTTGTGTAGTACTACTGACTAAACCATCTCATGGTGAAGAACTTGTATCCACTTCCAAAAATCAATGACCTCTTCTACCAGCTCTAAGGAACGTCTTTTTTTTCTCAAAGATAGGTTTGAGGTCAGGATACCATCATCTGTGAGTGAGGCAATAAGACATACCATGTATATAATTCTGGAGAAGGTATGGTCTGTACATGTATCTTCTCATGTCGTTCAGTCTGATGAGCACACAGGAAGTCTTCATGGATTTGATGAATCAGGGTTTCCACCTGTATCTTGATTCTATTGTGGTTGTATTTGTAGAAGACATATTTGTGTACTCTCACACTAGACACAACCATTCCAACCATCTTTATATCGTGATGAGTACACTCAGAGAGAAAAATATATATGCGAAGCTTAGTAAATGACACTTTTGTATTATCAATGTTCACTTCTTGGGTCGTATCATATCTATGGCAGGTTTATTACTTGACTCGTAGAAGGTGAGAACCATATTTTCCTTGGAACATCCCAAGAACCTATTTCATATACACAACTTCTTAGGGATATCTGGTTTTTACAGGAATTTCATCAATGATTTCTCATGCCTGAAGTGCTTCTTAGGGGCTTGACTAGGAAGGGTGTAAAATTTGACTGGACTGAAGCTTGTGAGATAGCTTTTCAGGTGTCACATGGAAGTCTATCCTCAATGTCAATTCTGATTTCTCCTAAGATTTCCAGACCCTATACTCTTTACTATGCTAATTTATAAATTTTGATAGGAGATGTGCCGATGCAGGTTTATTAGGTTTTAGGGTATAGATCCCATTAGCTGATACATCATGAGTGAAATTATCCTACACACAACCTTGAGAAAGCCATTGTGGTCCAGGATTTACACTATTGGAGGCACTATATTTTGGGTGAGAGATTAGTCTTTTACACATATCATGAAAGTCTCAAATATATCTCTACACAGAGAGACTTGTATTTGAGAGAGTGTAGTTGGGTAGAATACCTTCAATTGTTCAACTTTCAGATTACTTATGCACCTAAAAAGAAGAATTCCATATAAGATTTCTTGAGATGTAAAACTTAGATGAAAGCCATCAATGAGGCTAGTGGTTAGTGGAATTTGATAGATATGTTCTCTAAAATGCACCAATAGTTTAGTGAAAACATATGAAACTAGTATTATCATCTATGGCATTGACATACTATCTTATAGAGTGGGTCAAGATGAAGAAGCTTTAGGGTTATGAGGGCCTTTTACTAAGGGATAACATCATAGGTGATAACCCACCTCCTGGTTGGTATTTTTATGGGAGTGAAACCCCACACTTATGTGGGTGTGTTTGGGTGACTTCTGATATATGGGATGAGTTGATGAGGGAATCACATGCCTCTATTTGGGTAGTTAATTATCGGATTACCAAGATGTATAGAGATAAACATCATCATTACTGGTTTCTAGGTATGATGAGATCGATAGAAGGTTTCATCACTCAATGCTCCACCACTCAGTAGGTGAAGGAAAAACACTAGTAACCTGTAGAACTTCTAAAACCTCATTCCATCCCTTAGTAGAAATGGAATGATGTCAATATGTATTTAATTACTATATTTTTGTGATCTCCTCAAGGGATAAATGTTTTATGAGTGATTGTTGACTGGATGTCCAAGGTTACACACTTACTACTAATCTGAGAGACCTTCTCTATTGATGAGTTTTGAAGGCTTTATTTCTAGGAGAAAGTGCACCTTAATGGTTTCCACCATTCTATTCAATCAGACAGAGACACCCAGTTCACTTCACAATTCTGGAAAGGGTTGGAAAATGTACTGGGTACATAGGTCCTCTTGATCATAGTATATCACCCCCAGACTGATGGGCATTCTAAGAAGACGATACGAGTGTTGAAGGATATAATTCAAGACTACATCCTTTATGTTGGAGGTTGATGGGAAAAATATTTATGTATGGTTGATTTTATGTACAATAATAGCTTTTAATAAATAATTTAGATTGATCCATATGTGGTTATTTATGGTAGGCCATGTGACTCACCTTCGTGTTGGATAGAGGCGGGTGAGGTGGTGTTAATGGGTCCCCATCTCATTCAGGAGACCTCAAACTAAGTCTATATGATTCAAAATCATATGGAAACAACTCAATCTAGGAAGAAGTATTAAATTGATTGTTGATATCTCCCTCTAGAGTTTGAAGTGAGACATCAGTTATTTATATGTGTATCGCCTAGATTGGATTATAGACAAAACAAGAGATAGTTAAAGATATCACTTACATACATTGGGCCTTTTGAGTTAGTGGAGATGTTTGGGCTAGTAGCTTATCAATTGTAGCTACCTCATAGGTACAATGATATGTATAATTTGTTCTACATATCATATCATCAATAGAATCATCTTGGTCCATCTCATTAGTTTGACCTAAAGTATATTTAGATGGAGGCTCATTCATCCTTTGAGGAGAATCTAATAGGTATCATTGATCGAAGCAAGAAGGCTCTCCGAGGTTGGTCAGTTCATCTTGTCTGGGTGTTATGGAATAACAAATGTGTACAGGATCATACCTAGGAGTATGAGGTTCATGTTCTTATGCAATGTTTGTAACTCATATATGACAAGATTCTATCACCCTCGAAAGGGAAACTCGTGGATGAGTTGAATTAAAAAGGAGATAAGGTAATTTCCCGGCTATTATCGAAGCTGAAGACCATTTATTTTAATTTTAAATTCCTTTTTTTGGCATGTATGATATTTCTCAATGGATACATGGAAGTGAAAAGGGGATCAAGGGATTTTTTAGAGCTCGGAACCCCAGGTATGTTGAAATTTAAATGGGCCACATGATTTTTCTGAAATTGTGTGACCCAAGGTGCATAGCCATGTGAGCCATCTAGAATTTTTTATAATAAAATTTCATGTAGTTTATACATGGCCAGACAAACTCTACATCTAATTGTGAGGGGTTCTACTTTGAAGTAGTGGAATGGAACATGGTTGGCGCATGGTTAGTACAGTCGTGGGGCCAAACCATATTCCACTATGTTTGGGTATGAATTTATGGATTTCATCCTATTTAATAATTTTAAGACAGTTATTATTTTCCCTCCTTCTTTAGTGGATTATTCTCCTCTCTCACATCTAAATATTCTCCTCTTCCTCTCATAGAGTTTTGGATAACTCCTCCATCCGGAATTTGTTTCTCTCACTGTCAGATCCATTGGAAATTTCTCATTATGTTTCTTAATCCTCTACCATCAATTTCATGGTTCCTCCTCCATCTATTTACCTGCAACAATGAAATATCATTTGACCCCATTCACAATGAATTTGACAATTTCTATATTCATCTCTTCTAGCTTGAATTAAAGTTCGATATAGGATGAGGGAAGCTCTATGAGGCTAAGGAAGGTGGTCTAGGATTATTTTATCTTCTTCCATTTCACACTATAACATGTGACATCATGCTATGAGCCAAACCCTTTCATTGATACCACTAAATGTTTAATTAAATTAAATTGAAAGATTTTCTATGCCAATTATGACACATACTAGTGGTGAATCACCCATTTGGGTTGATCACCTTGGCATGTGCCGTACCAATGGGTGTTCTTCTCCTTTATGGAATGTTTCACCTACTACCTTAGTTGTATATATGCCCAGAAATGTGTTTCTTATTAATTAATTCCTTAGGATAATCGATTAGGTTGAATTCAATTTTGATCTTTTTGTCAGGTTCCTTCCACTACATGTCATGAATGAATTGGATTATGTGGGTAGTCCTTGTGCACCAATCCTTATGCCAAAATGGTTTGATTTGTTATATACCATGGCCACCTTACTAGACCACATTATAAATTATTTTATAATAAACGGAATAGCTTTCCCAACCAAGTCACATCCTAATTTAGTGCCATGGGTGACACAATGGGTACCAAAATAGGGATACATTTAACAGGAACACTGTGAATTATAGTTAGAAGTTATTATTCCTTTGTAAACAATATGGGGGGCACTAGCTATGTCGGGGATGGTAGCATCTTTCATTTTATATTTTACCTCCAAATGAGTGACACCAGTTCCCTTGGAGAGACCTCAAGGATGGGATCAATGGAACGATGGTTGTACCATTCCACATGAGAGACTTGGGACCCTATGTGTGATACCATGGATGGACTCAGAGGTTAATTATTTCTATTATCACATCATTCCTAGAGTGACACTTGGGACTTCGTTCATGGGTATCCTTGGATGGCCTCCCTGTAATTTGAAATATAATGAGCCCCTCAAGCGATACTTGTAAATTCCCTCTGAATTTCTATGGATGAGCTTAGGATGACTCTCTATTTTATAAACAGATTTTTAATTGAATTTAAAAAGTTAATGAATGCCTTAAAATGATAAATGATCTTTTGGTTATGAAAACATAGGGATGAGTCCTCCAAGCCCAATCATAATCTTGGGGATATTCTACCTTCTCACATATCATCCCACTCATTTTACCATTGTAGGATCCCATGGTTTAGACTCACCAACTATAGTAGAAGAAGGTATAATTCAATGGGATTCCAATTGGAACCCATTCCAATTATTTATTTATTTTATTTCTATCTTGAATATATCATTAAAGGAACACTGTTCATTTATTTAGTGCATGTAATGGATTGTCCTAGAAACAGTGGGTGGAATCCTACTGGGATTGTATCTCACACCCATATTGGGCCTCCTTTTGTACCCAAGAAGACTTTATTATTGTAGGTGTTGATAAAGAGAAGTGTGCATCCTTCCAATTCTTTATTGATTGGTGTTGGAACCATGGACGTTCTGTGCATGTGAATTGGAGTATGGTTTGTGTTTGTTGTCAATCTGCAGTGGAAGTTCAGAATTTGTGCTACCAAAGTGATCATATGGAACAAGCAGATAACAGTATTTAAGGTGGCACCATTTTCTAGTGTTTGCCAAATTTTTGGGCCTGAGAATCGACAAATGGAGAAAAGAGGTGTTAGGAAAAGGGACTTCTGTGCTGATGACTTGAAGGAGAAGAAACTTGTGCATCATATGTGTTTCAAGTTAAGACATGAAAATATGGAAAAGGGAGAAGGGTGCCCAAGTTTTATGTTTGGTCATGCAAGTGGCTTGCGCGGTAGAGACTTGCGCACCGAAACTTGAGCGTCGTGGGAATATTTTTGAGCTGTCGTGCACGGTATCCAAATTCCTATACATAGAGGTAGATCCCTCCTCATTCGGGATGAAGTTTGATACTTAGAGAAATTCAGTGCTCCTGTCGCGCAGGGGTAGTGGTCGCGCAAGTGGTGGTGTGGTCGCGCAAGTAGAAGTTGCGCAACAGTTGTTTGCTACATGTCCAAGGTGGTTTAGGTGAGAAAGGGCCTCAGTCGCGCAATTTTGGAGTTGGTGATGGATGTGTCATGCAAGTGGGTTGATGACACTTGCGTGCCAGAATTTGAAGAAGCGCGACAGTTGATAGTTGCACGCCAAAATAGTTTCAGGTGTAAAAGGGAGTGAGTCGCGTAAGTTTGAATTTGAAGAAGTTAGTGTCGCGCAAGTGGGAGAGCTGGACTTGCACGTCATCTTGAAACTTTCATGTCGAGCTTGGAGAAGCACGCCAGGTGTGGTTGAAGTACTCAAGTCTTTCTGTAGCTGCATGAAAGATGAAAGTTTTCCTGATACCTTTGGTGCAAACTGAGATTAGTCTACGGGTGGAAGTTGGAATTTAATTGAGCATCTACATACACAAGAGGATATATTCATTAGAGATGATGAAGAGACATTCACGTCTATAAACTGAGTTCGACTTATCCAAAGGCAGTGAGCCAGGGGGAGTCAACGGGAGTGACCCGAGGGATGTAGTTGGCTATCCCTGAACAATTGTAAAGGCAGTGAGCCTGGGACAGAGTGACTGTTCCCGAACCATTGTAATCCACAACGTGTGAAGAATAGTGGAATTTGGTACCACCAAAAACATGTCGGTATATTCTCCGTGGATGTATCCCTTAGTGGTGAACCAAATAAAAAGTGATATGTAATCTCTTGGAATGTGAATGTTTTTTTATTCTCATATAGACCATACAGGTTAAACTAGTTTCTACCAACGTGGGAATAAGATCCTTCAATTCAAAAAAAAATTTGACACCCTGATTCACCCCTCCCCTCTCAGGGTGTCCTAGGGTCTTACAAGTAGTATCAGAGGGAGGTTACGGGTGTTTGATCTGTTTTATAATGCCATACAAAATTCATCCAATGTTAGGGGAGTTCTACTCTTTGATGTAAGTAATTTTCATATTTGGAAGAACAGAATGATATCACATCTAAGATCCCTTGGAATGGATGTTCTATTTTCCACTATTCAAGGTATACATGTTACTGATCCAAGAGGGCTGGCTTTGACTGATGCAGATAGGAAAATTCTTGATGCAGATGCTAAATCACAGAATGCTCTCACTGCAACACAATCTGATCAGTTCTATCTAAAAGTGATGAGTTTCACCTCAGAAAATTCCATGAGGGATAAACTTGAAAATATTTATTAAGGAGATATAAAAGTGAAGGAGGTGAAACTACAAGTCCTACACAATAGGTTCAATGATCTGAAGATGCATCCTGATGAGAATTCTGATTCGTTCTTCAATTAAATTACTGATGTGGTTGGAGAAATTCAGGGTCTAGGTGAAAAAATTAAAGATGTATACATTGTGAAGAAAATTTTAAGAATACATCCACCTCTTTAAAATGCAAAGTTTTCAGCCCTTGAGGAAAGATATCTTTCCAAAATTTCTCTGGATGATCTATTGAGCAGCCTGGTGGCATATGAAATGAGGGTCAAAACAGAAGATGCTACGAATCAAGTGAGTAAGGAAATGGAATTCAAATCCATTGAGAAACTGAAAATCTCAAAAGATAGTAGTGGTGAAGATTATGAGGAAAAATAAATTCTCTCTCTCATTATAGAGAAGTTCCAGAATGGAAAAGGGAAATTCATAGGGAAGTTACCTCTAGCTTGCTTTTGTTGTGGAAAAGTTGGTCACATTGCCTCTCAGTGTTCAAGAAAGATCGATGATGAGAATAGTGATTCTAAAAACATTGAGCAACCTCAGAAAAGGTTTTTCAAAATGGGAGACTTCAAATCAAGAAAGAAAGTACCAAAGAAGAGTTTTTTATGTGAAGAGTAAAAAGACGATAATAAATTCTGTGATGAAGAATAACGAGAATTTAAAACTGGGAACCATGCTTTCATGATGGCCATTGTTGAAAAATTAGAAGATACTGGTGGAGAAAATCGGTTGAAAACTACTGCAGATCCCAAGTTGCAACTTAAGGATGCTATTAGTAAGCTTAAGATTAAATGTAAGAGTTGCAATAAGTGGAAATCAATTGTAGAGGAATGAAGTGAATATGTTGATTAACTTGAAGCTGAAATTGAAGGACTGGAAGAATTGATGAAAGTACAGTCTAAAATACTTGAAAGCAAAGATGATGTAGTGGATCTGAAGCTGATAATTGAAGAGCAGGCAAAGG
The DNA here is from genome assembly GCA_963277665.1 of Viscum album. NCBI lineage: Eukaryota > Viridiplantae > Streptophyta > Magnoliopsida > Santalales > Viscaceae > Viscum > Viscum album. The sequence goes on from OY728130.1 coordinate 1,035,852,123, forward strand.
TCATCAATGACCTCACCACCAGACTAGAGGAAAATTCCATGACTTCTGAGTGTCTTGAGGAGGAAGTTGTTACTATTAGGATTAAACATTAAAAAGATTTAGTTTCAAAAGAATCAAGGAAGAAAATACAGTTTGGATGGTTCTCAGATGCTGAGCCATTGTAAAGAGAAAAACCTGGCTCTAATGGAGTTGAAAAGATTTTAAGTGATCAGAGACCTGTTGGCATGTGAAATAGTGGAATTGGTTTTGGGGCAGAATCATTAAATGCTACAATTCAAGGTGATCAAAATAAAGGAAAGCTGAATGTGGGTGATGTGGGAAAGTCTTCTGAAGTGATGAAACAAAAACCCCAAATTCAATCTGAAAGAAGAAATGTATATTATCCTCGAGCCTCATGGAAAAAGGATCCCTCATAATTTTATCCCACAGAATAAGGAATGAGGATAAATAGAATTGAGAAGACATTTCCTCTCATGAAGTGTTAGTTATGAGGATATTTGGTTCATACCTTGTCTTATTGTGAAGAGGCAAGAAGTTATCTGAATGGAAAAGATATAGGAGTACAATAGAGGAGAAAAAATTCAAATCCTAATTGTTTTAGAAGAAACAATTTCTATGGATATTGTTTTCATTGTTCAAAGATTGGTCATAAGGCTGTTAATTGCAGGCATAGAAGGGACATGGATACCTCACACCGAAGTTCGAGACAAGTCAAGTCTCGTCAGCAAGACAATGTTGCTCTTTCAAATAGGTTTTCTCCTCTCAAATAAGATTTCGACTATGAAGAACCTAGGTACATGGAAGAGATAATTGAAAGGCCATCAGTGCTCTATACTCAATCCAATGTCTCATTGAAAGAAAGGTAGAAATTTGAGAAATCCAACCATGTAGAGGTGGTCCTCAACGCTACAAAAACCAATAGTACCTGTATTCTGGATAGCAGTTGTTCATCTCATATGACAGGTAATGTTGGCATGTTAAGGGATATCAAAATGAATTTTTATGGTACAGTATGATTTGGTAATGATGGAGCTCTGAAAATCAAAGGAAGTGGAGGTACTGAATTAGCTAATGGAGAGCTAAAGAAGACTGAAGTCCTTTTTGTAGATGGCCTATGTCATAATCTACTCAGTGTGAGTCAACTCTATGACTCGAGAATTATAGTTACTTTTAATCAGAAAGGCTGTACTATCAAGGGAAATATAGGCAATTCACTTGTGAAGGGATGCAAAATAGAAGTCAACTTGTATCAGGTTGATAGTAAATAAAATTTTTGTTACATGACTGTTGAAGAAGAAAACAATTTGTGGCATCGGATAATGGGAAAAATAAATTAACAAGACATGGAGAAAATATCAAGATTGAGGATTGTCATGGACATTCCCATCCTGAAGCGTGAGCATGAAAAGTCTTTTTATGCTTGCATTCATGGGAAGTTGGTCTGTAGTTCATATCGGCCAAAGAAGAAAAGGGAATCCCATCTTCTTAATCTAATTCATACAGATGTATGTGGGCTGATAAATGTTGTCGGAACTCAAGGAGAAAGGTAATTTGTCCTTTTCATAGATGATTACAGTATAATGGCATGTGTAATGGTCATTCACAAGAAACAACAAGTGCTTGACTGCATCAAAACATATCGTCGAATCGCCAAGAATGATACTGGATGAACAATCAATGTGTTAAGATTTGACAATGGAGGGTAATACACATCCATTGAATTTGAAAATTACCTAGAGAAGAATGGGATACAACATGAGGTAGCTGCTGTGATAAGTCCACAACAAAATGGAGTTATTGAACTTAGGAATTGACAAGTGAACAACATGGCGTGAACTATGCTGATTGAGAGTCGTATTCCATGACATTACTGGAAAGAGCATTTTCAAGATACAGTATATATACAAAATCAAACATGAATTTATATGGGTGAGACGAAGACACCATATGAATTATGTCATGGAAGGAAACCCTATTTGAAATACTTTCATGTTTTTGGAAGTAAATGCTTCATTAGAAACAAAGAAGGAAATCAAGGGAAGTATGGTGGAAATGTAGATGAAGGAATTTTCCTTGGATACTCAATGAATAGAAAAGCCTATAAGTGTTTCAACAAGCAATTAGAAAGAATTGTGGAAAGCAGTGATGTTAAGATAATTGAAGAGAAAACCAAAAATTCTTCAAGGAAGTCATATTATGATGTGATAGAAAGTGAGGAAGAAAGTGAACATGGAGAAAATACAAATACAGAAATAGAGGAAGCTGAACAAAACACTCAGTAGTCACATCATGATGTTGACTCAGAAGAAGAATCTGAAGAAGAAACTGTGGCTGGCAAGAATGCAACTGAACTGCACAGAAGAAATCATAGAGCTGATATTGATCCATCTATCATAATTGGGGACATGAGTGCACCCACTCAAACAAGGAGGATGAGGAATAACACGGAATATGCATTTCTGTCAGTTTTGGATCCATCCTCATTTGAAGAAGCTACAGAGGATGAATCATGGGTGAAAGCCATGAATGAAGAGTTAGATCAGATTGACAAAATTTAGACCTGTGATCTTGTCCAGACACCCGAAGGTCACAATGTGATTGGTACAAAATGGATCTTCAAGAACTTGTTTGATGAGCATGGAAGTGTTATTAGAAACAAGGCATGACTGGTATGTAAAGGATACTCCCAAATTGAAGGCATTGATGTTGAAGAAACCTTTTCTCAAGTGGCTAGACTAGATTCAATCAAGATTTTCCTTTCCATGGAACTCCAAAAAGGATTTAAAGTATATCAAATGGATGTCAAGATAGCATTCTTGAATGGTTTACTCGAAGAAGAAGTCTACATCGAACAACCAGTGGATTTTTTTCTTGGTACTAACGAAACAAAGGTCTTCAAACTGAAGAAATATCTATATGTTATGAAGTAGGCACCACGAGAATGTTATTCCCAGTTGGACTCGTATCTCAAGAAGCTGGAATTTAAAAAGAAGATTAGACCACAATCTATATGTGAAGAATTCTCCAAAAGATCAGTTCATGGTTCTAGTCTACATTGATGACATTACATTAGGTGAAAACAGGCAGAAATTAGTGGATGAATTTTCTAATCACATGAAATCAGAGTTTGAAATATCTATGATTGGGGATCTCACATATTTCATGGGGTTGCAGGTGATTCAAAGGCAGGATTACACTTTCATTTCTCAATTAATGTATGCAAGAGAGCTGCTGAAGAAGTTTAATATGCAAGAATCCAAACCAATATCAACTCTAATTGCAGTTGGAACCAAACATGGAAAGTATGAGGATGGTTTATCTGTAGACCCCACTATGTACAGGAGGATAATTGGGAGCCTACTGTACCTGATAGCGACACGGCAAGATATTGTCTTTGCAACCTGTCTAGTTGCCCGCTTTCAGAGTAATCCAAAGGAGGAGCATATGACAGCAGTAAAAAGAATCATGAGGTATATTCAATGTACTCAAACTTGTGTCTTATATTTTCCTACAGGAAGAGACAGTGAATTATCAGTTACTTTTAATGCCGACTGGGATGGCGATGTAATGGATAGAAAGTCTACCAGTGGTGGAGCATTCTATATAAATAATAAATGTGTTGGCTGGTTGAGCAAGAAACAAGAAAGTACTTCTCTTAGTACTGATGAAGCTGAGTATATCTCTGCCACAAAGGCATGCACTCAACTACTATGGATAAAGAAACAACTAACAGATATTGGTGATGAGGTGAATTAACCAATGGTAATTTACTGTGATAACAAGAGCGCAATTGATCTTACAAAGAATCTTGTTCCGCATTCTCATATAAAAGACATTGAAATCAGGTTTCACTTTATCAAATAAAAAGTTGAGCAAGGTGTGATTAGAATGAATCATGTGGGAACTAATGAGAAAGTGGATGATATCCTGACCAAGACACTATCAGTGGCTGTGTTTGAGAAGAATCTATTGAACCTCGGCGTTCATCCACCTCCCAATGCATAAATAGGTTATGCAATACCCCTCTCCCCAGTTATGTTAATATCTTTTTATCTGTTTATGGATGTGATTCAGGTTTGTGTGGTAGATACTATCTAGGGGGTGAGTTTTGAGCTAAACAATGAACATTTACCATTCTTTGGGTTTATTACCAATGGGTGAGAATGGAATAAATTCAGGCATGTCATTGACATGTAATGCTTCTATGAAATGATGAGAATTTAGCGTCAGTGATAGGATGAGAAGGAATTCATTGGACATGTAATGCTTCTGTGACACTGTAAGGAAATTACATAGTCGTCATTGAGAATTTCAAAACACAGGAACCCAATTCAAGCTTCAAATCTTGTTTTCTACACTGAGCATTTCTCACGTATACTTAGAGTGTTGGCTGAGTTGATTCTTACATTTTTGGTTTGCATGTGGATAGTGATCTATTGAATTTATTTACTGATTGCCAACAAACCCAAAGGGGGATATTTTTGGAACCATATGCTTTTTGTGCTTGTGAATTGGAGTTTGGTTTGTGTTTGTTTTCAATCCTCAATGGAAATTCAGAATGTGTGCTAGCAAAGTGATCATATAGAACAAGAAGATAACAGTATTAAAGGTGGCACCATTTTCCAATGTTTTCCAAATTTTTGGGCCTGAAAATTGACAAATGGAGAAAAGAGGTGTTTGTAAAAGGGACTTGAATGTCGATGTCATGAAGGAGAAGAAACTTGCGCTCCATATGTGTTTCAAGTTCAGAACATGAAAATATAGAAAATGGAGAAGGGCGCCCATGTTTTATGTTTGGTCACGCAAGTGGCTTGCGCGGTAGATAATTACACGCCAAAACTTCTGCGTTGTGGGATGATTTGTGCGTCGTCGCGCAGGGTATCCAAATGCCTATAAATAGAGGTCGACCCCTCCTCATTCGGGATGAAGTTTGAGACTTAGAAAAATTCAGTGCTCCCGTCATGCAGGTGTAGTGGTCGCGCAAGTGGTTGTGCAGTTGCGCAAGTAGAAGTTTCATGACAGTTGTTTGCTACGCGTCCAAGGTGGTTTGGGTGATAAAGGGCCTAAGTTGCGCATGTTTGGAGTTCGTGAAGGAGGTGTTTCCAAAGTGGGTTTAGGACACTTGCGTGCCAAAATTTGAAGAAGCGCGACAGTTGATAGTTGCACACCAAAATAGGTTTGGACAGAAAAAGGATTGAGTCGCACAAGTTTGATGTTGAAGAAGTGAGTGTCATTCAAGTGGGAGAGATGGACTTGTGTGCCATCTTGAAACTTTTGTGCCATGCTTGGAGAAGCGTGCCAGGTGTTGTTGAAGTACGCCAGTATTTCTGGAGCTGCACGAAAGATGAAAGTTTGCCTGATACCTTGGGTGAAAAGTGAGATTAGTCTATGGGTGGAAGTTGGACTTCAACCAAGAATCTACATACAACAGAGGATGTATTCATTAGAGATGATGAAGAGACCTTCACGTCTATAAATTGAGTCGGACTTCTCCAAAGGCAGTGAGCCAGGGGGAGTCAACGGGAGTGACCTGAGGGACGCAGTAGGCTATCCCTGAACAATTTTAAAGGCAGTGAGCCTGGGATAGAGTTACTATTCCCAAAGCTTTGTAATCCACAACGAGTGAAGAATAGTGGAATTTGGTACGACCGAAAACCTATCGGCATATGCTCCTTGGACGTAGCCCTTAGTGGTGAACCAAGTAAAAAGTGTTGTTTAATATCTTTTCATGTGAATGTTTTATTTATTCTCATATTCATCATACAGGTTAAACTTGTTTCTACCAACGTGGGAACAAGATCTGTCTGTTCAAAAGAAAAATTTGACACCCTGGTTCACCCCTCCCCTCTCTGGGTGTCCCGAGGTCCTACAATTGGAAGTTCGAGGATGGGGATCATGGAAGAGGAAAAATCCTATGCTTGATATACTAGTTGTATAAATTTTTTTCCTTTTTGTTTTTTTTAACATGAGTTATATTCATGTATCCCCATCCCACATTCAAATTAATTTTTGTATAACATGATCCTCATATTGTATCTATTTTTTATTCAGCTTCTTCTTGTTTTCTTATATTTCTTGGTTCATTTCCATTATTTCAATTATTGTATTTTCATATTTATGCTTCTTCCATTTTATTATCTATTGTTCGTTATTGGGCTATCTTTGATTTGTGAGGTAATTGTATCCCCACAAACACACCCTAGTCCCTCGCTACTAGTCGGCAACCTCTGGAATTCAGGGAGGTGTACTTGAGGTCTAGTGTCTTCCACCTTGGGGAACTACTAAGTGGAATCCTTAGTGGGATGATACATCAACATATCAAAGTGGGAAGAATAAGGATAGAATTTCCTTCAATTTATCCAACATCTTACTTTAAAATTGGAGGGAGGAGGGTTTTTATAAATGATTATATCTTCCGTATAAAAGAAGATGAAATCTACAAACCTACTGGTTTCATGTTGTGTAATATATATTCATGATGTGAATACCATGGAAATTCAAAATTCCAACTTTTTTCAAAAAAACGCCCCCTTGATATTTAATTAACATGCATCATGAATTCTACTTAAATGATGTGTAATCCATATCACATATTCCCCCTAGTATGATTTACATGTCATGAACCAATTGGATAAACAACCCTTGAACCACCTTTGCTTGTCTTATATTACACTTACATGGCATAAACTTCCTTTAGTAGCTCTACTGTAGCTCCAACCTCCACTAAAAACTCCCATAACCTACCCCAAACACATCCAACCACAAAAATCAGAAAATTAATGGGATAGGAAGGTATGTTATGTTACATAATATACTTATCATGTGATTCTCACCCTAGAAAATCCAAAACCAGCCCCATAAGGAAAGGGGTTTGAACAACCACTCTATGAGATACCTCTCAAGGATCTCATCATACCGAAAATGCTACCACTAGCCAAACATGACAAGAAAAATGGCCAAAAAACATCTTGAACAACCTCATAAGCACACAACCACATCACCTCAACCATCTAGGCCCTATACATCCAAAACCAACAACCGTCACAACCAACAAACTTCACTACACTAAATATATGAATCAGAGGATTCCATCCTCTATGTCAGGATATTATCCACCCTAAGGGGAATTTAATTACCTTCATAGGTTAATCACATCATTTTTTAATTCTCCTAGATTAGGAATAAATTCCACCCTTTCCATATTCCATAACCTTATCACACATCATACTTCACAAAACTGGGGAAAAGCACCTCAGATAAAACAACAAGGTCCCAAACATCACATCACAAGAAAAATATTGAAAGAGAAAACTCAAAATATATCTAGATATTGGGAGAAAATATGAGTCTATCACTCCCAAGTACTCTTATCTAGGCTACCATTCCTTCACAATACACAAACAAAAGAAATGGTTCGTCCACACAGTGACTTCTCTTGGAAATCCTAGATCTCTACTGGATACTCCATGAATGTTGTTTCATCCTTGATATCAAACCCACCCCATAAAATGACATGAGATTCCTTGTGAATATACTAATGATGTTGAGTGAATTGGAATAATTCATATATCCTCTCAATCTATGGTGGTTTCACCAATCGATAAGCCACCTTTCTAACTCGACCCAACACCTCAAAGGGCCCAACAAACCTAAGAGAAATCTTACTCTCACTACTATACATTCGCTTCCCTGGTCAGGGGGAAACCTTCTAGAATAGTGGGTAACCAATCAAAAACTCCAAGGGCCTCCTCCTAAGATCGACATAAGACTTACTCCAGGCCTACACCTCTTTCATTCTCTCATGAACAAGCTGAACCTTCATTATTGTTCTAATAACCACATTCGGTCCAAGAACTTTTACCTCCCCAACCTCCATCCAATATAACTGAGTTTGATGTCATCTCCATTATAAATCCTCAAAACAATTCATTCCAATGGAAGAGTGTTATTTTTTTCTTTAAAAAACTAAAAAAAGGAAATTTTCATGCCCAATATCCTCCAAAGTCAAAGTCGCATGCCTATAGTGTATCCTCTAATGTCTTTATAGTCCACTCTTTCTTCCCATCCATTTGATGGTGGAAAGCGGTTCTGAGGGGTAAATAAGTGCCAAAAGCATGTTATAATACCCTCTAGACTAATGAGGTAAAATTTTCATACCAATACAAGACAATTGACCTAAGAAATCTATAAATCTGTACTACCTCATCCACATACCTCTTATCCAAATAATCCCCTAAGTTCGACTCCTAGATCACAAGGATATGGGATGATTTCATCAACTGGTCCATGATCACCTAGATAGCATCACATCCACTCTATGATTGGGATAATCTAATTAATAAATCCAACAAGACATCATCCAAATTCCACTCAGGTAAATCTAAAGGCTAAAACTAATCTCCATGGACAAAATGCTCATCCTTTACCTTTTGGAAAACCAAACACTTCATAACAGACTATGACACCACTTTTTTGATCCCAAGTCACTAAAACTACATCCTCAAGCCAAGGTATATATTGGATACTCCTGGGTGAACCTAAAAAAGTGATCTATGAAATTCAATATGGTATCCCTTGTGAATCACCACTGAAACAAACAACCTCCCATGAAATAACATCTGGTGTCGACCATCCCTCTAGACCATCGCCAGGTCCAACACGATCACGCATCTCCTATACCTATGTGTCTCTCCATTGAGATTCCTCCACTTTTCACATTATATAATTATTAAACATTATATAAAAAAATAAACTGAAAAATATACCACCCTTGAATCCAAGTTCAAGTCTTCCAAATCCATCATTCCTTCCAAACATCCTCAGACTCTTGAACAAAATCCTTGCATGACTTCCCTCTCAAAGTGTATGAAAAAACATTCCCTTTTATTAAGGTATAAGAGATATAAAAATCGTAATCTTAAAGAAACTTCATCCACTAATACCTCTAAAAATTCAGATCATGCGGAGAAAACATAGACCCCAAAATCATATGATCTATGAAGACCAAAAGGAACAACCCAATGAGGTAATGTCACCACAACTTTAGTGATAACACCATATCCTCCAACTCCAGATCATGGGTGGAATAATTAAACTCATGGGTATGTAACTTCATAGAACTATAAGACATTAATTTCCTCTACTACATCAACACACATACCAAGCCTAGATAGGAATAATAAAAACTCATCAAACGTCATGAACTCTTTAGGAAAATAAATCACTAGAGCACAAAACAACTTCCCCTTTAGGTTACTAAAATATTCCTATCATTGATTAGTCTATAGGATATCATGGTCTATTATAGTCATTGATGCCAACAGGGCTGTGACTTAAGAGAAATTTGGAACAAAACTCTAGAAATATCCTATAAGACCAAAAAAACTGTGAACCTATACCATGTTCTTTGGTGCTAACCAAGAAACAACTAACTTGACCTTTGATGGGTATGTTAACCCTTCTAAGTCACCAAGTCAATAAGGAAATTCAACATTTATGTATAACGGTTACACTTGGAAAACATTCCATAGAGATGGTGGCATTGAAGAACATGGATGATAGCTTTGAGATGATCAGTATGGTCCTCCACCATAATTTAGTAGACAAATATATCATGGATGAACATGTTGAAGAATAGGCCTAGGATTTGATGGAACATAGAGTTCATAAGTCTCATTAACATGAATGGTGCCTTTATAACACCAAATAGTATGACCAAAAACTTGAAGCGTCCATACCTAAATCTGAAGGCATTCTTTGGGATATCACCCTCCTTCACCCACAACTGGTGATATCTAGACCACAAATCGATCTTAGAAAATAATATAACCCTTATCAACTGGTTGAAAATATAATCTATCCTAAGAAGAGGGAAATTGTTCTTGATTGTTACTTTATTCAACATTTGGTTGTCTATACACAACTTTATACTACCATCTACCTTCTTGGAAAACAACACTGGAGCACCCCATTAAGGCACACTAGGATAGATAAAACTCTTCTATATTAGATCATGTGACACCCCAAGATTTCAATGTACGTTATTTCTTCAAAGTAATTCAACAACTTGCACTACACGCAACACAGAGTTTAAGCGCACCACAACTTACCAAACTAGTCGTTCAAAAGCAGTTATGAATACTATTAACTGAATTTTGAACATTATATAATCCTTAAAATTTTAGAATCCATATTATGAGTTTCTTAGATATAATGTAAGATCAAATACATTTTTTTAGATAAAAGAATTATTTTTCAAAAAAAATGAAATTTTACCGCCTTTTAATGGCGAACCATTTTTAAATCCAATATTTTAAACTTTTATATATTCAATTTGACCAAATAAACTTCTTCTTTAGAATCGGGAAATAATAATTTAGTTTCAATAAATTTTTGGTGTTTTTTTATAACTTTAATATTTGGGTGAATAGTGAAAATACTATATTTTAACTGAAAAAAACTTTTTTAATCAAAATAATTTATGGTGATTAATTATACATTTTAATGTTTTGGAAGTATAATTAGTTTATATTTTTACCTTTTAATCCAATTTTGTTCATTGGAATTAATTTCACTTTTAAATTATAAAAAAACAAGTGACAATCTTTTGATAGTTACTGTTTCTTAAAAACACGCTATTTGTTTTGACAACGAGAATTAATTTCAAATTAATAAATTCTAATTCTATGTTTTGAATTTGGTAAAATAGACTTCATTTTTGGATTTATAATATAAAAATTAGCCTAGGGTGAAGGTTTGGTATTCTTCTGAAAACGTTCAATTTTTGATGAATAGTTAAAAAACACTAAGTTATCGTTTCAAACCAAATTTTTATTTAAATAATTACTTATTTTATTTATATTTATTTTAGGTAAAAATAGATACATAATACCTATATAAGTTCATTATAATTCATTGGATTTAATTTATAATAATTTTAGATATATAAAAAGTTTATCGAACTTTTACCGTCTTTTACCCACCTCCTAGGAGCATTTGAAAATTTACATAAAACCTAATTTTACTACTTCTGTGAGTTTAATTTCAAAAATATGAGAGACCCGGTTAATATCAAGGAGTAAAATGTGGTTCAATAAGAAAAAAATATTTTTTGGTGAATAGTAACTTTTTACTTTTATTTACCACGTTTAAAAGTAAATAGGGTAACTAAGGGTAAAAATGATATTACTATTACCCTAACACATGTCCTAATTCAATTTGATAAGTTTAATTCGACCAAAAAAACCTTATAAATAATATATGAAGATTTAGGTCCACTTAGATTAGATTAACACATTTATTATTATTTCGTTTAAAGAAGAGTTAAGAGTTACAATCAATGTTTAATGACTCAACCATTTTTAATATAAGGTTATACGTAAGATAAATTCGACTAAAAATATTCATTAGAAATATAAAATTATTTAATACATAATGGTATTTTATTTATAATTTTTAGATATTATATAATTAAATTTATTAATGACCCAATGATGATGCAGTAATTACCTTATTAATGAAAGAATCAAATAAATGGTATTATAAATATTAAAATAAATATAATTTGAAAGTTTTTATGACATAAACAAATTTTATAGGTGAATATGACATGTTAAGATTGATTCAATGTATTTTTTTTGAAGTAATAATTCTGTTATTATTTTAACAAAAAACAAATACCAAATAGTGTCAAAATTGACATAAAATATTTTTTAATAAAAATATTATATTATTAATTGATATAATGGTCCTAAAAATATAAGGTTAGGCCTAAAGACATAATTAATAATATATATGACATTAATGAACCAATTGGGGTTCTATTGGTACTATATAGTATGTTTATTTACCATATAGTGTAAGAATACAAGAAGACACGGTAAAAGTTAAATTATTGAACTTAGAGTTAAATCTGTATGATAAAGTTAAATTAGTAACCTAAACATTTCTAAAACCTATTGGTTGAGTGTTTTTAGACCCATACCCACCTTAGACTTTAAATAATACATTTTTAAACCATTTGAAACCGAAAATGATTTTATTATAAAATAATATTTTAAGTTTTTTCTAAGGTGCCCCTCACCCCTCTTTTAAAAGGGCACTGCCACTTTTCTCTAATTCACAACTTAAAAGCCTTTTGGATTGGCCAAAATATTCCCAAATACTCTCTAAACTATCCTCCATTCATCCTAGAGTCCGTCCTTTAGTCATAGATCGAACTTAAGAAGCCCTTTTGATCAAATCAAAAGGAAGAACCCGAAAAAGAGGTAATAATTTCACCACCCTCTTTCACGTTCTTTTTTTCTTCCACTTCTTCTTTCTTTGTTATTTCCATTATAAAATAATAACTCTTATATATTATATATACTTTGATTTTATTATAAATATGTAACAACTATATTCATTATTTTATCCATCTTATGAATGATAATGTCAACATGTGTGCGTACGTATGGCTTACCGTCTCCACGCCGTGGTGTAATTTGTTATTCAACACTATGTTAATTGGATGGATATAATGATGAGTAATATGTATATAAATAATTAAAATAACAAGATAATGTCTCTTTAAAATTAATATACCATCCAATTCCACACTTTTAAGGAAATGATATTGTCGCTCGTGCGTACGTACGGATTACAGTCTCCACGACGCGATGAGATTCATTTCCATGTTCACCATTCATCGACGATTAAAAAAATACTTATTTCTAATAAGTATGTAATATATGAAATAATAATTCTACTGGATATATATATATATATATATATATATATATATATTTACATATATCTTATTCACTTAGTTTCGTTCAATACGATATGAAAACAGAAACAATGTTTATGCGTACGTACGAACTATCATCTCCATAAACGGTGTTTTTCATTTAATATATATATATGTCTATTATACATATTTATATTCTAAATATATATGATATATAAATCATGTTTTATATTATGGAAGTATTTAAATCGTTATCTAAGTGATACAATCAAGAGTAACAAGTTAAAACGTGTACGATAAAGAAAGCGATTATTACCTGAAATGTTAATTTAAAATGGAAATTATTATTAAATTGGTAGTATAAAGTCATAACTGAATCATGTATGACATCATAAATATTAATATGGTTCTGTTATAATTTAATAACATACTACTATCTTCATATAGGATGTTAAACGTACCCTCAACTAAAGGAAAGTGCAAGTTAAGGGATAATTGTAACACCCTGAGATTTTATGAAAAATATTCTTTTTAATTTTATTGATTTATTATGTTATAAGATACACAAAAAGGATCATTCACTACACACATCCCTGACTTGGCTTACATTACACGCAATTGCGACCTTCCACGATAGTTTGTGTAGTACGCAATACCGAGTTTCACTAAATGAGATATTATTATAATATTATTATGAACTAGCCGTTATGAATAGTAATACCCACTTTTTGAAATTTTATAAATTTTATCTATCAAAATGGACTTCATTTTTGGATTCGGGATATCGAAATTAGATTAGGGTGAAATTTTGGTACTTTTCGGATAACTTTCATATTCTGAGGAATAGTGAAAATTACTAAATTTTAATTAAAAACAACTTTTTTAATCGAAATAATTAATAGTGATAAATTATTAATTTGAGTGGATTTAAAGTATATTTAGAATATATTTTTACAATTTAATACAATTTTATTCACTGGATGTAATTTCACATTTAAAACAGATATAAACAAGTGTCAATCTTTTGATAGTTATTACCTCTTAAAAACACGCTATTTGTTTTGACGACGGGAATTACATTTTAAATTAGTTAATTTAAATGATATGTTTTGAATTTGATTAAATAGACATCATTTTTTAATTCATAATATAAAATATAGCTTAGGCCAAATTTTTGGTATTTTTCTGGAAACTTTCATTTCTTGATGAATAGTGAAACCACTAAGTGGTAGTTAAAAAACCTGAATTTTTCATAAAACATAGTTTTACCGCTTCTGTGAGTGGAATTTTGAAAATCTGAGAGCCATGGTTAATATCAAGGATTGAAATTTGATTCAATGAGATGAAAATAATTTTTGGTGAATAGTAACTTTTTACTTTTTTTTACCACAGTTAAAAGTAAATAGGGTAATTAAGGGTAAAAGTGTTATTATTATTACCCTAACACATGTCCTAATTGGATAAGTGTAATTCGACCAAAAACAAACTTAGGAATAAAATATGACCATTTAGGCACACTTGGATTAGATTAGGACATTTATTATCAATTTATTTAATGAAGGGTTAAAATAGTTAAAATCAATGTTTAATAACTAAATCAGTTTTAATATAGGGTTATACATAATATAAATTGGACTATAAATATTCATTAGAAAGATAAAATGATTTCCAACATATGTGTATTTTATTTGTAATTTTTAGACTTAAAATAATTTAATTTATTTATGATAAAATGATGATGAAGTAATTATCCTATTAATGAAATATTGACATAATTGATATTTTAAATACCCAAATAAATGTAATTTGAGACATTTTATGAATTAAAATAATTTTATATGTTTATATGACATGTTATTATTGATTTAATTAATTTTTTTCGAAATAATAATTATGTTATGATTTTCACAAAAATCAATTACCAAATAGTTTCAAAATTGACATAAAATAGTTTTTAAAACAAATATTATATTATTAATTGTTATTATATTCCTAAAAATATAAGGTTCGGCAAAGATACTTATATCATGATAGTTGTATCATTAATGGACCACTTGGGGGTATCTCGGATGTATATGGTAAGTTTATTAACTATATAATATAAAAATACAAAGTGACATGGTAAATGTCAATCTAATTAACTAAGAGTTAAAACTAAAAGATAAGGTTAATATAAGGACCTAAACTTGTCTAAATTATATTGGATGAGATTATTTTGACCCATACCCACCTTATCTTAGAAATATATAAATTTTGAGCTATTAAAAACCGAATTTGACTTTATAATAAAATAATATTTTTAGTTATTCCAAAGGTGCCCCTCTCCTCCCTTATAAAAGGGAACCTCCTCCCTCTCTTCCTCACACCACTATGATCCTTCAAGCTCAGCCACACCCTGCCAAATTCTCTTCTACACTTCCCTAGAAACATCCTAGAGGTCCTGGTCTTCTTCAAAGACCAATTTTAGTTCCCTAAGAGGAGGTCTCAAATAGGCACTTCAAAGAAGAGGTAATGTCCATTACCGATTCTTTCGACTTTATTTCTTCTTCCACTTCATCTTTTTTAGTTGTTTCATTATGAGATAATAAAATCAGTATCAATAATATACTTATATGTAATTATAAGTATAAAACAACCATATTTCACCATCTATCCATCCAACGGAAAACGAAATCACCGCGCGTGCGTACGTACGGAATACCGTCTCAACGTCGTGGTGTAATCTATTTTCCACCACCACCTTACATGGATGGGTATAATGGTGAAAGTAATGAATATATATGATTATTGTAAAGTTATATTGATTATTTAATATTATACATACACTTTAATACAATTACACGATCTTGGGAATGATATCATCGCTCGTGCGTACGTACGGACTACCGTCTCCACAACGCGATGAGATTCACTCTCCATGTTAACCATTCATGAATGATTATAAAGTATATATATAATGAATAATAATGAAATATATGACATAATAATGATACTGGATTTATGTATATATATATATATATATTTATGTCATTTACCTAATTCTATTGAATTCAAAAGGGAAACAAAAACAGTGTCCAAGCGTACGTACGGCCTACCGTCTCCATGAACGGTGTATTTCATTCCTTTTATCGATCTATAATATATATGTATATGATGAATATATATTATATATAAATCATTTTTTACATTCTGGAATTATGTAAATCATGATATAAGTATAATATCAAGAACGACAAGTCGAAACACATATGATAAATAAAATGATTTTACCCAAAATGCTGCATTAACATGGAATTTACAAATGAACGGGTAATATAAAGTCATAAGTGAAACATATATGATATCATAACAATGAATATGATTCTTTAATAAGTCAATGGAATTATTTAAATCATTATACAGTAGGTTCGGATATGTACGAAGCATATCGGACCTAAGGTAAGGGATAATTTTGCAAATCTCATTTTTATCCGAGATTGCTTATTCCTAAGTATTTACTGGGGTTATTGCTATCATCCATGTCTATGTTTTATAAAAGTGTATTCATGTATGTTTAAAGTCCTTTTTACCCATTTTTACTTTTAACCCATTGTATGGAAGGAATATTTCTTTTATTTACCCTACAAGGTACTTTTTAACTTTTCCGACAAAAGTACGAGAAAAATGTTTTTTTAACGTATATGGTAAGAAAGGATTTTTACGGTTTTATAAAGCCTTATTTTCATGAAGATTCCTATAAAATATTTAATGACTATTTTCAACAAAATTCTTTTCTTTTAAAGTTTCATGACATTTTGTTAAAAGAAAATGATTTTGAAGAAAAAAGGATATTTTTCTCAAGAATTCATTTCAAGTGTTTTATCAAAACCATTTTCATTTAAGATGACATTATTTCAAATGTGTATGTTTCAAGTATCATGGTTTAACTTTTCTTATTATTAAATGATATCCATTTCTTTTATATGAATTATGTGATGATGAGTTGATGTTTATGAAACCCATTTTATTCGTTGGGTTATTATGAATGATGTATGTTTATTTTGTGGCACAAGTCAGAATGATTTCATAATGAGATGGGCGGGACCTATATATCCCTCCAATGCATTGGGTAAAGATTTTATATCTCATGATATAGACATGGTTGGAATGGTATGTTAATCCAGTTCAGTGTTACAGGACTGAAATGAGGAGTGAACTCGATTCAGAATGGGACTTTGTCCACTAAGATGGTCTTGGCAGCAATGCCTTGGATACTATGGAAATCATTACATGTGATTAATGGATGACACAATTACTTGTTTTATTCCCATGCTATTCTATCATGGTTTATGTTCCATTATGATCTATGCCTTATGTACTTCCATATTTTATGTCGTTGCTCAAGATTTTGATGTTTAAACAT
Source organism: Viscum album (assembly GCA_963277665.1). NCBI lineage: Eukaryota > Viridiplantae > Streptophyta > Magnoliopsida > Santalales > Viscaceae > Viscum > Viscum album. Next base: position 1,035,869,252 of record OY728130.1, read on the forward strand.
TATGTTCATGCTTTTACGTTCAAATGTTTATGGTATGTTTTATTTTATCCATGATTACCCTTACTGAGCATTTGAGATCACCCTTTTTATGTTTTATTTTCCCCCAGGATCAAAAGAAAGGTTTTAGGTAAGGAAACAAAAAGTGGAAGATCTTTATGGGAGATGTTGAAGATCTTTCACCAAGATTAGAAGATTATGTTCCAAGTTTCCAAAGACACTAAACTATTACGGTCCTTGTGTGTCTGTTTTTGTTATGTATTAAGTATTCTGAAAAAGTAATGTAATGTCTATGTACGTCAGGCTTCGGGTCTCTACAGTTGGTATCAGAGGAAATGTTTAGTCAACCTTTGGAAACTAGGATGCGAGTACTTTAGTGAGATCCCTAGAGATATTTCTAAGGAATGTCTAGGGTTGTCCCTAAGGTTAAGTATAAGTGTAGGTTATAGTCCTAGAATTGTTCTAACGATCTTGGAATTAAACCTAAGATGTTAGATATAGAAGTTACTCCCCATTTATTATGTTGTTTTCCCTAGCATGATTTTTTCCTCTCACACTATTCTTTTTGGGTTTTAGACAATGGATAGAACCCGAAGGAACCGTGTTGATCAATGCAATGGACAATGCAATGGTTGTCCTCCTGAAAAAACAAATGTTATGTTAGATGGAGTGCAAAATCTTATTTCTATACTTACACAAGCTATGAATCATTCTGGACTTCTAAATGAGCAGAGAAGAGAACAATATTCTATTGAGTCCTTCATGAGGCAACATCCACCTTCTTTCCATGGGTCTTCTGATCCACTTGTTGCTAAACAATGGATCAGTACCACTGAAAAGATATTTTTAGTTTTTCAATGTTCTGAACATGATAAATTCATCTTAGCAGTATATCGTTTGGAAGGTGAAGCTGATCAATGGTGGAATCTTATCAAGAATACGAGGCCAAGAGATGAAATTGAGTCCATGGAATGGGACAAGTTCAAGAACTTATTTTTCAATAAGTACTTCCCTCGTATTCTTCATACAAATATGGAGAAGGAGTTTCTTGAACTAAAGCAACAGGATGATGAATTTTTTGGTATATACGAAGCGAATTTTACAATGCTTGCATGGTATGCATCCGGCTTTATCATCCAACCTGAAAGTAAAGTTGATTGATTCTTCAGTGGCTTAAAACCAAGTCGTCGAATGGCATTAGCTATAAGAGACTTCAGTAGCTATGAAGAAATTGTGCATTGTACTATCAAGGTAGAAATGGAAGTTGGTGTTACATATGCATCTCATGGTTTTGACAAGAAACGAAAGATGGAGTTCAAGGAGAAATTTCAGAATAATGGTGAAAAGAAGATGAATGTTTCCTTATGCTCAAAGTGTGGAAAAAAGCATGGTGGAGATTGTCATAAAGGGACTAGAAAATGTTTTAAGTGTGGAAAAGAATGTCATCGAGCAGCTGAGTGTCGAAGTAATAGAAAAAGGGTTGCTAATGATGTGAATAAAGAAATGACTGTAGAGAACGCACCACCAACACTTCAATGCTTCAAGTGCAAGGAAATGGGGTATTATGATGATAAATGTTCTAATCCAAGGGTTTGTGATGATCGACATGAGAAACCACTTAAAGCAAAGGACAAAGGGAATTCACATGCGATCACTATTGGCGATGTTGAATATGACAACGATGTGGTGGAATGATTGAGTGTTTATGTAATGGGATTCCCAAAATAATGTTGTATATAGTATCGTGGAATATTAGAATATTTATGTATTGGTCTATTGTGGTTTTCAATAATATTATGGTACCTTTAACCATGGAAAGTGATTGAGATATTTTTGGAAAGAAGATGATATGCGCATAATGAAGGGATAAAGAGAAAATGAAATGTTTGACAGTATTGATGAGCTCATGACTGATATAAGGAGAAGGTTATATCATGGTTTGAGTATATAGAATTTTTGAATTTTGGTATCGTTCATTTTCTCACTAAGGTTTAATGGGTATTCACGTGATTGGAATGTGACCAACAAGATATATGGGGGATAAATGATGGTATTCACATGCTTGGTTGATGTCATTTCAAGTAATCGTTTTCTTTATACTATGATCTTGGACTGAAGTATTTTAGATAAGCGTAAAAATTGGAATGGATTATGTTGGACATATTTTAATATTGTTTAAGGATAGAACTTTTTTTGATATTATTGATGGGATTTTATAGTAATTTAGTTCAAAAAAAGGACAACCTGCATGACATGCAATAGCCCATCGCGTCGGACAAGGCTGTGGGAATCGAACCCACAACCGAAGTGCGACTGGCCTTTATCGCCAACAACTGGCCTACAAGAAGTCCTTGTTTAGTAGAAACTAGTTTTATTATATTAGGAAGTATGATATATGAAGTATAAGACCATTTTAGGAACCATATATGATTAATCTCACTATAGATCGACTTATGTATATTTAATAACTTTTGCTAACCTTTTGTTTGAGGAAGATGGAATGACCCATCATTATATCACATGATATGCTAAAACTTCACGAATAACAAATTTAACTTCATTTATTTATGAGATGAAGTGGAAATTGTTCAATTCACAAACAACAGTGAGATTTTACCAAAATAAAGTAAGTATTTATTCTCATTCAAATTCTTCAACTTTAGGGAAATGATCTTGAAAACCAAAAATGTTGTCCTACTGCCCTTATATCTGATGAATCAGGTGGTACCCTAGATCATCAAAAATTTATGGCTTTGTGATTGTTGTCTTTTTCATAGCCATGTTCTTTACCACTCTCCATCAGAACAAGATGGTTAGATTTCTCTTCCATATCCATATTTTCACCTATGTTCTCCTATGTAGAAACCCAGTGATTAGTTAATTTGGGTAACCGTTACGTTTCATACTTTAGTTTTTAAAACCAAGTTTTGGTATTCTTTTTTACGATGTGGGTTTCTATTAATGAAACTTTAAAGTAGTAAACCATTTATAACCCCGACGAATTTCGAGGGCGAAATTCATTTTAAGGGGGGTAGAATGTAGCACCCCGAGATTTTATCAAAAATATTATTTTTAATTTTATTGATTTCTTGTGTTGTACGCTACACCAAAAGGATCATGTACTGCACACATCCCTGACTTGGCTTGCATTACACGCAATTGCGACCTTCCACGATAGCGTGTCTAGTATGCAATACCGAGTTTCACTAAATGAGATATTATTATAATATTATTATGAACTAGCCGTTATGAATAGTAATACCGGATTTTTGGAATTTTATAAATTTTATCTTTCAAAAAGGAAATCATTTTTGGATTCGGAATATCGAAATTAGCTTAGGGTGAAATTTTGGTACTTTTCGGATAACTTTCATATTCTGATGAATAGTGAAAATTACTAAATTTTAATTAAAAACAACTTTTTTAATCGAAATAATTAATAGTGATAAATTATTAATTGGAGTGGTTTTAAAGTATATTTAGAATATATTTTTACAATTTAATAAAATTTTGGTCATTGGATGTAATTTCACATTTAAACTAGATATAAACTAGTGTCAATCTTTTGATAGTTATTATCTCTTAAAAACACGCTATTTGTTTTGACGATGAGAATTAATTTTTAAATTATTTAATGTAACTGATATGTTTTTAATTTGATAAAATAGGCATAATTTTTGAATTCATAATATCAAATATATCTTAGGCCTAATTTTTGATATCTTTCTGGAAACTTTCATTTTTGATGAATAGTGAAACCACTAAGTGGTCGTTAAAAAAAATGAATTTTTCATAAAACTTAATTTTTCTACTTCTGTGAGTGGAATTTCGAAAATATGAGAGACATGGTTAATATCAAAGACTAAAATGTGGTTCAATGAGATGAAAATAATTTTTGGTGAATAGTAACTTTTTAATTTTTTTACCGCGGTTAAAAGTAAATAGGGTAATTAAGGGTAAAAGTGTTATTATTATTACCCTAACACATTTCCTAATTGGATAAGTGTAATTCGACCAAAAACAACTTTAGGAATAAAATATGACCATTTAGGCCCACTTGGATTAGATTATGACATTTATTATCAATTTATTTAAAGAAGGGTTAAAATAGTTAAAATCAAAGTTTAATAACTAAATAATTTTTAATAAAGGGTTATACATAAGATAAATTCAACTATAAATATTAATTATAAAGATAAAACGATTTCCAACATAATGGTATTTTATTTGTAAATTTTAGACTTAAAATAATTTAATTTAATTTATGATACAATGATGATGAAGTAATTATCCTATTAATGAAATACTGACATAATTGATGTTATAAATACCCAAATAAATGTAATTTGAGACTTTTTATGAATTAAAATAATTTTTTATGTTAATATGTCATGTTAGTGTTGATTTAATTAATTTGTTTTGAACTAATCATTATGTTATGATTTTCACAAAAATCAATTACCAAATAGTGTCGAAATTGACATAAAATAGTTTTTAAAACAAATATTTTATTATTAATTGTTATTATATTCCTAAAAATCTAATGTTCGGCCAAGATACTTATATCATGATATTTGTGTCATTAATGGACCACTTGGGGGTCTCTTGAATGTATATGGTATGTTTATTAACTATATAATATAAAAATACAAAGTGACATGGTAAATGTCAATCTAATTAACTAAGAGTTAAAACTTAAAGATAAGGTTAATATAATGACCTAAACTTGTCTAAATTCTATTGTATGAGATGATTTAGACCCATCCCCACCTTAGCTTCAAAATATATCAAATGTAAGCTATTAAAACCCGAATTTGACTTTATAATAAAATAATATGTTTAGTTATTCCAAAGGTGCCCCTCTCCTCCCTTATAAAAGGGAACCTCCTCCCTGTCTTCCTCACACTACTTTGAGCCTTCAAGCTTGGACAACCCCTGCAAAATTATCTTCTCCACTTCCATAGAAACATCCTTGAGGTCCTTTTCTTCTTCAAAGACCAATTTTAGTGCCCTAAAAGGAGGTCTCAAAGAGGCGCTTCAAAGAAGAGGTAATGTCCATTACTGATTCTTTCAACTTTATTTCTTCTTCCTCTTCTTATTTTTTAGTTGTTTAATTATTATGTAATAACATTAGTATCAATAATATACTGATATGTTATTATCAGTATGAAACAACCATATTTCTCAATCTATCCATCCAACGGAAAATGAAATCACCGCGCGTGCGTACGTACAGAATACCGTCTCCACGCCGTGGTGTAATCTATTTTCCACCACCACCTTACATGGATGGCTATAATGGTGAAAGTAATGAATATATATGATTATTGTAAAGTGATATTTATTCTGTAATTTTATACATACACTTTAATACAATTCCACAATCTTGGGAATGATATCATCGCTCGTGCATACATACGGACTACCGTCTCCATGACGCGATGAGATTCACTCTCCATGTTAACCATTCATGAATGATAATAAATTATATATGTAATGAATAATAATGAAATATATGACATAATAATGATACTATATTTATGTAAATATATATATATATGTATGTATGTCATTTACTTAATTCTATTCAATTCAAAAGGGAAACAAAAACAACGTTCATGCGTACGTACGGCCTACCGTCTCCATGAACGGTGTATTTCATTCCTTTTATCGATCCATAATATATATGTATATGATGAATATATATTATATATAAATAATTTTTTACATTCTGTAATTATGTAAATCAGGATATAAGTAATAATATCAAGAACGACAAGTCGAAACACATACGATAAATAAAATAATTTACCCAAAATGCCGCTTTAACAAGGAATTTACAAAAGAACGGGTAATATAAAGTCATAAGTGAAACATATATGATATCATAACAATGAATATGATTCTGTAATAAGTCAATGACATTATTTAAATCATTATACAGGAGGTTCGGATACGTACGAAGCATATCGAACCTAAGGTAAGGGATAATTTTGCAAATCTCATTTTTATCTGAGACTGCTTATTCGTAAGTATTTACTAGGGTTATTTCTATCAACCATGTCCATGTTTTATAAAATTGTATTCATGTATGTTTAAAGTACTTTTTAACCATTTTTACTTTTACCCCATGGTATGGAAGGAATCTTTCTTTTATTTACCCTACAAGGTACTTTTTGACTTTTCCGAAAAAAGTACGAGAAGAATATTTTTTTAACGTATACGGCAAGAAAGGATTTTAACAGTTTTATAAATCCTTATTTTCATGAAGCTTCTTACAAAATATTTCATTACTATTTTCAACAAAAATCCTTTTCTTTTAAAATTGCATGACATTTTGTTAATATAAAATTATTTTGAAGAAAAAAGGATATTTTTTCTCTAGAATTCATTTCAAGTGTTTTATCAAAACCATTTTCATCTAAGATGACATTATTTCACATGTGCATGTTTAAAGTATAATGGTTTCACTTTTCTTATCATTAAATGATATCCATTTCTTTTATATGAATTATGTGATGATGGGATGATGTTTATGAAACCCATTTTATTCGTTGGGTTATTAAGAATGATGTATGTTTATTTGTGGCACAAGTAAGAATGATTTCATTATGAGATGGGTGGGACCTATATCACCCTCCAATGAATTGGGAAAATATTTTATATCTCATGAGATAGACATGGATGGAATGGTAAGTTAATCTGGTTCAGTGTTACAGGACTGAAACGAGGAGTGAGCTCGATTCAGAATGGGACTTTGTCCATTAAGATAGTCTTGGAAGCAATGTCTTGGCTACTATGGAAATAATTACATGTACTTAATGGATTACACAATTACATGTTTTATTCCCAGGCTATTTTATCATGGTTTATGTTCCATTATGATCAATGCCTTATGTGCTTCCATGTTTTATGTCATTGCTCAAGATTTTGATGTTTAAACATTATGTTCATGCTTTTAAGTTCAAATGTATATGGTATGTTTTATTTTATCCATGATTAACCTTATTGAGCATTGGAGCTCACCCTTTTTATGTTTTATTTTCCCCCAGGATCAAAAGAAAGGTTTTAGTTAAGGAAACAAAAAGTGGAAGATCTTTATAGGAGATGTTGATGATCTTTCACCACGATTAGAATATTACGTTCCATGTTTCCAAAGACACTAAACTATTACAGTCCTTGTGTGTCTGTTTTTGTTATGTATTAAGTATTCCGAAAAAGTAATGTAATGTCTATGTACGTCAGGCTTCGGGTCTCTACAATAATTCCTCAATCTCATTATTATCCGAGATTGTTTAGGTGTAAGTATTTACTGGGACATTTTTATCATCCATGTCCATTTTTCATAAAAATGATTTCAAAATGAATATTTTAAGGATTTGTGAAATGTAATCTTTATCAAGATCAAAATTTTAAATGTTTTAATGTTTTATCTTTCTAAATCTTTTTAATTAATGTCCATGTTTTCAAAATGATTTTCAGGATTTATTTATATGGACATGAATGTTTTGAAATGATAATTCTTTCTAAAAGTTTCAAAGAGGTATGGGACACTTTTATTCTAAAATATCTTTTAAATTTATTCCTTTATAAATGTGTGACTTTTAAATGATTTTACAAAAAAGGACATTTCTCTCAAAAAGTTTTACTCATCATTTTCAACTATGAAAGCATCCTTTAATGGATATTATTTTTGATTGAGGTTGATTTATTACAATACAATATTCCATATTGTATTGAATGAGTTATGATATGTTTGAATGTGGATGTTCTATTTTTATACCATTCATGGTTTATGGTTAATTTATTGACATTTCGAATGCTAGTTTTAATACGAATGCTTATGTAATGTTTCAACTATTCATATGAAGAATGCAGTGGACTTAGTAAGTGATGGGTGGAGCCCACTATAGCTCTTCGATGCATCAATAGCTCTCATGAGACAATCTATTGTCTTGGAACAAGGCCTTGAAAAAAAAATTATTTGTATCCTTGGCACGAGGCCCTGACTATGTGGTAATGATGTCCGATATTAGGCATTCCCTCATTGTGAAATTAGTTATTACATGTGGTTATTCGAATATTAGAATATCCATGTTCATGTTTATATGGTAATGTTTCATTTATTTTTACTATATTATGTTCATGTTTATTTTTGAAAGGCTTTTTTTATTACACATCTTGCCTTAAAATTTTATAGCTTCCGTTAAATTATTTACTCTTACTGAGCATCAAAGCTCACCCCTTTCTTATGTGTTATTTTCCCAAGATTCCAAGAAGTGTATTATGATTGATATGCAAGTTTAATATATAGGGAAAGATGGAATTCTCAAAGAACAATCTATTCTGTGTTTTATGTTTCAAATTGTAATGTAAAGTTAATGTATGTAATCTATTTTTCAAGACTTATAAACTGATCGGTCCTTCGGGACATGATTCCTTGTAATCATGCAAATGTATTAAAATAATGCATCGACTCTGGGTAACTGGGGTCAGGACGTTACAGTTGGTATCATAAGAAGTTTAGCAATAACCTTGGAAGCTAGATTTAGATAAACTCTGATTAGAGCACATAGACCTAATATAGACTTTGAGGGTTAGTATAGAAGGACTTCCTAGAATTTTGGTAATGTAGAGATTTTGTGAGTTTTCCAAGAAAATACAACCCTGTATGGATACGAGCAGGTAAAGGAGGCTCTAGAATAGATGTACCTAGGGGTAAAACATGAAAACACCGCATTGAGCTAGACTCGAACGGGAACTGGTGCATGACAATGGGCCTTGTTGCACTCTTGGTTACGACACTCTCTTGGGATATGCTAAGGATAATTCTTATTTTCTTTAAAAACCACTATGAAGGGTTTATGAGTATATAACTCCTCAAAGATTTTTTTTGTGATTGTGTATTATATCCATAAACTGTTCAATTTACGTTAGGTGTTTTACGTGTTTGGAATTATGAATTGAGATTCATAAACTGACATAGTGTATTCCATTGTTTAGAAATGGAACCTAGTATAAGGAATGAGAACTCCAAAAATAAATATGATCCAAAGAGTAAGAAGGATCATATCTTTTATGGTAATAAGCCAAAATTCAGAAGGGAAATAGTCTCCCATGTATTCTCAACATATGAAGAAATAGTATCTTGTGTTAATAAGATACGTAAATAATTCTCTGAATCCTATGGCTTTGAAGGGAAGCCAAAAAATAAAAGGATGGTAGAAAGTAAGATGGATAATGGGAAAGAATGATTTTCCAATATGTGATAAATTTGGAATGAATCACCTTCGTAAATGCTTGAAGGGAATGAGAGTTTGTTATAAGTTTGGAGAAAAATGACACCAAGTACATGATTGCAAGGGTAAGAAAATGTTTTCAAATGTAAAATGCTTCATCTACAAGGCATTGAGACACTATGAGAATCAATGTCTCATTCATAAAATTATACTTTAAATGATGTTATTGGATAAAAATCAAGTTATGATACTACCTGAGATGAAGAACAATGACTAGTGTTCTTATGTTGTTATTATATAATTATTTCATTTGAGTGTTGTATCAATAGTATACTGGTTACATTAATTATGGAGATAAATAAGGATTGTACTATAGTACTATTTCATTGGTAATTTGATATTATATGGTCCTGATACTAAGGTAGTAATTTTGGAATAAGAGATGGTTGATTTTGGTAATTCAGGATGTTGCAGTGTTGTAAAAGAATACACGATGAATGCGTTCACATGTTATTACGTGGAAAAAGGATCCTCATTATGTTTAACTTCCTTATAAACTTTGGACTGAGAGTTTGGATATAAGTATTTTTGATAATTCTAATGGTTATAATGGATTAAGTTTTAAATTGGATACTATTGTTAAGGTTATTTTTAGATTTCCATAAAAAGGACAACCCAGAGGTCGGGCGACAACCCATCACGTCTGGAAAGGCCGCGAGACTTGAACTCGCAACCGAAGAGTGAAAAAGGTGCATCACCTAAGAATGGACTACATGATGTACTAGTTTTATAATTTAGTTTTGTTTAAAATAGTCTGAAAAATGAATTATAAAGTCATTATTTTTGGAACCTTATACGATTTAAGTAAATATAATTTTTTTTAAATCATTTGGAGTGAAAGATGAGTTTGTGGTAGGAATTAGTTGAAGGATGAAACTCTACTTGTCAAGTATATATATATATATATATTTCTTCTCTTATTCTATGAAGAAATAAATTATTAAACTTTAGGTAAGGAATATTAAAACTAAATATGTGTTATCCTAATACCTTATGTTTTTTTGAACCGATGATATTTTTAAATCATCATAGATTGATGGATTTGAGGCCCACATTTCTACAATTGTTTGTGACTGGTGACCTTAATCGCTCCCTATAAATATTTACATTTTCCCTACAATTATGTTTCTCAAATTTCCACCAATGTTCTCCTAATCGAGATCATAATTTGGTGGTGACTTTTTCATTCCACTTTTCCTATTATTAAGACTAAATTTTATTAACCCAATTTCCTATGTGGGTTTTCCCACAATGGTATTTTCTATTTTCAACATTTTATTTTCAAAGAACAATTTTAAATTGTGAGAACGCAATTTATTGACGGATGGAAGAATGTAACACCCCAAGATTTCAAAGTATGTTATTTCTTCAAAGTAATTCAATAACTTGCACTACACGCAACATCGAGTTCAAGCGCACCACGACTTACCAAACTAGTCGTTCAAAAGCAGTTATGAATAGTATTAACTGAATTTTGAACTTTAAATAATCCTTAAAATTTTAGAATCCATATTATGAGTTTCTTAGACATAATGTAAGAACAAATACATTTTTCAGATAAAAGAATTATTTTTCAAAACAAATGCAATTTTACCGCCTTTTAATGGCGAACCCTTTTTAAATCCAATATTTGAAACTTTTATATATTCAATTTGACAAAATAAACTAATTATTTAGAATCAGGATATAAGAATTTAGTTTCAAAAAAAATTTGGTGTTTTTCTGATAACTTTCATATTTGGGTGAACAGTGAAAAATACTATATTTTAACTGAAAAAAAATTTTAATCAAAATAATTTATGGTGTTGAATTATACATTTTAATGTTTTGGATGTATAATTAGATTATATTTTTACCCTTTAATCCAATTATGGTCGTTGGAATTAATTTCACTTTGAAATTATACATAAACAAGTGTCAATCTTTTGATAGTTACTGTTTCTTAAAAACACGCTATTTGTTTTGACAACGAGAATTAATTTTAAATTAATAAATTAAAATTATATGATTTGAATTTGGTAAAATAGACTTTATTTTTAAATTTGGAATATCGAAATTAGCCTTGGGTGAAGTTTTGGTATTTTTCTGAAAACGTTCAATTTTTTATGAATAGTAAAAAAACACTAAGTTATCATTTAAAACCGAGTTTTTATTTAAATAATTATTTATTTTATTTAAATTTATTTTAGGTCAAAATAGATTTATAATACCTATATAATTTCATTTTAATTCATTGGATTCAATTTATAATAATTATATATATATATATATATTATCGAACTTTTACCGTCTTTTACCCACCTCCTAGGAGCATTTGCAAATTTACATAAATCTTAATTTTACCGCTTCTGTGAGTTGAATTTTGAAAATCTGAGATACATGGTTAATATCAAGGAGTAATATATTCTTCAATAAGATAAAAATATTTTTTTTGTGAATAGTAACATTTTACTTTTATTTACCACTGTTAAAAGTAAATAGATTAATTAAAGGTAAAAATGATATTAATATTACCCTAACACATGTCCTAATTCTATTGGATAAGTGAAATTCGACCAAAAACAACCTTAGAAATAAATATTACCCTTTATTTCCACTTGTATTAGATTAAGACATTTATTATTATTTTGTTTTAAGAAGAGTTAAAAGAGTTAAAATCGAAGTTTAATGACTAAACCATTTTTCATATAGATTTATACATAAGATAAATTCAACTATAAATATTCATTAGAAATCTAAAAAAATCATACATAATGTTATTTTATTTATAATTTTTAGAGATTAAATAATTAAATTTATTAATGACACAATGATGATGCAGTAATTACCTTATTAATGAATGAATCAAATAAATGGTATTATAAATATTTAAATAAATAGAATTTAAATTTTTTTATGACATCCACTAATTTTATAGGTGAATATAAAATTTCATTATTGATTCAATGTATTTTTTTTGCAGTAATCATGCTGTTATTATTTTAACAAAAAACAAATACCAAATATTGTCAAAATTGACATAAAATAGTTTTTAAAACAAATATTATATTATTAAATGATATAATGGTCCTAAAAATCTAAGGTTCAGCCAAAAGACATATATAATAATATATATGACATTAACGAACCAATTGGGGTTCTATTTTCAGTATATAGTATGTTTATTAACCATATAGTGTAAGAATACTAGAAGGCACAGTAAAAGTTAAATTATTTAACTTAGAGTTAAATCTAAATGATAAGTTTCAAATCGTAACCTAAACTTGTCTAAAACCTATTTGTTGAGTTTTTTTTGACCCATACCCACCTTAGACTTTAAATAATACATTTCGGAGCCATTTAAAACCGAAAATGATTTTATTATAAAATAATATTTTAAGTTTTTACTAAGGTGCCCCTTACCCCTCTTATAAAAGGTCACTCCCCCTTCAATCTAATTCACACCTTCAAAGCCTTTTGTCTCGGCCAAACTCTGACCAAATACTATCTAAACTATCCTCCCTTAATCCTAGAGGCCCTCCTTTAGTCATAGAGCCACCTTAAGAATCCATTCTGATCAAATCAAAAGGAAGAACCCGAAGAAGAGGTAATAATTTCACCACCCTCTTTCAAGTTCATTTCTTCTTCCACTTCTAATTTCTTTGTTATTTAGATTCTAAAATAATAAATAAATTATATTATATATACTGAGATGTTATTATAAATATGTAACATCTATATTCATTATTCTATTCATCTTATGAATGATAATTTCATCATGTGTGCGTGCGTACGGCTTACTGTCTCCACGCGGTAGTGTAATTTGTTATTCAACACTATGTTATTTGGATGGATATAATGATGAGTAATATGTATATAAATAATAAAAATAACATGATAATGTCTCATTAAATTAATATACCATCCAATTCCACACCTTTAAGGAAATGATATTGTCTCTCATGCGTACGTACGGATTACCGTCTCTACGACGCGATGAGATTCATTTCCATGTTCACCATTCATCGACGATTATAAAAATATATATTAGTAATAAGTATGTAATATATGAAATAATAATTCTACTAGATATATATATATATATGTGTGTGTGTGTGTGTGTACCAACATATATCTTATTTACTTAGTTCTGTTCAATACGATAGGAAAACGGAAACAACGTTTATGCGTACGTACTGATTATCGTCTCCATAAACGGTGTTTTTCATTTAAAATATATATGTCTATTATAAATATTTATATTATAAATATATATGATATATAAATCATGTTTTATATTCTGGAAGTATATAAATTTTGATCTAGGTGATACAATCAAGAGTAATAGGTTAAAACACGTACGATAAAGAAAGCGATTATTACCCAAAATGTTAATTTAACATGGAAGTTATTATTAAATGGGTAGTATAAAGTCATAACATAATATTGTATGATATCATAAATATTAATATGGTTCTGTTATAATTAAATAACATACTATGATATTAATATAGGAGGTTAAACGTACCCTCGACTAAAGGAAAGTGCAAGGTAAGGGTTAATTCCTCAATCTCATTATTATCCGAGATTTTTTATGTGTAAATATTTACTGGGAAATTTTTATCATCCATGTCTATTTTTCATAAAAATGATTTCAAAATGAATATTTTAAGGATTTGTGACAGGTAATCTTTATCAAGATCATAATTTTAAACGTTTTAAAGATTTGTCTTTCTAAATCTTTTTAATTAATGTCCATGTCTTCAAAATGATTTTAAGGATTTATTTATATGGACATGAATGTTTTGAAATGATAATTATTTTTAAAAGTTTCAAAGTGGTATGGGACACTTTGATTCAAAAATCTCTTTTAAATTACTTCCATTATAAATGTGTGACTTTTAAATGATTTTACAAAAAAGGATATTTCTCTCAAAAAGTTTTACTCATCGTTTTCAACTATGTCAGCATCCTTTACTGGATATTATTTTTGATTGAGGTTGATTTATTATAATACAATATTCCATATTGTATTGAATGAGTTATGATATTTTTTACTGTGGATGTTCAATTTTTATACAATTCATGGTTTATGGTTAATGTATTGACATTTTGTATGCTAGTTTTAATACAAATGTTTATGTTATGTTTCAAATATTCCTATGAGGAATGTAGTGGATTTAGTAAGTGACGGGTGGATCCCGCTATAGCTCCTAGATGCATCGGTAGGTCTCATGAGACAAACTAGTGTCTTGGCACAAGGCCATGACAAATATTTTATTTGTAGTCTTTTCACGAGGCCTTGAATATGTGGTAATGATGTCCGGTATTAGGCATTCACTCATTGTGTAATTATTTATTACATATGATTATTCGACTAGTAGAATATCCATGTGCATGTTTATATGGTAATGTTTCATTTATTTTTACCACATTATGTACAAGTTTATGTTTAATAGTCTTTTTTTTATTACACGTCTTGCCTTAAAATTTTATAGATTCCGCTAAATTATTTACCCTTACTAAGCATCTGAGCTCACCTGTTTCTTATGTTTTATTTTCCTAGGATTCCAAGAAGTTTATTATGATTGATATATGGGGTTAAGCTACAGGGAAAAATGGAATTCTCAAAGAACTGCCTATGTTTTTTTTTATATCTCAAATTGTAATGTAAAGTTCATGTATGTCATCTATTTTCCAAGACTGTTAAACTGATCGGTCCTTCGGGACTTGATTCCTTGTAGTCGTGCCAATGTATTAAAATAATGCATGGACTCTGGGTAACTGGGGTCAGGACGTTACAGATCATCTATCATAGTTCTCAAATATCACAACTTAAAAGGTTCTATTCAATTTGGAGCCATTAAAAATGGAGAATCACTAGGATTCAAGTATATCCCAAAATAAAAATCATGTCAAGGGTTTAGTATCACAACCTCCTCATGAAAAAAATCTAGAAACTCCCCAACAAACCTGGGGACCACCACTATCCTAGTATCCACTAATTCTACCAACAACTCATCTATCAAATAAACAAGGGTTTCTATGTGTCAGATTCCCACATAACAACCTATATCTCCAATGAAAACAGAAAATTAGCCTTTAACAACCATGAACATGACTGTCCTCGAGATGTAGTCAATAACTGCATGTTTGGAATACAAATAGTTTATGTTAACGATAAAATTTTATGGGTGCATCTGTATCAAGAACGATCCCCAGAAGACTGATGTGGCCTCATAATCAGTACACACCCTCGACACACATCAAATAACCTATTATGGGCACTAACCAGTGTAGTCAACACTAGGGGATGGAAATTATGGCGACCCTCCTTTTTATTATATAAATATTTCATTTCATGATACAACATTTAATAATTAGGAATATCTTTTGGGGTTTAGTGCCTTGGAAAAAGAAACCAAAGACATGGAAAATATATAAACATAATCTTTCATCTAATCCACTTATAAGATTTATTCAATAGTTCCTTCTACTATAATCTTATTATACCTCATATTTAGGCGATATACATCAAAGAAATGGGTAATCATAATGCCCAGCAAGGGAATAATCAAAGAAAACACAAAGAAAGTGAGGAAGAGGCATATAAATAAGGCATGATCATATGAATATGAGGAATATCATAATATAATGAACATGAATCATAATATTGAAATGTGGATACAATATAAAATATAACATTCATAATCATATCACCATGGTTTATCATCAAGGTGTCATAAATCATAATTACTGAGGTTATTCACCAAGGTGTTGTAAACATGTCTTATATAGAGATTTATTATTTACACAATGAATTGGAGAACAATTAGGGTGTACACTTAACATGTCTTAGATCATGTAAGACACATTTAACATAAATAAAATCATTTCATAAATAACCCATGGAAATATATAATAGGTTTTATATAAAAACCTTTTTTACAAAGTTCTTAAAGTCTCGAAAAACATCATTTTTTACACACAAAAATGGAATATGTATTTAATAATATAAATCCTAGAATAATTAAGGTATTTTTAAATATAGGTGAATTCCCATGGAAATTGACAAGGTTTGGGTATTCAAAACATGAAAATATTTCATGAAAAATATAAAAATTCATGAAATGATTTCAGCAACAAAATAGTGTACAACATGGATTATGGGAAAAGAATAATGAGATAGATTGGAGTTATCCCATTGGTAAAACAAATTTTTATAGTATAGAGAAAAATGGGAATAAATTAAAAATAAATTATCTTGACTCATACACTAGTGAATATATGATTTTTTACGTTAGTTTTTATGCTTTTTTACATTAGTTATTAAGTTCTATTATTAGAGGCGAATTTTTAAATAATTGTTTCTCATTGGTTAACTAAAAAAATTATAAATTGATATCTATTATTAATTTTCATGTCATTTATTCTATAACAGGTGTGGAAAACCATTTTTCATGTTGGTTATCCAATAACTAACACCAAAAAATAATTTTTTTAAATAATATTGTTCATCGATTCATCCTCCACCGCAGTAGCAGCCTAAAGCAACAGAACAGTAGAAAAGGCAGAAGAAATCCAGCAAAATACCCTAACAATGAAACTTTAAAATTTATAAGGTATATTATAAATAATCTAAAAATCAATCAAACCTATAAAATGATTATCCCATCTAATTTTAAAATGTCTCAACCCTTTTCACTATATGAAAGTGGGCCATCATAAAACTAAAAAATAATATGTAAATAATTTGGCTGGAATTTTTAATAAAACATATGAAATATTAAGTAAAGATTTATAAATAAAATTTACATTATGTAACTTTTTTACTTTCCTAAATGAAATTATTTTATATATAAATCTTAAAACATAATATACATATTCTTGTACACCTTCTTGTTTATGACACTTTTTTAAAGATATTTAATTCAAAATAAAATTTAATAAAATATATCTAAAATTTAGTAATTATAAATGGAAATTCACATTAGATTTTTCAAATTTTTTATTCGAACCCTTATTTATTAATCTCTCTCTAATGAAATTTCATTCCCTGCTTGAAAATAATATAGATAAAGAATAGCTAGTACGACGTCTTCTCTCTTGAAAAAAACACCCAACATCCAATAACCAATGATATAAAATAAAATTTAATATGATTTTTTAATATTTTAAGAGATATATAGAATTTTGTGAAGAAAAATGTTACGTATGCTTCTAGATATGGAAACATCCCAGACCGAATGACGACATTCTTCTAGAATCCTTCAGCTGCATAAACTATTCTTTCTATATAATTAATTGTCAAAGCTATAGGAGAAATAAATTTTCTGTCCATAAATCTATATACAACTATCTTGTAATTATCTTTATGATTTATATATATATACCTAATTCAAATCATACATAATTATAAATTTTCAATAAATGAAAGGAATAGAAAAAATAATCAACTTATATGGAAAAAAAATTCATCGTGTTGATGCCAAATTGATCTCCAGCTACAAGCTCCATGATATCATTTTTCAAAATCCCTATAGTCACTGCATTCCCACAAATAGTATCATCATTTAGAATCTCATATACACCCAATAATAAATTTTATTTTTCAGACTATCTATCAAGACTAGCGGAATCTGTTTCTGAAGTCATGACACTTTGAATTTTTTGTTTTCTATACAATATTTCTTTACCATTAAAGTATTCATATAAAATATTAGATAAATATATAAACATTAAAATGAGAAAATAAATTTAATAACAAAATGAAATAAAATATAACATATATACATACCTCTATGGTAATATGTCGAATTAGTCTACGTGGACAAACTAAAAAATGACCGAAACTTTATACAACAGTATTCACCTCATATGTAGGGCATTGTATTTTTTCTAATCTTTCTTTAAAATCTTGTAAGGTGACCCTATGATTCTCTATCTGAAAATATAGTTGATGAATGGTATCATTGATATAATATATCAATCCATATGCAACAATATGATGACGATCATAAATGTATAACTCATTGTAACTTAGAAACTGTGGAGGAGGGTGTGTGGGTTGGATAAGGAGTGGGGTGTGGAAATAAAGATGTGTGAGTAGGATAAGAAAGGGGAGTGGGATTTTCTTACGGTGGTGTTAGAAAACATCAATTGTATCGAAGATCTGATTATGACCCCCATTGTCAACCAAATATCCTGAACTTTGGCTTCTAAAGATTCTATTTTCATATAAAAATTATCCTTTGAATAGGATTCTGAATATAGAAACACTTTTCTTACGGATACACTTTATGGGTATCCTCATACAAAACCCAGGTGTTCAGGCTTTCACAATGTTGTAGCAAAAATATCCTTTCTACCCTCAGCAAAAAAGACCCCCTGTGTGATTTTCTCCTCATGAGAATCATGTATGGATTATTTGAATAAATTTATAATGAATTGAAAAATATAAAGAGTTGATTTAACTACAATAAATAAATAATGTAAACATCTTACAATATTATCAGCTTCAACTCATGACTCTTCTATACGATATTGTCCTTTCTTCTCATTTGATCCCTCTTTCATTTTTTATGTCCAGCATAGGGGAAGGAGGGGAAAACTCTGTAGACCATGCAAACCCATCTCTAATATTTTGAAGTTTTTCTTCTACCATGAGTTCTTCCAATAACATATACCCTCCCTGAGATAACATATGGGGGGTATACATTTATTTCATGAATCTCCTGATGATATATCCTTGATTGCTATAAATTATGAATAAATAAATCGTTAACACAGTAAATAATATAAAAAACTTCTAAAAATGTCATATCTAACTTACCAAAAACTATTTTCATCAACTACATTCAAGAAATTGCTTCCATGAATATTCATCTATTAATGGATATATATATATATAATTTATTTTCATGTTTTCTATTACCAAAAATTAAGTGTGATGTGAGGGATGATTTAAAATTCCTCCATCTCATAGTATCCAATGATAAACATTTTCTCCTGACACATCTATTAACAGTTATGTCATATGTCATCTGATAATATGTTGGAAAACGTATATTACAAAAAAAATAAAGATAAGTAAAATAATAACAAAAAAACATACCAAAATAGTCTCCCAAAATTCTAATAATATCACTTATTCAACACTTTTCAATCATCAAACAAAATAATAACTTTTCTTTTAACTTGTACTGAAACAAAATTATTGAATTGTTTTGAATTTGGACCACTAGGGATATCATTATAATCAAAGTATATTGGTATCCTCAGTTACTAGCTATGGGCAACAGATAATTTTAAAAAATGTGTGGTGCCATGCTTACCAACCCTCAAACTCTTATTTTTCCCTGTGGATGTATATGTGTCATGTAACGAAGGATGAGGAATCTCATTAATAGGGTCATGTGTATGATCCTCATCAAAGGTACGAGTATGATCATCTCTAAAAATATGTGTTTGGTTAGTAGATTGATCTATCATTATACTAAAAATCAAAACAACATCAATTAGTACAAAAATATACAAATATAACAATTACATACAAATATAAATAAAAAATTAACAAATATACCAAAAGTAAATTAAACTAAATGTAACACATTTTTATTCATATTTTTTATAATTAACTAAAATTATTATAATACTAAAGAGAGATTAAATGACATAAATGAATGAAAACTACACAACATTAATGAGAGATTGAATGACATAGTAACAATTCAACAACCTGAAAATTCATTTTTACAACAAAAATACTTTTTTATAATATACTCTTATATAATATATTTTGTTTCTATTTAAAATGTTAAATTTAAAATAATTGGTTTTCAACAAAATCAATTAATAGATAAGTTACAAAAGGGTAAACATAGAAAAATAGAGAAAACTAAACTAATATAAACAATAAATTTAACTTATTAGTTATAATATGTGTTTTAATAATGAAAATGAAATTATAATATCTAACTTATGGAATTTAAAAAAGTAAACCATGATTAAACATATGGTACCTATAATATTATGAATGTACTAAATATTGTTTTCCGAAATTCCTTCTCTATGATCATTCCATATGGCACAAACCATGTCTATGATGTGATGATAAATATTATTTGTTAATCATTATATGGAAGTAGGGATCACACATAAATTAGCATCTTGGTCAATTTTATCGTCACTAACATACTATTTTTCCTTGTAAAAAAATGGACCATAGAATATCAGAATGATCAAGAACATAGAAATTTTTTTCATGTTTTTTATGATAAAAAGATCATTTGTGTATTCCAATTTATTTAGATTAACTAGTGTCATTCAAAATTCATCATGTTATACATTTTTGTTACCAATAAACCATTTAAACTTAAACACTAGAACTTGAAATTTAATTTTACTAACCTCCCATATCTTTTAAAAGACTCCATAATATGAATTGGATGTAGAGATTGGGTTTTTTTATTTAGTACTCGAAAAATTTATTGCTTCTGTGAACACCAACACACTACTATTATGAACCTCACTTCTGTTGTCCTGATCATTCATATGAAATGTATATCCATTAATGTCATACCCTAACAACATTACCAAATATAAACTTGGACCACCAACTAAGCATATAAATGTTTCTATTGTATATATTTTACCAAGAATTGTATCTCTAAACAATGGAAATTTTTTTTGTTGTGTTCATTCAAAATCCACATATCTTTATTCTTTCGATGACTTTGATTCAACACATTAATATGAAATGTTATATATGGTTGAGCATAATCTATGTTATTAAAGATGTATAAATGTACCTTATTTATCTATTCACCTATCAATGGTCTTACATTCAATCCATGAATCCCATTTCCACCATATTTAACTCATTCAAGTGGAGATGTACGCAAACAGATGTGCTCCACAATAGACAAGTAGTTTATACAAAACTCTGAAACCTACATAGAAGAATACTAATCAACATTGGATTCTTCATGTTGATATGGATTATTAACATACCACATAAATATCTTCATATACCTTTAAAAAGGGTATATCCAATATAATTATATAGGTCTTCAAATATTTCTTTCTCACACCAAATGAACTATTAAATGCACTATGATATCAAAAAATGAGAGAGGATAATACATTTCTAATAGAAAATGTATAGAAACCACTTAATTATCAAAAAAAATTAAAAGAATTAGAATCAATCACCTTATTAAACATTTAATTAAAAAATAACACACCTTCTTGATAGTCATTCTAACACGGGTGGTCAATATTCCATGCAATGAAACTGGTAGGAGTTGTTGTATCATGACAAGATAGTCAAGAGATTTTATACCTGTCAAATTAAAATCCTTTAAAGACACAAAAAAAATTACATTTTAAGAATAACCATGTTGTACTTTGATATCATGAATATATTGAAAAAATTCTAATTTTATCCCTCTTGGATGAGGTATGGAAAGTTAGGTGTAGGAATGTTCACCTTCCATCAGGAGTGGGAGCCAACTCCAAATGTATTTCCATTGAGAGTAGATCCATTCCTACATTCAACCCATCTTTAGTATTTCCTTTAATATATATCATGTTTCAATCAAACCATCATATATATTCTTATCCACATGCATGAAATAAATTTTATGTTTCACCTCATGGTATCTTCAATATAGTAACTCAAAAAATATTGAACATTTCTTACAAATATTTCTATCATTTCCAGATTTATGTGTCTTTCTAAATGTCACATCATTGTTTTAAACCCTCTGAAAATATTGATCAGTGGATAAGGTTTTTGTAGAAATATAAAATTCATGTGAGCTATTGAAATACTTTTTTAATATTATCTAAGAGTGAACCATTGGAAAAAAACATTTGATGACCCATGTATATTTTTTCTCCCATGATACAGTTGATAATATGAAGTATATTTTTCACAAATTGGAAAATATTTATGCTCCTTAACACTGTATCCGAAAAAATTTCCATATACTGGAAAGACATTTATAGTGAACATAATCATTGAGTCTATTTGAAAATATTCCATTTTATAAGAATCATATGCCCTTATAACATCCACCCATAATAGTTTAAAATCATCAATTAATGGTGAAAAAAAAATGTCAATATCATTTCTGGGTTATTTTGGTCTATAGATCCTTAAACATGACAAGAAATATTTTCACTTCATACAAAATTTTGGTGATAAGTTATAAATTACCAATAAAACAGGTCATGGACTAAGTGTTCTACTAAGGCTTCAATATGGATTCTTTCCATTCATTTACAGTCTAAGTCTGAGATTTCTAAATTCATTTTTGAATGTAGGAAACCGATGATCAATTTTCTTCCAATGTTGACAATCATCTAGATGACATAGTTTTTTCATCACATATATGCTCATAAACATCTCATCATAACTTGTTTGCATCACGTGAATTAGAAAATAAATGTTTCAAATTTATAATTATAGTAAGATACCAAAATGCATTAACAGGGGTCTCTATAACTTCTGAATCATCTTATGATTTTCTTTCAACTTATACCATGATGTCTTACATTTAGGAGACTCTGAAATAAATTTGTATTCTTTCCTATAATGCATACAATTATTCAGGAAGAGATGTATTTTCTTATACCCCAATCCCATTGGGCATAATATTTTCTTAGCCTTATAATGTGAATCTCGAATATCGTTGTCTTAATGAAGAATATCTTTAAACAATTGTAGCACCTCTGTAAAAATCTTGTCACTCCATACATGTTTCTCCTTTATGTTAATCAATCATAACACAGTTGATAAAACTATATGTTCTATACAACCTAGATACAATTGTTTTTTGGAATCACCGTGTGAAATCTAAATTTTTGGTTATTTCTGAATTGCCTCTACTTGAGTATCACAAATTAATACATCAAGTTCATCAGATTTATCATCTTGCAAAGCACCATCATCAATAGATCTGAAATTATTCCCAGTTTCACCATTACAAATCCAAGTTCTGTAACTAAAATTAAAACCATGAAAAATTAAATGATCTTTAATCTCTATGATTTTCAACTTCATCAAATTTAAAAATTTGAGGCATGGACAAAAAATTCCTTTGTTTGAAACATTTTTTTTAGTAAATTGAAAAAAAAAACATCGACACCTTCCTCATATTCGTCACATATTCTAGGTACATTAATAAAATATAGATTTATTATTATATATAAAAAATATCAAAAATAAATATAAAAATGGAGTAATTTATAAAATATTGAGATTATAAATGACACTAAAAAATATAAAAACCGAGAATGGAATCATTATAAAGAAAAATAGAAAATTTTGATAATAAAATTCATTCATGAAGAAGGAATTACAAAATAGATTCGTTTCAAATATTCCTCAAGTAAAAATTATTGAATATAACCTTATGAAATTATTAAAAAATATATACAACGATATCCATAAAACCATATCCATAAAAAAAATATAATGATAATAAATAAATCCTTTCTGATTATTTATAAAAATAAAAAATATATTCTATTTTGTAATTAAAAATATATTTTAATCATCAATTGAGTTTTAGTTTAATCAAAATGTCGCATTAAACCTTCATTCATGGGACTCCATATGGTACAAAGTAATCCCTAACTGGGTACCCGATCGGTATTCTACTTTAAAAAGTAGACCCATCACCCATTCAACCCTTTTTTAATGCCCTATATTACCATTGAAACACGTGAAATGGATAAAAACACCGCCTAAAGATTCTCATAGTCTCAAAATTCTCATTTGATTTGCATTTATCAAATCAACCTTACTTCTATACAACGAATTCAATCACCCACTAAATTGATTAATGTGTAATGAATCACCCCAAAATAAATTCCACACCATAGGTATTATCATCAATAAGAATAATTAATTATTATCCCATTACTATTTATCATCAATTATAAACAGTTTTAACTAGTAATTGCCAATTTGAAACTCTTCATAGCTCCATCACACCCATGATCAGTCCATACCAACTATTTTTTAACAAAAACTCACATTCTATTCTACAATACACACATTACATATCTTAAACAAATCATTCATTATAAAAACCTATTAGAAAACAGATATTGTGATGTGAAATTACTTGAAAAAGAATTTTTTAGCTCTCCCATGTGCCAACTTTATCATGACTAAAATGAACCAAATATGATATTAACACATAATAAATTTAAAAAACAACTCATTGACCCGAATGACAATGTAGAAACACAAAAGATCCACCTATATTATCTCCTAAATAATAATCCTTAACATGAAATATTCTTTAAAGTAATTTCAAATTAATCCAAACAAGGAAAAATATATTGACTGAGAACAACTAGTTCTTACTAGAAATAAAATCAAGAACAACTAATTAACATATTTGAAAAGATATCCAAACCTTCATGAGAGCTATTTGGAGATGATAAAATCTAGAATCAAATGTGAAATAATGAATTGAAAACCTGGAGGGTATTAAGATTGTAATGCGAGAATGAAGTCCACCTGATCAAACAATTGTCGGGTAGAGATTCCACTCCAAAAAATGATTGAAAAGAGAGAAAAGATAATGGGTGATGTTTATTACAGATCGATCTTCAATGTGTAACACGAGGCCTACATAACATGAGGGTTGACTGAGATCGTAATGTGAGATTGGACAATAAAATTGAATAAATGAGAGAGTTAGGGCTTGGGAGAGAGAGAAATGAGACATGCATGGTGATAATGAAGACCACGAAATGAATACTTCATCGATTCATAAACTTTTAAAGGAATTTTTATATCATTTATCATTTAACTAATGTAAAAATAGTGTTTTTTACATCAACTATATTATAATTTAATTAAAAATATCACTCTTTTATCTCATTTAAATTATATAACCCATGTGAAATAGTGGCGAATAAGAATTTTTCACATCGTTTATATAATTACCATTGTGAAAAATTCCTTTTCCACATCAGTTAATGGAAAACCAAAGTGAATATTTAATATTACTAGATTTTCACATTGTATCTAAATAACATCCATGAAAATTGTGACATTAAAAATAATTTTTCTATTAGTGATAGAAGACACATAATAAGGGCATACTTTAATGAAAAAGGAGAGTAGGAGGGTTCCCTTACCTGGAAGAGTTTCTTCCTAAATCGTGGAGAGGGTAACCCAAGGACCATGGAGACACCATGGGGAATCCTTGGAGGGACTATTTGGGAGTGGAAAAGAGAATATATTTGTGTATATTTAATCTATAGTGGAGAGTGGGGGTGGGAAGGCTGTATTTATACTTGAGGAGGTGTGGCTTTAAGTAAATAAAAAATGATTATTTTGTATTTAATGCTAAACACTCTTCGGTGTCATTAATTCTATGGATTTTAGTGAAAATTTTATGTTTTCCAAGCTGTTTTATGTCATGAAAAAAAGAAAACACCCATTTAATGTTGTACTTTTTTGGTATTTTATGATTTTACATTTTAACATTAACCAACTACATTATTTTACCTACACCACAATAACTCTTTTCTTACCAGGATATATTATTTATGTAAAAAAATGAAATTGACCATATTTCTTAATTTGGACCTTCTAATTCTAAATATTTAATCCATTTTACATTATTTTATTAATAAAATTTTTGAAAAAAATCTATTATGATATGTGTATAACTCGAAAAAAACCATTTTTTAAAGGTTAAAATCTTGGTTGTCAAAAATGATAGGAATGTGATTATTAATGTAAACAATTATTTAATATATTGTTCCTTAAATAATAATTGTTAATAATATGTATTAAAAAAATTAAATCATGATCATGTCCTAATTTCCTCATAAGAGTTATTTTATTTTATAAAAATGGTATTTTCACTTTTTAACTCAAAAATAAACTTTTTTAGAAAATTTACATAAATTCAACCAAATATAATTTTGATGTGATGAAATGAAAAATGAAACTTTATTTATCAAAATAATAGTCTAAATATGATAATCGTTTATTTTAAATAAAAAATCCCATATTTATTTAATATTAACGGTTTTTATGACATAAATAACTTTTTCACAATTATAAAAATTACATTGGACATTTATAATTTATATAATCGTCTGAAAGTATTTTATAAGAAACTTTCATGGAAATAAAATATATTTAAAACATATAAATTTATCATATTGGATACTTCTAATTGATATTATAAATTTATATATTTTCTATAAAATAATCCAAATTATCACTTTATTGGGTTAGTAAAAATAATATTGACCAATAGTCTTATTAATTAATTATCATAATTCCCAATGGTTGTATTGACCGATGTTCCACTTTTTGAAAAACCAAATATCCATATATATAGTGTATCATACTCTCACCATTACTCACTACTTCGATTATATATATTTTTACACATCCTTTCATAATGTCTATTTTTTTCTTAATGCTTCTTTTCCTTTTTATGATCATTATAGAAGGGGAAATATTCTTAAAGGATTTCAAGAAAATGAAGTTCGGTGTAGTGAATGTACTGTTATTTAATTTGAATATCCCATTATTTTTCCAAGTTTCACTAGTCCAAATTCAAGTGTTATTTATGATGTTCTCATGAAATTAAAAATAATTTTCATGTGATTTTATTTTGAAACATAATAAAAATATATTGGGAGGAAAGATATTCGTTAATGACATAAGAACATTTTTTGGGTCATTAAATTCTTCCACCATAAAGTTATTTCTCAATAAGAATTTCATTTTACATACTAATATGAAAATAAGTGAGGGTATTTCTGCTTCATGGGTTCTTCTGGTTCCTAAGTAGCCTCTCCAAACTTTTGATTTATCCCCAAGACATTTACAAGACATATTGTCTTTTTCCTCGGCACTTGTTCCCTCGTGTCAAGGATCTAATTGTTTCTTCTTCTTATGAAAAGTCATATTCCAAATGTAGACATTTATTTTCAATTATATTTGATGGTTCAAACATATCATTTCTCAATAGGGACACATGGAAGACAATGTGGATATTGGAATGATTTGGAAGTAATTATAAACGATAGTAAATCTCCTCAACATGTTCTATAATCTCAAATAATCTAGTATACCTTCATGTCAGTTTCCCCTTCTTCTCAAATCATATAACTCCCTTATGCGGAGATGTCTTGAGGAATACATGATCCTCTACTTGAAACACTAAGTTCGTCCATCATTTTTTTATATAAATTTTGTGTCAACTTTGAGCAGCCTTGATGTGTTTCTGAATCACTTGATTATTTTATATAGTTTCCTTTACAATGTTTGATCCCAATTTATTCGCTTCTACAACTTTATCCTATCATGTTGGAGTTATACACCTTTATTAATATTGATATTTAAAAGTTTTAATTTGAATGCTTGAGGGTAAACTATTGTTATAGGATAATTCTGCAAGTGAAATAAGTTGATCCCAACTCCATCCAAAATCAAGTGATCCATCCTATAACATATATTCAAATGGTTGAATAGTCCCCTCATGTTTCCCATCACTTTGAGGTTGGTAGAATATGCTCTGGTTTACTCCAACATTCATAAGATTTTTAAGGCTCCTGTAAAATTTAAAACTAAATCTTGGATCTCCATTTGAAACAGTTGATAGTCGTGCCCTGGGAAGCCTCGCTAATTCTTGGATATATAGGAAAGTTTGGCACTCTTGGGAGAGATCCTTTGTTATATAAATAAAATGACTTTTATTTTTTATTCTCTCAACAATTACCCATATATAATTTCTACCCTTGGATATCCTCGAAGTCCTATGAAAAAATATTATAGTGACATTATCCCGCTTCCACATAGGTATGGGTATTGTTTGTAATATCCTTTTTCTATGATTTCTCTCTGACTTTACATAGTGGCATACCAATCCGCTTTTAGTGTAATCTGCAATCTCTATTTTCCTATTATACTACCGATATTGATCACAAATGTACCTATACATTTTAGGGATTTTAGGATAATAGAGAATGATGATCTATGAGATTAATCCATTACCTCCTTCTTTATCTCGTGAATAAATGAACTACATTTCCTTGCACCGAATTTCAGTATACCTTCTTGATCAAAATTAAACTAAGAAAACTTTCCATATTTCATGAACTCTATATAATATTGAATTAAAGTATCATATTCTTGATCTTTCTTGATCATATCTAGTAATGTCGGTTCCAAAATCATTTCATATAATATTGTTGTTTTCCCTTCCCATATGACTTCCATGTCCAAACATACTATGTACTTGGTCAATGGATCTGGTTCAACCCTCATCATTGTAAGAAAACTAGGTTCTTTTTTACTCAATGCATCAATGAATTTTTTCACTCCTCTAGGGTGACAATGAATTGGCCAATTATAGTATTTAAGAAGCTCAAATGATATCATTTTCCCCATGTTCAGTTCCTTCTATGTGAATATATACATAAAACTTTGGTTTTATATGTATATATCCCACTTCCCCCATAAATATATTGTCTCCAAATAATTATAGAAAAACATTATAGCTTACACCAGATCATGGGTAGGATAATTCTGTTTAGGATTGTTTAACTGTCACGATTCATAGGAAATCGCATTTTTATTTTTCTTGAGTACACATATAATTCCCTTTAAGAATGCATCAATAAAAATAAAAAACATTTTCTATTAGTGGTTAAAGATAGAATAGGTTAACTAATCAACATCCTCTTAAATTCATGGAATGATTATTCACATCCCTTTATCAAGATTAAATTAACACCATTTCAAGTTAACACAGTTGGTGGATTACAAATCTGTGATAATCTTTTCACAATCATTCAATAGTATCCTAAAATTCCAAGGAAATTGTGAATATCAGTTTCATCTGTAGGAAGTGGCCTCTCCTCTAAATAAATTTTCTTTGTTTGATCCACTAGGATTCATTCTTTGGATATAATTTTTCCTATGAATGAAACTTATTATGACAAAAAAACATTTTCTAAACTTAAAAAAATTATGCTTCCTAAAATTTATTAAGATAACCCTTATATGATCCTCATTCTACTCACCTCATTTAGAATAAATCATAATTTCATCAATAAATACGACCATGAAATTATCATGTTATTTCTTAAAGACTGTATTCATCAAATCCAAAAATATTGAAGTAGCATTAGTTAATTTTAGTGGCATAATTTAATAGTCATAATTCCCATATATTTTTCGGGAGGGGTTCATTGAGATATCTTCTTTCTTGACCCCAAATTGATGATACCTAGGGTAGAGATCATTATTGGAGATGAATTGATCCCCATAATGTTGTTTAAAAAATCATCTATCCTTGGGATAGGGTACTTGTTTTTCAAGGTGATTTGGTTATGTTCTCTATAATCAATACATGGCTGCAGTTATCTATCATTATACTTTACAAATAGAATAGGTTCTCACAAAGGATACACACTTGGTTAGACAAATACCTTCTCTAAAAGTTATTGAATTTGTTTCATTAATTCCTTTAACTCCACATTTACAATTCTATACGAGGTATTTGATATCTTCTTATAGAAGGCATGAGTTTAATGTATAAATCTTCCACTATTTATAGGGGAGGTCTATGTAACTCTTTTGAAAAAAAATCATTGTATTCCTAAACAATAGGGATATTTTCTATCTTTAAATTTTCATTCCCTTATCCATGTTCACTAATCATATCTATAAAGAATGCTATTTGAGGTGTTTATAGAAAAATATTTAGTCAGGATATCCATCCTTTGAAAATAACTATAGGCCATCCATTCAAGACTACAAATATTTTTTTTTCTTCATTTTAACTTTTCATTATACTTTGATATCTAAACCATCCCTAGTATATTATCAAAGTATACCATGGTAATGACTACTAGATTTATGTTGAGATTTTACTCACTAAATTTAATACTATAGTTTTTATATATTTTTGATGCTAGGATAGTCCCTATAGGATTTATAATTGATAAATATAATTCTATAAGCTCAGGGATTGGTTCTATATTCTTTGTAAATTTGGATAAAATAAAGGAATTCATATAACCAAAATCAAACAATATACTTTCTAGATTTGATATCACAATTATTATACATGCCACCACATAATTTAGAGCCTCTACTCTACCCATCATGTTTGAAAATGACTAACCTTTCTCCCTTTTCTTTTGATGAGGTTGATGGTGGTTTCACTCCATTATCTTCTGATTTTTACATTGATTAAAAAAGTGCCCAACTGCCCACCCTTGAATAATTGTACTTAAAGTTGGGCCTACGCCATCTTCCCTTTATCATTAATGTTGATAAGCTGAGGGTTTACCTAACTATGACTATTCTATGCTATGTGTCTATCTATTCTTCATTTGTATCACTTTCCACTACAAAACAAGAAGTTCCTTAAATTCCACTTCCAACATTTTTTCATGAGGATAGTTTCACATTATTTCCTTCACTTTTATAATCAAAATTATTCCTTGATTTTAGATTAATTTCCCTATTCTTTTCATGAGACCTATATGACCAATGCATCTCTATAAACTCCAATTAAGGATTCATATAACTCTACACTAACTCCTCATAACTTTCATAGTCTTAATATTCCAGATCCCTATGTAGATGGGGTCTCAGTCCACTAAATAACCTATCAAACTTTCCATTAGGATCCATAAAAAGGTTATAGGTGTACCGAGAAAGTCTTGTAAATTTTATTCCATAGGTTCCCACTAATTCATTTTCCTTCTTCTTTAGCTCTAAAAATTCCTTCTCTATTTTTTCACATAAAATAGGGAAAATATTTATTGAAAAAATATTCCCTTGAACTCTTCCCACTCCATGTCATCATTATCCCCTCTTGGATTCATGTTTTTAATTAGTTTCCACCGCTAATCATCTTCTCCTTCTAAGTGGTATACTTCCAGAGAGACTTTCTCTAGCTCTGAATAGTGGAGTATGGAAAATCACTTTTCTATAGAGGTACTCTGTTATTATTAAATAGATCTGTGGATCCACTAAAAGAAGGTGGTCATTGATGCATGAAGGATCCTACTACTAGTTGTTCCTTCCTTGGTAAAGTAACATGATCCACAAGGTTTTGATTATTTTTTATGACTAGATGTAACTAGTTCATCATCATCATAATGTTTTCAATTCCATCTACCCACATATTGGGAAGGACATAATCCCCTTGACCACTGAATCCGTTGTTTGCAAGAGTTATTCTATTTATTTCCATTTTTTATTGAATAAGAAAAACTATGTGATAAATTTGTTACTATTTGTAATCTTACATTAACAATTCTAAAGTAATTCATAATAATTAAATTTTCTAATATCATACTTCTATGAAGATAAACTTCAATCGTAATAAAATTTTTACATTATCTTTATATCCTTCATAATGTTTTTTACAAGCTTGAGATTACCAAAGCATATCCATCGGTTGTGTCAAACCTGCTGTATAGCTAGGCCCATTGTCTTTACCCAATTATTAGTTGATTATATATCAACTTGGTATTTCTAGGAGTTACCCCTAGGTATATCTGTGTCGGATATGCATCCATTTGTAATATCATGGCATGGATGTATTTTCTTAGAAACCTCATACATGATACATACTGGAATAGAATGATGTTTTTCATATATTTATAGTTATAATTAAGCTTTATACTAATTTTTTATAATCCTAATTTAAAAAAATAACAAAACCATAATTTGATATAAATTATAGTGACCTCCCTTTTTTATTTCATAAATGTTTCATTTAATGATACAATATTAACAATTTAGAAGATATTTTAGGGTTTGGTGTCTTTGAAATAGGAATATAACATATAAAAAGACATAAAAATAAAAATTAATCTAATAAAATTGATATAATTATTCATAGTTTCTTCCCGGGTTACTACTACTACATCACATATCATAGGGACATACATCAAAGAAATTGATTGAGCACAAAGCCCATCAAGATAAAATAAAATGAAACCACTTATGATATGATAAATAGGAATATAAATAAGGCATGATCATATGAATATGGGATCTGAAATAATAAAAAGAACATTAAACATTAACATGAAAATGTGGCTACAACATAAAAATAGGACATTCATAAGAATATCACTAAGGTTTATAACCAAGGTGTTATAAATCGTAATTACCAAGGTTATTCACAATCCTATTGTAAGAATGTCATATATAGAGATTAATTATCTACCAAATGTATTGGAGTTATATTGAGTTTCACCCTTCATATTTCTTAAATCATGTGATCCACATTGAATATAAAGTAAATCATTTCATCAACCACTCTTGGAAATAAATAATGGGTTGTATGTAAAAACCATTATATACACAGTGCTTAATGTCTTGAACAACAAATAATTTTTAACCCATGAAAAGGGAGTAATTGTTTGATATTTTTAAATACTATAATAAATAAGTTATTTTTAAAATTGGGTTAATTCTAATTTAAATAGAATACATTTGGTTATTCACAATAAGAAAATATTTCAGGAAAAGGAGAAAATTTCAATACAGAATTTTGGTAGAAAAATGGTATACAACATGGACTAATAGAAAACAATAATTAGAGAGATTAGAGTTATGCCATTGGTAAAACACCATTTTTTATGAATATTGGATAAAAAAAGAGAGTGAATAAAAATAAATAATTTGAATACTTTTAATACACATGAATGAAAAATGAGATGAGGAGGATTTTCTTACCTTGATGACTTGCTTAATAAATCATGGATCATAAAATACTAGGACCTTGAATACATCATGGAGAAACTTTTGAGGGACTATTTTATATGTTAATGGAGTATAAATTCATGGATTTGTATTTTTTAGTAGATAGTGGAGGTGGTAAGTGGGTATTTATACTTGAGGAGGGGTGGCTTTAAATGAATAAAAATGATTATTTTGTATTTAAGGCTAACCACCATTGGGTGGCATTAATTCAAAAACAAATGGTTGGAAATTAATGTTTTCAAGGATGTTTTAGGTTGTAAAAAATATAAAATACCCATTTAATGTTGTATTTTTTGGGTATTTTATGCTTTTAAATTTTAAGATTAACCGAATACATTATTATACCCATACCACAAAAACTCTTTTTTACCATGGAAAATTTTTTATTTATAAATATGAAATTGAAATTTTTAACTAATTTGGACCTTATAATGATTAATTTTTAATCAATTCGAATTAATTATATTTATAAAAGTGTTAAAAATAAATTCTAATTTGATATGGGTATAACTCATAAAAATAGTTTTTGTAAGGTTAAAATTATGGGTTTTAAAAATGATAATCATGTGATTCTAAATGTAACACATTATATACTATGTTTTTAATTTAAGAATTTTTTATTATGAATAGATATTAAAAAAATTAAATCCTGATCATGTCCTAATTACATCATAAGGGTTATTTTATTTCATAAAAACAATATTTTCACTTTCTCACCCAAAAATTAACTTTTTTATAAAATTACAATAAATTCACCCTAAGAATTTTAAAATGTTCTAAAATGAAAAATGACACTTATTTTATAAAAATAATTATCTAAATATGATAAACATTTATTTTTAATAAAAAACTTATTTATTGAATATTAAATGTATTTATCGCATAACCAATTATTTGACAATTATAAAAATTAATTAGGACTTTTCTAGTTTATATTATCATCTAAAAGTGTTTTATAAGATAATTTCAAGAAAATAATATTTATTTAAAAAATCAAAATTTATTATATCACATACTTTTAGTGGAAATTAAATATTTATATCGTTTCTATAAAATAATCACAAATATCACTTTATTGTGTCTACAAAAATAATATTGACCAATTTTATTCTTAATTAATTTCCATAATTCCCATAGTTCATGTTGAGAAATGCTCATATTTTCAAATGGTCATATATCCCTATAAATATCCTATCATACTCTCATCGTTACTTGCTACTTCTCTTACAACGTTTCTTATACTTCCTTTGATAATGTCAATTGTTTTCCTAATGCTTATTTTCCTTTCCATAATATTTATAGTAGGGGAGATCTTATTGGGGGATTTCAAGATTATAAAGTTTGTTTTAGTGAATGTACTATTACTTAATGTTTAGATCCAATTTTTGTTCCTAGTTTTACTTGCCCAAATTTATGTGAGATTTATGAAGTTATCATTCAATGAAAAAGTCTTTTTATGTGATTTTATTTTAAAACATAAGGAAAATATATTGGGGGAAGGAGATCTATTAATAAAGTAAGAAAACATCTAAAGTCATTAAAGGTATCAACTATTCATTTCGTCCTAGACTATGATCTTGTGCAGGTGAAATAAAGGAGTGTGAAGCTCCTAAATCAAACAAGGCACAAACAAGGTTACTAAACAAACTGATCTTGCCTCTAATAATCTCTGGCCCCTCTGGCATTGTCATATCCATTTCATTAAACTTACCCTACACTCCAACTCTACCTTTTTGCTGATGACCACCCCTAAGAAAATTCTTAGGACAATGTCCCTTAACATGAGGAATATATTTTGGTTGACCACTTCCTACTCCATCTCCCATCGGTAAAGCATAACTATGTTTCCCCAGCAGCTTAAATGGTCTCACTAGAGAATTTTGTTGAGGATGGTAATATCAGCTCAAAGGACCACTAGGAACCATTTCTCATAATGACCACAAAGTCCACAGATAAAGTAAATTGGCCCAAATACACTAGTAAGAACACAAAATCCACTATCCCCAGGATTTTGAAATGAAAAGTGTTGAGGTCGATTACCGGCTGGTCGAACCTTGAAGGTCCTAGTTCCAGAGACCTGCCATTGACAACCCAACTCCTCAAGGAACCCATATGGTTCCCCTCTTTTAGTAAACCTCAACATGATTGCATCCACTCGATCACATCATCTTTCTTACAAACCTCTAGATACGTTAAAAACATAAAATAGTGACTACATATTTGATAGAAGGATGGACTGTCTCCACAAGACTTCTCACTTGAGAATCTTTATCTAGAAAAATATCTAAGAAAAAATGTAGAAATCTTATGAACTTGATTCCTATCTCCGAAACAAATATACTCCTATGATGAACCAATAAATATCCAGCCTCTTCAATTCCCTCTTGTTTGATAAAATCAACTATTCATGAAACTCTTTATGAATGATGACCCAAGAAAAATATGCCTCCTTCCCCTCTCCTAGATAAATTTTCCACCACAGTCATGTATCTCCCCACATCTAACTAACTACCAAATGGACCCAGTATCCCACTGAGAAAAGAATAAAACTAAAAGTTATCTCAATATCCTCCATCCAGCTCTTTGTCTCCTTCATATAAAACATTTCCATAAAAATTCCCCAAATACTTTCATTTGAAACCTTATAATATTCTATACCTCTGATCACCCTCCTCGACTGTATCAACCATCTAGGGGTCAACTAGATCAGCCTGTTAAACCCCAGTTACCTAATCCAAACATAGATAATGAACATGATGCATACTTAAAATAAAATAATAATTTCCTAATCCCAGTACTATGGAATTTCATTTAGATTCATTTTACTTCACTTTATTCATTTTGACATTTCCTAAAAAACAAAATTCGAACAAGAACACAAGTCAACATGATGCATGTACCTCTCTGAGGTCTCTAACCTAAAAACATGTCCACCTTTATTGGTCGTTCATTAAGCTCAGAGTTCATACACTGGATCACAGGGTCCCTAAAATCTTGTGTACTAGCTAGTCTCCCCAATGTATGCATGTATCAAGGTCAACTAGCACTATTTCCATACCATCCCATGCAACCCTCAAAGTGATTAACTACAAAATCCAACTTGTCTCTCAATCGCCCTTTTATACCACTCATTCATGATCCCCTCTATCTAAATTTACGGGAATTAGGGGAGAGATATAATGACCCCCAAACCCTGCCTCCAATAGGCACCAGGTTGGGGACTAGCATTGAGGGTATAAAAATCTCATGAAATGGGAGGAATTAACCTATATAATAATGTAGGATTTAGAGATAATATGAATCATTGAAAATAAATGAAATGACATAATATAAAAAACCAAAACCATCCCATAATGAATATATAAATAAAAATAATACATATAAAAGTATATAAAGTGATTACCCAAAAGAAAATATAAAGCAATGACATAGTAGCTATCCAAAGTCTAATCTAGTAATGCCCATCATGATCCATGTAATCCTCTTGGAAACTTCAAAATAATTTTATATTAATAGGGTGAGTATACTGTTATACTCATTCAGAAATCCAAAGTCACATGTGCATAAGTGAAAGAAGTATAAAAATGCACCTATGAGAAAAACACAGAACCAAAAGAATCTAAACGGTTCAACTATCCATCGCAGACCTCACCAAGGAATTATCACCAAATAACACATTCTAAGTAACATAATATAACATGAGTCACATCAATAAAGGTTACCCCACACCACTTTCCCACTAGTATTCCTCTATAACACCTCCAATGTCGTACATTCTGTCACTTCCATCTCATGTAAATACCACAACACGCCCACAAAAATGGTCACAACACATCTTTCCCAAATACGCCTGATCTCACCACCCCACAAAGTTGACAATATCACGTGTTCCACAAAGAATCATGGGGAACAACACATCCACAAACATAACCATAGCAGTAGGTTATCGTGAATATGAAGGACATCAACTTTGTTCCCTCCTACTATAAACAACCCCCACCGTAAGCCACCTCATCTCATAACATCCCATCCTAGACACCTAGGCTCATCACATCTTTTATGAAGACACCTAGGCTCACTACCACAAATGACCACATCACTTCTCAGTCGAAGAAACTTGGACTATCACGACCACCATCTAGTGCATTAATAGTCATCTCACCATCACATCTTTTGAAGTACATAACTCGCTTAGAAGAGAGAGAAAGAAAGTTTAGGTGCCCATCCATCCTTACTCCTCACCAAATGTCAGGAATTACACCCCTCGTATAAATATGATTTTTGGTGCTTAATTCTCGATGTGGGTGGGGTGCATATGGAAGTCAAGAGGAACATACAAGTATTTACATATAGCCATACACAATCCAAACATATGGGTTCACAAAAAAACACTTACCAACTCACACCATCCCCAATTTTTCTACCACCTCTAAATTCATAATACCACACAAGCCCCGAGCCATAAGTTACATTTCATGTTCTTGAAAAAAAACACTATCTAACCCATTTCGTTTAGTGTTACGTATCAACCACATTGATCCACACATCCCATAATTTATTTTTTCATTATCCCTTTCCATCCCATTTAACAAACTAAACATCAAAAATTTCAATCATTATTAAATAGTAATTCCATCACTACCCAGGCATCTGGAAGAACTCAACCACACAATATAATCAGTTCATTATCTCCATCACACCATCTCCTCACTACTCCAAAATCATGGCCAAAAAACCAACACCTCACCACCCCATAATCACATCCAATTAAATACCACCATTCTTCTTTAAAATTACATCCAAACAACCACCACCTTGTCACCCCCAAATCACAACAAAAAAACCACCACCTCATCACCCCAGTAGAATGCCCAACCTACCTTCACCTTTTCACCCCAATACCATGACCACATATCACCCATCATCTGCACATTACATCACAACTACACGTCACCACACCACAATCACAAAAACACAACACAACACATATAATAACATTTTACAGACATAAAAAGGTAGTTTTTATCACATTCCACTTCATTTCTGGGCCATTATCACACAAGAAATGATCTAGAGGCAACCATTTTAATATCCAAATATAAGTGATTAGCCAATTTCTATTGTAGGGTTATATCACAATATAATACACAAAAGTCACAAAAAATTATCATCAAGTGAAAACAAATCCCCCAACAGTAACAAATTCTAGTGGGGAATAACCCCTTATAATCAATCATATCACAATAATATCAAATATATAAAAAACATGGGAAAAATTACCTTTACCCCTTTAATTTAAATTTAAGATATTCTTTAACATTAATTAATCCTTCACAACCATCTCACATAGATAAAGAAGAGTAAACCCCTCCTGTATAATAAACAATAAAGTGAAACGAGGCATTCAATACCCAAAAGAATCTTTATCAACTTGCTGTACACCAAAAGGTGAAGAAGAAATTCCCAAAAAACACAACCCTATAAAAACCCATGCATTAACATACATCACACCAAATATCAATTTGAAAAAAATGTTAACACATACCCTAAACCAAAACCACACTACCGTAGTGGGTTCTTAAAATAAGAACGGGATAAAACCAACATGAAGGGAGAAGTACATAACAAGTATTAGCAATGAGTATCGATCTGAATCAATGAATCAAAGTAAGAGGAATATTGCTAGAAGATATCTCAAAATCACATAGGGGTTTCCACAAAACTATAGGGGGAGGGTTCGGTCGAATGAAAATATATGGTCTAGAAGAGAACTTAAAAACTAGAGACCCATCAGTTTCAGATCATGCAATATATATAGAAGACGTGATTTCCATAGAAATTCATAAAATTTAAATGTGTCCACAAAAGTTGTCTCCTTAGCCTTTATTTAATATACATCATGAATTCAACTTACACGATGGGTAATCTATCTCATGGCTTCCCTATTAGCCGATTTACATCTCGTGAACCAACTCGATACGCAAGCTGTGAACTGCCTTTACATGTCATGTATTCATCTTACATAGTGTGAAATTCTTAAAACATCTATTCTCCAAATCCATCCTCCACCAAACACTCTCTTAACCCCCCCCCCCCCCCCCAAACACCTCCAACCGCTAAAACCAGAAAAGTAACGTCTCAAAAAATCCTGAGTGTAACTTCCTAAGATTTTATGAAATATATTATTTAAAATTAATTTAAATTCTTTTATAGCTTGAGTTACATACAATGAAAATTTTATATTGTGAAACTCCAAGTTTATCATGAGTTTCTCATAACATCATGTTTCTTTTATAACTTTTATTGTACACAAGGTCATGTCTTACTGAACAATAATAAAATTATATTATGATTTAATATGATAGTTATTATCTAGAAATTAGAATGATAGTAATGAATATGATTAACTAAATTATGAAAATATATTTTACACATGTATATATAATTAATTATTTTGTGACCAATCAATTAGAAATTAATACAAAACTCTTTTATAAATAAAAGTAATTATTTTTCAAAAAAACTATTTTAATTCGGACAAGTTTGTTCTATACCAATAAAATAACCAAATTAAAAATTTTGGATTATATTACTAAAATTTATATATTATATATTCAATAAAATATTTTTACTTTCATCCAACATATTTGATAGGCATAAGACAAGAAAAAATCTAATTTTATACATAAAAAGTTGTATTTTTCTAAAGCCACTTTCGCAGCCTTCGAATTAAGCACGTGTTTTAAAACTAAATTCTGAGAATTTTATAAATTTTATTTGAAAAAAAAACATCATTTTTTAATGTGTAATCTAAAAATTATCTTATGGTGATTTTTTGGTATTTTCCTGAGAAATTTCATTTTTTGATGAATAGTGAAAAAATACTGAAATTTAATTGAAAATTTACTTTTCATCAAAATAATTTATAAAGATAAATTATATTTATATTTATTTTTGAAGTAAAAATAGTTTAATTACACATCTATTAATATAATTTATTTCACTTTAATTATTTTTATATTTAATTTAGATATATAAACATAGTAAACTTTTGAGCATTCCAACTTTAAAACCCCTCTTTCTCGTCTCGTCAATGGGATTAATTTCAAATTAATTTCTATCAATTATATGAATGTAATATGTAAAAATGGATTTATTTTTTTAATAAACATAATTTATGTTATCTAAAAAGGTCAAATTGATTTTTTACCATCATAATCAATTAAAATAGTCAAAATTTATTAATGTGATTATGGTCAAAATGGGGTTTTGTGCATTACATGTGTGAGTATTAAAATTAATTTTACACACACAAAGGTTTTTTATTTTTTTATTTTAATAATTTGGTTTAAATTATCTAATAATTAAATTTTTAATTATAATCTTAATGGTAAAATAACCTCGGTAAACAAAAATATATGATTCACCTTTATAAAAACTATAATGATAAAATTGAGTAAACTTAAAAACTAATGAATATAATGATAAAAAAATGTATTTATTTTGTGTGGTGTAGTCATTTCAATACCAATTAATCCATAACCTCCATTATTGTTCTATTTTAAAGGTACATGATGTAAGTAATACCTTCCAATGGTGTTTACCTTTTTGTATTTACATGAATGTCATTACTCCTCAATTATAAAAGGTTATTCACTCTCAACCCCACATCACACCTCCCAATCCATTTGGATCAACTAAAATAGGCCAAAAGAACTTACCAAATTACCTCTTATGATCCTAAAATCCTCCCTTTTAGCATTAATCCTACCAAAGAATTCCTTTTGTGAAAACCAAAAGTAGTTACCTGAAGAATAGGTAATGTTCATCAAAGTGTATTTTTTTGTTTCCTTCTCTACCAACATAAATTATTCTTATACCATGATTATACAAAAACCTTATAGTACTCAATATACATATATGTTTTTATGTTAAGGGTAAGACTGAAAAACACACACACTTCCATCAAATGGATTACAAAATCATTATTCGTGTCTATGAAGGACTACCACCTCTCGAAATAATGTCATTTTTTCATTACCACCTCTCATGGTTGGGAATAATGATGAATATACTATTTATATATGATATTAATGATATTTATAACTTATTAATAACTATAGTGTTATTATATCATATAAACCTTTTTTACATTTTTTACCATAGGGGATACAATAATGTTCCTCATGTGTATGGTGTATACCACCTCACGAAGCTATGTGACACATTTCTCACTAATGTATTACATGGGAGGTAATAAGGGTAAATATAATGAATATTCATTACTTAAATGACTTAATTGTGTTATTAATGACATAATTATCTTTATTTAAATATAATATAACATTTTCATTATTACTTTACACCCAATGAAAAAGTGATAATGTCATACATGGACATGTGGACTACCGCCTCCTCTAAGGGAGGCGATTCTTCTTTTTTCATCACCACATCACTAGAATGATATATATAAGTAAAAATAATTATATAATATTGTATTTATGATATAATTTTCATTATGGAAAGATAAATTTTACTTAAATTCTTTCCAAAATGATCATTGAAAAATGATAAGATTACTCATGCATCCATACGATCTACGGTCTCCATGATTGTAATGTTCGTTCATTTTTATAACCATATTCCATGACTGGTTTTAAAAGAATATTTATTATAAATATTATTATTATTTAATTATTATTATTCTATATATATTTATAAAATGACCCCTTTGACCATAATCAATTATCCAAAGTCATTTTTAACACATAGACCGAATCTGGTCAAAACACCCAAACATAAACTTAATTGATTAAGTACTTGTATTTAATATGGTGATTAGTTAAATAAAAGTAATAATATACTTAAAAATGTTCTCATGAAAGTAAATAATTAACATGATTATATTATTTAGTAATATAAAGACACATGTGACATATTGGCCCCAAGGAATGGGAGTTCGTTTTAATTTCCTTTCATTGAGGTAGTTTTTAATGATTATACACTTATATTTTTTTATAAGTTGTATATATACACCCTTTTACATGTAATAAACTGAATTTATATATTATCATGATATTTAATTTTTTTTAATGTTAACCGTTAATTAGGCTTATGATTCAAGTGTTTCCCAGGTGATAATGGACTTTTCCTTTTAAAAATCCTCTTTCAATATTTTTCCCTCAATCCTCTTTCTCTTCCATGACCATTTTTTATAAACAGTTTTATTAATGGTTTTATATAGATGTAAAATATTTATAAATTACATTTTATATCTATTAAATTAATTTCAATTTTAAAAAAAAATGAATTTTTTA
Organism: Viscum album; assembly: GCA_963277665.1. Lineage (NCBI taxonomy): Eukaryota > Viridiplantae > Streptophyta > Magnoliopsida > Santalales > Viscaceae > Viscum > Viscum album. The sequence continues at coordinate 1,035,911,632 of OY728130.1, forward strand.
ATGTGTTTTATTTGAAGCATTTCTATAAATCACAAAAAGGATATTTTATTCTTAACATACATAGTGATAATGGCTTTTCTACTCCTGTGGCTATTATTTAATTTCTAAATTCCATTACAATAATTCATGTTTTTATATATTGAAAATCCATCTTTCCTATTCTATGGGTATTTTGGTATTGAAAATGTGTTTTCAAATAAAATGGTGTTTTGTTATTGAAAAAGTGTTTTTAAATGAAAATAGTATTGTTATCCGAAATTGTTTTTTATATGAGTTTAAAAGATTTTTTTCAAAGGGTTTTATGATGAATGTGTTTCATTAATGAAATGATACTTGAGCATTATATAAAACATGTAAGCTTGATACATCTTATATGAAGGGTTTATCCCCATTATATCTAATGGGTGAGCCTAATATATCTTATATGAATGGTTAAGCCCCATTATAGCTCATGAGAAATAGGTGAGTTTGATATAGCTTATATGAAGGGTTGAGCCTAGTTATATATTATGGGTGAGCCCTATATAGATTATATGAATGGTAATCTCCCTTATATCTCTCTAATTCATTGAGTAATGGTTATATTGGAAGTTGGTTGTGTAGTAATTCCAATTAAAATGGTTTTCAAAGGTTTTTATGAATATACTTCTCTAAGAAACCCAAAAGAAGTTTTAATTGATTAATATGGGTTTTAATGATTTTCTTTGAGAAAAAAGGTGTGTTTTTTCATGTGAAGAAGTTTTATTTCATATGCTCAATGAAAATTGAAGATAAAGGTAAATGAAAATTTATTTTTCATGTTTTCATTGGATTAATGATTTTACTTCTTTTTGTATCCCTTACTGAGATTTTGTGTTCATCCTAAGTCTTTTTAAAATGTTTTCATATGGTTTAAAGGTAAAGGAAAGGAAGAAGTCATGTTGAGAGTCAATAATATTTTCTATGAAAATAAATCATGATTTATTTTAAAAGATTTATATTATTGGAAAAATTGATACTAATCAGAAGTGTCCACTTGGTATTATATAGTTTTCTTATGTATGAGTTATCTATTAATTATGTAAAACTCTAAACCAGAAAATATCATCAACATGAAAGAAATTAAATTCTTGACTAAAACTCAATATCATGTAATGTTTTAAGGCTAGAGCCTTATAGTTGGTAACAAATGTCACTTTAGAAAACATTGGATATTAGGATGTTATCATGTGAGGTTATCTTAAGAGTTATGCATAACATCATAGATCTATCACGTGTTCAATTTCTTAGACACATAATTTAAGGTCTATAAGTAGTTTTTTATGTTTTTAATGGAATTTTTAGGGACATTTTATTGGGTTGAGTTATTTTTAACCCCTATTATCAATAAGAAGTGTTTGTAGGGAGGAATTATTTTTCAGGATTAAGGAAAAAAAAGTGGACAACCTGTATGTTGGGTGAAAACCCATTGCAACCAGCTAGGCAGTGGGGATTGAACCCATGATTGAAGGAAAAAAGGGGTTCTTTGCCTATCAATTTCTTATGTAATGTCATGGTTAGTATGACATTTTTATAGGTGAAGATTAATTTTATTTCATAAACATATGGGATTTTATTTTAGGAATAATTATTGTTTTATTTTTGAATAATATATGATCAAATCCTTCTCATATTTTGGTTTTGAACTTAGTTAAGAAATGTTTTAGGAATTTTAAGGATAGTTTTTTATGTAATGGTTTGGATTGAAATTTTGGTATTAATTTTTAATATTACTGTATCCTATAAAGGTTATCTCATTTTTGGGATTATCATATCATGTGCTTATCTTGGTTTTGGTTAATGTCCAAATACAGGAGGAATAGATTATTGTCCCTTTTGTGGTTATGAGGTCTTTAAAAGGTGATTCTAGAGCATCAGTCCTTAACAATTCATCTTGAATACTCAAAATTTAGATAAAAATATGAGATTGTGGTGTAAATTTATTTAAGGATTAAATTATACTCATCAAGTAAGTATTTATTTTCATTTTCTCTTGGTCTAGATGGTAATAGAATTCCTTAACATTGGGAAAAGGGTCTTGAAATAAAATGTTGTCATATTACAATATTTTTTAATGACATAAATGACCTTTTCTAAACCTATTTATCTAGTGGTTTTTTTGTCATTTAATTCATATTGAACATGTTCTCTATCACTCTATATTATTCCATGGGAATTATTTTTCCCTTTCAACTCCATCTTTTAATTTCTAACCAATGTTCTCCCTCTGTACAATCCTAGTGATGTGTAAATTCGGGTGACCATTATGTTTTACACTTTACCCTTTTTAGGGATGTTTTCTTTACTCAATTTTTATTATTTGGTTTTCATTAATGTAATTTGAAAAATAATTTAATCCATTGATAACAAAAATGAATTTTGAAGGTGAAATTCATTTTAAGGGGGTATGATGTCACATCCCAAGATTTTAGGAAATACATTCTCTAAAATTAATTTAAATTCATTGGTAACTTGAGTTACACCCAATTCGCATTTTATATTGTGAAACACCAAGTTTATCTTTAATTACACAAAACAATGAGTTTCTTCGGTAACTTGTGTTACACGCAAGGTTGTGTCTTATCGAACAACAATATACTAAAAATATTATTATTTAACCTTATAGTTACCACACAGATATTGTAATAAAGAGAATAAATAATATGATCTAAATTTTTAAAATATTATTTACTTCAGTATATATAATGATTTATTTGGTTACCACTTAATTAGAAATAAAAATAAAACCCTTTTGAAAATAAAAGGAAATGGTTTTCTAAAAATCTATTTTAATGTGTATAAGTGTGTTCTATACCAATAAATTAAACAAATCACACTAGTTGGATTATATTAATGAAATTTATATAATATATATTCAATAAAATATTTTTACATTCATCCAATATATTTTATAGGTATAATATAAGAACAAATCCAATTTCACGCATAAAAAAGCTATATTTTTACAAAGGCAGTTTAGCCACATTTTAATGGCGCACATCTTTAAAAAATAAATTTTGAAAAATTTATAAATTTTATTTGAAAAAATAAATATAAATTTTAAATACTAATTTCAAAATTATCTTATGGTGAAATTTTCTATTTTTCTGAGAATTTTCATTTTTTTATGAATTATGAGAAATTACTGAATTTCATTTCAAAACTAACATTTCGTTTGAATAATTTATAATGATAAAATGTATTTTTAATTATTTTTAAATTAAAAATAGATAAATTAAACATATATTTATCCAATTTAGTTCATTGTAATCATTTTTATATTGAATTTAGATATAAAAACTTAGTAAAATTTTCATCATTTTCACGTTAAAACCCTACTTTCTTGTCTCGTCTATTGGGTATTTCAAATTAATTTTTTCCACATATGTTAATGGAATTTAAAAAATTTATCACATGTCTTAAATAGTAATAATTTTTATTATTTAATAAGTAAAAATTAATTTTTGAACATAATTATTAGTGAAAATAGTTCAAATTAATTAACGTTGTTAAGGTTAAAACGGGGCTTTGCACATTACATGCATTGGCATTAAAATTAATTTCACACACACATAGGATTTTTATTTAATTAACTGAACAAAATATTTTGAATAATTGGGTATATATTATCTATTAAATATCTTTTTAATTATAATATTTATGTATAAATTACCTAGGAAAATAAAAATATACAAGTGACATTTGTGAAAACTATATAGATAAAATTTAGTAAACAAAAATAATTAATGGATAACTTGGTAAAAATGTATTAATTTTTTTGTAGTGGTGGTATTTATTAACCAATTAATCCCCCACCCCTTCATTATTTTAAAATTTTGGATTCATGTTAGGTAAGGGATACCTCCCAATAGTGTTTACCTTTTGGTATTTATAAGAATGTCACTACTCCTCCATTATAAAAGGGAATTCACCTCCCCACTTCTTTAAACCTCCCAAGACATTCGGATAAACCTAAACCTAACAAAATAACTCCCAAAATTATATAATCTCATCCTAGAAGCCTCAATTTGGTCATAAATACATCCAAGGAAGTTCTTTGGTGCAAATAAAAAGGAGTAACCCGAATAATATGTAACATTGATCAACATGCATATTTATTTTCATTCCTTATACTAACTTTAAATTAATAGTATAATGTGATTATATAATTAAATCAGTATACTATATATAATTATATTTTTTTATGATATGGTTATGACCTAAAAATAAACACACTTCCATCAAATGGGTTTTGAAATTAGCATTTGTGTGTACGGTGGACTTCCGCCTCACGAAACGATGTCGTTCATTTTTCTATTACAACCTATCAGGTTGGGAATAATGATGGAAATAATATTTATTTATTTTATTTATTTTATTTATAAAATAATAATACATATTTAATAATTATATAACAAACACACTTTTTACATTTCATACCCTAGGGGATACGATAATGTCGCTCATGTGTACGGCGGACTACCACATTGTAAAGCGATGTGAGGCATTTTTCAATAACGTGTTACATGGAATGTACTTAGGGAAAATATAATGAATATATATTATATACATTAAATAATTATGACATTAATTACATAATTATATTTAATTAAATATAATATAACATTTTATTTCTTACCTTTTCACACACTGAATAGCTGATAATGTCATGTCGGGACGTTGGGACTACCGCCTCCTCAAAGAGATGTGATTCTTATTTTTTCATAATAACATCACAAGAATGATATATATAAGTATATATAAATATAAAATATAGTATTTATAATATAATTATAACTCTGTAAAGATAACTATTATTTATCTTTTTTCTATAATGATTATTGAAAAATTGGAATGTTACTTATGCGTACATACGGCCTACCATCTTCATGATTGTAACGTTGGTTCATTTTTCTTAAACACCATCAATAATTGGTTTTAAAAGAATAATTTATCTGTAAATATCATGATTATGTATTGATTATTATTTTGTAAATATTTAAATAATGACCCCTTTGACTATAGTCGACCTACCAAAGTGTTTTTTCACACATAAACTGAAAATGGTCAAAACACCCAACTTAAACTTAATAATTTAAGTAATTGTATTTAACATGGTAATAAGTGAAATAAAATTTATAATAAAAATAAAAATTTTTATTAGTCAAATAAATAATTCACATACATTTATTATTTAGTAAGATTAAGATACACAAGAGAAGTTGGGCACAAGGTAAGGGACTTCATCTCAATTTCCTTTCATTGAGTAATGTTTTATGATTAAGAACCAAAATTCTATTATAATGTGTATATATAGCACCATTTACATGTTATATCATGATTTTTGTCTATTATCATGATATTTTAAGTTTTCTTAAATTTTAACCTTCATGGGGATTATAATTCAAGTGTTTCCTAATTGATAAGGGACGTTTCCTTTAAAAATCATCTTCTAATGATATTCCTTGAAACTCTCTTTAACTTCCATGTCCTTATTTTAAAAATTATTTAATTAATTTTTTATATGGATGTAAAATAATTATAAAGAAAATTTTAGGTATTTTAAATTATTTAAATTTTTATCAAAAATGAATCTTTTTATAGTTTTTATACAGAACATTTCATCAAATGACAAAAGAGATGTTCAATTCCTAACATACACAGTGACAATGAATATTCTTCCATTGTGAATATTATTTTATTTCTATAATCATTTCCAAGCTTACATGTTTTCATAAAATGAAAAACCCTATTTTCCTTTTTGGGGGTGTTTTTGTATTGAAAATGGGTTTTCAATGAAAATTGTGTTTTGATATTGAAAATGAGTTTTAAAAGAAGAGGGTATTTTAATTTTAAAATGGTTACTATATGGGTTTAAAAGTGTTTTTAAAAGGATTTTTTGTTGAAAGTCTGTTTTATATAGAAAAAAATCATTGATAGAAGCATTAAGACCTTAGAATAAAGCTTTTTCATGCGAAGGGGATCCTTCCCAACAGACTAATTGGGTACTCTGGTCGGCCTAAACACACCACACATCTATCATTTTGAAAAATTGCCAATAGGATATCAGGGAATGTATTAAAATTGAATAATAGGTTATTATCCTTTGGTGGTAGGATTGTGCTCATGAAAAGCATGTAAAATTAAATCTTGATACAGGTACTTTCGATTCTTAAAGTTAAAAAAATGGTGATTTTCACCACATAGATTCTAGGGATTACTTTTCTATGAGATGGGCATATGATCAATCAGGATAAAAGAATGTTTGATATATCAAATAAAATAAATGATAGAAGGATTAAGACCTTAGAATAAAGGTTGTTCATGCGAAGGGGATCCTTCCCGATGGGCTAATTGGATGCTCTGGTCGGGCCAAACTCACCATGCATCTATAATTTTGACAAGATCATCAATAGGATGTTAGGGTGAATCCTAAACTATAAGAAAAGGTCATTATCCTTTGGTGGGAGTATTGAAATCATGAAAATTGTGTTAACTTCAATCCCAATGCATGTAATTTCCATTCTTAAAGTACCAAAAAAGGTGATTTCTACCGTAGAGAATCCGATGATTGCTTTCCTATGGGATGGTAACATGGAGGGTAAACACCACTTGAATTAATGGAAGAGATTTCATAGGAAAAAGTCATATGTAGAGATCAACTTCAAGAGCATAACTAGAACCATGCAGCGATTGTAAGTGAAACTAGCTTGGGAGGTAATTGAGGAGAAGTATTTTTTCACCAAGATTAGGGGGTAGGGAAATTATAGTTTCCATGCCGACCAGCCCAAACATCACCTTCAAGGAGGAATAATATTATCCCATATTTCTTCAGGATATTTTGGATGAGACCTAGCATGGAGTTATGGACAACATAGTGCGAAATGATATCCCGGATAGATGAATTTTCAAAGTTTCAACTTCAAGAGCCTTCTCATCCTATGAGTTTCTGAGACGTATAATGGAACCAGCAAATAGGGATGAGTGGGGGGAGTCTTTGTGGTGCTAATAGATCCCTTCTAAATTTAACTTCCTACTTTGGCATGTTATGCATAAAGCTTTGCCTACCAATGATAACATCCAACGACTGGGTATCCATCTAGAATCTAGATTTTTCTTCTGCGGGGATCCAAAAATAGAATCTATTAATTACATATTATTTTAAATCTAATAGTCTTCATGGGTATTGTAGGATTTTGGGACATTATCAAGTTGGTCAGTTTAGGAAACAACACATGAGGTCATCCTCAACTAGTGGTTTCATGGTGCTAGCAGTTGAGGCTCAGATAGGAAACCATTATCCATTATACTCAGTGTAGGAAGTTGGATTCTTTGATCAGAAATGAATGATACCTAGAATAGTAAAAAAATTGATATCCGAACATAAATCACATTAAAACCCAATAACAGAAAACTAGATCTCACCTAGATTTACAAATATTGTGATATAGCTTCATCCTTAAGCTCTCTCTCATGACAAACCCCATCTTTAGTACAAAAAGAATAGATAAGGGTCGATGAGTATGTTCGAAATATTTTATCTAGGATCTCAAACTCTACATGGGAAGTTCTTGTCTCGTGGGAAATAGGTGAGGGGGTGTGATCAGGGATAAATGATGCTTTTTCATTGCGGTGTTTGCATATTTCTTTCGCAGTGGTGAATCCTTAAAAGCAGAGGCACTCGAAATTATCTTGATCCTATCACTTTTCAGATAGTATAATATTTCCCAAGGAGGAATTGATACTGACCCCTTCATTCTCTAAAATGCATTTATTTTCAAAGACAATATCCTCTAGCAAGTCACATATTCTATCAAAAGGTGTAAATAGCTAATGGACAACCAATTGTAAATCTCCAAAATGAGGAATGAAGGAAACCTAGTAGTGGATTTCCTGGCTTCTAAAGTGACCCATAACGAGAGGTTCATCCACTACTCAAGTACTGTATCCTCCACTATAGAGGGACTCAAGTTCATGAGAGTAGATGATTTGGGCCTTTATTTTTTCAGACTACCATGATGGAAATCTTTTCCTGTGATTTACTTTTTTTCCCATGTACTTTTATGATTGCTAATAAAATAAAAATCTTTTATGGTCAAAGGAGTATTATGTGAAATGGGTGAGCCCCTTACAGCTTATACGAAGGTTTGAGCCCCATTATATCTCAAGAGTGAACCTGATATAGCTTATACAAAGGTTTGATCCCCATTATAGCTCATGAGAAATGGGTGATCCCAATATAGCTTATACGAAGGGTTTATCCAATTATAAATCACAGGTGAACCCGATATAGCTTATACGAAGGGTGATCCCCATTATAGCTCTCCAATGCATTGGGAAATTATTATATTATAAGTAATCTGTATGGTTATTCTAATTAAAAGGGTCCTAAAATGTTTTATGAATATTATTCTCTATGTAATATAAAAGGAATTTTAATTTCTTATTATGGTTTATAATTATTTTCTTTGATAAAAATTTTGTGTTTGTTTTTCATGTGAAAATGTTTTATTTAATATGCTCAAAGAAAATAAAATATAAAGTTAAATGTTATATGAGATTTCATCTTTTCATTAGATTAATGGTTTTACTTATTTTTGTATCCCTTAGATAGCTTTTTTTCTCATCTAATATTTTAAAAAAACATAGGGTTTAAGGATGTTTAAGTTAAAGGAAGAATAAAATATTAAAGCCATGGATATTTTCCATGAAAAGAAATATTATTTTATTTTAAAATATATATATATTTTGGGGGAAATGTATAATTCCCTAGCCTTAAACATTACTTAATCTTGAGATATTTCAAGAATACACCTTGAGGATCTTTTCAGGTTTAGAGTTTTAGAGAATTAGATCATAAAACATGCATTACATCCCACATTTAAACAATGTGGTTACAATAAAAGATAGTATTCATTTTTTCCCATAAACGGAAACATATTTAAAATAAAACATGGATTCATTCTTGACACTTCCTTGACACTATCATCATATCATGTACCCTTACCTTGACCTGTGATAAACATTTCAAAAACTTGGGATGAGCATAAAAAGCTCAGTAAGGGATATAAAAATATGGAAAGGAAACATGAGTACATGTATACATAAGAATAAATGAAATCATACTTTACTCATAAAACATAATCACTCTAACATACCTCATTAAATCATGAATAAATCATAGAAATCAAAAGACATAAAGGTAAGTTGAGGCATTCATAACATTCATACGTAGGGAGTAACCCTCTTGGTTACGTTTGGAATACCCATCACAGTATATTCCCTAAATATCTTCAGCAAAATCTTAACGTTTAACTCCTTCGTGTTACCCAATGCATTGGAGAGATATATCGGGCTCACCCGCCCTTAGTTTATCACGGAACCACCCGTCTTCATAACAATACCCAAGAACCATAACATAATCGTATCACATAAAACATGCATAAAGGAAACATAACATTTCCACATTTCAATCACAAGATACCAATACAACACATTGATATAAAAAAACATTATGAAAACCATTTTCAATACCAAAATAAAAGAAAAGTAAAACATGGTATTTATTTTTCTTTTAAAAAAAAGTATGGCTTGTAGAGGAATCCGAAACACAAATATTGGTCACGACGGTGGAGGAGTCGTTGTCGTTGCATACGTACGACAAAAACATTCCCTTTTGTCATTTAGTAAAATGCTTCGTATAAAAAATATTCCTTTTGGATAAACATAAAAGTCAAAGGGGTTTATACACCGTATAAAAGGAGGCTATGTATAAAACAAAATACGCCTCAATGAAAGGAGATTGAGACGAAGTCCCATACCTCGGGTCCGACTTGACTCGATCGTTCTTTAATGTCCTGAATAATAAACTTGAGTTAATTTATACTTGATTAAGAACCTTTTTCAAGTTTATTATTCCTTTTATATCACTTATTACCAAGTTATGAACATTATGTAATTATTTATGTTAATAACGGTCGTTTTGTCGATATTTGGTACTTGAGTCAAAAGTGAACTTCTTATATTTACAAGTTGTTCACGTAGTCAAATATCCATTATCTAAAGAATGATATTCATGATGTATATTCCATATATATCAGATATATATCCAGTATATACATGCATTTATAATATTACATAACGTTTAGAGGTAAGAAATGAAATGCACCGTTCATGGAGACAATAAGTTGTACGTACGCATGAACGCTGCTTTCATTTCTATTTCATATTTTATGGAATGGAATCATAATGACATAAAGGTATATTATAATTATATTATAATATCATATATAATATCATTAAATCCATTCTTTATACATCCCACATATGGCATTAACGATTCAAATCACTTTGAGGGGGCGGTAGTCCGCACTTCCTAAAATGAAGATATTGCGTTTACCCATAATGGAAACCATAAAGGTATGTCATAAATGAAAAAAAACATAATAATAAGGAAAACATAAACATATTATATATCATATATAAATATAGTGACATCTTAATGGCCACCTTTTAAGGTGTTAGAAGAATATTGAACAATCGTCGTTTCGTGAGGCAGAAATTCGCCATCCACAGAAATAGTATGTTCTTTAACCAGTAGATGTAAGTGTGTGTAAGTGTAGCTCGAAATATTCTTATAAAAACATACTAGAATATTGAAGATTCTGGAGTTGTTACAAAAGAAATGAATAAAAAGAGTTTTGGGGGTTGGAGAAGCAAAATAAAACAAAAGAACACAAGAGAAGACACTACCTTTAAATCGGGTAACTCTTTTTTATTTGAGCTCAAAGGCTTCTTTGGGAAGACTTCTGCCCAAAGTGAGGATTCTAAGAGTTATAGAGAGATGTGGAGATACAAAATTGGAAGGTTTTGGCCAAGCCAAAGGCTTTGGATGTGTGGTTAAGGTGGTAGAGGTGGGGGCCTTTTATAAGAGAAGAGGAGGGGCACTCTTGGAAAGTTATAAAAGGTTACTTTATTATAAAGTGCTTTTCAGATTTAAAAGGTCCCAAAGTTATATATTTCTAGGATAAGGTGATAAGAGTTCTAAATCCACCCATCCAATTGGTTTTTTACATGTGTAGGTCTTATATTTTACATTATCGTTTTATTTTATTTAAATCGTTAAATAATGAGGTAATCGCTGCATCATCATGGTGTCATAAATAATTTAATTTATATAATGTATAAAAATTAGAAAAAAAATATCATGATGTGGGAAATATTTTTCTATTTATAATGAATATTTATAGTAAAAAATATGACTTTTATAAACCCATTTAAAAATTGTTTTAGTAAAACAACTCATGTTTGTGAAATTTTTATTTTAACATTAAATAAAAAGTTTTTAATGTCATTTTCCTACCAAAGTGGCTCCATGGGATCCCCAAGTTGACCCGTGGATTTTTTTGGTCGTACATGACACATCCAATAAGGGTAGAACATGTTTCTAGGTCATTTAATATTATTAAAACATTATTTTTACCTTAAATTACACTAATTACCTCTAATCGCGATTAAAAACTTAAAATATACTATTCACCAAAAAATATTTTAATCCCATTGAACCAGATATTACTTTCTAATGACAACCATGTATGTCAGATTTTTGAAATTCAAAACACAGAGGTGGTAAATTTTCATTTAAACGAAAAATTAGTTTTTTAAGTACCACTTAGTGGTTTCACTATTCATCAAAAATTGAAGTTTTTCATAAAAATACCAAAACATCACCCTAATTTATATTTGATATTCCGAATTCAAAAATGATGTCTATTTTACAAAATTCAAAACATATAAGTTACATTAATTAATTTAATAATTAATTCCCGCATTCAGAGCAAATAGCGTGTTTTTATGAAAAAATAAGTATCAAAAGATTGACACTAGTTTAAGTCCAATTTCAAAGTGAAATTAATTCCAACGACCACTATTGGTGTAAATGGTAAAAATAAATTCTAATTGTACTTTAAAACCAATTAAAAATTTAATCTAATCATATAAATAAATTAGATTAAAAAGGTTTTTTGAATTAAAATACAACATTTTTCACTATTCATTAAAAAATGAACTTTATCGGAAAAATACAAAAAATTGTCACAAAGTAAATTTTGATGTCCCGATTCTAAAGAAGAATTTTATTTGGTCCAATAGAATGTATAAGAGTGACCAAAACTATACTTAATGGCGGTTCTCCATCAAAATGTTATAAGTGGACCTTTAGTGAAAATTAGAGTATATATGCCTAAAATTGAATTCTTTTCGTATTTTAAGCCTTTATCTTTTATTGGATAAATGTAAAAACATTTAACAAATATAAATAATCATATTTTAGTTATTTCCATTCATTCCCTCCAATACAACGGCTACGTGTTAACTACCATTTAAAATGATATTATTTTATTACTAGTGTGCAACGTAAGATTTCAAAGAATCTCTTTGTTGCGTATCAGGTACGCTATCGAACATAGCAACCCCTTTAAATTAAAATTAATATTTAATTCATAAATATTAATAAATATTAAAATGATTTATTCTTTATTTACCTGGGATGTTACATCCTTCCCCCCTTTGGGGAATTGCGTCCTCGCAATTTTATTCACTTATCAAAATAAGTGGGGGTATTTATCCCTCATAGCATTTTCAGATTCCCATGTTTCCTCTTCAACCATATGGTTTTTCCACAAAACCTTTACCTGGTGAATTACCTTATTACGCAACACTTGCTCTCTACGGTCAAGAATCTGGACTAGTTGTTCTTCATAAGAGAGATTCTCTTCCAACTGAACTACCTCTGGGCTCAAAACATGAGATGGATCTGGCATATACTTTCTCAACATAGAAACATGAAAAACATTGTGTAGGGTAATTTACCTCATGAAGCCTCCAAATTTTTGAACTTTTGTGATCGGTATATATTTCACACTTTACTCCATACAAATGATGCCTCCAAATTTTTAAAGAGAAAACTACAGCAGGTAATTCCAAATCATGTGTAGGGTAATTTACCTCATGAGTTTTCAACTGTCGTGAAGCATAAGAAATTACCTGATCATTCTGCATTAGGACACAACCAAGTCCTTTCAATGAAGCATCACTATAGATTACAAACTCACCATTCCTGGAAAGTAGTTCCAAAACTAGATCATTCACCAATCTTCATTTCAATTCTTGAAAACAATCATCACATTCTTTTGTCCAGATAAACTTAACACCCTTCCGAGTTAGATTAGTCATTGGACTAGATAACCGTGAAAAATTTCTAACAAACCTTCGGTAATATCCTGCCAAACCAAGTAAAATATGAATCTTAGTTATATTTTTGGGTCTTGTCCATTCTTCCACAACCTTTTTTTTTGCAGGATCAACAGTTATCCCATCTTTAGAAATAATGTGACCAACGAAAGAAATTTGTTGCAACCAAAACTCACACTTGCTGAATTTCCCATACAATTTCTTTTCTTTTAAGGTTTTTAAAATAACCCTTAAATGTCTTTCATGCTCCTCTTTACTTTTAGAAAACACCAAAATATCATCAATAAAAACAACCAACAATTTTCACCTGAGTCAACTGATCCATCACTGCAATAAACTGTTTAGTTCTGATTCTAACCATCTTAGGATACTGATTTGAAAGGTCATTTCCCTCTGTATTCCTTCCCAAAAAATCTGTTATGTTCCCTCTATGAAAAACCATTCATAACACATAAATATCTTAGGAGAAGCAATATGTTAATCTTCAAATTCTATATCATTTCAATCATACCATAAATTAATTTATTATTTATCAAATTTCTTAACTCCTAAAGTTTTCTAAACCGACCTCTGATACCAACTATAAGGCCCTAGCCTTAAACATTACTTAATCATGAGATATTTCAAGAATACACCTTGAGGATCTATTCAGGTTTAGAGTTTTAGAGAATTATATCATAAAACATGCATTACATCCCACATTTAAACAAAGTGGTTACAATAAAAGATAGTATTCATTTTTTCACATCAACGGAAACATATTTAAAATAAAACATGGATTCTTTCTTGACACTTCCTTGACACTATCATCATATCATGTACCCTTCCCTTGACCTGTGATAAACATTTCAAAAACTTGGGATGAGCATAAAAAGCTCAGTAAGGGATATAAAAATATTGAAAGGAAACATCAGTACATGTATACATAAGAATCAATGAAATAATACTTTACTCATAAAACATAAGAACATTAACATACCTCATCAAATCATGAATAAATCATAGAAATCATAAGACATAAAGGTAACTTGAGGCATTCATAACATTCTTACGTAGGAAGTAACCCTCTTGGTTACGTTTGGAATACCCATCATAGTATATTCCCTAAATATCTTCAGAGAAACCTTAAACTTTAACTCCTTCGCGTTACCCAATGCATTGGAGAGATATATCGAGCTCACCCACCCTTAGTTTATCACGGAACCACCCATCTTCATAACAATTCCCAAGAACCATAACATAATCGTATCACAGAAAACATGCATAAAGGAAACATAAAATTTCCACATTTTAATCACAAGATATCAATATAACACATTGATATAACAAAAACATTATTAAAACCATTTTCAATACCAAAATAAAAGAAAAGTAAAACATGGTATTTATTTTTCTTTTTTAAAAAAAGTATGGCTTGTAGAGGAAGCCGAAACTCAAATAATGGTCACGGCGGCGGAGAAGTCGTTGTCACCGCATACGTACGAAAAAAACATTCCCTTTTTTCGTTTAATAAAACGGTTCGTATAAAAAAGATTCCTTTTGGATAAATGTAAAAGTCAAAGGGGTTTATACACCATATAAACTAAGGTTGTGTATAAAACAAAATATGCCTCAATGAAAGGAGATTGAGACGAAGTCCCATACATCGGGTCCGACTTGACTCGATCATTCTTTAATGTCCTGAATAATAAACATGAGTTAATTTTTACTTGATTTTCATTATTCCTTTTATATCACTTATTACCATGTTATGAACATTATGTAATTATTTATGTTAATAATAGTCGTTTTGTCGATATTTGGTACTTGAGTCAAAAGTGAACTTCTTATATTTACAAGTTGTTCACGTAGTCAAATATCCATTATCTCAAGAATGATATTCATGGTGTAGATTCCATATATATCAAATATATATCCAGTATATACATGCATTTATAATATTACATAACGTTTAGAGGTAAGAAATGAAATGCACCGTTCATGGAGATGGTAAGCCGTACGTATGCATGAATGCTACTTTCATTTCTATTTCGTATTTTATGGAATGGAATCATAATGAAATAAAGGAATATTATATTTCCATTATAATATCATATATAATATAATTAACTCCATCCTTTATACATCCCTTATATGGCATTAACGAATCAAATCACTTTGAGGGGGCAGTAGTCCGCACTTCCTAAAATGAAGATACCGTGTTTACCCATAATGGAAACCATAAAGGTATGCCATAAATGAAAAAAACAGAAGCATAAGGAAAACATAAACATATTATATATCATATATAAATATAGTGACATCTTAATGGCCTCATTTGAAGGTGTTAGAAGAATATTGAACAATCGTCCTTTCGTGAGGCAGAAATTCTCCATCCACAGAAACTGTATGTTCTTTAACCATTAGATGTAGGTGTGTGTAAGTGTAGCTCGGAAGATTCCTATAACAAAATCCTAGTATATTTAAGATACTGGAGTTTTTACAAAATAAAAGAATAAAAAGAGTTTAGGGGGTTGGAGAAGCAAAATAAAACAAAAGAACACAAGAGAAAACACTACCTTTAAATTGGGTAACTCTTTTTGATTTGAGCTCAAAGGCTTCCTTGGAAAAGACTTCTGCCCAAAGTGAGGCTTCTAAGAGTTATAGAGGGATGTTGAGAGACAAAATGGGAAGGGTTTGGCCGAGCCAAAGGCTTTGGAAGTGTGGGTATGGTTGTAGAGGTGGGGGCCTTTTACAAGAGGAGAGGAGGGGCACTCTTGAAAAGTTATAAAAGGTTACTTTATTATAAAGTGCTCTTCGGATTTAAAAGGTCCCAAAATTATATATTTATAGGATAAGGTTATAAGAGTTCTAAATCCACCCATCCAATAGGTTTTTGAAATGTTTAGGTCTTAGATTTTACATTAACATTTTATTTTATTTAAATCGCTAAATAATGAGGCAATCGCTGCATCATCATGGTGTCATATATAATTTAATTTATTTAAAGTCTAAAACTTATAAAACAAATATCATGATGTAGAAATCTTTTTATATTTCTAATGAATATTTATAGTCAAAAATATGACTTGTATAACCCCATTTAAAAATTGTTTTAGTAAAACAACTCATGTTTGTGACATTTTTATTTTAACATTAAATAAAAAGTTTTTAATGTCATTTTCCTACCAAAGTGGCCCCATGGGGTCCCCAAGTTGACCTATGGATTTTCTTGTTCGGCCATGACACATCCAATAAGGGTAGGACACGTGTCTAGGTCATTTCATATTATTAAAACATTATTTTTTCCTTAAATTACACTAATTGCCTCTAATCGCAATTAAAAACTTAAAAGTTACTATTCACCAAAAAAATATTTTAACCCCATTGAACCACATTTTACTTCTTAATGACAACCATGTATGTCGGATTTTTTAAATTCAAAACACAGAGGTGGTAAAATTTCATTTAAACGAAACATTAGTTTTTTAAGTACCACTTAGTGGTTTCACTATTCATCAAAAATTGAAGTTTTTCAGAAAAATACCAAAACTTCACCCTAATCTATATTTGATATTCTGAATTCAAAAATGATGTATATTTTACAAAATTCAAAACATATAAGTTACATTAATTAATTTAATAATTAATTCCCGTTGTCAGAGCAAATAGCGTGTTTTTATGAAACAATAAGTATCAAAAGATTGACACTAGTTTAAGTCCAATTTCAAAGTGAAATTAATTCCAATGACCACTATTGGTTTCCATGGTAAAAATATATTCTAATTTTACTTTAAAACCAATTCAAAATTTAATCTAATCATATAAATAAATTAGATTAAAAAGGGGTTTTTAATTAAAATACAACATTTTTCACTATTCATTAAAAAATGAACTTTATCGGAAAAATACCAAAAATTCACACAAAGTAAATTTTGATGTCCCGATTCTAAAGAACAATTTTATTTGGTCTAATAGAATTTATAAGCGTGACCAAAACTATAATTAATGATGGTTCTCCATCAAAAGGCAATAAGTGGACCTTTAGTGAAAATTAGAGTATATATGCCTAAAATTGAATTCTTTTCGTATTTTAAGCCTTTATCTTTTATTGGATAAATGTAAAAACATTTAACAAATATATATAATCATATTTTAGTTATTTCCCTTCATTCCCTCCAATACGACGGCTATGTGTTAACTACCATTTAAAATAATATTATTTTATTACTAGTGTGCAACGTAAGATTTCAAAGAAACTCTTTGTTGCGTATCGGGTACGCTATCGAACATAGCAACCCCTTTAAAGTAAAATTAATATTTAATTCATAAATGTTAAAAAATATTAAAATTCTTTATTCTTTATTTACCTGTGATGTTACAAAATGATACAAATCAGAAGTTACCACATTGTATTATATGGTTTTGTTATGTATAATTTATTCCCTAATTCACTAAAACTCTAAACATGAAAAGATCTAAAAAGTAAAAGAAATTAAATTCTTCACTAAAACACAATATCATGTAATGTAAGGTTGGGACCTTATAATGTGTAGTTACAATATCATTTCCTTAATTTTATAAAATGTTTCCATAGATCCTTAATGGTTCTAAAATATGTTTTGAAAGAAGTTGGGACTGTTGTGACAAGGAGAAATGCATGAATTTGTGGGGTACATAAAAATTTGATGTAATTTAAAGGTTATTATTTTCCTTGTGATCATTGTCTAATTTAGGGTGAGTATATGTACACTTATAACTATGTATAAATTAAACTGAATATGAATTTATCACTTTAATCTTTTTGATCAATTACAACAAGAGGGAAAAACTTAAATCTTTTTTTTAGTTATCAAAAAGGTTTAGAATATTGAAGTAAATCCTATGAACATTTTTATTTATGTCTTGATGATTAGAATACTTATTTAATGCATAATTATCATTTATCGTAGATTTTATTTCTCTCTTTTATTCCCTCAAATAGGGTTTATGAAAATTAATTTATGCCTATAGTTTTTAAAAGAAATGATATTGTTTATAAAATATTATTATTAGGATTTTCATCATGTATGTTGTGAGATGATTTTGGAGACAAATACATCGCTTTATGTGTTTCCATCACATATATTGTGAATTTACATATTAGTCTATTTTTTAAAATTTTGATATGTACTGAATGACTACATAAATAAAATTCAAATAATTTTATGAACAAAAAGACTAGTGACCACAAAACAGGCATCCAAAATTATTCTAACTATTGAAATGGTTGCCTAAAGAAATTAGTTTGACCGTAATGTATTCTAAAAATATCAAAAAATCATATATTATTCATTCCAATTTATGTGACGACGGGAAGAAATTAAAATCAACCACATGATCAAGTTTCTGATCAATCATGAGTGAACATTTGGAAAAGTGCTCAACCTAATGTAAGAATAAAATTCAATCTTCCTTATGAAGTCTAAAATTTCAAAGTGTTGAACCAACCTTAGGAAGTTAAAATTTGGAAAAAGTGTTGAACCAACCTTATGAAGTCCAAATTTGGAAAAGTGTTGGACATACAATATGATGTTTCTATTTAGAGAAGTGTTGAACCTATCTTATGAAGTTGAAATTTTGGAAAAGTATTGAACCAACATTTTGAACTACCATAAGTGATAATTTGGAAAATTATTGATCCTATCCAATGACCTACCATTTTTAAAATTTTGGAATATTCCAGAAACAACCGAACGACATACATTCACTCAATAAATCTATCATATTTTAATTCAAAAAATTCTATGTTTTACTTTATCTTTTATATTTCAAATTATTGCTTGTTTGTTTCATATGCTTCTATTGATTTCATTATTCCTTAAACACTCAAAAGTTTTTTTGATCCGATGGAAATTTATTTGTAGATATATTATTCAATATTTAACCTACATTAAATATGATCATACAAGTATTAATATACACACACTTTTCGTGGAACATGAAATATTTAAATTTGGATTATTTGAAAAATGAAAAGTATATCACGTGTGTATTATGATAAGTTTCTGAAAAAATTTATATTGGTTTCTATGAGTCAATTTAATTTTGTATTAATTATTATTATTCAGTTCCATGGTAAAACCTATTTTAGTTTTTAAAAATATCAAAATAGACCCAAATGGAATGTGAATTCAATGATGAAATGAAATATTTATATGGGATGGATGAAATGAAATAGACTTTATTCTTTGAATTTGATTTTCATGAAACTACACTATATATTAATTTTGAAAGATTCACATCATGTTAATGAGGATGAGGATACTCTTTAATTGTATTGTTCAATAAACCTATCAATCAATTACTGCTCTTTAATGAACTTCAGTCATTTAATTCATTGTTATTAGAGAGAATATTTTTGTATTGATTGTTAGATCCATTCTTTTTCGTATGTTTTATATATTTCTTAATTATTTTCATAATTATGTCTTGGTTATTCCATAAATTTAGCAGTCATGTTATACCTCCCCTTTCAACAGCTATGTTTTAGGTTGTTCCATCGAGTGTCATAAAGTCATGGAAATTAGGTTATTACTCCATGTGAGAAAACGTAAGTGGTTTTTTGTGAATCTCAGAGAGAAAATGTTAAATTTTGGTATTTACTTGAGTGTTTAAAAAGGAAGTAGTAAAGGTTTGTGACTCCCATTAAAATCATAGTTTCCATTGTTAGTGGATGTCATTTATATCTGTGTTTAATAAGGGTGGATTATTGGCTAGGATTATCTAGATTTGAACTAGTATAATAATTACTATGTTGATTTCTTTTTTATTCCCCCACATTTCTTATTATCTTTAATAATAATCCATTAAAAATATTTAAAAAATTTCAATTCACCCCCTTTTTACCATTCATCCATTATCACATTAATACCCAACATTCTATTTTTTTAGTGCTGATTTGTATTAGGTTGAAATAATACAGTATTATAGGTTCAGGGCCATATCATTTTATCAGTTCATTCTTGAAAATAAAATGAGGAATTTGAGTGAGTGGGATAAAAATATCCATTCATTGGGGACCTAGTCTTCCTTCTAAAGAGGTTAACCTCATTAAAAAATTATTTTGGGTATTTCTCTTTTTTTATGAGGTTTGAAAGTAAAACAAAATAATCATGAGATAGAATGGGTAAGGAAGAAAAATATAAACACTAAATCATACCCACAGTGATTAAAACCCCGCATGTGATCCTAATAGTCACCTTTGGAAAGCATCACATGTGTTTAATTTTTTATCAAAATCCAAGCCTCATGTTAATGGGGATTAGATGAATAGAAATTATATGAATCATATTCCTAATTATGAGGACCTTCTAAAATTCCTCATTTATAATCTCATAATCCCATGATCTAGGCTCACACTTCCTTCCTAAATCCTACATAACATTTTTATACATCATTCTCTACTTTTTTGTTTGATTTTAGAATTCCCAAAATATCTCTGAAGCCTTTGAAAACTAGGACTTAATATATATCTCCCAATCCATGCTTGTGCATTTTCACTTATAATGTGAGAACATCTAATTTATAACTAATTCATTAAAAATAAAAAATCATTTCTAAGGTAATTTATGATTACTAAGGTGTGGAAGTAGTGTTTAAACAACTAATTATCATATTACTATAACTCTTAATAATAAATTTTATTTTCCATAAACATATATACACACTGTTAAATTTTATATTAGTAATCTGTAGATTAATTCCAAACTATCAATTTTTTCCAGTTGATATTATGTATGAAATTTTAGTTTATAAATTCCCCATAAGGTGTTACTTTTGTTTACTTAACAATTTTTTTGAATTTGACATCAATTTTATAGTGTCTTCATGTCAAAAATTTTATTATTATAAAACATTTTCTATTAATAATTGTATTTTATTTTTTTACTAGTGATTCCTTTTCCTAAATTTCTATAGTCTCTTATTTTCAAAGAGGTTATCATTAAATCTAAATAATTTTAAAATCACATAAAAACTAATAAAAAGAACATAAAAAGGAAAACTAAACACAAAAATACTAAACAATAGAAATGTTCCCCTTCCCCCACACATGTTTCATGAAATGTATTTGGATCATTCTTGTATATATACACATGCTAAATATATAATAATAAAGGACAATAACCCACTTATTTAAGCATATGGATAACCTAGAAAATCTTTTTATATAGTTTTGGGGGGAGTTCAATCTTCTATAGTGTCTACTCTAGAAAGTTATCATAGTAATTCTTCCCTATCTAACCATTAATAGGAAGTGATTATCTACTACACATATAGTGATCTAGGTTGTACCAAAAGTTAAAAAATTATAAGTATTAAATGACCCTCTCATCAAGAACAATAATTTCCTAGAATTAATTTCAACCTAGAATTATGAAAAACACTTTCTCTTTAGGATAAAATCCTCAATTTTGGATTAGTTTGACAGTCTCTTTCTTTATCTATGAAAATTCTATCAGTTTAAAATGCCTCTCTATTAATTTTATCAAAATTATATTTTTATATCTTCCTTTTATATCCAAATTACTCTAAATCAAAGTTCATCTTCTAGACTACCCCATAGGACTTATCTTATAATTCAATAGGGATGTAATAAATCATTCCATATACTATCCTATATGGAATTATACTAACATGTTCCTTAAAAAAATTAAGACTAGAAATATTGTTACATCCTTTTAATTGAATCCTTCCAATTATGATTCACAGTAATTCCAAGAATCATTTCACTTCTATCTTGGTAACCTCAAAATTCCCATTTTTCTTTAGATGGTATTATGTTGATGTTTTATGGTCTAATCCATATTTCCTCACTAATACATACATGATTCTATTGGATAATAAAGTACCTTGTTCACTTATTACTTTCCTTAGAATGCCAAATCTACATAATATGTTTTCTTAAAAAACATAAACTAAAAATTAATCATCATTATTTGTGGTTTTGACATCTTGTTGTCACTTGAGGTATTTTTCATAATCCCTTTCACTTCTCTATTGGTAACCTCATCCTACCCATTATTTTGTGGTCAGAATAGAATTAATGTTTTATTTTCCACTCCATATTTCCTCATGAATGATTCCAAGATTCTATTGTGTAATTGAGTTCATTGGTCATTTATTATTTCACTTGGTATCCTAAATCCAAATAGTTTTTTATTCTAAATAAAAACATAAACCAAAAATGAAACATAAATTTGTGCGGTTTTAACTTCCACCCACTTAGAAGATAATAAAAATCAATCAATATGTATGAATACCCAAAAGTCCTCGAAAATTATCCAACAAATTATATTCCCCATATATAAAATATTTTCTATATCTTCAGTTTTTTTATACATTTCCCATATTTTTGAGAAATATAAAGTCAATTAACATTGTTACATTTCTTATAAAAGTTATATATATCCTTAAAAAGTGTAGGTCAATGGAGACCTTAATCTAAAACTTTCCTAGATGTTATTTGGGGGATAAACAGGCATCCACAATCTAGTTTGTGACAAAATTTAAGCACATAATTCACACCAATCTTGTGTGTATATCTCATATATACTTGGTCACATAGATTCTCCAAAGATATGGATCATCCCAAGCATATAATTTTGATTCACCCTAAAGTATTTTGATTTGGTATTGATTATAGTGAGAAGATACTTAAAGATTAATAATAAATATTACAAATTAAGCATACTAGGAATCATCTCATTCAATTAAATAGATCTTCTCACCTAGTATCAAGTCATGAAGTGGTTCTTGGTCGAAAATTCTTAACTCAATATTGTGAGGTAGTGTAATCATATGATCATCCACTTTTCTTATGGTCCTAATATTATCATTCATTACCACATAAATCTCTTGTAAAAGAATATTCCATATTAAAAACCTCATATTTTATTCATCCTTCTTCATTAGGCACCTGAGTATTTCATGGTAAAAGTTTATAGCTACTTTAGTTTCTAGAAAATATTATCAAAAAATTTCAAAAATAATAAAAAACTACATGAAACTCATTTTCAGTGGTTATATACTTTCTATAGGTTTATTCCAAGGTTTTGAGGTATGATCTATAACATTTAATATTCTTTAAATTATTTAGTAAATAAATACACATAAAACTCCATTTGAGGAATCACACAGTAGTTTAAAAGTGTACACCCAATCAGGAGAATGAATTATAGGCGGTGAAGCCATTATTATATTTAAATAATCAATTTAATTACTTCAAGAATTTCCAAATATGATCTTAGTGTCATTTTGAATTAAGTTGGATTTTGTTAAGAACATTTTACAAAAAAATTTGATGAACTACCTATAAAAACATGCATTCTCCATGAATGATCTAACATGTTTATCACATGTGGGGAAGGCTAATATATCAATGAATTATATCTTTTATTCAACTTAAATTTAATTCTATGAAATCACATGTCCCATGTAAATCCCTTTTTCTTCTATGAAATGGAGTTTATCAAAATTGAAAATGAGCTCTTTCGGTTTATATTTTCAAATCCATATCTTAATTCAACAAGAAATGATCAAATGAGTTTTCAAACACTATAAAACCATCTAAAAAACTTATAGACATTTCTAAATTATATAAAATAATATTATTACCACACATATTTTTAAAGGTCCCATGAGAATTACACAATTCAAATGCAATCCTTTTATAATCAAAGGTTCTATAAGGATAGTTAAAGGTTGTTTTCTCTTGGTCATTAGGAAAAATGATCACATGGAAGTACCCTAAGAATACATCCATAATATTATCTTTAGTCTTTCTTTATATTTAGTGAATCAATTTTTTTCTTATAAGATTTTGAAATATATTAAGGAACATTTTTGGAGTCAATTGCTGAGTCAGCATGAGTTTTCAGGCCCCAAATACGCTCAGTATTGATATATTAAAATATTAAATATATTAAATCATGTAAATGGATCGTTTTTTTATGCTTTTCCAATTTTTCAAAACCGTAAATGGGAAATCTAAGACCACTGTTTAATCTGGGGTCACTGCTCAACATTATCGCGGTGGGTTCGAGCATGATTAGGCTCCAAGATTTATATTGGATTCATGAACGATCAGTGGATTGGTGTTTTTAAGAAAAAATAGGTTAATGTTTTGGTATAGGGTAATGAATTAGTGGGTCTGGGATCCCTAGTAGTGATGGAAGGTGATGGGAGGTGTGACAGGATATGTTGTGGGATTTGAGTGGAGGACTAGATTCTGATTTCCAACTATCAGAGACCCAAAAATCGATGGTTTTCATTGTTATATTTGATTTTGGTGGACATCAAATGGTAAAATTATGGAAATCAGGGAGGTGATTCTACATCTATAAAACCCATGAGGGAATGTCGGGTTCTAGAAAAATTTCGACTATATGTTGTGTATCCCATAGAACATACGCTATGTAGTTTGGGTTCCCTATAGCAGCTAGGGTTTTAGATAAGCCAAGGATCACATGCCATATTCCCAAGACCACACTTCATGTTACCCTTCCCTAGGTTTCTATGTCGTGGTCCATCTGGTACATGCTTGAGGACCCCGTGTGAAAGGAAAATTTGTGTACTCTGGGAGTACACAGGCATGCCCTGTGTTCACAAGCATGCCTTGAGTACATAGGCACACCTTGTGTACACATGCATTGGTTGGATGAACACGACCATAGCCCAACTAGTCCAGACATGTCATGTAACTCATTTATGTTTCATTTATATCTAAATTTCTATCCATTCCATGTGTATATCAGTGCATAGTTAGATGTCTATGTGAAGTGACATGTCATGTGACCCCTGGGACATGTCGTGTCCCTTATTTTGCATCTTTAACTCAGTGTATCTCCATCTTATTGACTCAAATTTCTTCCAATTAATAGACTATCATGGGAAGTTTTTCACATAGAATATGATGGTGGCCTTAAAAGTGGATTTTGAGATACAACATGAGGTCATGATAAAGTTGTATCAGTGTAGTTCATTCCATGGAACAGTGTTCGGAGTTTTCGACTTCTGAGGATTGGTTGGGACGTATGGAATTAAGAATAGGTAACCAAGTGTTATTTTGAAGTCCAATGTATCCATTCACCATGACTCAGATTACCTAATTTTTGAATTTGAATAACGAGAGAATGTTTTCAATAAAAAATGGAAAATGAATCATATATGATCAAGTCCTTTGATTTCCCTTCCTGAGTCATCACCCCATATATATATGTTTATATAACCATGGTTTGTATTTATCACTTTCATGATTCCTCCAAGAACACTACTAGCTAGGTTACAGATATAGGCTTCTGATGAAGATCAATTTAGTGACGATGTCACAATTCAGGGTCCTACTCATGAGGTTTCAACTCCAGGATGAGATGGAGTAGTTCTCCTTCCTGTTGAGTAGAGGATAGTACCAAAAGGGAACGTTGAGGATGCACATAGGCTTATCATGCTACGTGAGTTCCAATGATAGAGGCTATTGAGATTATATGGTGATCTAGATCCTCATTCATAAAAGGATTATTTTGACTCGATAACCCAAGTCTTCAGGATATTTCGAGATTTAACAGATCAAATGGTTGAACTAGTACCCAACCTTTTCCATGGATTTTTTAGGCACTAGTGAAGTATGGTTACACATAATCATAAATACATGTTTCTTTATGGATAGAATTCTAGAAGTTATTTCATGATGGGTATTTCCCCTCATGCTTGTTCTCATTATAGATTCAGTAGATTCTTGAGCTACAAATGGGCAGTATAATAGTAGTTGAGTATGTTATGAGGTTTATTGACCTTACACAACACTCTCTCTACATTGTACAGGATGGTTACATTAGGGTACAGAAGTTTGAACAGGGTATCTATGGAGAAATGTGTACCATTGTGGTCTGTTTATGCATTCTCACCTATGTTGGAGTGCTAGAACAGGATTTAGTTATGGATAAATTCTTATCAGATGGACACGAAGTGGATAGATATGGTAGTGGGAATCATGAGGCTTTGTTATCTTTAGTGGTTGGTAGGTGCCATTCATCAGGGTCTTGGTGTAGGAGACCTCCCCATGGTCAGACTCGGGCATATAGACATGTATTACGGGGTTCACATAGAGGTTTTGGTAAACACAGAGATTGGTGATGTAATTATTGTGGTGGGTGAGGTAAAATGGCTTTTGATTTCCCAACATGACATTCTTAGGAGGGGAGGAAGACCAGAGATGGACTGCTACGGCAGAGGCAACATCGTGATCAGAGATCTACCAAGCATGTCTAAGGTAGAACCCAGGGAGGACATGTTGGAATAGGATTAGGTGTAGTTTTATAGGGAGGATATATTGGTTGATTACAATGATATGATCTACTTTCACCACCAAAACCAGGTGTCCCAATTCAAACTATGGGAACTAACATTCGGGGAAGAGGACTTTTTTTTTACAATTGAGGGTTTTGACCAGGATTCCCATTGGTTGATTTGAGGTATGATATTTGTTTATTCTACTCTTTATCTATTATTGATAGACATAGGTATGAGTCATTTCTTCATCTCTGTATCCCATGTATGAGAGATAACGCTTCCAGTTGGTACATTATCCCAATAGTTTTGGATTGAGGTTCATACAGGGAACTCTTCTTCGATATCATTTATATAACAATATTGAGAGATAATGATTGATGGAGACAGTTTCTCATGGGGCCTCATGGTTTTCATAATTTAACCTTATGACGCCAAATTGGGTGTGAACATATTTTCATATTTTTTTCCTAAAGAGATTGTCACCTCAGGTCAGGTAGATACCTTCATACATACGAGATAAGATTTTCATTTATGGGTGAGAGAGATCTCTTGGTTGATGGAGTGGGTCTTTCAGGAAGGAAGATTCAACCCAAAACCCATTATTTAGTGAGTTTTTATCTTCAAAAATATATATATCTACAATAGTGGAGGGTTGTATGCATGTCTTCCATTAGGATGTTCTATGACTGCCTCTATATTGGGAGATAGACTTTTCTCTCAAATTTCACCCTAGGACCATGATAATATCTTTTGTGCCATATCAGATGGCCACTATCAATCTTTAGGAAATGCGGGTGAAATTGGAGGACCTTCAATGTAAGGGCCTTATCAAACCCATTGTTCCCCCTGTGAAGCTCTAGTTTTGTTCGTGAAAAAGGAAGATGGGAGCTTAAGGCTTTGTGTTTAATATCTTCACCTAAATCAGGTAAAAATAAAGGAAGATTACCATTTATTGAGGATTGATGACATCTTTAACCAACTTCGAGGTACAAGTTTGTTCTTGAAGATAAATCTTAGGTCTCTCTACCATCGCAAAGGGTTTGTGAGGTTGATATTATAATGATGCCATTCGGATTTCACTAAAAAACTCTGAGTTCCTAGTGATGCATTTTGGTGTGATGAATAACCCTGTTGTGTTCATGGGTCTTATGAACTAGATCTTCTAGTCTTACATGGAAATATTTTTTGTTGTTTTCATTGATAAAATACTCATTTACTCTACATTAGAGTAGATTAATGCATAGAATTTGAGGTGGGTCCTAGACATATTCTAGGAGAACCAGCTTTATGGTAAGATCTCAAAGTGCTAGTTATGGAACCGAGAGCTTCACATTTTTGGAAATTTTATATTTGAAAATGGTTTAGCTATGGAACCAGTGAGGATTGATGTAGTTCTTTATTTGGATCCATCCAAGAGTGTGATAGATGTGTAGAGCTTCCTTGTCTTGGTAGGGTACTACAAGAGGATTGTTGATGACTTCACCAGGATTTCAACCCCTTAGACCACCCAAATACAGAAAGGGAAGTTGTTTACCTGGACATATCATTGTTAGATAGACTTTTAGAATTTGAGGCTGAGGGTTACTAGTGATACTATGTAGAGACTTCCAAAGTAGGGAGTGAAGTACATAGTGTTTTGTGATGCCTTTGGATATGTGCTCGGTTGTGTGTGTTGATGAAAGGGTAATTAGTGATTGTGTATGGGTCAAGGGAGTAGAGATCCCACAAGAAGAAATACATGACACATGAAATGTAATTTTCAATGGTATTCTTCACTCTAAATATATGGAGGAAAAATCTGTTGGGAAAGAATTTTTTTGTTTAATCTGACCAAAAGAGTCTCGGGTATGTCTTCACTTAGAGAGACATTAACCTGAGACACTAGAATTTGTTAGAGTTTCTGAAGGACTATGACTTCAACATAGTATATTATTCTGTGAATTGATAATGTGGTGACTAGTTCCCTATGCATTAAATCTCATTCATGCTTGGTATAGAAGGCATGTGAGTTGTTGTCATTTTTGTAGAGTACCCTGTTAAAGGATTAGGGTACAGTTTTTCTTCAGTTAATGGTGGAGAATACTATTGTTAATCAGATTGTGAGGGAGTATCTATTGGGATACATTAACTATGAGGTTCTTCATGACCATATATCCTTAGGTAATGCACCAAATGGATTCTCAGAAGTAGGGGAGTGCATCATCCTTTCTCAAGGATGTAAGGTGGTTCTACTCACTTTTCTAAGAGGATGTGATGATGTATTTTCACACTTCCCTCATGGATGTTCATACTAGGGTCTAAATGATGTACGTGGACCATAAAAATTAGTTTTGGTGGCCTATGATGAGGCAGAGTGTTTCTGAGTTCATCTATTAGTGACTCACAAGTCAACAGGTTAAGGATGAGAACCATGTTCCAGCAGGTTTGACATAGCCTCTTAAGATCCTGAATATTAAATGGGAAGGAATATCCATATACTTAATGAAAGGGATTCCATGTCTAGTGAGAGGCCATGATTCCATCTACGTGATAGTTTACCGACTTACCATGGCGTCACACTTCCATTCCATTAGGGAGAAGAGTTCGATGGGGAGTTTAGAGCTTTTATACATGCATGAGATCATCCAAATTTTTGGGGTTCCCTAAACTATTGTCTTCAACTATGATGTTTGGTTTTTTTAATAGTTTTTTTGTGGCCTATAGGATGGTTTCATGACCCAATTGATGATGATTATGTTGTTTCACCCACAGACAAATCGACAGACCAACCATACAATCTAGGTGTTGGAGGATATATTGAGGGCTTGTCTGTTGGAATTAAGTATGAGATGGGATGATCAATTGAAAAAAGTGTATTTTTCTTATAATAACATTTATCACTCTACTGTCAGCAATTCACCTTTCGAGGACCTATACAGGAGGCCATGTGGGTCACCCTTATGTTGGACCAAGATAGGAAAGACATATCTTGTTGGAACAAAGATGGTGTAGGTGATGACAGAGAAGGTGTAGGTGATTCGTGAGTGGATGAGGATAGCCTAGAGCTGACAAAAATATTATGTAGATCGATGTTGTAGGCCCTTGCAGTTTGAGCATGGAGACCATGTTTTCTTGAGGGTCTCCCCACAGTGAGGATTAAAAAGGTTTGTATTAGGAGTAAAACTATCCACAAGGTTCATTGGGTTGTTTGAGATCCTATAGAGGGTTGGTGAGGTTTCTTACCACCTAGAATTTCCCCCACAGTTGGACCTGGTGTATGAGATATTCCATCTGTCGCAGCTGGCGAGATATGTGCATGACCCTACACATATTATTGACTGGGGAGAGATAGACATCGAGGATAGAGCCACCATTTTAGAGTACCCGGGGGTGATTTATGACCAACCATATAGGATCCCTTGTTTATGGACCATACCTTTGGTTCATGTGCTTTGACAGCACATGATCATGTATGAGATATCCTAGGATCATGAGAGTCTAATGCAAACTCAATACCAACTCATTTTCATTTAGCATGTTTTTTATAGGTTTAATGTCCTTCAATGAGGGGGGAATGTGGTGAATTAGTTTTTTCCTTATAAGATTTTGGAATATATTAAGGAATATTTTAAGAGTAAGGAAATGTTTCAGAGGGATTTTTCAAGTCTCAGATAGGCTCAGTAGGAATATATTAAAAATATTAAATATAATATATAACGTTCAAGTGTCATTTTTGTTTTTTAAAGATTTCATATTTTTTGGCACCTCAAATAGAAAATCTAAGACAATGGTTGAATATGGAACACGAGGTTTACACTAGGTGTGATATAAATTTGTTCGGTGTTAGGTTTTGGGTTGATCCAATCGCTGGTGGTGCATTTTAATGAAATAAATTTAATATTTAATTTATATTGTTTTAAATCTCTAAAACCTAAAATTACTCTTTAAATATGATTCTTTGGAAATTCTCTAGGGATATCCATATAACACTGAGATATTTGAGATGAACCTCTAACATTCTTTGTTGGCGGATCAAAATCATAGAATAAAGAGTAATCAAATTAAAGTGGATCAAGGACGGTGAATGTAGCATGTATATTTCATTCCAAGTGAAAGCATTATTCACCACTGATCAATCCGAGATTGAGTTAGGGAACATATTTTATGGTTTTCCTCCCTCTCTAGTTGTATAAGAATAGATTAATTATTATCTTCTTTGGTTCTGCATTTTCCCACCCTTCACATGAACTCGCTTAATAAATAAAATTGTTTAATCCAATTAAATTTTGTTGTTCCATGATCTCACCCTATAAATCCCTAATTTTTTAAATTTTTTTAAAAGATAACTTTCTGAATTATGTTGTCACCTTTTTTATTTTACATTTCCCTAACCCTTTATTAGAGTTCTTCATTTATGGACCATGCGGTCATGATTCAACATTTTCGGGGTGGGTTCATGTGTGATTAAAACCCTAGATTCATGGTGGTTGTGCACACAGTGAATGTAATGGTGTCTTTAGGATGGATTCAATTGATTTTTAGGTAGTGTATTATTACTCTATGGATTTTTTATCTAAATACATGATGACATGTGATGGGAGGCGTGAAAAATGGGGCAACGAGCTCTGAGAATATGGAAAGATTCTGATTTCCAGCCACTGGAGGCTCATAAATCAACTATCGACATCATTAAATTTGATTCCAGTGGATATCATATGGTAAAATGAAGGAAATCATAGTGGGGAGGCCGGATGTGGAAAAAATGAGTGAAAGTCAATTTTTAGAAAAATATCGACTACATGCCATGTATCCCAAAGAACATAGGTCGTGTAGTCAATATTCCCCTGGTGGATAGGGTTTTAGTGGAGTTAAGGATCACATGTAATGTGGTTGGGCCCACACATCATGTGACTCTATCCAAGGTGTATAAGTTGTGTTCCACCTAGAACACTCCCTAAAGCCTCATGTGGAAGGTCAAGTTTTGTACTTTGAGAGTACATGGCCACGCCCTATGTACATGAGAAAGGTTCAGAAAGACAAGACCATACCTCAAGTGGTCTAGAAATTACATGTACCCCATATAAATGTCATGTATATATGTATGGACATCCATGAAATGTTCAGAATAGATCACAACTGATGTCCATGAGAGGTCGCATGTTGTGTGCCCCCAAGGACATGTTGAGTACCTTTTACAGATCTCTCACCTTGTGTATATCCTTTTAGAATTATATTTTGGCCTGTGAGTAGCCTATAATGAGAAATTTTCCACATAAAATGAAATAGTGGCCTTTATAGAGGATTTTGAGATATGCAATGAGGTTTGATGAATGTGAATCTACTATTAAAAATGCTTCTCTGATGTTAGGGATCAACCTGGATATATAGTGAGATTCTAGTGTTGGAAGCCCCTATCACAATAGGTTTTGAGTCCCCCATTCCCTTTGCATTGGTTGAGTTTTACTCTCTCCTACTATAGAGGTGTGGTTCCTCTATCCACTAAGTGTCACCACCAATTATACCAGGGTCTAGGTCCTTTATTCTTACATTGAGTGGTACCCACTATCATACAAGGTCATGAATCCTCAATACACCAACTGGAACCCCCTATCGTATTATTTTTCATGTCTTATATACACCTAATATACCCCCTAACATGTTAAGGTGTGGTTCCACCACCCACTAAGTACCACCCAACTGTTGTATCCGGGCATGGGTCCTCTGCCTATTTACTGAGTAGTATCCTCCTCTCACACCAGGGCATGGGTCCTCTGTGCATTGAGTAGAACCCCCATGATGCACTATGGTGTAGATCCTCTAAAGGAGATTGTGTACCCTCAGGATTTGGAGTTTAGTGTTAAGGTGCAGGTTTTCCACATGGTTTTCTTACAGATACACATGATGATGGAAATCTGAGATGGACCCTTTAGAGCTAGAGGTGGACTCATTGATTTTAGTTGGGATATAGAGATAGAGATCCCATTTCTCTATCATTTGGATTTATATTTTTGAGTGTGTGGGTGTGTGTGTGTATTAGACATTCCATATCCCTCTTTTTATGTGTATCACTAACCTATTTTAATTTCTTTCTATCACTCCCCTCTCAATTATCAGGGTTTCATACTGGATATTTATATACTCACCCTTTCATGGGTTTTTCTACATGTGTTGTGTTGTATGCAGACAACATGCACATTGACAGTGATATCGATGGAGCATAGTGGTACCATGGGTGTATTAGATATTCTTGGTGGTTGGACTTTGAGATCAAGAGACAATATCTCTTGTGATATTTATATTTTCCATTAATAGTCAGGTTGGGACATATTTTATGTTTTTTCATGTATTTTACCACTTAAATTTTGGTTATATTATTTTGTACTCAGATGTATTCCCGACAGGTTTATACATGCATGGTTTACTCTAGATGCCACTTTCTGTTATTATTCCTCTGCATTGATTTATTGAGATGTTTAGTGCATATGTATGGGTACATTATGACAAGGCCCCCCATTTTTTTATGTCTTCTTAACACTAGTTTCTAGCCCGTGGCCTATTGGAGATAGGCTTGGGATTGTAAAACTTGACTTATCATTGGCTAGTCAAGCCCTGGTGGGTCAGATCCAGACATCATATCCATTCACATAATTTTTTAATGAATGGTATTTGAAGTGTTCTTTATAAGTAACTTTATTCAATATCCAACATTAAATATAGTATTTCCATCTATTCTTCACTCTCACAAGGAATAGTTCTTTAATTTTATTCTAAAAAATGGTTAGACTTGACTTTTTGGGCATAATGTGAATGGGGATAACCCACAGTAAGTTGGGAATAGGGTAGATGATTCATTATCCTATATGTGTTAAAATTTCTTTATTAACTACCTCTATCATGGTCAAGGTTAGTCTCATTTTGGGTATTCTATAAGGTTTGGTACTATCTTCAAATATGATTCAGTGCATAAAGATCCTAGAACTAAGCTCGGGTATGTCACCTAGACTCCGTCAGGTGACCTTGACATTATCTTTTAAAATATTTTTGATTTTTATTTCTTGATCGGGAGACATGTTGCTATAAATTTTCATGGGTAAATATTCTTTTCCCATTAGAAACACATAGTATAAATTTGGTGGTTGTGGTTTCAATATAATCATGGTTGTCCAAATTAGAGATGTTAAATGCTTAGGTTCACTTACATAAACCACATTCAGTTCCTTCTTGGAAAGTGAATTATGATATTAATAATTAATGTAAATTAATCAATGATACTCATTAATAAAATTATTTTCATATTCAATGTTAGGTTTCTATACAGTAATATAAGGTTGATCATAGTCAATTCGCATATAATTATCGAATCTCAATTTCTTACCCATATTTGAAATAACTTTTAATATATCAATTTCTCTATGTGAAGTAGGTTCCTCAGTGTGTTTAAGTGTCAAAATTGAATTTTATTCTTGTGTTAACTTCATTGAATCAAAAATATCGAATTGTATTGTATTTTATCTAAATTTTATTATTGATGTATGTTCATGGAAATGATTTATTGTCTTATTTATCTTCATAAATGTATTGACTTGGATGATAGGTGATTTAGAAGGTATTCTATTATCTTCTATTTTAAGGATGTAGAAATTATTGAGAAAGATATGTTTTTTCACCCTCACCAACACCTCTTCTAGAACACCAGCTGAGAATGTTTTCCAAAAAAATTAACATAGGATTGATCTCCACCATTAGTAAACAGAGAACATAGGACAAGGTATAACATTAATTGAATCTCCTAAGTCAAATAAAACATATTTCAATGGAATGTCTCCAATATATAGGTAATGGAAAATGACCTTGGATCTTGATATTTGGGGGGTAATTGAGGTGTTATCACAACTGACACATTTCTTCAAAACTTACTCTCTAATTCTATTGAATTCTTCTTTTCATGGTTTATAATTCCTTTAGGAACTCAATATGTCAAGAAATCTATTTAAGGGATTCAATAAGAGCTACGGGTCATTCATATTTATTGTATTCACCCAATATTTCTGATTCAATATCTTCTTGATTAATTTTATTAGATTGAATCATTCTTGATAGAAATGGTAGTGGGGATTTTTCTTATATTTTAGTGGTTTATCATGTTCAATTTATAATTTTTCCATATCCTATTCAGAATAATTTTTCCTCTCCCCTTCATTGAATAGCTTGGTTTTTTCTGAATGTGTTTTATGATAAGTTTGAATTTTCATCCCACTTCTAGTTGTTAAAATACATTAATTTCCATTAATATTGGATAATGTCTTAGGATGTGATTTCCTAGAATATGTATCCATCATTTCCACTAATCCCCAAACTAGTTTTTCAATTCTTTAAACTATATTCTTTGTTCCTCTATGTTAGGATCTGGTTGGTGATTTATTTTTACTTGAGAACTAGAGTTAGGAGATTCAAGGGATTTTCTTTTCTAAAATAGTGATAGTTGGAAATTTTATTGGATTCCTTCTATAAAATTTGGTTGAAATTGTATAGTTTGATTGAATTTTTGTTGAAATAGAGGTCAGTCTGGGTTTTTCAAATATTCAAATTCATAAAATAATTATTATTTTACTCTCCATACTTGGTTTTCCATGGGTTTGTGAAATGGCCTTTACTGATAGGCAAAAACACATCGCTCAATATCCTACACTTGATCACAGTGGTCAGTGAAATGTCCTGGAGAAGAACAAAGACCATAAACCTTAACTATTTTTGGTTGGTCATTATATTTTTAATGATTTATTTTCCTTACCAAATGTGTTAGTTCTTTCAGTTTTGATTCAAACAAAGGTCATTTTTTTAATTTTTTGGCATTTACCTCATCGAATCCTCTAGTGGAAGTATCGCTATTGCCAGATTTTTATGAATTAAGCTCTATTTTTCATGTATTATTTTGGTGACTTGTCAATAAATGCTCCTATGAGGGATGAATCTAGAATATTTTAATCACTATCAAGTAGTCCTTATTGGAATAAATTTGTGAAGTGATGTTCCTAAGTGGCATGGGGTGGAAAAATGAAAAAAAAAATATTAAATATTTCCTAATACATGTATAGTATCTATCCTAAGACCTTATTTATTGAATATCTTTCATCATGGTGGTTCTTCTCAAGGTTTTGAATAATCTTTAATGTTCCTTTTATGCTCATCTAGGATTTTGAAATCAACCAGTTGGAAGTTCTATAGCTACTCCTTCATAACACCTTTGATGGATAAGGGGAATTCAATCCATTCGATGTGTTCCTTATCCATGTCTCTCAACTTCAAACTAGAACACACCATGTTGATGTCCTGGATATATCTTTTTGGATACTCCCTTAAAAGTCCATGGAATGTAAAAAATTATTGACTAATTCTATTTTTCAATTAAAATTCATCTGATAATAGGAAGCTCATTAATCTGGTTATTTTGTTTTATGAAATTAGGTACACATAAATCTATCAAAGTCTTATAAAGGATTATTTATATTAATTGGATCCTAAACTTATGATTCAACTTATTTGGATAATATTAATTTATTACTCTTTTTAGAATCTCATATTTACATTCCATCTGATTCAGCCATATTTCTCTACCTACTGCCTTTAGTGTCTACATCTTGACTACTTTATTTATACTTCGTAATGTCATCCATCCCATAATCATAACCTCAACTTAAATGATCTATATGGATATGAAATAACCATGAAATAGTCATCTTCAATTCTTTTATTTGGATTGTTATCCACTGGAATGAAAATTTTAATCATTTCTCAAGGTGCTAGAGTCCAGTCTGCAATGTTGCAACTATTGTTCTCTATCCTATAACTATGTTCTACATCCTCGTCAGCAAAGGTTGTTGCGTCTTCAAGTAAATTATAACCATTAAATTTATTCTACCCTACAACATTCCATTAAAATAATATGTTTTTCCTCAAACACTGTACCAACCAGGTTTTTCTTCATCTGGCATCCCTAACTCAGCAGTCAAGAGTTCCACCTCAACTGCCACATATAGGGAATATGTGACAATGTCTAGGTTTAGAGAATATCTCTCTATTGAATCACTCTCAATAAAAACAGAAATTAATAAGTGTGGTGGGAAATATTTTTCTAGTGTCCTATCCATTTAAATATGTATTTAAAAAATACGGATAATAAATTTAGTGATGATTATATATGTGGATAAAATCAAATAGAAATGAACTGAAATTAATTTTTTATAGTGCCCTACCCATTAGTAATTGGACAAGGAAGGGTAACTAAACACATGGGTTACTTGCAATAGAAAATAATAGTTGGTACTTACACTAGATTGGTAGCCCAATTTTAGTTCTAGCTCATTCAGTATACATTAGAAGGTTGATTGGATGATTGATAACGTTGGGGTTTAGTTCACAGTAGTTGGGAAGAGTATTTTGTGCTAGGAAAGGTTTCTTTGGTTGTATAAGGATGAAGATACTCAATATGAAGATAATAAATGATTTAATGTATGTTTAGGATCCTACCAGGTAGGAAGTAATATTAGAGGAAATATTCTATGAAGAACATGATTCTCATTATGAATTGAATGTATGATCTAAGAAAAGAACACAAACATGCATGGTAACCTAATCATGTAAGTTGAGAGGCTATGGAGGAGGCCTAGATGAAGTAACCCATTTAGGGTTTTTTCTTAGGTGAAAGTGTGTTTACATGTTATTCTAATCCATTAAGGTGAATAAGGTATCCAATTATAATTTGGATGGTGGGGCTTAACATTACTTGGAATAGACCGGATCACCACATCATTGGACCTTAGAAAGGATTTTATTGTAGAAGGGGTCACCATTGGTGGAATATTATGTGAAGATGGACCATTTAAAAGAGAAAAATAAATACTTCAAGAATCCCTTATAATTCATAATTTTGGGTTTATTCAAAACTGGCGATTCTAGAAGTTAACATGAGGATTTAGGGCTAGTCATCGCTTAAGTTCCATGCATTGGGAATCCCTTCATGAAAAAATCACTCAGTGAAGTCCATGTGAAAAAATTATATCATATATCAGAGTGATCCATGAATGATTTTTGTTTTATAGTATTCATATAGAATTATGTGAACAGGTCTGAAATGTTTTTAGGTCGAGAAAACCCAACAATACTTTTTACATGGTGTATTTTTTCACTCTACAGTCTTGGATTTTGAGTTTGACAGTAGTAATTTTTAATTAGATTCTATCACATGAAATATTAAACCAAAAAAATGTAATTTTAAAACATTCAAGCAATAAAAAATAGTCAAGTTTCTCAAAATTCATTTTTGGGGTGTATTTATAAGACAAGTTGCATAAATGAATACCCCAACACATGTGGAACTACTACTATAAAAACATTCCTCCATCTTAGTGTCTTTCAAACAATCATAAATAGGTGTGAATCCTCATACTTCCTACTACCTATTTCTAGAAAATAAATAATTTCCATATCTAATTTAAATAAATTCAATTCAAGATGTGATATTTATTTTTTTGATTCCTCACACAAATCAAATAAGTTTAACTTATTAAAAATAATATAAAAATCATTTTTATTAAGATAATTTACAATATGTTAGTATTTTCCGTGAAATAAAATTCGTTCACAATGAATAGGATCTTATTTTTCAATTTATACATGATAACTTTCATCCCCAAAATCTCCAAATCTATCAATAATTTAATTTAATTCTACTATCATAATACTAATTACTATGAATTCATATATAGATTTCCAAATAATTTATACAGAAAATCAAAATAATATTCATAAATAGAAACTTCACTAAAAATATAAACTCTACTACATCCCTTATTATGTGTAGGTTCCTAAATAGTTTTAGAAAATTAACAAAAAATACCTATAGAAAAAAAAGACCTACCAAGAACAATACAAAAATCAGCTCTGTTTCTCTAAAATAGAGACTCAATGAAACATGCCCCCTCCCTCTTCATGTGATAAGGTGGAGATTAAATCCCAAAACATTCTTGAGAGCCTGTAGACCCTCTCTTGGTCCAAGAAACCACCCTCGTGGAGGACCTTCACCCAGTAGAACTCTATTTAGAGTTGACCAAGCATGCAATCTATTCTTTCAAGTCTCAATAACCATGACAAACACCCTAAGTCAGTCCTAGAACTATGACTCATATCCAAAATATACCTAATCCTTCCCTTTTTTAATCATTCTTCATTCAAAAACTTCTAGAACAGTGGATGCAGGGGTTGCGGCAGTGTCATGATAACCCACAACATGTTTCATAGAAGATATATTGCTATATCTTTCATAAGATCTCTCCTATGGTACTCTCATTCAATCCTTCCTAGATATTCCAAGAATTATTATGTCAATACTGAGGAAGGTTTATTCATTCAACCATCATGCAATACGTTCCAGAAGAGTGTTATGAGGTCAATTTCCTGTTCATTATCTTATTTCTGTATGAAATCTATGGTCCTCTCTAGCTCACGCACATCCTCCAACTGAGTTGGTTGGGAGGAAGCGGTATCAAAGGAGTCTAACCCTCTATATTCTATGCCTAAACACACTTTAGTTTCATCCATTTCCCCATACCATGAGGTGTTTCTGGTCTTGTTCATCGATAAAAAACAATTTATTCACCAATGATTGAAACCGAATCAAGGTAGGGCATGTATTTTTTTGGTTTTCTACCCTTTCCAATTTCAAAATCATGGATTCAAGATTATATTATTTTGATCTTCATTCTCCCACCCTTCATATGATCTCATTTAATAAATTAATTTTTTCTAATCCAATTTAATTTTTTATGCCATAATCTCACCTTGAAAATAACCTATTTTGTAATCGTTAGATTGAATGTTTGGTAATCAATGGTTTCACCATTGTTCTTATGCTTTTATCTCACCCATTCTTCAAGTTCTTCATCGTAGGAACACGAGTTCATGATTCAATATTGTTAGTTTGGGTTCAACTATGATTAAACCACCTGATTCACAATGCCTTTTTCATGATGATTGGATTGGTGTTTTTTGGAAAGATTGGATTGATTTGTATGTTTCATATGATGAAACTATGGATTTACATTCTAGAGTGAAGTCAAAAAAAGATAGGAGTTGAGATGAGTGGTGTTTCGAGCTTCAAGGGGATAGATGGATTCTGATTTCTAACCACCAGAGTCTCAAAATTTTATGTTCAGCATTGTTACCTTCTATTTTGGTGAATCTTGGATGGTCATATAGAGGAATTCACGATATAGAGTTCAAATTTGGAAAAAAATGAAGTAAATTCAGGTTCCATAAAATTCCCAACTGTATGCAATGTATCCTAAAGAACAGAAACTATGTAGTCTAGATTCCACACAATGTCTAGGGTTTTAGCTGAGTTAAAGATCAGATTCCATTTGGCCATTCCCACATATCGTGTGACCCTACCCCAAGTGGATAAGTCAGGTTCCAACTAGCACACACCTCAAAACATCATGTAAAAGTACACACCGTGTACTCTGGAAGTATATGGGCATTCCCTATGTACATGGCCATGGGCCCTATAGACATGACTATACCTCAAGCGATCCAAACATGTCCTATATATTTTTACAGCTATCTAGGACATGTGCATACCGATGCACAGCTAGATTTCCAGGTGAAGTAACATGTTGTGTGACCCTTTGGACATGTCATGTACCTTCTTACGGACCTTCCACTCTATGTATCACTTTCTTTTAGACCAATATTTTATCACATGAGTAGATTATCGTGATAAATATTCCATTTAAAACATGATGGTGTATTTTATTGTGGCTTTTCATATACGACATAAGGTGTGATAAGTGTGGAGAACATTTTAGTGATTCTTAGCTAATGGTAGTGATTGTTTCATGTCTCCAAATAGATTATGTAGTAGGAAACCCCCTATCGAACCAAGGTGTGAGTCCCTCGTATCCTTTTCACTAGTCGAGTAGTACCCCCTCATGTAATAGATGTGTTAGTCTTCTTTCTGTGGATTAGAAACCCTATCATACTAGGGCATGGGTCCTATATTTTTATGATGAGAGGTACTCCCTCTATCATTCTAGGGTGTGGGTCCTTAATATGTTGAGTGGAACCCCCAATTGTAAAAGGGTGAAGGTCTTATATAAATAGAGTGGTACCCCTTGTCATGCTAGGGAGTGTGTCCTCCACCCACTGAGTAGCACCACCCTATCGTACTAGGTCGTGACTCCTCTTAATGTTTACTAAGTAGTACCCCTCTATTTCACCTGGGCATGGGTCCTCTATGCACTATGTAGAACCCCCCCCCCAATGAACTAGGTTTCAAGTCCTATAACTGATATTTTTCTTCCTCGGGTTGTGGAGTTCAGTGGTGAGTTGTGGGTCCTCCAAATGGTTTTCTTGTTCATATGCACTATGTTTGGAATCATAGATAGAACCTTTCCAGTTGAAACATACTCATCGATCTTAGCTAGGTTGTGGATATGGATATCTGATTTCTCTCTCATATGGGTTTCTATTTTTGAGTGTGTGTGTGTGTGTCTATATATTTCTATTGGGTTTTCCATATCCCTCTTGTTATGGGTTATGTTGAGATCTTTTTGTTTCTTTCTATCACTCTCCTCTTAGTTTTTGTGGCATCTTACTTGGTATGTATATACTACCCTGTCCCCCCCCCCCCCCCCCGCGTGCATGGTCTTTATCTACATGTGTTGTATAATATGTAGACGATACAAACGCTGAAAGTGATATTGGTGGAGCATAGTAGTATCAGGGGTGCATTAGAAACATTAATTGGTAAGTCTTGGAGGTTAGGATCTAGTCTCTCTCTTCATCTTTATTATTTATGGTTAAATTAATTTTGAGACTTCATTTCTAGATGGGAGTGTATTTTACCCCTTGAACATTGGTTATCTTTTGTTGAACTTGGATGTATTATCTGGACGTTTATGCATTCATTGTTTACTCTAGATGTTACTCTCTTTTATTATTCCTCTACATTGTTGCACGGAGGTGTTTCGGTGTGTGTATACAGGTACATTATACAAAGGCCTCCCATTTTAGTTATGTATTCTACTCACTAGTCACTATCCCCTAGCCTATTATAGGTGGGCTTGGGGTTTTCACACTTGGATTATCGGCATCCAGGTGGCCCCTAATGGATCGAGTTTTGACATGATATCCTTTTATGTATTTTTTTACTGAATAGTATTGTAAATGTTCCTTCCTAGTAACTTGATTCAGTATTCTATATTCAATACAGTATTTCCATCTATTTTTCATCCTCACAAGGATCATTTCATTATTTTTCATTCT
Source organism: Viscum album (assembly GCA_963277665.1). NCBI lineage: Eukaryota > Viridiplantae > Streptophyta > Magnoliopsida > Santalales > Viscaceae > Viscum > Viscum album. The sequence continues at coordinate 1,035,953,509 of OY728130.1, forward strand.
AAACAATGTTCATACATGACTTTTTGGGCATAATTTGAATAGGGATAACCCCCTGTAGGTTTGAAATGAGTTAGAAGATTCATGGTCCAAGAAATGTTTTAATTTTTTTTAACTACATCCATCATGGTTGGGTTTACTCTCATTTTGGGTTGTATGTAATTTTTGGAAATATCTTCAAATAGGGTTCTACGCATAAACATCCTTGGATGAATCTTGGGTATGTCATGTGGACTCTATCCTATGACCATGAAATTATCTCTTAAAATATTTATGAGATTAATTTCTTGATCAGGGGACGCATTTCTATCAATTATCATGGGTAACTTTTCCTTTCCCATTTGAATCGCATGGTTTAAATGTGGAGGTATTGGTTCCAATGTAATCAGGGGTGTCCAAATTATAGATGTTAATTACTTAGGTTCACTTATATCATCCACATTCAGTTTCTTTCTAGAATGTGAATTATGAGATTAATCATTAATTGAAAATAACCAATCAATCTTATCAAATAAATTAGTTTCTAAATCAGTTTTAGGTTCCTATATAATAATATAAGGTTGATCATAGTCATTAGGAAATAGAATTATTGAATATTGATTTGTTATCCAAATCTAGAATCACTTTTAATATATTAGTTTCTCCATGTAAAGCAGGTTCCTTGGTGTGTGTGAGTGGGAAAAGTGAATGTTATACTCTTTTAAACTTCATTGAATCAAAAAAATGAATTTTTCTATATTTTCTATAAATTCTATAGTTAATTTAACTTCATGTAAATTGATGATTGTATTAGTTGTCTTCAAAAATTAATTGACTGAGATGATTGGTGATTTAGACAGTATTCGATCATCTTACATTTTGAGGATATAGAAATTAGTTATAAAGATAATGTTTTGCAACCTCACCAACACATATTTTATAAATCTGCCTAGGAATCCAATACCTCGGTTTTTCACCTTAATTTTAACACAATATTAAGCTCCAAAATTGGTAAATATGATAACACATAATATGGAATTACATTAATTGAATCTCCTGAATCACATAAAATATATTTCAATGACATGTCTCAAATAGTATAGGGAATGGAAAATAACCTTATATCTTAACATTTGGTGGGTAATTGTGGTTATATCATAGCTAACACATTTATTCCCATGATTACTCTCTAATACCCTTGAGTCCTCCTTTTCATGGTGTATAATTTTTTTAGGAACATAGTATATTAGGAAAACTATTTAAGGGATTCGACAAAAGGTATGCAGATTTCAAATTTCTTAAATGTATCCAAAATTTCTTATTGAATCTCCACTTGATGAATTTTTTTGGATTGAATAATTCTTTGCGAAAAGGGTATAAGGGGTTTTTTTATATTTTGATGGATTCTCAAGTCCAATTTATGATTTTTTACATATCTTGTTTATATGCATGGTGACACAATAATGTAAGTGAGGAGGCTATGGAGGAGTCCTGGATTAAGTAATCCTTTCATAGTTTTTCATTGGTTTATAGTGTGTCGATATTGTATTTTGATACATTAAGGTGAATTATGTATCCATGTATAATTTGGATGGTGGGGATCAACATTGCTTGGAAGAGGCTCGACCACCACTATATTGGGACCTAAAAAGGATTTTATTACTGAAAGGGTCACCTTTGGTTGGGTATTATGTGAAGATGGACCATTTAAAAGAGGGAAATAAATACTTTAAGAATCCCTTATAATTTATAAGATTAGTTTTATTCAAAGCATAGGATTTCATATGTTTAAATGAGGATTTAGGGATAGTAACCATTTAAGTTTCATATAATGGGTTTACTAACAAGAAACATTCTCTCAAAAAAGTCCATACTACAAAATAATATTAGAGTGACCCATGTAGGATTTTTTTGGTCTAGTATTCAAAGATATTTATGTGTATAGGTTTGAAAAGTTTTTACGCTGACACATGCCTACAATACTTTTTATACGGTGTATTTTCTCTCTCTACAAGCCTCATTTTTTATACTGTCTATAGGTATTTTTTATTGAAGACCATATCATGAAAGATTAAGCCACAAAAATTTTATTTTCTCAACATTCTGGAAACCCAAAATAACATAGTTTCTCAAACTGCATGTTAGGGGGTGTATTTATAAGACAAATTTCACAACCATCCACCCCAACACATGTGTAACTACTACTCTATAAAAACATTCACAACAACATAGCTTAAGTGCTTAAGTTCCACAAATAAATGACTACAAAGAAGGTTGGTGACTGTGTGATTTTAATACCACTCTCCCAAACATGACACATTATTCCATCATAATTCACATGACTGAATAGGAGTAGAATAATCCTCACAAAATTCTACCACTGTAGTGGCTTCTAAACACTCATAAATAGGTGTGAAGACTCCTTATATCTCCATCATATTTTTTGGAAATAAATAACATCAAACTCAATTTTTGAAAAATCTAATTCAAGACACAAGATTTATATTTCATTACCCAACTTCAATAAAGTGAACCTCTAATAAAATTTGAAAATCATTTTACTATCATAATTTACAATAAGTCATTGTTTTTAATGAAAGAAAATTTGTTCATAGTGAGTAGATTTTTGTTATTCAATAGATACATGATAAGTTTCACCTTCAATATCTCCAAACCTATCAATAATTCAATTGAATTATACTTCCAGAATATTAATTACTAAGAATTCATTTATTGATTTATGAATGAAATATAAAAAAAATAACAAAATTATTCCTAAATAGATAGTTCCCCAGAAAAATCAACTTTTAATAAACCCTTAATAAGTGTGGATTCCTTGGAAGTTTTGGAAAGTCAACAAAAAAATTGACCTATAGTAAAAAAATGACCAACCAAGAACAATACCAAAATTATCTCTATTACTCCAAAATAGAGACTCGGTGAAACACTCCTACCCCTTCCCGAGATAAGGTGGATTTTTATCCTAAAAATGTCTTTGAGAACCTCATGACCCTTACCGCATCCAAGAAACCCCCCTCATAGAGATATTTTGCCAAATTGAACTCCATTTAGAGTTGATATGATGTGTAATATATTATGTCACGTCTCAGGAATCGAGATAATGACCCCAGTTTAGTTGTGGGTCTCTGCCTCTTCTCCACCATATACCTGGTCTCATGCTATAGTATCCCGCCTTTTTATCACATAAACTTTCATTACATTTTACAAAACCGAGGATCTTTAAGGTTTAGTGTCTTGGAAACCAGGAACTTAAAACAAGAAACAAAAAAAACATTCTTCTTAAACACTTGAAAGGATTATCCTTATGTTCATCCTAGGTTCATTACTACATCTCAGAACCTGGGGACATACATCAAAGGAAAGGGTGAGCAGAAGGCCCAGTAAGGAAAACAAGAGAAACATTTTACATGTGAACTTGAGATACTTCAATAAGGTCATGAAAAGAACTTTAAGGCATGAGAAATAAATCATGAGATATATCATAATAAAAGTAACATTTTTCATTACTTGAAGATGTGGCTACATCGTTTAACATAGAAAATCATGAACATATCACCAAGGTCCATCCCCAAGGTGTCATTTGAAAATTACCAATGTTATTCACCAAGGTATCGTGAAAATTGTAATCTCTAGTGGTTACATCATTACCCAATGCATTGGAGCGCTATCAGGGAACACCCTTAATTTTTCCTTTATTATCATGTGAGCCACATATATCATCATCAAACATTTCATAAATAACCCATATAGCATAAAATAAATGGGTTTCATTTCATAATCACAACGTTATAAAAACTGCTTTAAAGACATGATCTTTACGTCACTTTAAAACCCACTGAAAAGGAAGGTGGGTCTCATGTATGTAAATCCCATAATTTAAAATAGAACATTTTGGTATATATGTGAATACCCCTTTAGAAGAAAGAGCTTTGAGTATTCACTTAATAATATAAAAGAACTTTAGAAAAAGAGAGAGACATTTTGAGACGGAAATTCTGCAGCATAACAGCTATGTTACGAGGTTTTAGAAGACATTACAAAGAGAGGGAAAATGGGTCCAACATTCATAAATGACCCATAAAACAGTAGATGGACAGAATAATAAGGATACATGATCATGGTAATGAAATTTCAAGGACATACCATTTGAAATTAAAAACATGGAAAGAAGACAAAAATTAGATTTCTCTTATGAAAGTTCGGCAGCCTAACGACGTTACTTAAACTTCAACAAAAATGATTTGAAAAGATAAAATAGGGTCTCTAATCATGTGAACATAAGAGTTCAGTATGATATATATAGAGATAATTCCCCAAAATAATTATAAAGAAACTTGAAAGACTTGACATGAAAGTAGAACTTTGAAAAGAATGAGAAGGGTGAAAGAATCCCCTAAAAAATTCGGCAGCCTAACGGCGCCACTTAAAACTTCAAAATACTGAATTGAAGAGATCAAATAGGGTCTCTCATCATATGAACATAAGACTCTAGTATTATAGATATATAGATCATACCACAACATAAAAAAAGGAACTTGAAAGAATTGACATGAAAGTAGAACGTCAAAACGAGAAGGGTGAAGAACCACTTAAAAATTCGGCAGCCTAACGGCGCCACTTAAAACTTCAAAATACTGAATTGAAGAGATAAAATGGGGTCTCTCATCATATGATAATAAAATATCAGTATGAAAAATTTAGAGATCATACCACAACATAATAAAAAAGGAACTTGAAATACTTTACATGAAAATAGATTTTGAAAAATGAGAAGGGAGAGAGAATCTGTTACAAAAATGTCGACAGCCTAATGGCGCCACTTAAAACTTCATAAAACGAAATAATGAGAGTAATAGGGGATATCTCATTATATGAACATAAAAAGGACATTAATATGAGTATAAAAGAACATCCTCCAACATAAGAACATGGACCATAAAATGAATGACATAAAAGAAATCACTTGAAAAGAAAGAGAGGGGTCGGATCCCTTACCTTAAAACGTGACTCTTGAAACTCAATGATTTGGACCTTGAGGGCTTGGGGGAACCTTGGGAGGACTCCTTGGAAGGTAAGGAGACCAGAACTTCGTTGGGGGAGAGTTGGGAGTGAAAACTAAAGGAGGAAAGGGTGGGTATTTATAGGGAAAGTGAGGGGACAAAGCATTAATGGCCAAGGGACACCTCACTAGTGGTTTTGGAAAAACCATGGGCTTTCCCATGGTATTTGCCCATGGTATTGTCCACTTGGGACACCTCATACCTTATCATACTATTCATAATTCGACCATATTGAATATATACTTAATACATCATTTAATGATGTCATTAAACACCCGTAACTTAAAAACTATATTTTTACTATTCATCGAAAATTCAACTTTCTCAGAATAATCCCAAAATTTCACCTTAACCAAATATCGATGCTCTAAATACATTTATGAACTCCATTTTATAAAAATAATTTTCTAAATAATTTTAATTTAATTTTTAAATAAAAACACTATTCATCAAAAATTCGTTTCTTTCAGAAAAATCCCCAAAAATTACCATAACATAATATCGATGCTCTGAGTTCAAAAATAAAGTCATTTTTATAAAAATAATTTTCTAATTATTTTTAATTAAATTTTTAATTAAAAAACACTATACCTGAAAAAAAAAATAATACTTGATTAATCATTTATGAAACCGTTATTTACCCATTTTATTGAATCAAATTACTTAATCTAGGTGTCTAAATTATATTAAAACTTTCATTGAGTGAAAATACTAATCCATTTGGTCACATTACTAATCCTAATCATAAAATCACTATTCATAATTTACTATTCATCAAAAATCAAGTTGATCTTATTAGAATCCAAATTTTGTTCTGAACATAATTGTAGAAGACCATTTTTTGAAAATCATTACACATTTTTAATTATTTAAGGTTTACATAATAATTTTTAAAATAACCTTTTTCTAAAATTCATCAAAAACATGCATACTATATTTATCCGGTCATTTGAAAATTCATAACTTCATCATAAGAAAAAATCCCAATTTTTATTTAAAACAAATGATTACACAAGGTAGTCATGGTCTCCTTACATAGCCTCTTATCACACCAGCATAGGACCTAAGTGTAAGGTGTGCTAAGGTGAGAGAGTCCGAGGGAGGCCCGGCTAACATTGCCCGAGTAGTAATTTCAATCAGTTTGAACTTCTCGCGAAGGCGATTCCGTTCTAGCTTCACATGATGAAGTTCGGCTTGGGTTTGGTCCAGAGCAAAGCCCAATGGTGCTACCTCCTTCCCAAGTTCTGTTAGATGGGCTTCGATCGGTCCGAGACTACTAAGTGAGACCATCGAATCTTCTTTCTATAATAATTAACCAAGATTACTTGTATTTAGAGACAATAATCAAAACATTTTGTTCACAGCGGTCATATTGACTGATGGTCATATAACAGTCAGAACCCAATGGTCTCATTTTAATTATAATCATGTTTATCAAATAAAAATTTTTTTTGAGTATAAAAAAAAATAAATTAACACATGAAATTAGGAAACAAGATTTATTAAAAATTTCGAGCCGTTACAATCTTCCCCCCTTAAGAAATTGCGTCCTCACAATTTTAAAAAATTGGGTTTTGAAATTTTATTGAAAGTCCCACATCGGAAAAAGATTCTGTGACACCATTACTTTAAAATAAAGAAAAGTAAGTACAAAGGCCACCCGAGTTTACTCATACTAGGATTCCATGTAGGAAACATGGACATGGAGGAGAAAACAAAGGGTCACGTCCTAAAGGAGAGTGATAGAAAACATGATTAGGAGGAAGTTAACCACTATAAAATCCCAAAATTATGATGTGTGCATGCGGTCTTTGATTACCTAGTAGGAAACGTAAACCAACAACGTTTTTGTTTTACGTTCCTTTTCATAACTTTGAGGAATTCATTTACAACATAGAACAAAAACATAAGGAAATATATCTACCTTCATGTAGAGTTTCATCCTTTAATAAGTTTCTACCCAAAACTAATTTTTTCTCTAAACAATGAGCATTCAAAACTACTTGGTCTCATCAAAACACAAGAATCTTCTTCTAGAGAATCACATAATCCACAAAAGATTAACTATCTATTTTCTTTATCTTTAAAAATTATCCCAAAAACCGAAAGGGTAAGGTAAAACAACTCTTCAAAAAGAAAGAATCCCATAGGAATGGAAACTACTTTTAAATCTTCAAAGTTCCATGGTACTACCCAAAGTTCATCATAGTCCATTCCATAAATAACGGTCCTTAAAATTCCTCAAAATAAACCAAACTAAGATTGAAACCCAAATACAAGAAGGATTTGATAACATAGTCTTCCAAAATAAACTTCATTGTTCATCTCCAAACAACATCAACCACTCCTAACATCTTATAACAAAAGTATCTAACCTAAACATATTTAACCCAAGATAGGTTAATCATTCCCATAAGTAACCTAAATTAATATAAGTCCACCTTAAATTCATCGATTCTTCAAATATAATTCAACCTTACTCCTCAATGAAAATACCGTTGTAATCTATTTACCTCGATCATATAGGGTACCCAAAATAGTGAACGTCTTCCAAAATAAAAATCATATTCTAATCCCCTAATCATCTCTGTAATATTAATACGGCAATCGTAGAATTTCATATCACATTGGTTGTTGAGAAATGTTCTTCCATTTCCCTCCATTAAATAAGAAAAGAAACTATAATTAGGGGCTTAAATACTTAGCCAATAATCAGGAAAAGAAACTTAAATCATATAAGGATAACTTGTAGTTGAAAAGTATACCCTAACTTGTGCTCCCCTAGATTCCCATCTAGGTTATCCATGATCATATATTCTTATGTGAATCTTCATTTTATTTTATCTTTGTTCCTTTAACAATGGTTCATACTAAGCTTATGAATTTACCAAAGCATATCCCCCGGGAGTGTCGTAACCAAGAGTGCAGCAAGGCCCGTTGTCGTGTACCAGTTCCCATTTGAGTCTAGCTCAAAGCGGTGTTTTCGAGTTTTACCCCTATGTACATCTGTGCCAGAGCCACCTCTACCTGCTCGTATCCAGACAGGGATGTATTTTCTTGGCAACCCCTTACTCAATACTCACCAAAATACCAGGAAGATTTCCTATATATTAACTTTTCTATAGGATTCTTCCTAAAGTTTTCATATCCTAATTTCCACAAATAACTAAACCGTCCTTTGATACCAACTATAGCATCCCACCTTTTTATCACATAAACTTTCATTACATTTTACAAAACCGAGGATCTTTAAGGTTTAGTGTCTTGGAAACCAGGAACATAAAACATGAAAAAAAAACATTCTTCTTAAACACTTGAAAGGCTTATCCTTATGTTCATCCTAGGTTCATTACTGCATCTCAAAACCTGGGGACATACATCAAAGGAAAGGGTGTGCCGAAGTCCCAGTAAGGAAAACAAGAGAAATATTTTACATGTGAACTTGAGATACTTCAATAAGGTCATGAAAAGAACTTTAAGGCATGAGAAAGAAATCATGAGATATATCATAATAAAAGTAACATTTTTCATAACTTGAAGATGTGGCTACATCATTTAACATAGACAATCATGAACATATCACCAAGGTCCATCCCCAAGGTGTCATTTGAAAATTACCAAGGTTATTCACCAAGGTATCGTGAAAATTGTAATCTCTAGTGGTTACATCATTACCCAATGCATTGGAGCACAATCAGGGCGCACCCTTAATTTTGCCTTTATTATCATGTGAGCCACATATATCATCATCAAACATTTCATAAATAAATCATATAGCATAAAATAAATGGGTTTCATTTCATAATCACAACGTTTTAAAAACTGCTTTAAAGACATGATCTTTACGTCACTTTAAAACCCACTGAAAAGGAAGGTGGGTCTCATGTATGTAAATCCCAGAATTTAAAATAGAACATTTTGGTATATATGTGAATAACCCTTTAGAAGAAAGATCTTTGAGTATTCACTTAATAATATAAAATAACTTTAGAAAAAGAGAGAGACATTTTGAGACGGAAATTCTGCAGCATAACAGCTATGTTACGAGGTTTTAGAAGACATTAAAAAGAGAGGGAAAATGGGTCCAACATTCATAAATGACCCCTAATACAGTAAATGGACAGAATAAGAAGGATGCATGATCATGGTAATGAAATTTCAAGGACATACAATTTGAAATGAAAAACATGGAAGGAAGACAAAAATTAGATTTCTCTTATGAAAGTTCGGCAGCCTAACGGCGTTACTTAAACTTCAAAAAAAATGATTTGAAAAGATCAAATAGGGTCTCTCATCATGTGAACATAAGAGTTCAGTATGGTAGATATAGAGATAATTCCCCAACATAATTATAAAGGAACTTGAAAGACTTTACATGAAAGTAGAACTTTGAAAAGAATGAGAAGGCTGAAAGAATCCCCTAAAAAATTCGGCAGCCTAACGACGCCACTTAAAACTTCAAAATACTGAATTGAAGAGATCAAATAGGGTATCTCATCATATGAACATAAGACTCCAGTATGATAGATATATAGATCATACCCCAACATAACAAAAAGGAACTTGATAGAATTGACATGAAAGTAGAACTTCAAAACGAGAATGGTGAAGAACCACTTAAAAATTCGGCAGCCTAACGGCGCCACTTAAAACTTCAAAATACTGAATTGAAGAGATAAAATGGGGTCTATCATCATATGATCAAAAAAGATCAGTATGGAAAATTTAGAGATCATACCCCAACATAATAAAAAAGGAACTTGAAATACTTTACATGAAAATAGATTTTGAAAAATAAGAAGGGAGAGAGAATCCGTTACAAAAATGTCGGCAGCCTAACGGCGCCACTTAAAACTTCATAAAACGAAATAATGAGAGTAAGAGTGGATCTATCATTATATGAACATAAAAAGTACAGTAATAGGAGTATAAAAGAACATCCTCCAACATAAGAACATTAACCATAAAATGAATGACATAAAAGAGATCACTTGAAAAGAAAGAGAGGGGTCGGATCCCTTACCTTAAAACGTGACTCTTGAAACTCAAGGATTTGGACCTTGAGGGCTTGGGGGCACCTTGGGAGGACTCCTTGGAAGGTAAGGATACCAGAACTTTGTTGGGGGGGATTTGGGAGTGAAAACTAAAGGAGGAAAGGGTGGGTATTTATAGGGAAAGGGAGGGGACAAGGCATTAATGGCCAAGGGACACCTCACTAGTGGTTTTGGCAAAACCATGGGCTTGCCCATGGTATTTTCCCATGGTATTGGCCACTTGGGACATTCATACCTTATCATAATATTCATAATTCGACCATATTGAATATATACATAATACATCATTTAATGATGTCATTAAACACCCATAACTTAAAAACTATATTTTTACTATTCATCGAAAATTCAACTTTCTCGGAATAATCCCAAAATTTCACCTTAACCAAATATCGATGCTCTAAATAAATTTATGAACTCCATTTTATAAAAATAATTTTCTAAATAATTTTAATTTAATTTTTAAATAAAAACACTATTCATCGAAAATTCGTTTTTTTCAGAAAAATCCCCAAAAATTACCATAACATAATATCGATGCTCTGAGTTCAAAAATAAAGTCATTTTTATAAAAATAATTTTCTAATTATTTTTAATTAATTTTTTTATTTAAAAACACTATTCACATGAAAAAAACTAATACTTGATTAATCATTTATGAAACCGTTATTTACCCATTTTATTGAATCACATTACTTAATCTAGGTGTCTAAATTATATTAAAACTTTCATTGAGTGAAAATACTAATCCATTTGGTCACATTACTAATCCTAATCATAAAATCACTATTCATAATTTACTATTCATCAAAAATCAAGTTGATCTTATTAGACTCCAAATTTTGTACTGAACATAATTGTAGAAGACCATTTTTTGAAAATCATTACACATTTTTAATTATTTAAGGTTTACATAATCATTTTTAAAATAACCTTTTTCTAAAATTCATCAAAAATATGCATACTATATTTATCCGGTCATTTGAAAATTCATAACTTCATCATAAGAAAAAATCCCAATTTTTATTTAAAACAAAGGATTACACAAGGTAGTTACGGTCTCCTTACATAGCCTCTTATCACACCAGTATAGGACCTAAGTGTAAGGTGTTCTAAGGTGAGAGAGTCCGAGGGAGGCTCGACCAACATTGCCCGAGTAGTAATTTCAATCATTTTGAACTTCTCTTGAAGGCGATTCCGTTCTAGCTTCACATGATGATGTTCGGCTTGGGTTTGGTCCAGAGCAAAGCCCAATGGTGCTACCTCCTTCCCAAGTTCTGTTAGATGGGCTTCGATCGGTCCAAGACTACTAGCTGAGACCATCGAATCTTCTTTCTGTAATAATTAACCAAGATTACTTGTATTTAGAGACAATAATCAAAACATTTTGTTCACAGCGGTCATATTGACCGATGGTCGTATAACAGTCAGAACCCAATGGTCTCATTTTAATTATAATCATGTTTATCAAAGAAAACATTTTTGTTGAGTATAAAAATAAAATAAAATAACACATGAAATTAGGAAACAAGATTTATTCAAAATTTCGGGCCGTTACACATGCTTCATCAATCCTGCTTCATCCAATGTCTGGAAGAACAGGGTTCGCGTGATCGGAGGAGGCGGAGGGACATCCCACAACATGTTTTATAGAATATATATGTTTCTATCTATTGGAATCTCTCTTTGATGATACTCCCCTTCCACCCTTCCCAGCATTTCCAAGAAAGCCTCAGGCGATGCTGGGGAAGGGGAATCTGGATGGCCTTCATGTAATACCAACCAAAACATCATTATCGGGTCATCTTTGTGAACTTTTTCTTATTTAATAATTATTTTTTTGGTCCTCACTTTCGGGTGAATATCCTCCGACCGTGGTGGTCAAGAGGAATTGATATCAGATTATGATGACCCTTTATCTCCCTAAAAACCCTTTCTCATTTCATGGGGAAGTTCCATTATCATGTAGAGTGGGGTGGGGAATAGTGGGGAGGGGGATTTAAATAAACACTTTTCCCTGAATTTCTATGGCGACACGTGCTAATAGATAAAGTAATTCAAGTAAAAAATCAAGAAAACAAAAATTCACCATATTGAAAAAAATCATGATTTAGCAGATTTTATTCGTTGTATAGATATTTTGGAAGTAAAACCAACATATACTTATTGATATTGCATTTGATAATTGGTAGAAAAACTAGAAGTTCATATAGGGAGTAAACTATAAAATTGGAGATTAAGTATAAATGTTTACAGTGAAGATTAGTTCAAAGATAAAATTTCACTGCCACAAATCGACGCATATGCAGTGCCTAATTTTATCTGTACTAAATAGAAATTGATGATAGAAGGGATATATTTTCCAATTCTAGATAAAATCATTCATAAATTTAACATTAATGATTGTTTTCTTTAGGTATTACAGGTGTTGGGGAAGTGGGACAGCAATTGGTTTGGCATGGGATATATTGTAGTCCAATTTATGGTGGTTGGGTGGTGGTAATTGTGGCACAATGAGTGGGAAGTTGTGATGGATATGTCGTAGTATGTGACATGGTTATGGGGAGTTGTTTGGGTGGTTGTGTTGCTAGTGTGTTTATAGTTTCCCATTTGACATGTAACATATTTGAATTGTAGATTTAGTAATTTGACATGGGTTGTAAATGAATTATAAATGGGTTAATTATAGACTAATATTCCTAAATTGGATGGTTAATGACTGGGAATGAGTATAGATAGTGTATAGAGATTGGTTTTTCATTATATGTGGAAATTTATGGTATATTGAGCTTAATGTTTATGGAAATTATAAATTATTATATAGGGTAACAAGGATTATAAAGGCATAATACAAATGATACGTGGGGCTTTTTTTCTTGGTGAGTGCGGCTGGTTCAATGGTTTAGTGATGAAAGTGATTGTTGCTATATGGGGGTGGCGATAAAGAGGTTGTAGTGTAGTGGAAGTGTTGGTTAGTGTGAAACCATAAGATGATCTTGTGTTTGAATATTATAATTTTATTTTTTGTGGTTTCTATATGCACCTCACCCAAGTTGACTAATTCATATCAATATACAAATGTTTCACAAGGGGAGGGTGTTTTCCCCAACATATAGGTTGGCGATGTGTGGACGGATGGATTCACCCTTATCCCATCTCTCCCTTCGAGTGTTGTATCAAGTGTTTGTACCTAGTTGGTGTCATGTTCCAATTGGCGGTGTTATAGTTGGTGGAGATTCCTAGTAATGAGGAGACGTGATATGTGGTTGGGGTCGTGTATAGTTATATGAGTTCACAATGTTGATTTATTTCATGTTCATGATACCCAAACACCCTAGTTATGAGTTTGTCATAGGAGATGTGACATTCATATGACATGATACAATATGTTTTTTATTTACACTAGTATGAGATTCTAGACCTAGTGAGAGTTTGGGACTGGTAGGGTTGTGGTTCAGTCCACATCAAAATTAGCTTGGATTTATGATGATGAATATAAAAGGGATGTGATCATATGATGTTTGATTTTGGGGTGTGAGAGAAGAAAACCAATAGAGAATTTCTTCCAAGGAACCTTTGAAATGCATTCATCTTGGTATTATTTATTTGTATGCAATATTTAGAAAGAAAGACTTGGTGAGGTTGGGGGACTAGTGACTTATCAGGTTCTCATTGGTTTTATTATTTATTCATTGGGGTATCAGTTTTCTCTTTCCACATTTACACAAGAGATATTGGTTATGATCATACTAAGTATATAGGTTTTACTCTCCCATATATGTTTAAATCTATTTTAATGTTTTTTGAGGATTAATTTAGTGATCGAGATGGGTGCTACTAGTTTGGTGTGTGGAGTTACTGAGTCATTGTTTTAATAGGATTTTTACTTGGTACTCTTTTATTTTCAGGGATTTATATTTGTATGAAATTCTCATACACATGGGTTATTGTAGGATATTGGTTTATTTATATTGTATGGTTTTGTATGGTGTTTTTTTCTTAGAGTCCTAGGTTTTGAGGTTAATGCCTCTATTTCCCTTGAAGAATATGTTCTGGTCCGGAATCATTATTTCCGTACAGTTTACAATGGGTTTGTTCACAGAACCGGAAACACCAAGAAGTTCTCTATCCACGGGGACTTGCTTTCCAAAGGAAGGTGCTCATCGGGAGGACTGTATGATGATGCTTGAAAAATCACATCGGTTGAGAGGATGGGATGCTGGTCTCATCACACCCTTTTTAGGAAAATTATTGCCTACTATGAGACTCTCTTTTTGATTTAAGTCGAATCCATTATTAATTCCCATGTATCATGTCGGTCGATATTGAATTAAAAACCAATTATTAGCATGTATGGAACTTATAATCATTTTTATGTATCTAAGGTTATTCATCAATGGAGATATTTGTATGTATCTAAGGTTATACATAATTGATATCCCCTTATATACAAGTTAGAGATTCTTTAGTTATGATGATGTTGGCTTTCTAGCCATGTAGTGGGTAACTCTTGAGTGTATCATCATCTAGGGAAATGGTTGTTGCTTCGATGTTGGGATCAATCCGATATGATGGGCTTCCTACATATCCTTGTGAAAGGAATCAGAACTAATGTAGTTTGATGTTTATTAATGGGGAACATCATACCTTTTAAGGTTATGTGATAAGGACCTAACTGTATAGTTTAACATCATGTGGAAAGGAAATCTCGGCGGAAGATTCCTAGTCAATTTTTGGTGTGGGACTAATGCCAAAGTGGAATGGGGAACCTAGAAGGAAGATAGATTCCCCATTTGAAATAGACTCTATTGGGAATGTGGCCCATATAGAACAATACTGATTTTAGATTATCGAATTTGGACCTCAGGGAGGCTTCCTAGATATCCAACATGGATGGGAAAAAATCCCACAAAGTTTGTTTGGTATCATAAGGGATTATAACCCTTTGAAAGGATTATTTGGGGGATTATTCTGAAAAATTATTCCCTAAAAAGAGACCATGAGGGATGTCTAATATTATTGTGGTTTGGAGTATTTTTTCAGGGATTACTCCTAAAGAGGATCTTTGATTAATTGATATATGATCGGTGCTTACTCTTGAGGAGGATGCCCATTGATCTCAAGACCTAATTCGGTGTCACACATATCCTGATCATAATAGGAATTAGTGTTCTCATAGTTCAATTAGTCTTGCATGGGTTGGGTAGATTTAATGATCATCATTATCTTCTAATCCCACATGAGTCAAGCTTGGTGTGAGAGACAAGAAGAAGAGAATGATCGGATGAACCATAGAATCTTCTCTTGAGGATGCCCATATCATTTCCCCAAGGCTGACATCCTTGTGTGAATGTGGATGAATACATTCTTAGAACTAGTAGGAGAGGGTCCAACATTCATGCACCCTATTATTTTACGCATTGCAGAAAATCAAGGCACTTCTGGCACATTTTTGCCCACATTAGATAAGGGTGAGTATAGTTGTTGGGGTTACATAATTAATCCCAATATCGATGCAAAGATTCACTTGGACAGCTTCCTTGCTATGTGTCTAATTATTTAGTATCTCCTATTATATGAATCCAGTGGCGGTTTGAGGCCAGTGAATTTCATTATCATGTACAAATTAGCATAGGGGAAGTACATGGGGTTGGATGCCCCTATTCTATAAAGAATTTATCATTTTATGGTTCATGTGTATAATGGGAAGGCCCCTTTTAGGGTTTTTGAGTTTTTTCAACTATTGTGAGGATGGTTTGCAGCACATTTCAGTTCATATGTCATGTTTATCCCCAATAAAATCCTTGATAGTAAATTCCACCCATTTGTTCTGAAATTATTTGGGATTCAAACTCTAAACCTGAATCATGATGATGTGATAAGGGAACTGAATATATATATGGAAACTTTAATTTATTTATTTATTGTAACCCACCAACCAAAACGTGTACCAATGACGGTAAGGATAATAATTACTATCTGAGGTCACACATGATAGCATTCAAGAGCAGTGTATTGTTAGCCCGTATTGACATGGAGATTATCTGAGAGGATTATGGTCCTTATTGATTTCATTTCCAGTTTAAAAGTATTCAATATTCGAGAATCTTCCCCCCTATGAATGTTTGGAATGAGAAGAATCTAATGGTAGTCCGACAGTTATGGATCCTGATGGCTTTGTAGATATCCAAAATGTCAATCATGTTGCCCCCATCGGAGGCGTCAATTGGGTTGGAGGACAGATATACCAAGGTGTGGATCTCTTCATACCCTTATGGGGTATTGAAAAAATGAATTTATCAATTGGAGGCCACTATTACTGTTCTACATGTTATGAGCAGTAATAGGATCAATCCAAAGATGATGTGGAGGTTTCGTGGCCTTTGATATATTCTCAAACAATGAACACCAAGCATGTTAGGGTTAAAAAGAAAACACCTTCGGTGTCAAGGTAGTACAGTCATCGCCATTATGAGGAGGATTCTATCTCATCCCCTTATTCCTTATAAAGATAAAGGATGCCTAAAAAGGCTTCCAAATTGAAGGTTTTTGAGGCTTCTTTAGATCCATCCATACTGGAGTCGAACTATGTGGGACCCTTAGAGATCAAACTTTGGGAGAGCATCACTCGTCATGTTAGAGATGCATGTGATATCTCTAGGCCGGCATACAAATCCTAGAGTTGGGAAATATCAAATAACCCTCTTATATCCATCCTTATAATAATTTTTCTAAGGAAACAAAGAATTTTCTAAAGCTGGAGGCTTTGATATACACAACTGATGATCAAGTCCTAACCTCAATGAGAGTGTTTGATATGATGGACCGAGCAATACATGAAGGGGTAAAGGTTCATCCCAGGGAAGAATGGGACATTTACAAAAACCCAACTGATGTATTTACCTTTTCTTATTTCTCTTTCATACTCTTTCACACACTATCATTAATCATGAGGGGATTTCATTTTTTAGTTTGAAAGAGAAGAAGAAGTATGAGGACAACATGGAGAGGCAATGATAAAGGTTCCCACATCAACAAAGTATGGGACTATGGGTGCCCCTATTAAGGCACTAGATGAGGCCCTTGAGTACTCAGAGCTATCCCTAGGTCAAAGGCTCATGATAGTGTTTATGGAAGCATGAACTTCTCAGCCGTTACCTTGGGTATATGTTTCTAAGAAGAGTGGTAAAGGATCTTTGTTATCTCGTGAGAGTTTTAGAAAGATAGAATTAAATTTGGACCAATTCATGCACCATAGTAAGTCTTTATGTTATCTGATTTCATCTAGATACATTCTTTGACCATGCTCATCTTTTGTAGGATCTGTGTCACTTTCTTCTTTTAAGGGGTCTGGTACCAGTCCGTTGAGGATTGAGGAGGATGCTCTGGGGGTGGTACAAATTAATACTAATGAATCTATCATTCTAAATAAATAATCCTCTAAATATGTGACTACATATGCCCACACTTCTGAAGAAAAGAAATAAGGCCACCATAATGCCATATGCACTCCATTTGGACATCATGTGTTGTTTCTAACTCTTCCCTCTTCATTATATTTGATATCTTTCTCCCATACTAGAGGACCAATTAGTAGTAAATATTGATCCTATAATCACCATAAAAGGGGTTGATAAGGATCTTAGATGGTCTGTAGACGTCGTTGAATATGACCCTGAATCTATAGGAGATGACAATGCTATGCTTTCGGAGCAGTCAGCAGAGGGGATTGTTGGTGGATCCAATTCGAGTTTCTAGTAACATGCTTTGGGTATCCCTATTAGTGAAGATATTGTGAGACTTAAATCTTTGTATCATGAACTATTGGACTTAATTAATCCATACCATGACATTACAGGTTCCATTAATGAGTTCTGATATTTCCATAAGAAATTGGATGGATGTAAATTTTATAATTTTTGCACTTTTCAAACATAGTTTATTTTCTTTCACATGATATTTCACATCGGAGCACAACTTCTACAGCTTTTTCTCTAGAGAATATTTCAATTCACTTCAAGAATAGGTTATTTAATTCCAACCTAATCCTAATATATAAGGAACAATAGATGAGAATATCTATGTGGTGGATTCTAGGGGGTCTTTGATTTCGGCTACTGAGTAGACTCAAGAGGATACACCTTCTCAGGAGTTCAGAACCCCGAGAATTAAAGAATTTGGTGCTAGATAGGTACTGATTCTGATAGTTGATCCAATAATGGGTGAGTTTAATCAACTATTTTGGTAGTTTTACAACATCCTCCACTTTTCTATCATTTGATGTTAACGAAAAGCGGCATGTGTTCTTTAGTGTCGTCAACATCGATAACTAGTCTTGAGAAGGGGGGTTATATGACATCACTAAAAAATATTGGTAGGTTTGGATAGAAATAATTTGGAGGAAGCATAAAAAGGTGGATTTTTTAGTGCACTGGTCCGGGATTATGTCTCTCCCTCTGAAAGTGGATCTAAGTCTGATCTAGAGATGCAGGAACCTTTTTTCCCTACACATCTTCTCATCTGGTGAGATATTTGGAAGGTATTCGGTGATAAGCCTCTTGAATACATTCCATCATGACTTATTTGACTTCCATTCAATATTTCCATGTATTTATATGGAGGATTTAATTACTAAAAGGTCCATAACATGGTGATGGTGACCATCTAAAAAAGGGAAGAGAAACGAAGGTTGCAGTAGGTCGAGGCATAACAGGCTGGCCAGTTTGAGGAACATAGTGATGCTGCAATCCAAGCTAATTCTATCCATTACAAGGAGGTGGAGGAGTATTAAAATCACCTAAATTGAAATCCTATCCAAATAATTCACCTTGAAGAATAAATAAATATTCCACAAGAAGAGTTAGTCCAACTTCATCGATCCTTGGAAGGGGCTTCAGCATAGAGGAGAGATGTTGTCAATACCAAGTAGGAGGAGCTTTGTAAATCTGAGCAAGCTGTTGTTGTGAAAATGGATAAGAACTAGGAAGATACACTAGTTGATCGAGTTTTATCTCAATTTCTCATATCTATATTGATGGAAAACGGTAAAATTTGGTAGTGAGGATCTGATATGTGGAAGTTCCTTTACATTTTGAAACATAAATGAAATGGATTTTTTTCTCCCAATAACTTTTATATTAATCCTTATTTTCTTCCTTTGATCATGAAATATCCTCAAATCTAACTTTCATAAATATATGACTCATTATATCACTAGTTGTAACCGCATCAATCATGATGGAGAAAACACTCTAAATTTTTTCTAATCCATAATGAATAGCGAGTGTAGTTCAACTGTTTCTAAGGTCTTATGGAAAACATTATGAACTTTGTGTATTTTGTGTCATCGCTTTAATTTTCTCCAAATTCTAATATAGAGGATACTTATTAGGATAGACTTATATTTTTATTAGACCACCATTTTTGGGTTCTCAGTCTATCCAATTTTGTGCCTTTTGTCATTTTATCGCATGATATTTTGCATAAATAATCCAGTGTGTAGGTTTAGTGAGATGAGAGTTAACTTTTTTCCATAGTTTCCCTTGAGATTTTTCAATTGGGTGAGTTATACATCTCTTTTCCTAAGTAGTTTAATGTCATGAATGTTATACTTATATGGCTAGTTTTTTAGGATGAATAGCTATGACCATACTGTTTGAAATAATGATCCAAACAGGGCTTGGGGGCCAAGAATGTTCTGAAATTATTTAGATCTCAAATGGGTAATCTCAAGTCACAATTTTTTTTATCCCAAATAAAAAAAATAATATTTAGAAACAGATGAATACTCTCTTGAGGATGAAGTTAACACTGGTTGAGAAACCCATTTTGTGTAATATTTTATGTTAGGCCAACTAGGGAATGTACTTCATAGTCATTAACAAAATCCTTTGGATGATAAGCCCTGAAATTTATGAGTAACTTATGAAAATCCAACTATGGCATGTTACATCATAGTCAGAAAAAGAAGTTCTCAACAATTATGACATTCCATTAAAGATAGTTGGGGTTTAAGATTTAGATTTATCAAGACCATGATGGGTGGTTTTATCGAAAGGAAGGTTTCTAAGAATGAATGGAATATCTTTACTAGAATTGTCCATGAATGTTAAACCACTCCTAAAAAACCTTACTTCAAGGGAGGGAGGGTACATTTCATTATATGGGCAATGTTAGGGGGTGGTCCCTTTCCAAAAAAGGTAAAAGTATCATGTAGTTTAATGTCATGTGATTGGGACATTGACCGCGTAGTTTAGCATCATACTGTGAGGATGTTATGCTATGCTGTTTAAATTTATGTGGTAGGGACATCTTGCCATGCAATTTAAATTCATGCATCAAGAACATCATTCTATGCATCTTAAAGTCATGTAGCAAGGACCTTAGGGGATATAATTTATAGTCTTTAGCTTTTATCATATGGTTAATGGTTCTCCCATTCTTGGTGACTCTATTGAAAATGTGACACCATATTCCAGTGTAATAGGATAATGTTTTAAGATATAACCTAGGGATCTCTGGATCTATAGAGTGATATAGAAAAAGAGATTATGGAGTTATAGTAGGTATCTTCCGAGGATAAAGTTACTACTGACCGAAAAAACCCATTTTGTATATTGTTTTATGCAAGGCCAACTAGGGAATGTACTGCATAGTAAAATAGTTTCATCCTATGGTTGAAAAAACCGTTTTGTGGGATATTTTATACAAATCCAACTAGGGAATATTATATCATAGTCATACAAATAAGTCCTCAAGAATTCTGACATTCTCTCTCTAAAATCCAATGGAAGTTTGAGAATATTTTGATTACCACATGCACAGAGTTTGGTTTGTGAGAGAAAAGTATCTGAATATGGAAGGGGAATTTCAAGTCAGTTTTTTTCAAAGAATGGGGAAAATAGGTTCACTAAGTTGGTATGACCCAAGCACAAAAAGCACGGTGCTTGTAGTTTTATGTTGTATGACTATCAACATAATATTTTGGGGACAACAGTTGATATGTGGCCAAATGGGCCAAGTTTATTCCAGTGTAATTTGAACACATGAAGGAGGTGATTATAAACCATGGTCTTAGGGATTTCAGATTATGAGAGAGGACATGGGAAAAACATGCAAGGGGTGACTGCTGATGTTGAATCATTGGTTCCAACATATTTTCCATCAAATCTTACAGGGGAAGAAGAGGCTTCTCCCAGGGGTGAAGTTACCTCTATATGACCAACCCATTTTATGGGTTGTTTTATACAAGGTCAACTATGGCATGTAATGCATAGTACAACCGTGGAATCCTTTGGTAGACCAACCCATTTTGTGGGTTGTTTTATGCAATGACAACTGGGGAATATTACATCATAGTCATGAAAAAGATCTCTCAGGTATCATACATTCTTTCTATAGAAGTCAATGAATGAATATGAATATATGAAAATGTTCAATATTAGGAGTATGACTTGTGGGAGGGATATTTCTAAGAATAATAGAACATTTGGACCACTATTGTCCATGAATTGTATGTCTTTAATATATCTGACTCATATATAGAAGGGGGCATCTTTGTTTCCTTGGCGACCCTCCTAATGAGGGGACCCAAATTAGGAGCTCCTATATATATGTTTGTTTGTACATAGGAGAGAGAATTTTTCTTCACACCATGGATGGGAATAGGATATGAGGCCTAGGCATCACTACATATCTTTTTGGGATAATAATCAAGCCACATGTAGTTCTAATGTGAAGATCCCCCACATTGATTGAATTTATATGGAAAAAATGGGGTTTTTCCATGGTTGGACCCAAGATTGGAGATTTGGGTGTCATTATATATCTTCTAAAATAATAATCAAGCCACACATAGTTCTCGAGGAGATCATGTAGTTTATTTTCATGTGACGAGGACATCTAGTGTGTCATTTAAGGTCTTTTATCCAAGGCTATAGTAACCCCCATTGTAAATTTATTTGCCTTAATCGTGTGGGGAACTCCTTTACCAAATTCATAAGCCTACATGAGCTATGCTCAGAGTGAGAAATAAGGATTTTTAAAAGGATTATTCTACATCACAAGAGTATCAAAAGTTAATAATAGGGAAATTGACACTCTATAGTGTCTATTCTAGGAGGTATGATCTAAGCGTCTCTATATATCTCATTGAGATGAGAATAAATCCATGTGTATTTATGGAAATCCATTCAGTTTAAATTCATGTGGTAAGGATGAATATGAACTAACGTGAAAGGACAAAAATGTTTCAGTTGGGCCAGGTTATAGGACCAGGGCATTGCTACAAATTTTGATGGGGAATGAATCAAGTGACACGTAGATCTTGGGAAAATTCCCTATGAAAGTTTGAATTCATATAGAGGGGGTAAAGGGGATTCTTTTAAATTTAGAATGGACCTAATATTGGAGATCTAGGTGTCACTATGTATATTTTTGAAGCATGAATAATTCCACACATAGTTCTTGAAAATATTCCCTATGTAGGTCTAGTCCATACACAAGGAGTGTGGGTTTTTTTATTGTTGATGGACCTAATATTGGAGATATGTGTGTAATTATGTATCTTTCTGAAGCATGAATCAAGACACCCATAGTCCTTGAAGATGGTTCTCAACACCAACTAGGTTTCAAAAAGTTGAAGGGGGTTTTAAATATTTTCTAGATTAATGGTTGTGCCCAAAATATTAGGTCTAGGTATCACCACACATCTTGTCGTAATGAGAATCAATCCATATATTTTGGAAAAAGGATTCCTATATATATCTAGTTCATACATAGGGAAAAGGGGGATTATATTATTTTCAATATGGTTGGGCATGAGGATGTAAATATAGGTGTCACTACGTATCCTATTAGAAATTAGAATCAATCCACACATAGTTCATGGATAGATCACGTAGTTTATCATCCAATTACAAGGATGTTGGTCATGAAATTTATCATCATGTTGTAAGGACATGAAAAATTTGGGGCTTATACCTATAAAGGAGGCCCAAATGACATTATAGAGTGGAGATGATATAAGTGGGGATTATGCATAGGATCTTCCTTTCTTTTATTCCTCGAGTCTAACCAAGAGGACATCTCAACCCAGTGAGGGGTCAAAGGATTTTATTGGGACCTATACATGATATGAAGGTCCATTCATAAGGGATCTTGAGGGATATCTCAACACATGGTGCATCGGTGTTTTCTTAACGTTTAATGAAAAGAATGTTAACTGTGTAGTTTAATTTCATACAGTAAGGATGATGTGTGTCTTAAGTCATACGACTAGGACCATATATCAAGTGGTTTATTTTCATGCAACAAGGATGACGATGAAACACTGTTTAATTCCATGAATCATTGAGATATATGGTTCTATATAGTTTAAAATCTTATATCTATGATGAATGTGGTGCTATTATATGAAATATTTCTTCATGAACCTTGTATTGGTTGGAGTTGTAATGAGCTTTCATTCTATTTATTTCAAGGAATAAGATTTGTTAGAGTTAACATTATTTATGGAGTAAGGTCTCTCGCAATTTGGATCAAGCTTTAGATGATTATTTCATGGTATCATTAGTGTCCTAAAGAATAATACCAACTCTCCTTGGAGGAATGAATGGAGGCAGGTCTTCTTATTGAATGCTTTCACTATCCGATTCTAATAGAACTCCAAGTGGTGCAAGGTATTAAATCTATTTTCATCGAATCATTCCAATTCATATAGTTGTTTCTGTTATTTCTTATTTGTAGATAGCTAATCATAGATGGAAACACGATGTGATGGCAGCTAAACCTCAATGGATTGAACTACTTATGTTCTGTATACTAATGAGTATGGGGTCATCCATGTTGATGTATGAGTTATAGTTCAACAATAACATATGGCATGAAAGATATTTTCAGCCCATGAATTATTATCTTTATCCACCATCCTCTATAGTATGTTCTATAGGGTCTTTTTAATAGACTCTATTTGTCTATTTTCTACTGGATGATAGTGGGATGAATGGTTGGATCTGATATTGTATTCCTGATATAGCTTCTCTACCTCAATAGAATAGAAATGGGTGTCATTTTATATTAGTATTATATGAGGGACACAAAACATGGTAATGATGTTGTCTTTTATGAAGCTAGAAATTATTTTGGCCCTGATTTCTTTGATATGTATTGCCTCATTCCATTTAGAGAAGAAATTGGTAGTAGTAATGATGTACTTAAACTGCTTGTCTGTAGCTAGAGGATATGACCCTAATAAATCCATTCCCTATATAGAAAATGTCCAAGAGTATTTGGATATATATATATATAGAAACTTTGGGTGTTCATGTATGATGTTGGAATGTACCTAGTAGGAATGACACTTCTTAGTAAATTTTGAGAAGTCATGGGTCGTCAAAGGCCAGAAGCATCCAAGACTTCATATTTGATCAGAAAGCCTATATTCTAATTGGTGTGTATCATAGGATCTCACATGTACTTATTCCATGATAGTTGTGGTGTCTTATCCATCAATACATCTAAGAAGGAATCCCTTTAATCCTCATTGTATAGGACCTTTTGGTGATTTGAGACATTATAAATATCGAAATTGAACACTCATCACTAGATTTTTTCTTTCCCAATTATATTCAGTGGAAGTACTCTGCCTCAATGGTATTCTATGATGGGTTTCATACATCTCGTGGTAGGACCATATGGCTCTGGTATGGGGATAACATCACTAATCTCTTATGTTTTGACTCAGACAAAAGGTGATGCCATACAGCGATGGGAAATTCTAATGACTATTTCATCCCTATTTGGATCTACTTGGGTTGTGTCTGAATTTTCCAATACATTGTCTTGGGCATTCAATGATCATGGGATGTGAGTCAATGGTGGATCTAAGTATAATTCTACCATTAACCCTATGACATAATCACATAGGGGTATTAACATCTATTTTATAACTGTGTAATCCCCATTGATCTATTTCATTACCAATTCTGAATGACATTTCACCTCCTAGTGGTTCACTGGTATTTAAAGTAACAATTCCAGGCCTATAAAAAGTGCTAGATATTCCACCTCATTTTTTGTACAACCTTTTGATAATAGGAAGGAGTATGTAAACATTTCCTTCTTTGGGTAGATAAGCACAATCAATAACCCTGATTTTTGGAAATTATATTCTTCCGTTATCTTCCCTATTGGGCTCTTGGATTCACCATAAAATTACATTTCCCATGTTTGGGGTCCAACATGAATAGATAATATCTATTCATTGGGTAGTTCAGTATTTAATAGCATTTCTTATGCAGATGGGTGCTCGGTGAGGAAATATGACAAGGTTTGTCCTTTCACTTCTTTTTAAGTCACATACTGTATATCAAACTACTCTATAATTAATAGAAACCATGCCAGACATCATGTTATCATAATATGATTGAGGATAACATTGAGTGGATTATTTTGAGAAACCAAGTGGAACTCATCGCGATATAGATATTGCCTCAACTTCTGAACCATAATGATTAATTCCATGTAGATTTTCTTGATATCTAAATAAAAATTCTCAGTGTTGATCATGGTTTGAGTGAGATAATAAAGGATATTTTTATTCTCAACATCATTATTTTCCACAAAGAAGGTACCTAGTGATCATTCCAAGGCTATAACATAAAGAATTTATGGATTTCCCCCTACAAGTGGAATTAATACAGGTGTACTGAAGATATATTTCATGATGTTATCAAATGCTTCATAACAATCATCAGTCCACTGATATAGGGCCACCTTGTTCATCAGTTTAGTGAAGGGTAAACACTTTCTTACAAGGATAGCTATAAATAGTCATGTGTATGTTAGGTTTCCTTTAATTCCACTCAAATCATTCAAGTTTTGATGAGGTGACATGCAAAGGATAGATTTACTTTTCTCGGTATCATCATCGATGCCACTAGGGAATATAATAAAGATGATAAATTTCCCCATGGTTAACCCAAAAGAACATTTCAATGGATTTATCTTCAGGTTATGTTGTCGAAGCTTATTGAAGATAGTTTCAAGGTTGGCCTAGTGGATTGAAGTTTTCCAAGATTTTAACACCATATCCTAAATTTATAATTCAAAAAAACTCCCCTAAAAGGGTTTGAAAATGTGATGCATAACACGCTGGTATGTGGTGCTAATGTTCTTTAAGCCAAAGTGAAATACTTAATAGTAGAATACTCTTTGGGAGACCTAAAGGATATGTATTCCACTTATTATGGGACCATCTGAATTCAGTTGTACATAGAGTATCCATCCATGGAGGAGAGGTCCTGATAACTAGTCATTGCATCAATCAAGTATTCTGTGATTAGAACTAGGAATTCATCTTTAGGAAAATGTCGGATGAGATGTCTTAAATTGATGAAAACTCTAATTTTATGGTTCTTTTCCTTTACAGGGGAAATATTGGCTTGTCATGTTGAATACTTAGCCTATTGGATGAATTTTTCCTTTATGAGCTTTCCCACAGCAACCTTAATTTTAGAGGCGTGATTTTGTTGTGTCTTTATAACTGTATGTTTTTATCCCTGGTGATCTTCTAGAAAACCATGGTGATGGGTGGACACCTCAGGATTGAGGCCTGTAATTACACATCTAGGTGTTACTTCATAAAGAAATTATATACCTCATGTTATTCAAAATTCATGGCTACACTAATCAAAGTGGTTCATGTATCTTTTTTTGTACCTAGATTTATCTATCTGAGTTCATCCACAGTGGTGGAGTATCCTTATCAAAATTTCATAGGGGAATCCAGGAGGTCTCCCTCTTCTTATTCTTCCTCAGGATTTACTTATTTCTTCTCTAAATGGGAGGTAGGTGATGAATCAAGAATATCTGAGTTAGTGGAGGAATATTAATTTGTAAAACCAAAAAATGAATCGATCATTTTTGGTTCAATTAATGGTGTGAGGCCTTTTTAGGGATCCCAAGGGGATATTAGAGACTAAGAATGAGTATGTATTTCTTATCCCATTAATGAGAAATATTCTTCTAGCCTAACTAGTGAAATGGGGTTTTCTAAAGCTCGGGGGATGGAATAAATATATTTTCATCCATAACTTCATCACATTATGGAAGGTTGATGACTTCTCTTGTGTTGTTGAGTTCAGTTTCCAAGATTTACATTACATAAGATGAGGAATGTGTGCTTGAATTATGTCCCACACCTCTATATTGATTGATGGGTAGTACATAGTCCATACTGATATACTTGAAAGGGTTATACATGATCATCTCTAAGTCATTTTCTAAATTGATCTATGAAATATCTTCATCCATGGACCGCTTACCTACCTTGTGGTAGAACCCTGTGTCAATGTATTGTGACTCACAAGATTTGATTGGGGATTTCTCACAATGAAATGTACCAATATAACCACTGATACAATATTTTAGGCATTGGTGTTATGACAAAGGAATGGCCACATGTTGATGCGTCCAAGGTCTCCTAGGCAGAACACTGAAAGCTATATCCTACTAAAAGACCATGAATAATAAATTGGACACAGGAACCCCAAACTAAGTTCAAAGTGTGATCTCTCTAAGAGGCTTCTATTAATTCTTTCCATAACCCAATAACATCAAAGTGGAAGTAGAAAAGTGATATTTGTTGAGATCCAATTGTAGAAGTTTATGGAAATGAATGAGGTTGAATCCTAATCCATTTTTTGTAAAATTTTATGGATATCAATGTCATTTATCCTTCCGAATATATACAAGGTCATGATGTATCCTTCTATGACAACATTATAATCTTGGTCTATGAAATAGATGATCAAATGGAATTATCTAGGATCATTCTCTACATGATATACTTCAGTAGTAGTAACCTTTACTTCAAACTCTTGAGGGCTTGAAAATTCCTTAATGAGTGCTTATCGAAGATCTTTTGAAGGAGTCATCGCATCTAGGATTGAAAACATAGCTGGTATATGGGCTAGTAACTTCAAAAAATCATATATCTAACCCAGAGCTTTGTGTTTTTCTGAATGGGGATGTGCTTTCACATGTGCCTTGGGATCTGATATTTCGGACATATATGGACCATCCCTTGGAGTATGAGTTGAAAGTACTTCCACTCTTGGCGGTTTAGGTTGGCTGGGTTGTCCAACAAATCGGGGTTGATCAGGGGATGAAATATCCCTTAATCTATCTTCCAGGGAGATTATGTCATGAAGGATCCTATTATACATGGATTAATTCCCTTGTTCCTTATGATCTTGCTAGAGAGATCCTCTTTGAGTTTTGGCCATGTATATGGTTCAAGAAGGGGCATGGTTAAAGTAAAGAAATATGGAATGATTGCTTCCTCCCTTGTACCATTGGTTCGGATGTCCTCTTCCCCTATTTACCTAATAAAATTTCAGTAATATGGGTTCATAATCAAAATCATAATCTGAAAAGGGATCTATTAAGTTAATAACATTAATAGAACCAAAAAACAACTCCTCATCTGATGAAGATTCCATCTAACGGTACAAATCTTATTCTGTCATTTGGTGGGGCAGTGCCCATGCTTTTGGGACTGTTGTAATGAAGTGCATTAAAGTTAAGGAAAACATTGGATTTTTTGCAGGTGTATCTTTCTATTTCTACTTATTAATCTTCCAAACATGATTCATATTATAGGATTGTTCTTCATAGGACTAAGATGTGGGTGAAGTTATCTATATTATAGTGGAATTGGTTGGAGGAATAGTAGACTGTTTCAACAGTGTTTGTAGAATATAATTATTCTAGTTGATTATTTTTTTGACAATCAAGTCAATGAAATTACATTCAATCATTCCATTAACCTCTTTCCATTCATTTTACTCCTCTAGATTAATGGTAGAAACATACTCTACTCAAGTAGGTGAATTTTTTAACTTCACTTTCTCAGATTCCACCATTTTTGTAAGAGGTTTTTGAAGAAAAAACAATCCTGAATGTGGTGGCCCAAAATTTGATGGATGGGGAAAAAGTTTGGGATATATTCAACACAATATTTGATAGGATTATGGGGATTTTTAATCTTGAATAAGTTTTTTTCCAATTCCAAAATGATGTATTTAGGTACTTGGTCATTTTTAAAAGAATAGACATTCTTTTTTATCTCCACAAACTATTTCTACCTCTAATCTGTCTGATCATCCTGATGAAGTGAGAGTTGTTTTTTATGCTTGGGAGGTGGAGCCACACGAAATAATAAAAGATTTGAAGTAGGAGCAGGTACATAGGCATGCATAAGTGTAATTATAGAGAACTCTAAATTTCCTATTCTCCCTCCCTGAGTTAATGGAATTACTTGAGACTTGTACTTATTCTTTGTGATGGAGTTTTCCACCTATTGATAAATTGATTCAAGGTCCCAAAACCCTTTAGTGTATTTCATATGGATCAATGGTATGTGCAAGTCATCATAAATATTTGATACACATATGGTAAACAACTCTTCTTGAGGCAGTTTTAGATTTAAGAAGTATGTCAATCCTTTCCACCACACAATGAAATTTGAGACCCTTTCATTATCCTGTTGTTTTTAATTCGTTAAATCAAACACTATTGTCTTCTATAGCATTGAGATGAACTGGAAAAGATACGTCTAACAGGGGTATTCCCATCCATTGATTGAATGATATTGAAAACTTTTGTACCAGAGGAAGGCTGGTCCTTAGAGAGATTACACGAAGCACATGGGTTTCATGGCCTCCTGTTGTTCCAGGATACCCATCATAGGATCGCAATGAGAGAAAAAGTGTTTCAAATACTACTTTGGGTATCCTGATCCATTGAAAACTAGAAATGTAGCGTTCCCTATGTTTGGTAGATGAAGATTTGGATCAAACCATTCCAGGTAAGGTTTATTTTTTGGCTGTATTGGTGCACATAATTCCTCCATGGATTCAAATCGGGTCGTTAGTGTCTCAATAGTGTTCATTATAATTCAAGGAACTTCTAGCTAAGATGAAGCTGGAATGGGTGCAACATTTTGATCTATAATAGGTATATTGCCTAGTAGGTCCATCAGTGGTTGTACTGCTTGTACTTTTCATGGGTGACCAATATAGTCAGACGTGTAAGGATGTGCTTGACCTTTCTCTAGTTGTGCACCCAACAGAAGTAATTATTGATCTACTACAATGAGATCAAAGTATATTGGTGTTTGTTATCCTAAATTGAGTGGATGTTCCAGATATTGTTTAGTTTCTACGGAAAATTCATTTTATTAAGGTGTGGTAGCTGGAAGTGCAAGTTGGGGATCTGTTTGCAGAACATGTCTAGAAGGGATGTTGTATCAGAGTAATTATGCATTGAGTCTCCTTGATTCTCTCATTTATTACTCTTTCTGATCAAATATTTCATCTAATGAAGGGGGATTAACCTCTTTATATGATATGTGGGGTATAATTTGACCCTTAAATTTTTCCATGTTGGGTACCATTCGAGGATATAAAGGTGAATTATTCAATGGATTTCCCAAATTCAAGGAAAGCCTCCATTTTTTGGTACGCAGACCTCCTTAACTATTTTTGGTGTAGACCATGTCATGATCCAAAACATCCCCTTATGACACCTCCTCTAAACTGGAATCATGTTTTTAAGAATTAGTGGTGGTAGTGTTGATGAAATTCATTGATGAGAAATGAATTGTAGGCATTCTATCAGTGTATGTGTGAGACTATCTTCTTCTACACCCTCCATAAGGCCTTATCCTCACAATTTCTAATTCTCTAGGATATTTTTGGTGGATAGTGATCCAAAGGGAATCCTTATATAGTTCGGTTGTTAATGTCCCCAATTAGGATACCAAATCAAGGGACGGGACAAAGTGGTAGGATCCACTCTGTGGAATTTTCCCTAATTGGGAAAAGACTGATACCCATTGAGGAGGGGATTGTTGAGGTAAAAAATCCCCCAACCCTGAGGCTTGGGGTAGTTACCATTATACTTTCACAACCTTTCTGGTTTTCTAGCCTCAAGTGTTGGTTTAGAAAATCCCCCGACTAGTGTTGCTCTTGAACTATCGGGGATTCTATTATCATGACTGACCTGATGATTTTACAGATTTTTTTCTAAACATGGTCTGGGTGCATCATTTTTTATGCACTTGGTTCAGCCATTTCAGAAGATCATTTCACTATCTCTCACATTTTTTATATCTTATGGCTGACATCCTCTAAGAGGGAGGCTAACTCGATATTCTCATATCCTTGACATAATAGTATCTCAACAGCTTGATCACTTCTGGCTTGATGTCGATGAGAGTCGATCGAGGCGTATTTTTGTTGATCATGTCTTCGGTCATGAAAAACGTCCATTTTTTTTATCTGAAATGAGGTTATGATGTTTCATGATACAACATTTTCTGGGACTTTTTTATTAGGGAGCGTGGTGAAATGTAACACTCCTTTCACACCCCATCCTCTAATATGTACACTAGAGGGGGCATCAACAATCAGTTGTTGCAACCTCATTAATGCATTGAGGCATGTCTGTTTAAGTTATCCTGCCATTTCTTGGTCTTTGGATGTCATGAATCTTTGAGATATGCCAAGTCAATTTGGTATTTAAACCCCTCTATTACTTTGACATGAATTTGGTATTGATTATATGGTAATACTTTCTCTTTTAGATCAAAAATATTTTTCCTAATATTAAGGAAAATATAATGCACAAAATCTTGAAAAAATGCCTCTATAATTCTTTATTGAGGGTGGCTACAGGTCAGAATATGAATGGTGTATCATATTTTTCCAGCCACTTCCTCATGTCTAGAATATATTCTTCATATTTTCTTTAGAGGAACCCCTTCCTAGTATGACCAGATTGAATATTTACCAACTAATTTATCATAAGTTGTGAAATTGGTTGGGGTTTCCTCTGTTATGTTGGTAGGCAGGAGGTCCCATGGAGGTTTGAATAATGACCATCACCTTGGGTTGTCATCTGATTCAGAAAGGATTTCACCTAATAATGACATGGTATAATACATGATTGGCCTTGTTTTCGCAAGTGCCTCGCAATCAGAGGTATTTATCATCACTACATTTCCAATCACAGAATTCTTTTGAAAATGAAAAACACTACTATGGATAAAACATTCTCCATGAACCCTATCACGGGGAGGACCACCATGGTTAGTTATAGAAAAGGGAGGACCCTATTGCCCCCTGATCTTTTGGCCACACAGAGGGTAGTCATGAGTCTCATTCAAATATGGGCTCTCAAGATCGACATGATTGTGGACATAAATAAATTATTAATAGTGAATTATCTGATGGGGAACTTTGTAATTACTGTTACTTCTCCTGTAATTTTTTAATGAGAGGGTATGATCTTGAGCTACCACAAATAATCATCTGATGACATCAAGAACTCCATCATTGAGTAGAGTGGGATCGTAGATCAGATATTGATTTTTCAAATCATTTTGAATGAGTATTTTTCTTACATTACTTCTTAAAAGTGATTGGGGAAACTTACTGGTAGAAGTTCTTATCATGGTTAGGTCTTTGTGCCTGTCTTGGAGTGGTTGTTGGGCTGGTCCAATTGCCACCAATTGGAGAGGGTGTATATTCACAGTCCAGTTATCCATATAATATGAGGGATTTTTCCCCCATGATCCTCTGGGATGGGAGTAGAGGTGTGTATGTTCTCTAGGTTGACATACTTATGAGCCACCCCACTTGTGGGGATAGAGTTATGTGTCCATCCCTTGTGCACTATTATCGTCACGGTTATGATGTCTCGGAAATCCTGCAGGATATGGTAAGGGATTTTCATTTTTCCTTTCACCATTTACATGATATTATTGTTGAATTAAGTGACTGGAATGTTGATATATGTCCATTATATATTTGTATTAGGGTTATGTGCCTGTTATTGTCCTCCCTTTCTTTGTTATGGATATTGATAATACTCTTGTGTGGGGCAGAGAGTTGGGTCTGCCCCCTGCTCATCATCAGGACTTCCTGACTGACTTCTCTGGGTGCTGCCAGATGATTCTGCTGGTAGGATTCATGGGTACAAGTAGGTGTATGTTTCTAGTCAAAATATACCACTGTACATGGTTGGAGGGCTTCTTTGAATGCCTCCAGACTAGTCTGA
This sequence comes from Viscum album, assembly GCA_963277665.1. Lineage (NCBI taxonomy): Eukaryota > Viridiplantae > Streptophyta > Magnoliopsida > Santalales > Viscaceae > Viscum > Viscum album. The sequence goes on from OY728130.1 coordinate 1,035,986,744, forward strand.
TGGTCAACTGAATAAAAGTTGATGGGTGTATATTCCCACTCACAAATTGCCACATAATTTGGGTTAGTGGGCTTCTTATTAGGGGGGAATAGGTGTGACCCTACTCCCTATTGGTAATTTTTCATCCTTTTTGTTAAATATTGTGTGCCCATGTTTCAAGGTCCTAGGCTGGACAGCCAAGGAAAACACCCACATCATGTTGAGGGGTCACTACCGCATGGTGTTGGTGTCGGTGATTGTTGGTAGGATCCTTTGAGAGGGACCCCTGTGTCATTTGGGTGAGTCCTTATGTGGCCTCTTGATCCACCATATTGGAATATGGGAGGGACTGGTTAACACACTCTAGGCATAGCCTTATGAAATAGTAGAATATGGTGGTTAGGTCCCTCTTCTTTATAAACATCTGTTGTTGCGGACTGGATGATCAGTGGAGCTTCACGAATTAGAGGGCATGTCGGGTGGCCACTAGGGTCGAGATTGTACCATTATGATGGCACTCCAGGACCAGTGAGTTTGAGACCTGACATTGAAGATGTTCGGTTGGTGATGAAATCCTATGTGTGGACGAAGATCCGGTTTAATAAGTAACCCGATCATTCGTTGTTGAATGATATAATGACTCCATTGGACTGAAGGGATCTCTAAGAGTAAATTCCTGAGATAAATCAAAATCACAAACAAGAAAACCCTATTAAAGTATCTAATCATTTTAAGGAACACATGCATGATTGATTGTCTTGTATGACCCTCTTTTATCAAGTGAAAGGTTCCTAACATGTGTGTGGCATAATCAACTTGGTTAATGATTCATGTCAGGTTCACCATTTTTTTCCCTTAGAGAATATGTTTGGGTCAGGAATCATTATTTTTGAATGGTTTCCAATAGGTTTTTCTAATTGAAAACACCCAATAGTTCTATATCCATGGGGACCTGCTTTCCAAAGGCAGGTGCTCATCGGGAGGTTTGGTTGATGATGCTTGAAAAATCATGTTGGTCGATAGGATGGGAGGTCAGTCTCATCACATCCTTTTGGGGTGAATTATTTCCTACTCTGGGAATCTATTATAGATTTAATACTTATTCATGAATCCTCTATCAATTCCCAAGTATAATGTGGGTCTCTATTGAATTAACAACCGATTATTATCATGTATGGAACTTAGAATCATAGGTATGTATTTCAGTTTCTTCATCAATGGATATATATGTATGTATATGAGGTTCTCCATCAATGGTATCCCCTTATGTACAAGTTAGAGATTATTTAGTTCTGATGATTTTGGTTTTCTATAAATGTAGTAGGGAACTCTGGAGGGTATCATCATCTTGGGAAATGGGAGTTTTTTTTATGCTAGGATCAATCCCATGTGATGGGCTTCTGATGTATCCTAGTGAATGGAATCGAAACCAAAGTATTTTGGTGCTTCTTAATATGGAACATCATACCTTTTAAGGTCATGTGATAAGGACCTAACTGTAGAGTTTAACCTCATGTGGAAAGGATGTTTAAGTGGAAGGTTCCTATTCATAGTGTGGCATGGGACTTATGCCAAAGTGGCATAGGTAACCTAGAAGGAAGATGGATTCCTAGGATGAATTTGACCCTGTTGGGAATGTGGCCTGGAGAAACATGGGTTATTTTAGATTACAATTTTTGGGCCTTAGGTAAGCTTCCTATGTATCTTACTTAGATGGGAATCAAATTCCATGTATTTTGGTTGGTCTCACTAGAGAGTATGACCCTTTGAGAGGATTAAGTTGTGGATTATTGATAAAAATGATGCCCTAAAAATGGACCATGAGGGATTTATTGACTCATAGTAATTTTGAGTCTGGTTGTGAGGATAAATCTTGATTATGCTTGGATTAAGGGAGATATGATCCGGGATTAAATCTATGGAGGATTACCATTGAGCTCGGGCCCTAATTGGGTGTCCTACATATCATGATCATAGAAGGAATCAAAGTTCTCATAGTTCAATTAGTCTTACATGGTTCATGTGGATGTGATGATAACTATTATCCTCTAAGACCACGTGGGTCATTATCAATGTGATAAACAGGAAGAATCAGACGATCTAATGAACTACATAATTTGTTCTTGTCTGCAGATGGACATGGAGACAATTCCGAAAGGGATAGGGAGGGGTGTGGAATGTGGAGTGTGACCATATCCTCTACCCTTGGATGATGGTTGTAGAGGATGAGGGTATAGAAAGTCTCTCTCTTCAATATACCCTAAAATGGTTCCAGGGTATGGAGAATGAGGAGGGAAGGTAGAAGTAGTGAGGGGAGAGGGCTCAAGTTCCCATCCCCTCTTTGATACGATGGATAGGAGGCATAGAAGAGTGAGAGTGAAACCTCCTACAAGAAATTCATGGGGCTTAATCCAGGAGGGATTCCCTCAATTGGTTCCATTATAGGGAAGGGGGATTTCATTCCATGTCAAAAGAAAATTCAAGTATTATCCTTTCCCTCCCTAATTTGAACTGGAGGCGTCAGGTCTTAGAGATGATAGGAGTGAGATATGGTCCTAACCCTAATGTACAAGATTGATGAATACCTGAAACTATCCCAAGGGTAGGGTTCCTAGTGACCATAGGGATACACACCCACATGTATCCTGAGGACCCTAACCGGACAACTAGACAAGTGAGGGAAACCTATATCCATAGGAATACACACCCATATGGGGGGCATGCTGGTGTGCCACTTTCTATGGTTGTGTAATTTTGGAGGTTATGGTTGAGGTTTCAACCTATTCTCCTTCAGAAAAGGGAGCCAAAGGATGAGAGGCCCTATCACATATGGATTTGAAGAAGTCATAAAGGGTTACTCACACAGGTCATAGGCTTAAGTCATTGGGCATAGGTGTACCAAAATGGTGTGTCACACAAGGCCTAGGGGGAACTAAATATGCTTCACACAAGTCCTAGGTGGAACTAAATATGCTTCACACAAGGGAGAATAGGAATGAGTGCAATGGATATGCCTTAGGAAATGGTCTACCAAGGCAACAATACTTGGGTGAGGTTTTATCCTAGGCACCCTGGGTTTCCTCTGGTGTCACTGTAAGGGTCTCGCACAGGTCCCTGATTAGGGAGAGGGGCCTCACACAGGTGGTTTCTATATATGTAAGAATAATCCTCATACAGTTGTCCTATGTTTTAGACCCTAAAGTTACTTTGGTCTTCACCAATCCTCTTAAATTCTTTTTTCTGTTAGGTTTTTGGTGGCTACCTAAGAAGTTTTGGGGGACCTAGGAAAAGTTTTTGTGTAATAAGTGCTTCGTAGGTTATTCATATTTTTTACTTGTGAAAATTAGGATCCTTAGTATGATAATATGGGACCCTGGGTGAATGAGTTTTTCAATGCAAGTCAAGGGCATAGGTCCACAGCACAGGTTTCCAGCAAAGGGGTGTCATTCCCCCTGTTCCACATAGGGTAGATGTGTGGCCTTTATAAGGTGCAGGGGTATCGACTTGGGGTGGTCCCTTGGTTCTCGTTAATGTTATTTATCATTTTAACATTCCCAAGCTCTTTATTATATTTTCATCCACCTTGATAAAAAGAGAGTGTCTACAGCCTCTCAAATATGTGCATTTATACCATCAGTGTTAGTGGGAAACCTGGAGCCCATTGGTGGTGGGCCTTGGGGGTCACTCTCATCTTCACCACTAGCCTAGGAGGGGTTCCTAGGGGGGAAGGTCATGACAGATTAATTTTATGAACATTTTGATAAAATAAATTCATAAGGAAGTGTATATCTATAAATATATGTGTTCTATATAACCACAAGACATTATAGCCCTCAGCACACATATATGGGGAAATTAACCATTTTGCATACCATCACATAATACCTCCAAGAGAATAGAGTGGAGCCATAGGGGTAGTCAACCATAAATTCTTCATCAGCCTAGATGTGGGGGAAAACACAATCCTATAGTGCATTAGGTGTTGGTCACCCCAACCAACATGGGTGGGGTAGCATATGAAATAAAAAAAACATTCAAGATATAATATATCTCACAACCACACTAGGAGAATAATCTAGTCCTATACTCAACTACAGCTATTGTCACTCAGAAACCTTCCAGCCACATCTAGAAACTATGTATCCTATAAGAACAAAAGCATTTAAAGAGATACATTAAATTACACCTTCATTTTTATGAACTAATATTTATATTAATTAATTCTTTACCCATAAATTAACCACTCACATTATTCTACAATACTCATTACATTTACCATTTAGGTGAATTCCATCCCCTCTAGGCATAATCAAACTAAAACCACAGTTCTCAAAATTATAATTATTATCACCATTTCATTCCAACAAGACCAACTCAATGGGATAAACATTTATTAATAATTAATCAAGATTTCCCTAATTCTAGGTACTCTAGGAAAACATCCTAAGATACCACCAATGATATGAATATCCAATAACATTCAGCTACCTCAAGCAATGGGTAAGGGAAAGCAGTCTAAACAAGAAACCTATAAAGGGGGACTTATAGATTCACAACAATTAAGAATCTAGATTCAATAATATTAATGAGTAATATCATATTTTGATAGAACTAGGGAATAAAACGGAAGTCTATGAGATAGGGATTTATTATTTTTCATTTCCATAGCAAAAAAACATAATCATCTTTAGTAATCCAAGCCCCAATATAGGTTCAAGGATCTCATATGAATTTTTGAAAGAAGAAAAAATAAAACAATATTGAATAACTCATTTGAATCATAGCATGCTTGACAATAGCTCATCACTGGAAACCAATGCTCAAAGGATCTGAGATCAAATCCCAATAGATCATCCATACATAATTCAAGAATCTATATGAACGTCGTTCATCAAATTTTGGGTGCTAGCACAGAGCTCTAACGACTCTTTCGACATCAAAACAATCACCATGATCCCATCCCTTTGATCCCAAATGACATTCTTGGGTCGATTGCTCAGATAGGGACATTATCTCTTAATTATGTGAGATACGATAGAGGCTCTCAATTTTATTGGAATGAACATTCCTTGGAATAGAGCTCCTCTCCTACATATATAGTGGATTTCTCAAATACCCAGAAAGGGTTCCTTGGCACCCAAAAAAATAAAATTCCAACTAAATAAGTAGTAAATGATATGTAATGATGAACTAACTATTTCATAATGTCATTTATATTTTTATCAAACACTCTTAATATATAATATATTTTAAATGAAATAAACTTGATTCATTAACTTGACTCTTAATTATCAATAATATTAAATGAAACTTGAATGTAAAAATAATATTTTTTTTATAAAATATTTTTCATGTATTCACTAAAGACCTTGCGAATACATTTAATATGTAAATTGAACCCAATTATTCAGTACTCAAATAATAATTAATTAATTTATACATTGGTGGATGTAAAAACCTGGAAAACACGCAAGCCGAGTGATGGGGACCACTATGTCCTATATACCTATTCACCGGAATTGGGAAGACTCTTGGATACATTATTGTGTGTGACCCTCCAGGACATTACCTTGATAGTAGTGAATAAAATTCATAGATAAATATTAGATTCTAGAAACCCATCAAGTCCTTTAAGGTGATAAGAAAAATTCATAACAATGATAACATTTCCTATAAACGCACATTGTGTAATATAATCTCTTTATCTCACAATATCTCATAAACTGTGATGAACAACTTATGAAATCATCCATTATTTCTTTATTATTGTTTTGAATCAACTAGACAAGCTTACCTTCAAATACATTGGCCATGTATTTATGAAGGTACTACCATCTTGATCAACTAGTCCCAAGATATCACTTCCTAAACATGGAAGTGAAAATTTCTATTTTGACCATTCAACCAATACCATACCACCAATGATGCACCCAACACAAGCTAACCCTCCTCAACTTCAATTTCATGGTTTTTCCTTACATCTAAGTATGCAATCAAATGTTAAACATTGATAATGATCACAATTTTTGAGAATAATACACATGTTGAAAGATAGTAAAACCCATTGAAACATGAAACATGTGATGTTATTTTTGGTGGGTTTATCCTCGTGATATCACCTACAAGGGATTACCAATGGTAAACTTCATGAGAAAAATATCACTGGTTATAGGGCCCCACCCCCTAATAGTTATACAAAAATAGTGTCCAGTTAGTATGGTGTATCTAAATCATCCGACATATGCTTAATATTAATGGGATAGTATCTTGAGGTTCTCATTATAGCCTAGGAACTGATATAGCCTATTGATAGGACAAATAATATATGGAAATTACCATTATAATAGTGGATGTAGAAATATCAACACTATAATGGTAATTGTATATCCTTTATAACTCACTGTATACATGGTATGGTAACAAAAAATTATTAATAAAGTTGGTTCTAGGGAACCCACATTTAAAACACTCTCACTTGCACTAGATAAAACTTGATAATTATCCTTGTTATATATCACATGATAAGACCATGTTTCTACTGAGTTGTATCTTTAGTCATGGTCCTATCATGTTTCCACTACATGGTATTTCTACTATCTATGACTTTACCTCCTTGAGTAAAACTTCTCAAGAGATGATATCCTAGAGCATAACCATTTTTTCACTATTATAACTTGACATATTGGCTAGTAATAGTGGTGTAATTATCATAATTTATATTATGATAAAACATTACTTACTATGAATGATTCCAAGAACAGGAATAAATTTTTGATTATTTTTTCACTACTTATTTAGCTGAATCAAAAGTTGTAACACACCCAGTATTTGAAGATATGGATACCTCTAGATAGAATGAGCTTAAATTTCTTATTACCTTCACATGAATGTGATATATAATCATATTTATCTATAGGAAGACTAGTTTGTGTACCCTTATAACTAGTATCTCTTCCTCTCCACATACCAGGTACATAACATTTGTACTTTCTCTAGTATAATTGGATAGTTATGACTTCTCCCCTTGCAGTTCTTCTATATATAATTGATATTTTACTATTATGAAGTTCATGTTGGAAATATAATTTCTTGTTCATATCATGTCATATGTGATTGATCCATTTCAGAAGCATATGGGATTCAACACACCGCATTAATCTCCTCTTATTCCCCATATTGTCTTCCTGGAGAGAATTATTCAATGTGACACTGGTAATAATTCCCTCCCTAATTTTTCCAACATTTATTTTTTTCAATACATTTTCAGTATATGTACTATTGACTTGGTCTAATAAACCTTTAGATCTACCTCAATAATTCTAGTTCCCTTGAACTTAGGTTGTTACTTTAATCCAATCTCTGTAGAATTACTTTCAATATGATTTTAACTAATTTTAATGCTATTAATTATTTTCTGTATGTTATCAAACAAATTTCACTTGTAAAACCATGATTCTCCTACTAACCTATTATAGACTCATGGTAAAATTCATTCCAAATGAATATTATATGATTTTTTTGCATGCTTTAATCTTAAGATGGATCTAAATAACTTTCATCCCTTATTGGAATTCTATAGTTTCATCATCACTTTATGGTTGTGTTGTATATAAACCTTTCATTATTGGTAGTCATGATATCCAATGATCAATAAAATGATCATATAAAGTTAATATGACAAGTAATATTCTAATGGATTTAGGCATAAAAAATTGGTATTTCCAATCGATCCTTATTGGTACAACACTAATAACACCCATGTATAGTCTCACATGAATACATATGAGCCATGGTGAGTAAATAATCATTATCGTGGTTTTAACCTTCCTACATAGAATGTGTCTTTCCAAAATTCTATTTCGCATGCTCTTGTGGAACATGTTCCAATGCCAACTACCTGTTCATTTTTCGCATTGACTAAAACCAAGTCAATATTGATCCCACCATCTCAAATAGAGATATGATCCCATTTTTAAAAATATTTTCTATCACTTGACTATAATTTTTCAATGTAGGTATTTATATGTTATCCTATTTGAACTTTAAGATATTAAATGAGATGCACATTATGATTCTCTTGGTGCATGTTTTTTTAATATCTGAAACTCTTGGAATCTAGACACATATTCTTATGACATAATGGTTTTATATCATTCTATAACTCATATGATATCCATTTTTAGTTATATTTTACATATGTTTATGGGATAATGCCTCTATTTTAATAGCATGTCTTGAAAAAATGGATGTCACTGCAATGCATATATATCTCAACATTGATTCTCCTTTTAATTACGTCTTAAATATGAAGTGTATAAAGAAATGTGTGTTTAGGAATTACTCCACACTACATTATATTGATAAATGTTAAAATGTAATACTTTTCATCAGTCCTCTTTATTGGCATAATACTTTGATGTCTATAAGGTAGTTTTTTTAGGAATTACTTCATGCTACATTATAATGGTCGATGGATGTTTGGTCAAGATATTCTTCGCCACACTCTCCCAAAGAAACTATAATCTTATAACCATGCATATATCATACTTCACTTTAATATTCCATAAAAACAATTAATGGAATATTATGAAGTATATACACCATTACCTTACCCTTGGAGAAGTTTACAAACTCTAGATAAACTAATTCTGAAATCTGTATTTCATATATTTATTTATAAAGGTATCATTTTCCAAAATTAAATAAGTATATGTGTTGAAAATACCGATGTTCTTTAACTCTAACAAGTCCAAATACCATACTGGGTATATTCTTAACAACTAATTTAGGTTTTACATTTCAAATAGCATTCCTCTAAAACTGGGCATTGATGTATTATAGTTTATATTTATCGTGTATTTCCCATGTTTCATGTATTAATTAACTATTAATTGTGTATGAAATACCATAATCAACATTCATTAAAAAAATATGGTATAATTCAACACATAATTATAGTTTTATAAGAACCATTCACTTGGAATTGAAATCGTGTTCATCTCATCACTAATGTAGGTAATAACCTTCCTTAGCTACTTGGAGAACATGCATTGACTTCTCATATTGTTTCTTGACTTCCTTGGTTCCTCTATTCAGAAAAAAGTATTTAAGGACGTATGTTATCTAATATCCAATGATAAAAAGTGATATATCACATTTAGTGATGAATATACCTAAAGGATAATTTCATTCTTTCTTCTACTTAACTTCACTGGTATTCTTAAATCAGTGACCTATCATGCCATATAAAAGTAAAATAGCATCATTTTCTATGCTCTTCATCTCTATCATTAGTTTCTTAGAAAGATGTTGTTATGGTGGATTTAACAGTGTACTTTCAATCAGACTTTTTTCCTTATATTACTATTTTTTTCACCTTAACAATAAAGGATTTAACATTTCTTAAATTCTAATATTCTTATCCAACCCATCCCAAAATATATTGAAGTGGTTTATCCTGACGATTCATTTCATAATTCTCATTGCAACTAGAAAAATTGGGTGGTAATGATAAAAGAATTATATAAACTCAATGATATTTATTTGATTTGAAACCTAATTCTTGTAGTTGTTTAATGTAATTTATAATCCTGAGTACATGAGGACTATCTAGAGTTCCATATATCAATCGATACATGATAAGTTTGATCATTATCTCATTAATTTCTACCTTGACATTCTCCTTGCAAACTTCTCAAAGATGAGACAACATGGTATATACATCCATGTACTTATATTGCATTTGTAACTCTTTAGACATTGATGTTATCATTATGTTATAAACATAAAAATATTCATCCTTGAGTCTCCTATAAGAATTTTTCTTATCCTCACTAGCTCCTTATGGAGGCTGATCAGGTTATGGGGTCTCCAGCACATATAATTTTCTTTTATATTGTAGTACTATGTACAAGCCCATGTAGAACTCTATGGAATTTTCACCAATGAGGACATGATCTTTGTTAAATATGGATCAGATAGTATATATAGTTTTACATGACATTTCCTATAGAAAAAAATATATTAGATTAACTATTTTATCTTGATTACTGATTAGACATTATCTATTAATTAATTCATTATATCTCTCCCACAATTTTATTAAACTCTAGAAACCCTCTGTACTAGAATTAGAATACTCTATAACCTGAGTATTCAAGTGGAAAGGATCTTCAAAACCTATCTTCATAGTCTCTAGATATTTCTATGCCACTACTAGAAGAGTTTCATTGTATGCATTTTACCAGCCAACCACATTAACTCTCATTTTCTTGGTCTGTTGAGTTAAGTCCCAGCTTCTAAAATCATAAACATTATTTTCTCAATGCTTACTTCTAAAGATGAAATAATATTTATATGGATACTTATTTGAGCCTCATTTAGTTAATTCAACCCATAATTCTCATAATAACTCCCCAGTAGTAGGAGGAACCCTACAACCAGGGTTTACGATCACCCCGTACATCGGGTTGTGTTCAAATTCAAACGATGGAAGATGTTTTAAAATTAATATTCCTTGAGAGGGTTTCAATATTTTAAATGAATGTAATAAAATTCTATTATATATTTTCATAGTATATTTTCACACTCAAAACTAAACATTTTATAATAGGAAACATTCATAGTGTCTTTGCATTTTTCAGTTTATTATTTTCTGTCTTTCCCAAAATCATGCAAATGCATAAGATAATAAACAATGAATAAAGGAAATAATCTGCCCAAATGGTCTTAAGAATAAATTATTAGTCGATATATTTAATCCCAATGGATCAACCATGACCTATGGGTGCCATACTTGAGTCTGGTATTGAATCATGATACAGCTCGCCCCCAGTCCGGTGTTTTCATTTCTCATCTGGTATATTATCTCACCTTAGTGTGGTCCATGTCTCTCACTATATTTTTCAATAGTACACATGTACTTGAACATAGGTGATGGGGTCTCGGGAAGTGCAATGTACATACAATAATAAAATCAATGAAAATCATGCCCATATACATATTTAAATGAAGAACGCGATATAAAAAACGTTGGAAACCAAAAATTAAATCCTATAAACATCACATGTAGTTGTAATAAATAATTATACAAAATAAAACTATACATGCATGGTTGATGCTCATGACTAGTTTATAGGTAAATTAAAATCATAATATAAAATTAAAATAAAATAAATTTATGTTCAAATAAAATTAATACATTAAATGAATTATTTTAAATTCAAATAGTTTTATTTAATTTGGTCTAATTATTAATTTAATTTTTATTTTATAATTTAATTATTTAAATAAATTAATTTTAGACCCAAGTTAAATTATTTTATCATAATTTTAAAATTATTTTTTTAATTCCAAAAATTAATAAATTAATTTAGATATTTAAATATTTTCTCAGTTCCGAAACACCTCCCAGGCTCACATCACGGTGTTTCGAGTTAGGAAGACCCACTACAAGGCATATCAGGGTTGGGTAGACCCACTACATCAGTTTTTAGGTTAGGTAGACCCACTGTAGGTCATAAAAAGGTTGTTCGGGATAGGGAGGAACACTAGGAGCCCCGATTTAGATCGATCGGGTAGGGTGGTGTGGATGGGGGTGTCCATACATGAAACTTCCCTTCAACAAAAAAGGAGGATATCCGAAGTCCATATTAGAGGGGGGTATCCCATGTCATCTTGGTAGGGGAAATACGGACTATGCTTTTAAATGATAAAAAATGAGTGGATTTCGTGGGATCTGGAGGGTGGCGTTAGATGTAGTGGTGTTCAAGCTAGGTTAAGGTAGCTTGAAGCCCATCAAGGTAGCATGATGAGGGTCGTACATGGGATGATAGATGAGGAATGTGTGAATAAATGGGGAGGCATCTCACAAAGAAGTGTTGAAATGGTCGTCAGTTGGCCGAATTAGCCTAGGAGGAGTCAGCCACAAGCATCCAGACAAAGACCAGTCGAGTGCAGCAAGTATGGTGTTTGGTTCCACAATAGTTTAAAATAAAGGAGGTGCACTCAGGAAGATTCTTTGCACAAAACGTGGCCTTTTGTGTTTTTTTGTGTTTTTCCAATAGTAGACAATCCCACAAAATGATTCTTCAATACTTTTTTTAAGCCTGCTAATAGGATTTTTTTTAAAAAAATAAATTTTATTTTATTTTATTTTTTTGTTAGTATTTTCTTATTCTAGGTGGGTACTGATTACCTCAACCTCATTTGGTGTTTAGTTATTTCCAATCAACCTAGTAATATAATTTTGTAAAATTCAATGATGTTTGTATAAAAACCTGTTACCCAGCTACCCACTACTATTCGATTTTTTTAAAATAATAAATTAAAATTATTTAAATTTTTAAATTCCACAATTTCATAGAAATAGTATTGACAGAAATAATATTATTCCAATAATGGTTGGAATAGTTTTTCCCCACATGTAATATGTATATATATATATATGCATTCATCCAAATACCCAAAAAAAACCACTTTTGATCCATAAAAAAATTGGAGAGTTGTAACTTGGACATCCGAGCTTGGATTGAAGTTCAGTCAGATCCGTTGGGACAAAAACAAATCCACGTAATTAATTCAAAGATAATTAATTTTTTATGGGATCAAAAGATTCAATTGATCTCCCTGATACCAATTGATGGTACCAAGACATGCAGTGAAAGTCGGTGGGATGAGGGCTTAAAATATTTCATCACTGGAGAAATGAAACTTCATTGTCTCTAGTGATCTGATCCTCATTATAGGTTTAATGATTTGATGTTAATTTTTCAAATAAATGAAATTAAAAAAAGAACGAATACCTTTTTCGAATTGAAGCGTTCTCTACAACAACTCGTCTCCAACGAACAATGATTGAAGGATCCAAATTCAAACCCCTCTATATCATCCACACACACTTCAAGAATCCACACAAATTTCAATCATTAAGTTTTGGTTGCTAGTTCAGAGCTCTGATGATTCCTTTAACGTATCAATAATCACCATGGTCTCATCCCTTTGATCCATAAAGACATTACTGGACTGACTGCTCAGATGTGGAATATCTCTCTATAGGATGTAGGGGAGATATAGGCCCTCAATTCCATCAAAATGGATAGTCTCTGGAATGAAACTCCTCCCATGCTTATATAGTATATTACTCAAATAACCAAAAGGGGTTCCCCATCCCTATAAATAAAAGGCCCACTAAATAAGTAGTAAATGACACATTATGATCAACCCAGTGCATCATAATTTTATTTACATTTTTATCACATACTTTTAATATATAATAAACATATTATGTGATGAACTTGAGTCATTAATCAGCCTATAATTGCTGAGAATATTAAAAAACATTGAATATTAAAATAATATTTGTTTGTATAATATTGTCTATGTATTCACTAAATACCTTGTGAATACATTTAATAAATAAATTCAACTCAATTAATCATTACCTAAATTATAATGAATTTATTTATTAATCAATGGTCATTAAAACATGCAAAACTCCCAGACCATGTGGTGGGGCCCAACATGTTCTCTATACCTATTCACTAGAATTGGGAAAACTCTTGAATAAGATATTGTGTGTGATACTCTATAACCTTATCTAGATTGTAGTGAATATAATTCATAGACTAATATCTGAGTCTAGAAAGGCATCAAGGACCCTAAGGAGATAAGGAAAATTTAAATATATGATAAAATTTCTCACAAACATGTACTGTGTAATATAATCTCTTTATCTCATAATATCTCATAAAGCGGGATGCACAACATTTTTTCATCATCCATTCTTGATTTATTATTTATTTATTAATTAGAAAAACATACCTTTGACTACCTTGGATAAGGATTTATGAAGGTACTTTAATATTGATCAACTTGGCATGATATATCACTTCCTAAACTTGGAAGTGACAAATTCTATCTTGAACATTCAACCAATGACAAACCATTAATAATAAACTCAGCACAATCTACCTCACCACCACATCAATGTGATGTTTTTTCTATTCATTTAAGTACATGATCAAATGATACACATTGACAATGATCTCAGGTCAGGATACTAATACACATGTTCATAGATATGAACCAATGACACCTGAAACATGTTGTGTTCATATTGGTGGTTTTATCCTCATGATCTCACCTACTAGAAATCGCCATGTGTGAACTTCATGAGAAGAATAATCAATGATTATGAGACCCAAAAACCTGATGTTTAGACATCTGTTGTGTACACTTAGTATGATTTATCCAAACCATATGATGTATGTTTAAGATTAATGTCATCGTATCTTGAGGTTATGATTATAGCCTAGGAACTTCTATAACCTTTTTATATTAAAAAAAATATGTGGAAATTACGATTTAAATATTAGAGACAGAAATATCAATACTATAATGGCAAGTGTACATAATGTATAAATCGTTGCATACATGGTATGGTAATCAAATAATACTGATAGTTTTTTGTCTAGGTAACCCTCTTTTATAACATATTTAACATGTTCCTTCATCTTAGGTGTCATCCCCGACACAATCATGTATATCTCGAAGCATCTTACCATCACAAGAGTTAACTGGTGCCATATCATCTAGGCCTCATCACCCCATATCACATCATCCATAATAGACTTATCCATACCAAAATCATATCATATCATAATAAATCTCACATCCATAGTGAATCATAAGGAAAAAAGAAACAAAAAATGTTAATAGGGAAAACTAGGCCCTAAAATAATGCCTTTATCCTTTGCATACAAACAATTTCACACAAACCTAAACACAAGGCACTCAGCCTTCCCATGAAAATGAGAACACTCAACCCCTATTATTTATCTTTTTCAACATCGGGTTATTATTACATCATGATTTAATTGATTCATTATTCATAGGTTCCAACTATGATCAACCTAAGGCATTAGATATTATAGGATATTAAAAGATTAAAATTATTTTAGAATTAAACTAGTTTCAAAAAACTTAGAGAAATTTAATTCTAATTTAATATACCTTTTATTATTATTTTCCAACAAGAATTAACATGATTCAAGTTCTTTATCATTTCCAACCACAGGGAATTTTAAATTCTTAGTTAAACAATAACACTATAATCTATTTTTTTATCATCAAATTATAACAAAAAATGGATTTCAATAACAAGACTCATTATGTTATTTATCCTACTAAATTAACAATTACTGAAACTACATTCAATACCATTTTCCATCAAGAATAAAATACTAAACCAGTCATAACTGAAGGTTCCAGGCACAGAGGTAGCGCGTTGGTGGGTTTTCCCAACTTAATTTTTCGTTAAACAATGTTCAATCCGAGATCCGTCAAGATATAAAATGCCGAATATTCAGAATAGAACGAAGAACGAAAAGAAAAATGGAGATTCCCAGAACACTTGAGGAGGATCATCATATGTTGATTATAATTAATTTAATTAATGCATAAGAATTACCTCGTTGGAATTCTTTCTTCGTTGATGTGTTTGGTCATGATTCGGTGATCCGTCGTTGTGTTGTAGAATCCAAGTGTAGTATTCCTCTAGCGGTTATCCACACGTGTGTCACGTATCTCTAGACGTCGCCGAAGGGATCTCTGAGTGATAGCATGGAAGAACCTTCGCTTGTGATATCCGCCTTTGACCGCCTTGATCCGGTGGAGGATCATGCTCTCGTAACTTGAGGGCATTCTTGGTGGAAAGGGAATTCTCTCTTGGATTGAGAGTATTTCCAAATCTGTTGTGCACAGCCAATGGCTCTCCAAAATGATGGGGTTGTGAGGATATTTATAATCATGTTTGAGGTTAATAGAGTTATGACAATAAATAAACGCGTTACGCGTTTTATTTATTTCATTAACTCTTATTGAAACCCCCCCCCCCATGTCGAATTATTAATTCCTTGACATGCGCCCATGCTGATTATAATAAATATCATTTAATAAAACAATATTAAATCCTCAAAATACCAACTGGAAAAACTACACGGCGTGTAATAATTAATACACGGTGTGTACTTTTATTTTCCATTTTTCTCCACCACATTTATTAGACCTTGAGTAATGACTATTTATTTCTTAAATAAATTTAACTGCATTACTCTCTAATAAATATATTATTTCATCCACAATATATTCTCTCGAATAACTAGTGTCAAAATAAATGCGATCAGACATCCTTAAATAATTATTAAACCACATTCGAGAATAATATTTATTTAACTTGTTAAATTAATATTTAACTGAGATACATGGACACACTTAGTGTGTGACCCTCTAGTCCTCTTTCTCAGTGGCATTAGGCTGAGCCTACCTAAAGTACAAGGTTAGTGTCTAGAAACATGCCAAGGCACCCATAGAGAAAGAAGTTAATGTCGTAATGACGTGTTACCTCCTACGAACACTTACCGTGTAATATAATCTCTTTGTCACGATATCTCCAATCAAGCGAGTTGCATGCTAGTGCCATCAACCCATGTGCTTCATTATTCTTTCTTTGACTTCCCAGAATTGAACTTTCCCATACCTTACCATGTCCATGGATTTATTTAGGCTATATCAATTCCATCAAATAGCCTGAGATATCTACTTCCGTTATGGAACGGAAGGGACAAATCCTTTCTCGCATTATGTATTAATGCGGTATTACTCGTGACGCACCCAACGTATCATACCTCACTGCGAACAGTGTGTCGTCACAGTTTTCATCAATACATCTAAGTGCATGAGTTGTAATACCCATTAATAATAATCTTAAAGTCTAAGGATCAATACACACGTCTGTAGATAGGAACATCCAATGACACTATGAAATGTGGATTTCCTACTGGCGGGTCTCGTTCTCATAATATCCTCCTAGATATTACCAAGGGAGCACACCATGAGAAGGTGCCTCAATGTTTTATGAGTCCTCACCCCTAATGACCTGTATTATTTGTTTCCCTCAAATAATATCATCTGGACATAGAACATACATTCAAGAACAGTGTTATGGCACTTCCGGGTTCTCATCATAGCAGGGATCCGCTACGAACCTTTAATGCAACAACTGTCCTTAGGACATTATCACATGACATGTCACGCAGAAGAACAATCAAGATGTGATAAGGCTATTATTTAATGAATAAAGTACAAAGTAGTTGGTTCTAGACAACCAACTCCAACAATAACAACATGATATAAAATCATAGTATTTATATCAAACTATCTTTCAAATCAAGAGGAAACCCGTTATCATGGAACAGAACATCAACATGTGATCTCTATCCAATCTCTTTACTAATATAGTTCATTATTTTTTTAGTTAATTACACTACCATACAAAGAGGTAAACCATGATCAATTAATGTTTTCATTTAAATAAATTAGAATCAACAAATCCCCTACCTTAAAGGCATCAACATTATTCACATGAAAATGGACCAGCATCGTGGATCTTTGATTAGCTATCCCATGAAGAAACGGTGATCTCCTGAATGCTTCATGCCAAAAACAACATAAAAAAATAATGAAACTCCATTATAATATTAGAGGTAAAATTACATATAATTACAGGAATAATGGGAAGAAAAAAATATTGAATAGAGAGAAACCGCTAGAATATGGAGGTAGCTCTTACCATGGATCACCACAGATCGATCTCTAGAGTCCAAGGATGTATCTTTATTGAAATGGGGCTTAAAGGCCTTCAATAACCATTCTAGGGTGCCTGGGGTTTGAGTGGAATGAGTAGAAAATAATTTAGGATCAAGGGTCTCAGGGTATTTATAGATATGCATGATTTTAAAGACACCACAACATAACCCCATAGACAATGTCGTAGAGCACCATTGTTATGGTGTGACCTCATAAACCATGCCATAGCCATAACCTAGTCAAATACCATATTAAATACCTAGAAAAAACCTATTTTAGAATATCTTGAAGCTATGGTTCATTTCTAAGAACCATGCCACAAGACCCCTTCTTCCATCAAAGGGAACAGGTCGTAGCCAATAGCCCATGAGGTAGCTACCCCAAATTTTTTAGAGTTGTCCAAACCCACTATGTTGTAGCCTCTGTGCTCCACACTGTAGTTCATAGAAACTAATGGATGGATTAAATAATATCCAACCATCATGGAGTAACAACCTCCATAATGGTATATTTCTTGTTTTCCTCCTATACCACAGAAGAGGTACACCATGTTGTAGCCACCAGCACGACAACGTTGTGCACACCTCCACACCTCAGCCATTCCATTTTTGGAAGTGGCCCCCTAATCTTCCCTCAAACACCCTAAAAATGATATGGGACCATCTCTGGGTTCCATGAACACCAAAAACACACAAATTAAAGGTATTCTGGGATACGGGCACATACATTGTCATATTTCAATTCAAAACATTTTTTGTGTTACTTATTCTTTTATATTTTGGATTATTTTAGGTTTGATTAATATACTTTTACTAATTCAATTATTTCATAAATAATGAATAATTATTTCAATCCTATGTAAATATATTTGATAATATTTTATATTGTATTTAAATTATATTATATATGATCATATGTTTATTAATAGAAAAACTATTTTCTTAAAACTTGAATTGTTTAAATTCAAATTATTTGAAATATTAAATGTTTGTCTCTCATGTATTATGAAAAGTTTCCAAAAACATTTATATTGGTTTTTATGATTTAATTTACTTTTATATTAATTATTATTAATGAGTTACATTGGACAGCCTATTTTATTTTTTCAAATTATCGATGTAGACCCACGAGGAATGTTTATTCAATGAAGTAATCACATATTTCTTTGGAAAGGATGAAATTAAATAGACTATATGCTTTGAATATGTTTTTCATGAAATAACTCTAAATATTATGTTTTAAGAACTAAATCATGTTAATTAGTTTTAATAAATTCTTGAATTTTATTGTGTGACACACCTGGAGATCAATTACTATACTTGGTTAAACTTAAATCCTTTGATCCTTACTACTGGAGTGAACATTGTTGTCTTGACACTCAAGTCAATTCTTGTTCATATGGTTTATTTGGATCTTACTTATTTTTATTTTCTATATATATAATTGTGTCTAGGTTATACTACCCACAAAGGTATCAGTCAGATTATACCACCTCATACAAAAGGTAATTTTTGGATTGTTCCTCTAGGTGTGAAAAAGGAAAGGTAATTGGATTGTGACTCTAGGTGAGAAAAAATCATTGTTGTAT
This sequence comes from Viscum album, assembly GCA_963277665.1. NCBI lineage: Eukaryota > Viridiplantae > Streptophyta > Magnoliopsida > Santalales > Viscaceae > Viscum > Viscum album. Next base: position 1,036,005,957 of record OY728130.1, read on the forward strand.
TTTGAATTTTAGTGACAAAAAGTTAGATTTTGGTTTTTACTTCAAGGATCAAATATGTAGTTATAAGGGGTTGTGACTCCCATCAATATTTAGAGATTCAAAAGTTGGTGGATATCATTTCTCTATGTGATTGATATGGGTGAAGTGTATAGTGGGATAATTTAGATTTTATTTGTTATAAAAAAATTCATTTCTTCCTAATTCCACCACATTTATTATTTTCTTGGATAATAATTCATTAAATGTATTTAAAAATGTCAATTCATACACTTTTTGACCATTTGAAAATTCTCAAATTAAGACCTAACATTCTATTTTTTTGGTGTTGAGTTATATTAGGTTTAAATCATCCACTATTATAGGTTCAAGGTCATACCCTTTTTTTAGTTATTTATTGAAAATAAAACAAGAAGTATGAGTGAGTGGGATAAAAATCACAATTCACTAGGGACATTGGCATCCTACTCAATAGGTTAATCTCATTAACAAATGTATTTTGTTTATTTCTCTTATTGTGTTTCTAAGGTTTAAGAGAAGTTCTAAATAAGAATGAGAGAAGAGAGGTGTGGAAAAAATATAAAAACACTAAATCACCACCCCCCTAGTTTTCATCACCCACATGCATTCTTAATAGTCACCTAACAAACTTCACAAATGATTAATCTTCTCCAAAATCCATGCCTTGGGTTAATTGAGATTAAATGAATAGAAATTAGTAGAATAATATTACTAATGATCACCACCTTATAAAATTACACTCAGATAATATCCTCATCCCAAACTCCATGTCAACACTTCTTTGATAAATACTATGAAATGTTACTCTACATTATTTTCCCCATCTTCATTTGAGGTTATAATCCCACAAATATCTCTGAACTCTTTGTCAAATAAAACCTTAATATATTTCTATTAAGACATCCATGTGAATTTTCACTTATAATATGAGTAAATATAATATAGAACTATTTCATTATAAATAATAGTCATCTATAATGTTTTTTATGATAACCAAGTCAGTGATTTAGGGATTAAACAACCATATATCAGGTTACTCTAAATCTTAATAATAAATTTTAATTTCCACACACATAAATAAAAACCATTATATTTTATCATATAGATTAATTCCCATAAATCCATTTTAGTCTAGTTATTATAATGTATAAAATAATCATTTAGAAACTCTCTATATGGTGTTACTTCTATTCAGTTAACAACTTTTCCAAACTTGAGTTCAATTTTCTACCATCCTCATGTCAAAAAAATTATTCTCATAAAACCTTTTCATTTAATCCTTTTCCTCCATGTTTTGTAAAAGTGATTCCTTTTACTAATGCTTCATAGTATTTTATTTTCAATGAGTTACTCAGTAAATATAAATTATTTTCAACTCACACAAAAAAATATAAATAACACAAAAATTGAAAATAAAACACAAAAATACTTAACTGTGGAAATGTTTCCTTTCCCCCAAACTTGTTTCGTGAAATTTACTTAATGAATTGTGATATATATATATAAATATAAACATTCTAAGTAGATTGTCATAAAGGAAAAAAATTCATTTATTTAATGAGAGGGATAACCTAGTTGGTTCATTTATAGAATGGTTGGGTGAGTTTATTCTCTTCAAATGGCTCCTCTATAAAGTTCTCATAGTAATTATTCACACTCTAACCATTCAAATAGATGGGATTTTATGATCTACCTATTGTGGTCTCAAATATACGAAAAATAAAATAATTAGTAATTATGAATGTCCCCTATAATCTAGAAAAAATATTTCATAGAATAAATTTTATCCTAGAATTATACAAAAAACACTTTCTCTTCAGGAAGGAAGCCTCACTTCTCGATTAGTTTGACTTGCATCTTTCTTTCTCCATGAAAATTATTTCATTTTGAAATTAATCCTTTTTAATTTCTTTAAAATTAAATATATGTATCTTATTTTGATATATATCTTCCTCTAAATCCAAGTTCATATTCTTAAAAACCCTGTAGGATTTTTTCTCTAATTCAATGATGATCTAACAACTCTATCCATAGACTATTATATATGTAATTATTCCAATAGGGTCTTACAAACTATTTTTAATCCCTGAAAGTGTCTTCAAACATTTGGATCCAGTCCTTCTTATTTTAATTTAAAATCTTTCCACGATTCCTTTCACTTTTTTTGTAACCTTGGCCTTCCCATTTTTCTATAGGTGGCATAGTGTTGATGTTTTATGGTCCACTGTATATTTCCTCATCAAGGCTTTCATGATACTATTGTAGAGTTGAGTTCTTTGGTCACTTATTACTATCCTTGGAATATAAATTCTATAGAAGATGTTATTCTTAAAAAAATCATAAATTGAAAATGAATAATCACTTCTAGTTATTTTTACTTCTTTCTATGACTCACAGTTTTTCCATGATTCCTTTCACTTCTCTATACATAACCTTAGCCTACACATTTTTTCTATGGGTGGCATTATGATTTTGTTTTATGATCCACTCCATATTTCTTTATTAATAATTTCATGATTCTATTTTAAAATTGAGTCCTTTGGTCACTTTTTTTCCCTTGGTATCCCAAATCCAAAAAAGATATTAGTGATAAAAAATATATAAATAGAAAATGAATCATCCATTTTTATAGTTTTGACTTCCAACCATGTATAACATAATCAATGTCAATAAATATGCATGAATACCCAAAATACCATCGAAATGATTCCATAAACTCTATTCCCCATACATAAAATTTTTCTTATATTTTCATGGTCATTTGAGGCATTTCCTATATTTTTTATAAATTTCAAGTGAACTAACATTACTACCATTTCATATTAAATTTATAGACATCCTTAAAAAGTGTGGGAAAATAAAGACCTAAATCTAAGAATTTCCGAGATATTATATGGGGTCTAAATAGTTCCCCATAAGATATTGTGTGAAAAAAGTTAAGCACATAATTTGTATCACTCTTGTTTGAATATCTCCTATATACTTGGTCACATATGTTCTATAAATATATCAACCATCCCATGTAAAGAATTTTGATTCACCCCAAAGTCTTGATATTTTTCATTGGTTGAGTAGTGAAGGTTCTTAAAATATGATAATAAATATTAAAATTTCATAATACTAAGTAACCCCTCCTTCAATTAGATAGTGTTTTCCACCTGGTACCAGGTCATGAAGTGGATATTGGTAAAACATTCCTAACTTAAACAAGTGGGGTAGTGTTCTCATATGATCACCCACATTGTTTATAGTCCCCATATTATCTTTAATCAATATATAAAATACATTTAAAAGAAGAATCCATATTAAAAACCTCATTTTTTATTATTCCTTATTCATTAGGTACATAATTTTTTTCATGATTAGAGAAGACAGTTACTTTTGTTCCTGGAAAATATAATCAAAAAATTTAAAAAACAAAAACAACTACAAGAAACTCCTTTTAGAAGGTTATTTAGTTTATACAGGTATTGAGGTATTATCTATAATATAGATTTTATTTCAAATATTTATAAAATAATTACCCATATAGATCCATTGGAGGCATCACACAATAGTTTAAAATGGTGCTTCAAATCTGGAGATTGAATTATAGGTGGTAAAGTTATCATTGTATTTAAATCATCAAATTATTTATTAAAAGAATTGTGAAATATGAAATCAATATAGTTTTGAAGTAATTTGGACAGTGTTTCGACCCAATTCGCATCGTACCCCAATTAAATGGGGATTCTGATATTGTTTCTTCTCCATGGGGACTGAGTAGTGTATCCTTCTCATGTGGTGAAGGAGGTTTCATAGTTGGCTGGTCCCTGTGGGTGATTGTAGGGGGTTTGAGTATGAGTTCAATCAGTCCACATAGGATACAATTTCCTCAAATGGTCTCTAATGGGTTTATTCATGGATCCAAAAACACCCAACAACCCTTATATCCCTGATTAATGGACCTACTTTCTAAAGGCAGGTGCTCGTTGGATGAAGATTTATCCAACGATATTTAAGGACACCATTGGTCAATAGGATTGGAGGTCAGGCTTCATCACACCCTTTTGGTGGGAATTATTACCTACTCTGAGACTCTTTATAGATTTAAGCAATATTTATATGTTCGTGAATCCTTGCTTATTTCCTAAAGAGTGTGTCCGCGGACTACCCCGGGTTCGCAAGATTTACCATATATATGCACGGGCTGGAAATTACTAAGAAACCACTAGTTTAATCCATATGGTGAGGCGATCTAGAGTTTATCATCCCCCATAAGAGATGGAATTTGTTTCAATGTCGGGTTTAGACCCATAATATGGGATTCTTATGTATCCTCATGAGAGGAATCAGATCCCACATTTTTCGGTGTTGCTTAGCTAGGAACATCACCTTTTAAGGTCATGCTATGAGGACACATCCATGCAGTTTAACGTCATGTAGTTAGGATGTCTAGGTGGAAGGTTCCCAATCAAAATTTGGCGTGGGACTTATGTCGAGGCATCCCATTTGTGAGAACTGAATTGGGACTCACTCCTAGAGTGTATGCCCTTTTGTGGGGGACATGATTGGGGATTACACATGGAAGCTACCTGTTTGAGATCGGGCCTAAAGTAGACATCCTACGTATCCTAGATAGAGAAGGAATTTGAGTTATCGTAGTTCATTTATTTTCGGATGATGTGGGTGTGTGCGATCATAGTCAACCTCTAAGTGCACGTGAATCATTCTTGGTGTGAGAAACAAGAGGAAACCATATATCTGGAAAATTATTCACCTTTTCCTTTCTATACTAATGGAGGAGGAGGAGGAAAGTAGACGAGGGTGCACAAAAATGAACCCTCCAACATGAAATGGGTGTTAAGTTCATTGAGTTTGGCCCAGGAGGCTGCAGCTGTGAGTTCGATAAGAGAGGTAAGAATATTTAGTCATGTCAACTCCCTCACTTGGATTGACACCCAGGATGGTCACATTTGGTGATCCATTAGAACATTTCTTAGGTTGATCTGAAGAGGGAGAAGAGCACCACCTCCAATATAAATTAGGGGCTTACCTCAATGGGAGTTCCCTAGAGCTAGTTTCGAGAAAGGGGATGAGGATATCATTCCCTTCCAAAATGCAATAAAGCATTATTTTTTGGACTTATCACTTTCCCTCATCAAAAGTAAATGCAAGTGATTCCCCCAAATCCCTAAAACAAGGAGGTTCATGTTAGCATTCCAAGGATGGACTCTGGGTTACCTTGGAAATGTAGACTTAAAAAAAATTGGGGGTTCGAAGAGTTTTATGGACAACCTTCATGACTCCACTTACCTTGGGTATATAGACTTAGAAGGGTGTGATGCTACACTCTATGGTCTGATCAAATGGGTCCAGTGGCTTTAGAAGTGGCTTTGGCCTAATGTCGGTAGACTAGTTAGCGGAGGGGCTTTAGAGGATATGATGGGAACAGAGGGGCGACATTGGAACTGGGAGAAAGGACACCCAAAAACAACCCATTTGTGCATACCATTTTATCATTTGGGATGGGGGTTACCCCACACAGCATACCATTATGTGGGTGGAGAGGTCACCAGTGTACTAAAGTGCTACGTGGCCTTGGGTGTGGACTACTGCGTACCAAAGTGACAAGCGGTCCAGTGTGTGAGAGTCCATGTACTAAAGTGGTATGTGGTCTATAACTCCATCCGCGTACTGGGATGGTATGTGGTGTAGGTTCTTGTCTGAATAGTGATGCGCTATATAGAGTGTCGGATTGAAGAAGGGTCCTGGGGCCTATGGTTCATGGGAATTTCATCCAAAAATAACACATGGTTTGTGGTTCACCTTTTTGGTTTGTGGTTTAATATTTTTATTAGTTTCCTTCTTTTTATGGTATGTGGAAGGTTAATACCTATAGAAAAGGTGGTTCACAGTTTGTACTCTATAAATGATTCGAAACCAAAGTTGAAGTCTCCTATCTATGCCTCCAAAATCATCTGAGTCTCTAAGTCCAAGCCCCCCCTCCAAGTGCCTCTTTCAGTCTCCCATGTGGTCCATTTTATAGAGTATCAGGGAATCTGTATCTTTGAATCATGCATCACCCTTTACAGAGATCCATGAAGGAGATCTAGTTCATGAGTGACTTGTTAAACTGTAGTTTGCGGTATGGTGTGGTTCACGAGGGTGGTATGCGGAGCATGCCTCCGTCTTTTTTTTTTGCTGGTGAAATGGTACATGGTGGCTTCGGTAGCTAGACAATGCCTTATAGGCCAGAAGGTTGTAGGTCATCTGCGTACTGGTGGTTCGCAGCTTATGTGCCTCATGAACTTTTCCTGGTGATGGTACATGATACACTTAAAAAACCTTGGAAAACATTATTTACTCAAGTTTCTTCTGAAGTTTTCAATCCAATTTTAATCCACTTTCTTTCATGTACTAGTTGGAATATTTTATTCTCTCTTTAAAGTGCTTGTGGGATTATTTACTTACCTTTGTTGAATTTTTAGGACCCTGAAAATCCCCCCCCATTAGAATCAGGTCTAATCGGAACAAAGAGGAGGCGATTTCGATTTAGAAAGCAGTCCTGAACTGAAGTGGTTTGCGGTAGAGAGGATGAACTGTAGGGGGCCAAGTCTATTTATAGGGGGCCAGGTCATTTGTCTTTTACTATTTCTTATGGAAAAAAGATCTCTAGACCTCTCCTCAGCTTCCTTTGCTCCCACGTACCATCTCCCTTGTGAAATTCACCATCTACGAACCATTCTATGAGTCCATGAACTATGAATTCTGTACAAGTTCCTCAACTGTGAACAATAATTTGAATCCAGAATCTGCACCATGGAATTTTAGAATTTATTTTCTAACTTCTGCATAGGAAAACGCTACGTGATTTTCCCATTCTCACACTGAAATTGAAACTAGAAAATTAAAGTTTAAAATAAACCATCTTTAAACCGTAAAATCTTTGAACTATAAATTTGATCATCTGCATGGTGAGGCTCAGTATGTGTCCCTTATATTCAGTGAACCACTTAGTTCACTGGACAATGCCATATTGTCCAGCACCTCATGGGACAAGGCCTCATGGTCCATCCACGTACCGATGCGGTACGAGGGAAATTTATTTCACACACCGTTCCATGGATATGGTACACAGAGGCTTCCCATCTTGTATTGTCTTGATCTTTAGACATATTTAGACTTCTGTCCAACAATTTTTCTATTAGACTGACTTTTTTTGTGGCCTTTTTCTCTTTTTAGTGTAGACTACAATGGATCTTCCTCAGACCATGACGACAGCAAATGGGACAATATCATCCATGGTGGAGAACACTGAGGACCATCTTTGGTATCACATTGTTCCTTGAGATAGTACCCTAAAAGGCCTTATTACGCCATAACTTCTAGTATACCCATTATATATGCAGCTACAGGTATATGGATTTGGTCTCCCTGATGACATCCCTCTTCCATTGGCAGACCAGTATACTCCTTCTATTTACATAGAGGCACCCTAGGGGAACAATCGAGACAATATTTCCACAAAGGTAGAAATTTTAGATTCTCCTATTCAATATAATGTTTTCACATTGAGAGGCTCAACATGGACTCATAAAAATTTCAGTTTTCAAAAAAGTTCCTTGGGATTAGTCACCTGGGAATACCCATCTATCTTCAATCTTTCCAGAGAAAATCCCAATGGTGGGTGTAGTAAAAAATGGGACCTACAATTCGAAGGATGCCTTGTCGATGAATGGGTCTGGGAGTTTTGGGTACACCAGATCTATTTGGAATCTTCTAATCAGTTGGAAGCGGTAAACTTGTACCAGGAAGCTTGGATCTCCCAGTTTATAGGTTTCTCTCCAAGAGAAATCCTACATGAACTGTTGATCCACTAGTGTTCAAGTACCAATACTTTCCATTTATCACATTTATAGGTGGAAATCAGCTTATGGTAAATCCACCATCTTGGATGATTCCCCATTCTTGGCAACATAAATGATAAATTTCCTCCAGCAGCTACTATTTGGGACAATGCCAATTAGGTGTCCCCATTGTCAAGGAGCCTACTGGTCATGATAGAGAGACTTCTTGATCAACCCCCCCCCCAAGATCACTCTCTTATCCTATTTGAGTCTTGGGTAGGATAATTCTTGAATTTTAATGGTCCTAGGACGAAGGTCTGCCGCATTCAGACTCATCTGACCCAACAATCAAGGAAGATTCTAGGGTCATATTGTGCCACTCTTGAAGCAGGTTGATATACTACCTAGGGATAGGATATTCGATCAGATGTGCCACCTGATCTTATATTATTAGGTTTATTTTCTATTTTTTTAGTGGATGTATATTTCCCTCTCTTGACATATATACTAAGGTCATGGCTTTCACTCTGATTATGGCAGCCACACTGGAAGAGGGTCAACCAATCAATCTTTCCATTCCTACTCTTGCCCATCTTAATGAGTTATTTAGAAAAATATAGGAAGGAAAGCCTCTTCATTATCTTAGAAGACCGTTTCACTTTTTATAGGGGTGGATAGCAGAACATTTCCCTTGATATGAATATAGGCACACTACAAGGGTCCCTCATTCTGAATTTCACCTAGCTCTTCTTAGTATTTCTGTTATTCACCCTAGGACTTTGAGAATTAGTGATGTGGTCATACCGCTAAATGATACCTCTCACTTTTCTTTTTCACATTATCCTACACCCCACGGGTCAGTAATGGGTGATGGAAGCGGTTATTTAGAAGATCTCTCATACATTATTTCACTTCGAGTGGGATGCTAACTACTCACATAGACCGAGTAGCTATTTGTGAGTCATACAACCCTTACAGGTTTTCTAGGAAATTTGGATGCCTTCAATAGACTATGTTTTCCCTATTGTTTAGTTGAGGGGAGAATCTCTTCCTATGATTCTTTTCTAGGTATGGACTATAATGACATGGGAGGATGCTTTCATAGAGGTCATTATTCCCCCTGTGGTGGCTCCGACTTTTCTTCCATTAGAATATTCCCAAATATGGGTAAACGTTTACCCTGATAAGGTGCTGGGGAGACCAATTAGACATTTTCAAAATAAATTAACTGTCCTTCATCTCGTTTTGACTGTACTAGTTGCACCTTCTAGTTCCCTTCTTATGGTGATAAGGTGTATGATCCACCGTCATATTTTTTCATAGGGGTATTCATCTGCCCAACCCATTTCTATAGAAATTGAGTTATTCCACTCTCCTCCATTGGATAGAGTTTGTGGTCTTAGTGAGGCTATCCCAAGAGGAGCATCATTTGATATTCTGGAAGTCATGGTCAGTCCCTTGTGCATGGTTCCTAGAGCCTAATTGTCTATTAGGGAGGAAATCCTCCCCCCTGATTGGGTAAGCATTCTCAGAGTGCTTTTGACTTCTGTGATGACACTCCCAAACTACATACTCATCCCAGTTGATGAGGATCAAGGTCCCTGTGTCATTAAGAATCATCGGGTTGTGAGAAAATGGGCATGGCATCAAATTTGTACACTATCCCCTGAAACAACCCTATTAGATTTCCGTGATTAGAAGGACATATTTCAATGGTTTTTCATTGAATTGTGCTCGGGAATCATTGATTACCGATTTCTACACATTCTAATCCATCAAATTTTCATAGCTCGGGAAGACTTCACCTCTTATGAGGATAACCTGGTGAAATTCAATTCTTCACATCATCAAGAAAAGACTTTTTAAGATGTTTCTGAGGAGCTGAATTATCTAGAAGTAGAGAAAACGAGAGATCATCATTCAGAGGTTGCCCAAATAGAATAGATACAAGAATGATAGGATCACATGTAAAAGTTGAAGGTCCAAATTGAATCCCCATGTGCTAAATTTGAAGCCATCAAGCAGAAAGGGTAGTATCACAAATATGTTATGAAATGCGTACACCTGATGGTCGAAGCTGAGGCAGAAGAGAGAGATACCCTAGATCACGCCCTTGACGGTCCATGTTAGTTGATCATCAAGCTATTGGAAAGGGAGAACTAATCCTCGATATAATTTTCTTGTGTTATGATGTATTCAATTTGTTTTGATGCCATGGGGGGACTCCAAACTGAGGATTTTCTTCCATTTCTTCTTATGGTGTATAAACCTTCTTGTCACCTAGTTTTTTTCTCTCTTCCTGTAATTAGAAATTATCCACATATTTGAATAAAAGTTTCAAAGGAATATTGAACCTTGACCCATGATAATTGAATCAAAATAATCAAATCATACTCTAATTTTTTCCGAAGTCAAGGGACTTAATGAGCATAGTTTGACTGTTTCTAGGGTTACATGGAAAACCCTACAAACTTTGTGCCTTTTTTTATCACTCTAATTTTTGTCTAAGTTTAATTTGGGGGTATTATCAGGTATAACTTGAATTTTTCTTAGGCCTCCCTTTATGGGTTTTCAACCTAATAAGATTTATGTCACTTTTTAATTTTTGATTGATCAATATTTTCCTAAACCATAAATAATATAGGTTTAGAGATTTGGTACTCAAATTTTTCCCAGGGATCCCTTTGCAGCTTTTCATTCTAGAGAGTATTGTTTATTTTTCATTGGTAGTTTATTGTCTTGCAAATTAGGAATATCATTACCAATATTTTAGGTCAAATATTTTTGACCAAAATTGATGGGGAAAAGGCCCTGATTTGGGATTCCTTAATCGATAGTGTATTAATAACTTTTAGACATGAAATAAGGGATTTTACTTGACCTTAACTTCGTGATTTATGGAAGGGTGACATGATATAGGGTATGATATGGGGAATATGATCCATTTGGGCATTCAAAGATAGTATAGGAATCTCCTGAGGATGAATATGCCTTTGATCAATAGGACCGTTTGTGGGAAACATATGCCGAGCCATCGGGGCATGATGTGCATAGTCAAGCAAAGGTGTACGTAGGACATTGGCCTTCTATTTCTGATGGTCAGGGAAAAATTTTATGGAGATTTAAATTTATTTTTCTGTTAAAGACCACATTGGGTGGCCTATTTTAGGGAATGATGTATGAAAGTAATATGTGACATTTGTGTCAGCTTTGGATGTAAAATTGCTCCCGCATGAATTTAGATTGTGTAAAGGATGGTTGAGGTGTGGTGCAGTTTAACATCATATAGCTAGAAAGACTGAGACTTATTTTGCAAAATCATTTTACTATTATGGGAGGGTAAATGATTTGACATTTTGACCCAAAATTATCTTCATTTTTAAGCACTGAGAAGCATGAAATGAGTAAATTGTAATCTAGAGGTTTTTTGAATCCAATAAGTGAGGTGGGACATAAATACCACAAGGGTATACGGGAGTAGGGAATAACTCTCCTGAGGATGAATTTTATTTTGATCAACAGGACCATTTGTGGGAAACATATGCAGACTCGTCAGGGCATGATGTTCATAGTCAATAAAAGATGTCTGCAAGACACTGGCCTTCAACATTTTATGTACTTGGAGGATTATGGGGGTTTGGACCTTTCTGGTCATAGAGTATAACTTGTGAATGGGGGTGTGCCAAATTATGAAGGGGGACATCTTGGGATGAGCCAAACTAGGAATTCCAAGAGTGGATGGAATAATTTTTGTGCCCTATCCAAGGGATATGGTTCCTTTTATTGGTTTTTCCCTTGCATAAGAAGGGATGGGACAATTTTGTCCCATGGATGGGCCCGGAACATGGGATTTGGATTCCATCATGTGTCCTAATAAGATGAGAATCAGGCCATACATAACTCTTTAAAATTTTCCCTGTATGGAGATCCGGTTCATACATAGGGAGGGGGAATCTTTACTTTTGTATATGGATTTACTGATGAGGGTGGTGTGTAGGCCAAGATTTCCTGCGCAGATTTATTTTGTGTGTAGGAATTCAAAGGGATGGCCCATGGGTGAACAACGGGTAGTGAGCACCATGGAATTTAAATGTCATATGATGAGTACATTGGTATGGAATCCTTGATTTAATGAGTAATAATCAGGCTAGAACATTCTTACATATCTAGGATGTGGTTAGGGATGACAGCGTAAACCATGGCTCAAAAGTTTCTTGGATCGGGAGAAATGACATGGGGCTTGGAAGTCGCTGGAGTACGGGGGTTGGAAAGTACTCTCCTGAGGATGAATATGAGTTTGATTGATAGGCCTATTTGTGGGAAACAAATACAAAGCAACTAGGTCATAATGTGCATATTCAATCAAAGGTGTCCGCAAGACACTAGCCTTCCACTTCCTATGGTCATGGAGTATTATGAAGATCCAAAATCACTCGAAGCACGGAGTTTGGTATATAATAGGAGTGTGTCCAAATATTTCAGAGATAGTCCTTCCATGATTTATACAAGAAATTGGGAACTCCCCTCAATATATCTGACTCATACATAGGGTAGGGTGCTTTAACTGGCTCAGTGAGGCTGGACCCAGGTTTGAAGATCTAGGCATCCAGATATTATACTCCCTTCATAGGTCTGATCCTTAGGCAGGGGAGGGAATTTTTTCCATCTTATAGGTACCTTTTAGTTTAATGTCATATGGCTAGGACCTAGGCATTCCCGCCATTGAGGATATAACCCTATCATTCCTTTTAAGGTCATGCAACCAGGACCCAAATTAGATATCAATTTCCCATGGTTTGGTGATGAATTTCCTATCAAGGTCTCTAATCCCACGTAAATCCTATCTGGTGTGGTAACAAGGGGTAGAGAGGGTTTCAAGTCACTGTACAAATGTGGTATGATCAATATAAGGGATAATTTTGTTCTTGGGATGATGTTGTTCATTTTTAATGTCACATCATGAAAACAATTTCTATACATTTATCATCATGTGGGTGGACATAAAATAACCCCAATGTGAATGAATGGACATGTGATAACCCTTGAGATGATACTTTGAATCAGTCTTATGTGGGAGCTCTCTACTCTAATTTAATTTTTGCGTAGAGGAGGGATAATTTCAATTCTTTTTGTGGCTGATACTAGATCATAAGATTTAATTATCTCTATATATCCAAATTAAGGAGAAATGATCCATGCAGGGCCTTAATGAACACTCCCCATGTAGGTCTATCTCATACATTGAGGAGGTGGTAATTTTGGGATAAGGTTGAGCCAGGATAGTGATACATGCATCCACACATATCCTGTGAGGACAGGAATCAAGCCCCACGTACTTCAAAGACTCGACATGGTAGGTGACCGATGTCAGGAGTGAAGTTATCTTAGGAGAGAACATTTTCATGTTGTGTAGTTTATTGTCATGTATCCAAGACTTTGGGTAACAAATATCATGAATAACTTTGGGTTAATCGAGGCGGGATATTCTTACATATCCCAGACATGGGAAATATTAGAAGTTGTAAACCATGGTCTCAGGGGCCCTTGAATCTGGAGTGATGACATAGGTCTTGGAAGCCATTGGTGTATGGAGGTAAGAAAGGACTATCCTGAGAATAAATTTTCCTTTTATTTACCAGAGCATTTTTGGGCAACGTACGCAGATCCACCGAGGCATAATGTGCGTAGTAGAAAAAAGGTGTTTGTAGGACATTGGCCTTCCACATCGGATGGTTGTGAATGATTATGAGGATCCAAGGTTTTCTGGGTCATGGATTCTGATGGATGGAAAGAGGTGTTCCCAGGTATGTAATAAGTCTTCAGACAATGACAACACATTAAGTATGGGAACCCCTACACAAATATGACTCATATGAAGGGGACATAATCTCTTAGTACTTTTTGGGTATAATAATATAGATTATGACTTTCTTGTGTCTATTTTTACTCCATGTGAAGGAAAATAGGGGCATGTGCTTTCATTTTATGTGAATAGACCCAATATTTCGGGTCTGAGCATGGACACATATCTCATCATTCCAATAATTAGTCCAAACGTGGATTTTGATATACCTTGCAGTTTAACACCGTATGGTTAGGACTTAAATTCTCCTATGTAAGTATGACCTATACACAGATAAAAGGAGGAATTTACTAGTTTTTATAGGTGTATAAACCAAGATCTAGCATAAATGTGTCACTACGTATCCCACTAATGGATGGGAATCAAGCCACACATAGTTATAGACATGTCCTCCCTATATAGGTTTGGTCCGTACTTAGGGAGGGGGTCATTTTTATCTAATTTTGGAAGTTGGACCAGGGTATAGAATCCTGGTGTCACTATGTATCCTATGAGGGTACGAATCAATCCTTACGTAGTTTTGTACATGCCCTCCCTGTATAGGTTTGGTCCATACATAGGTAGGTGTCATTTTACAAGGTTGTGGCTCGAATAAGATGAGGAATCCAGGTGTCAATATGTATCCTGCGAGGGAATAAATCAATCCTCACATAGTTATGTACATATCCTCCCTGTATAGGTCAGGTTCATACACATGGAGGGGCATTTCTTATTTTATCTTTGCATGAACTTGAATTGTGTGTGATGAATCGTCAACTGGAACATAACCAATTCCATACATTTTAACTTCTTATGGTTAAGATGATTCATGGGTTCCCCTATGTAATTTTGTCCTAGGTGCAGGGGAAAATGGTCATTTCTCTTTGTTTTTGATATGTCCATCCACGTATCTTCATCGTTTGTTTTTTCATGGGAAGAACCCTCTTTAGTATTTATAATCTCACGTGAGCTTTGCTCTGTGTGAGAAACAACGAACAAAAATGGACTCTTCTTACCACATGGAGATAGCTGAAGATACAATGGGGGAATTCGCCATCATTGGTGGTTGGGCCAATATCTAGGATTGAGGCTTCTTTATGTATCCAACTAGTGAGTGGGAATCCAGCAGTACCTAATTCTATGGCACAACATGGTAGATGACTGATGCTGGAAGTGATTTCCTTCTTAGGGAGAATATTGTGAGGTCCGTACAGTTTTATGTCATGTGGTAAGGATGAAGATGATAAGAAGTTTAACATCACGCGGCATGGAGTACTTTATCATGCGATTTTACATCGTGCGATTAGGATGATGTGGCAGCACTATTTAAGGTCATATTGTGGGGAAACGTTCATCAAAGGAATCATGAATAGGTATGGGATAATCAAGATGGGATATTCTGGCATGTCTTGGATATGATGAATGGGATAAAAGGGTAAACCATGATCACAGGGACCCTCAAATTAGGAGAGATGACATGGGGTTTGGAATCCATTAGCGTACGGAGGTAGGAAAGGACTCCCCTGAGAACAAATTTACCTTTGATCAACAGGCTTGTTTGTGGGAAACATATGTAGATCTTCTGGGGCATCATGTGAATAGTCAAGAAAAGGTGTCTGCAAGACATTGGCTGCCCTATTTTCAATGGCCATGAAAGATTATGATGATCTGAGAATTCATAGGTCTTGGAGTTTGACTAATGCAAAGGAAAATATCTGGGTACACGGGGAATACTCAGGTTGTGAATAGTTGTGAGGTATGAAACCCCCTATATAGATCTGACTCATAAAAAGGGGGGCATGATCCTTCAGCATATCATTGCTGTGGAGAACAAGGTTTGGAATATCTTACCCTGCTTCACATTCTCAAATAGGAAATAAGACATTTTTATTTTCTAATTTCAGGTAGATAGCCCCTGGTATGTGGAACCCAAGCGTCACTATGTATCCTACAAGGGAAATAATCATGATCTACATAGTTCGTGAAGTTCCTTGAGGTTTAACGTCATGTGGTAAGGATGAGAATACTAAGTAGTTTAACATCGTGCAGTGTGGAAAATTTCATCATAAATTTTTACGTCGTGTGACCAGGAAAATTTCTATATAGTTTAACATCTTGTGGAAAGGATATAGATTCTAAGCATTTTAACATCATACAGTATGGACAATTTCATCATGCAATTTTATATCATGTGACCAGGAAAGTTTCTTTACAGTTTAACATCTTGTGGAAAGGACGTAGATGCTAATAAGTTTAACGTCATGCAATATGGAAAATTTCATCATGTAGTTTTACGTCTTGCTACCAGGAAACATTTTGTATAGTTTAACATCCTGTGGAAAGGATATAGATGCTAATAAGTTTAATGGAGTGCAGTATAGACAATTTAATCATGCAGTTTTATATCATGCAACCCGGAAAATTTTCATATAGTTTAACATTATGTGGAAAGGATGTAGATGCTAAGCATTTTAACGTCATGTAGTATGGACAATTTCATCATGTAGTTTTACATCGTGCAACTAGAATAATTTCTATATAGTTTAACATCTTGTGAAAATGATGTAGATGCTAAGAAGTTTAACGTCATGCAGCTTGGACAATTTCATCATACAGTTTTACATCATGCGAACAGGAAAATTTTTGTATAGGATAATGTCTTGTGGAAGGGACGTAATGCCACTCTTGTGGCTATATGAAATATTTCTTCAGGAACCTTGCATTGGTGTGATAAATGATGAGTTATACATCCATCGAAACTAGGGAATATGATCTATTGGAGTAGACCTTGTGTATGACGTATAGTCTTTCCCATTTTGGCTCCATCTTCGGAGGTTTCTTCCTAAGAATCATTGGGGTTCTGAGGACCAATACAATTTCCCCTTCAATGAATGACCAGAGGAAGACCTTTTTGTTGAAGTCCAATGTGATCTGATTTTCGTAGATTTCCAAATGGTGTAAGGTGTGAAACCTTTTCTCATCCAATCACTCTACCTTATCAAACAATTTTTGGGATTGCTCATCTACATATATTTGATCACAGATAGTGACACAGAGTGATGTGAAATTGAACATCAATGGGTAGAACTGCTTTTTTCTAATATATTAACAAGTACGGGGTCGCCTTGTTGGTGGTACGGTTCGTGGTCTAGTAAGCCCACAAAGCATGGAGAAGCTTGTTCGACCACGATTTCTTGTCTTTGTCCACCATATTCTGGATTTTGTTGGATATGGTCTTTTTAAAAGCATTTATCTATCTGTTGGTCACTACATGGTAGTGGTATGAATGGTTTTTCTTGATTCCATACTCCTGGTAAAACTTTTTCAACTCAATATAGTAGAAATTAGTTCCATTGTTCGTCAGTATTGTATGAGGGACACGAAATCTAGTGGTGATGTTGGATTTTATGAATCTAATATTATTTTTAGCTCCAACTTCTTTGAGAGGCATAGCTTCTTCCCATTTGGAGAAGAAGTCAGTTACTTTGAGGATAAACTTTAATTGTCTGACTGTGCTAGGAGGATACAGTCCCACAACATCCATTCCTTATATGGTGAATGGCCAGGAGTACTTGGTTGTGTGAAGTATCTATGGGGGTTGGTGGATGAAATGTGAATGGAATTGGTAGGCATGGAACTTCTTGGTGAAAGTGGTTCAATCGTACATTATAGTAGTCCAATAGTATCCAAGCCTTCGTATTTGATGATAGATCTTAGATGATGACTGGTATGCCCCACAAGTCTCGATATGCACTTATTTCATGATGGAAGCAGTCTCTTCTCCATCAATGTTTCTAAAAAGGACTCTCTCAAGTATTCACTTGTAGATAACCTTTTTTCGGTTAGCTCCATCGTACAGGATGAAATTGACTGCTCATCACTGGATTTGTTCCCTTCCAGATCTATCTAGTGGGAGTTCTCCCTTTTGGAGATAGTACACAATGGGGGTCATCCAACTAAAGGTATGATTGTATGTCTCAGTGATGGGGTTGATCTCATTGCTTTCTCTGTGTTGGCCTGAAAAAATAGAAATATCAGCTGATGGTGGATGATGACGATTTCATCCTAGTCCAAGTCAGCCAGGGTTGTGGCTGTATTTTCTAGTGCATCTTCTTGAGAATTTGGTGATTGGGGAATATAGGTTAGTATCGGTTTTTATGGTAATTCTTCCATCATCTCTCATACATTATTCATTAGAGGAAACAACACCTCTTTCATGATGGAATAATATCCATTGACTTGATTAATAACCATTTCCGAGTTGCCTTTTATTTTTAGGTGTTCTTCTTGTACTTGGAGTTCCATCTCTAGGTCGGCGATGAGGGCCTGATATTCCACCTCATTGTTTGTGCATCCTTCTGGTAGTAAAAAGGAGTAGGAAAAGATTTCCTTTTCTATAGATATTAGTATCACCACCAACCCCACTTTATTGAGTATGGTTTCCTCCATCCTTTTTCTTGTTTGGATTCTGGAAGCACCATCTAAGTACATTTCACATGTCTTCGGGCCCTCTTGGACCGAGAACACTTCTTCATCAGGAATCTCAGTATCCATTAGGTTCGTTTCTACTGAGGGGTTCTCTTCTAATAAATCTACCAATGTCTGGCCTTTAATGTCTTTCTAGGTCACATAATGTATGTCAAACTGTTATATGATGACCACCCATCATGATAGACATCATGTTAAAGTTGGAAAACTACGAATATACTTGAGTGGATTGCAGGAAGAGATTAAGTGGCCCTCATGGTGCTGTAGATAATTCTTGAGCTTATGAACTACCAAGATTAATGCAAGTAATCTTTTCTCGATATTCAAATAATGATTCTCAACATCGATCATTGTTCGGCTGAGATAATAGAAATTATTCTCACTGTTGGCATCATTCTTCTGTGTGAGGAAGGCACCTAGTGACCATTTGAAGGTGGTCATGTAAAAAATGAGTGGCCTCCATTCAACTGGAGTAATTAGCATAGGTGGACTTAGGAGATACATTTTGATATTTTCAAATTCTTCTTGACAATATTTAGTCCAATGGTATGAAGCCCCTTTCTTCATCAACCTGGTGAAAAAAAATATTTACCTACAAGGTTGGATATGAAATGTTCATTATAGGCTAGGTTTCCTTGGAGACCTCTTAAATAAGTGAGGTTGCGATGTGGTGACATTCCAAGGATGGAATTTGTGTTTATGGATCAACATCGATGACACAATGGCATATGATGAAGCCAAGGAACCTCCCTGAGGTAACGCCAAAATCACACTTTAGAAGATTCATCTTCATACTGTGTTATCGCAATTTATTGAATACAATTTCATGATATGAAAGTTTTTATGAGCACTATAATTACTTAACCACCAAATAATCCACAAATAATTACACAAATTTTCCTAGTAATGGCTTGAAAATGTGATGTATAGAATGCTGATATGTGGCACCAATATTTTTCAAACTGAAAGGCATCACATTATAGAAGAATAATACTTGGGGCCCTAAAAGTAATGGATTCTTCATCTTTTTGGGTCATTCAGATTTGATTATATCCATAGTATCCATCCATGAATGATAGGGCCTCATATTCAGCAGTCGCATCAATCAACAATTCCATGATAAGGACTGGAATGTCATCTTTTGGGCAGTGCCAATTGAGGTCCCTATACACGATGTAAACTCTGATCTTCCCATTATTCTTTTTTATGGGGACTATATTATCCAACCAGAAAGTTCATTAGACTTCTCGGATTAAGTCATCCCTGGTGTGTTTTTCAACTTCAGCCTCTATTTTTGCAGCGTGCATCGGGTGATTCCTTCTGGAAACATACTTAAAACCACGATGGTCCTATGGTAGGCCGAGGTGCTGAGTGGCCACTACAGGATTGAGGCCTGGAATTTCTGTATAGTTCTAGGTGAAAAAATCTCAACTCTAATTTAGGAAGGAATTGTATACTTCATTCTCTTTTGAAGACATTTCTTCACTAATCAGAGTGGTTGTGGTTCTTCTTTTGTCCCTAGGTTTATTTCCCTGAGCTCATCAATTATGGTAGATGCGCCCTAATTAAAAGATGGATGGGCGTCCGTAAGGTCATCTTGTTCTTCTTATTATTCTTACATATCACATTTATCATCCTCTTCCTTTTCTAATGGAGAGACAATCCTTGATATGAATTCTCCTGGATTGGGAAATGAATCGCATATCTGATATCTGGGAGCTAAAACGGATACTCTGGTCCCAGATGACTGCAGGGAACTTTCTGAAGAGGATAGAGTGAGGGACAGAGGAATTTCCTCACCTTATTTTGGTGGTGATACATTCTCTTCTACCTTAGTGGGTAAGGAATGAACTATTTGGAGACTTGTGGACAAATTTAGGTCATTTTTATGTGAGCATTCATCATTGTCCCGATAACCCGGAAACTTTTAAGCATTTCCATGTTAGCGCCCATGATTGAGATCATTAAGATGGATGATTCCATGTTCAATTTTAGACTCGTTCACTCCACTTGATTGATGTGGAGTATTTATTCTTCATTGAGTTTCCATAGGGGTCGATGGTAACCACATACAAACAGTTCAGGGTGGTGATCCAATCAACGCTGTCGGCTGAAGGTTTCTTCCCTTATGGCTCATAGAATCCATCATCAATGTACTTGTAGGATTCAAATATAGGATTTTCAGTATACAAAATTCTTCCCTTAACATTGGCACAATATTTGATGCACTGATGGTAATACAAGGTAATTGTTGCATGTTTATGCAACCAGGGCCTTCCTAGTAGGACGTTGAAGGCCATATTTTTTCGCACCACTAGGAATTAAGAATCTGACATGAGGTCGGCCATCCATGTTTTAAGATTGATTTGGCCTAATGGATTCTTCTCACTTTTTTCATAACCCAACAAGGTCATGGTGTAGGGTGTCAGACTGTCTTCATCATAGTCCAACCGTTCAAGTGTTCGTAGTGGGAGGAGATTAACTCCAGAGCCATTGTCGATGAAGATTTTCCATATATTGATGCCATTTATCTTTCCAGACACATATAAGGGTTTAATTTTTTCCCACATTATGGATTCCTCATATTGATTGGTGAAAGATATGACCGCATGTAATTCTTTAGTACTGGTATTTGTATGATAGCCTTCAGCAGCGACCACCTCAGCCTCAAATTCTTGGGGACTTAGTAAAGATTCAATGAGTGCTTCCCTGAGGTTTGGTGATAGGTTCAGCACATCTCGGATTGAGATTTTAGCTAGTACTGGTGGTAGCTATTTATGAATATCATACTTATTCTCTAAATGCTAGTGCTTCCCTTCTTTTGGATTCTATTTCACAGATTATTTAGGGACTTCATCTCTAGATGTGTATGGGTCATCTCTTGAGGCAGAAGTAGATGGTGGTTCTACACTTTGTGTCTTTGGCCAAGTATGTCTATTAGTGTGTCATTGGATTTTAGGCATATGATCCTCCTTTGATTGGTACTATAGGATGATAGGTCCAGAATTTCATTCGGAAGGGGAAGTGAAGCTTTCCTATCATTGTTGGATCCACTTAAGGGTTCTTCTGTGATTCTCTACAACATTGACAGTTTGAGTGGGAGTGTGGCTAGAAATTTGGTTTCTGTCATGACTACATCTTCCAGGATAGCATCAGATTTTGTGACCTCCTCCTCTAGTTCCTTGGTTGGGTGGGGGAACTCAGGTTCATAACCATAATCTTCGTCAAGTAATGGATCCATTAAGTGAATGGCATTAACCGAACAGAAGATCATCTCTTCGTCTGATGGTGATTCTATCTAACTATCTTCTTCCAATGGTGTTTTTTGGTGGAAGGTTCTTGTGCTCTTAGATATGATGGCATAAAATCTAATAGGGTTATGTAAGTCTTCATATTTGGTGTTGGTTCATCTTCTTTCTCCCATTTTCTACCATTCTGGCCAGACTGATTTCTGGATGACTAACCCTTAGAGGATTTCAGGGCCGATGATGATGGATTCATTGCATCAAGAATTGTTAGGGGAATGGTTGGTTTCTTCAATTGTGATTGAATTATTCCTTGGTCTTGGTTGACCATCTTCTAGGTCATATAACTTTTTAACATCTTCTCTTTCTTTCTAATGACTTCTTTTCACTCCCCTATGCTATTTGGATCTGAGGTGGAAACATATGCCACCTATGCTAGGGGTGGTCCTAACTTGACTTGTCTGGATTCTACCATATTTTACAGGAGATCCTTAAAGATGAATCACTCCAATATGGTGTGGCCAAGTATCTAGTGTTAGGGACAATAATTTTACCTGTCATCGAGACCTACTTCATCGGCTCTCTTTAGCTCTGGTGTCCGAAGCAAGTTGCAATTCATGGCAGCCACGAAGTTTCCACATACTTGATCATCTCGGAATGAATATAATTAATTTATTCATTCATATAATTTATTTATTTTGTCTCCATTTCAATCAAATTTTTGAGGTGGGGGTGGATTTTGGTGTCTAGGAGGCCCTGCATGATTTGGTGGGGGTCTGGGAGCTTGATCAAGTGTCTGGATAGGGTTGTCTCAAGTGTAATGGAAGCTGCTTTAGCTCTCCCTAGTCTTTTTTCTGGGGCTGATGGGGCCTCTCAGGACTTGATATTAGTCCATTGTAGGGAATCTTCTATCCTCTAAGCAATGGTAGAGAAATATTGGAATCTTATTGTGTATTTCATCGGAATGAGTGGTGTTCGTAGATTATCTTATAGATTATCGATACACATGGAAATCATCTCAGCATGGGGAAGTGGTCGGTTCCGGGAGTAAGTCAAACCATTACATCTAGAAATTAAGTCTGAAACTCTCTCATTCTCTCACTGTTCGCAGTTCATAAGGTCACTAACTATTGTATTAGGAAATGTTGAACTGAACCGAAAGATAAACTATCATTGGATGTCTTCCCATCATGTGATTGAATTAACCGTAAAGATATTGTACCACATGAAGGATGAACCGTTCAAAGTTCATATGAATCATTTGAGTTTAACTACTTATTGTTTTTCTGGGGTGCCTATCATGGGGTAATACTATGAAGAATAGTGTATCAGATGTTGTTTCGAGTCTCCCAAACTATTGAACACTAGGAAAAAAGGGTTCCCAAAATTTGGTGGTGGCAGAATGTTGCTCACCCAATTAGGGTAAGGCTTGCATTCCAACTATATCAGAGCATGTCACCATTAAATGGCTTCCAGTCAGGCTGTCAATTTCTCGATAGTGTTCATGATCCCTTGATGCATATCCTGCTGGGCTTGAGCATGGGCAAGTACAACAGGGGTTAGGACTAGCTTTACTGGCACTATTGGTACTTGGAGAGGATAACCATATGGGGGTACCCCTTGTGGGGTTGTTTGGACCTATTTTGGTTGTTTCCCCATCACCGGAAAATCTTGATATCCCTTTAAGGTCATATTTAGGTTGATTGATGGTCCTGGTGCTAGATTAGATGAACAGCTAGTCCTGGGGTCCTTTATTGGGATGAGCCATCATGGAAGAGGTTCTTCGGTAGGTAATACATTATCGCGCTCCACATGGGGAACATATCTGGTATGATGGTTGGATTGAAGCATCTTAGTGTTCATTCACCTTATCTCTTTCATTTATTCCTCCTGATGAGTGAATCTTTCCTCAAGCATCAAGAATTAATTTTTATGTGTAGGAGGAGGTGTGTCGTGGAAATTTTTCTTATCCTTCTCCTTGACGGGGATTCACATGAGAGGAAATGAATGATTGACTGAGGGAGCGCCCAAATTTAGGTCATCTCTTCAATTTCGGGTCTTGACAACTTCATGCTCATTGTGGGCTACCTCTAGGAGGGCGATATCTTCCCTTACATTCTCATCATTTTTATTTTATTCAGTGTAGTATGTGGGGATAACATCCATGACATTCATTGATTTGTACCACATCGGGGGTGATGTTCTAGGTTTAGAATGGTAGGAGAGCTTCTTGCATCCTTTATCAGATCTTCTTTGACCATTATATGATATTCTTCGGGTTTCTTAGTGAATAGTGACTCAAAGTGAGACTTGACATGACCACCCAGTACACCTCTATCCAGGGGGGCAGGAGTCTCATGACGGGATGGAATGGGTGACCCATCTTGCAATTGTTCTCCCCAGCTGATAGAAGACTGATATTCGTTGAGTGGGAATTTGAGGTAAAAATGATCTGGGCCCTATGGGTTGGGGTTGCTCTCATTCTTCTATTGACATGCCTCGGCCCAGACATGCTGGCCTTATTGGGGAATTTTGAGTTAAAAATTCCCCCATCCCTATGGGTTAGGGTTGGAACCGTATTGTGGTGGTTGCTGCTACGATTGTCACCTTCTTGATCTCACATATTCTGTCACGACCCGCCTTCACCAAAATGAGGGAAGGGTTGGTAGATTCCCAAGCCCTTCTTTATTTAAGTTGAAGGAGAGATAATGACCCCCGAAACCTGCCTTTAATATGTCATAGAGTGGAGAACAGCACCAAGG
Source organism: Viscum album (assembly GCA_963277665.1). Lineage (NCBI taxonomy): Eukaryota > Viridiplantae > Streptophyta > Magnoliopsida > Santalales > Viscaceae > Viscum > Viscum album. Next base: position 1,036,030,141 of record OY728130.1, read on the forward strand.
GTATAAAATCACACATTAAATGGAAGGCATTAACCTTTTTCTTTTAATAAGGTCGGGAGATAAGATAGTAAATCCCACAACACCAAAACTGAAAGTGCAAGTAGGATGAAAGTAAACCATTCCCATATGCATGTTCAACAGAAATTAATACAAGCCTCAAAACTCCAAAGGAAAAGTACCAAGAAAAGGAAAACGACAACAGAAACTGCCCCAAGGTCCGAGCTAGTACGGTCTCACATGATCCCTGATGTCCTCCTGGAAACCTAAAAATAGTTTTATATATGTAGGTTAAGTATACAAGTATACTCAGTAGGGGAAAACCAAAGACTCCCGTGCACAAGTGAGGAGACATTCTAATGCCCCGTGGAAAAAGAGATAACCAAACACCAAACAAGGAAAATCTATCCACCCAAACCTCACCAAGGCATGCTCCCCAAATAATGAAAGTCAAGTAACATATAGTAATAACACATCAATATTTGGGTACCCCGCGCCACTTTCCCACTAGTTATTGAAGACATCCTACACATCGAACCAATCCCACCATTCTGTCACCGTAGTCCCACTGCCACACCCGCCCGCACACACCTGGGCCACAACTCCTATCCCGCCCGCAGACACCTGGGCCACAACTACCATGCATAACCACACCCACAAACACTTGGGTCAGAACAACCACTACCACACCTGAAGACAGCTAAGCCTCATCACGAAGACACTTGGGAAACAACCTGCCCGTAAATACCTGGGCCAACCACCACAACTACCCTGTCTGAAGATTCTTGGGCTAATAATGGACTTTAGGCCATCACAGCCTGCCCAAAGAGTCTTGGGCTATTCAGGAAAGGGAGAATAAAATGAGCTAATAACCAGCCACTCATAGAAGTGTGGGTAAAAAAACCCTCCCCATAAAATGGGGTGTTTGGCACTAAGTGCTCATCTTGGGTGGGCGCGAATAAGAAACATAAAAATGACAAGTATATGCATAAGTAAACAAGCACTCAACCCAACCTAGGGTTCTAGAAATATCCCAAGCGCAAACACCTAATCACTATTCATTCATAAAAGAAGTCACAGAACTCATGGCCAAGTCACAACTCATCCCCAGAACCAACTCCCATTTAATCTATTCTTTCTTCCATGTTCAAGTAATCTCATTTAAATAAAGTTCAGCACTACTGGGAAACTAACAGCATAATCACAAACCAAGGAAAAAGTTACAGCCAATAGAAATTTAAGCATTCACACCCGGTTCTATTGCAAAGTCACAACAACAAAGGGATAAGTGAGATCCCTCGAAGTACTGGAACCAAAGAAAAACCCGAGACACAACCCCATGTCCCCAATATTCAAGAGCCAATGGTCTCTCAACAATAGAGGATTCCACCCCAATTCGTGATATAAGAAGAGTAACCACACAGCCTCAAATTCACTACCAGTGAAAGTATAACAACAAGGGATCCCATCCCCACCCACATCGCCCCAACAATCGGCCCGTGAAAGAAACAACCAAACTGCAACCACCAACACGAGGCAGGCCCATGCAGGTATTTTCAGATTTAAAGGATTTAACACACTCCATGGTTTCAATTCCACTGTACTTAACCGGGTTTATCACAGAAAAGGGTTGATCCAGGTGGTTTAAATTTATTTAACCAATTATACGTAATTAACCAACCCCATGTTACGGTTATTTAAACATCCAGGAACACCGAGGTTCATTAGTGTACTGAGAAAGACCACCAACGGCCATGATTTTCAGTGAGCATAGGCCCGTATAATTCAAAACACATATCATCAATAAAAGAGCACAGCAGGACATCGATCACACCCCCCCTTCCATTCTTTAAAGGTTCATTCATTATCTTCATTAAGTTCGGTTTCATCAATTTCCACAGAGGCAAAAGCATTCCCATCTTGCATGATACACAGAAAGGAGAGACGAAGGAGAAAAAACTCTACTTGATTGATCAAAGATCGATGTTTTTCTCCACGTGCTAGGAATAGGGGATGCGTATCTTGCAGGGGAGGAAATCCGTCGAAGACGTGCAGAAGGTTCCAGCAGAGGCGCACCACAAGCCATGGGAAGAAGGACTCCATGCACTCTAAGAAGAAGAAATAAATTCATCCGAGAAGAAAAGGAGAAATCTAGCGGGAGATATAAAGAGTAGATCGGGATATGGAATTTTGAACACCTGGAAAATTGTATCACAGTTTCCTATGTGGTTTGGGCGGTTACGCATGATGATACTAAGTTGTTATTTAATATCCTCGATCGGGGATGTTTCTCGGGATTTTTAGGAGTCAATTCTGGGCTTTAAATGACTTTAAAAAGGGTATTAAGATTAATTTACGTCTAAAGATATGTTACGGGAGCGGAAAAGTCGGTACTGGAAAAAAAGAACAAAAGGTTCGGCGAGGGGACACAGTGCCACTGTCACAATGTCACCCTCACAGTACCATTGTCACGGTGTCACCCTCACGGAGCCACCGTCACGGCGCCACCATCATGGTGCCACTGTGACTGGTGCCCCCATGACTCATGCCACCGTCATGGTGGGGCCGTGTTTTTGGTAACGTAATGGCCAGGGGGTCCGGGCCATTACATCAGATACCTCTCAAACTATTCTCACCCTCGAGAATTAAAACCAACCAGAAGACAAGAGAGGTCCTAAAAAACCACCTCGAAAGATACCTCTCAGGAGTGAACCTCATCGTCATCTAGAAACACCTCTCCCTCAAGAAACCAGGCAACATACAGGGGTCAAACTGCCCAGTCATATGGGTTGGGGAGTCTCTTCCCCCAGGTCAAGATATTATCCGTTTTGGGCAGCACTGACACGCCCGAACGGGTTTAATCCCATCCACCTTAATGCGTCTTGCTTAGGGATCGGGTCCTCCCCACGCCATAGCCAGGACTTTTCACACCCATTAATAGAATAAGGAAGACTACACATTTCATAGCCAACAATGCAAAGCATTACATAGCAAACAAGTACTGACCAAACAGGATAAAACTCAAAACAACTCTGGGTACTGGGCACGCATCTGTGCTTCCCTCTCCCAGGTACTCTCCTAGAGCCCACCATGTCTCCACAACACATAAACCAAGGGAATGGTTCTCCCACGAAGCACCTTATCCTCAAGACCCTCGATCATCACTGGTCGCTCCGCGAAGGTTACATCGTCTTCGATATCTATCTCTCCTCAATCAAGGACGTGTGAATCATTGTGTAGATATCGTCGGAGCTGGGACACATGGAATACATTGTGTATCCTCAGTGGCGGAAGTGGTAGCACTAGCTGATAATCCACTTCACCGACCTGCCGCAACACTTTGAAGGGTCCGATGAACCTGGGAGAAAGCTTACTTCCCCTGTCGAACCTCTGTTGTCCACACCGAGGGGAGACCTTCAAGTACACATGGTCCCTGACCTTGAATTCCAAGGGTCTCCTCCTATCATCGGAATATGACTTCTTCCGGTCCTGATCCACCTTCATCCTTTCTCATATAAGCTGAACCTTCTTTGTCGTGCTCCGCACCACCTCCGGGCCAAGAACAGCTGCTTCCCCAACCTCAGTCCAGCACACGAGTGAGCGACACGGCCTCCAATATAGGGCTTCGAACATAGACATTCCAAGGGTAGAGTGGTAGCTATTGTTTTAGGTGAACTCTACCAGAGGCAAGTGTAGCACCCATGATCCTCCGAAGTCAAAGACGCATGCTTGCATCATATCCTCCAAGGCCTAGATGGTGCGCTCTATCTGCCCATCTGTTTGGGGGTGGAAAGCAGTGCTAAGGCATAGCTGGGTGCCAAAAGCATGCTGCAAACCCCTCCAGACTCGTGAGGTAAATCGTGCATCCCTATCTGAGTCTACAGACCTCGGAACTCCATGAAACTGCACTACCTCGTCCACATACCTCTGTGCTAGAGCATCCACTACAATCGACTCTTTAATCGCCAGAAAGTGAGCCGACTTTGTCAAGCGGTCCACTACTACCCAGATTGCATCACAGCCTCCTAGCACCTTGGGTAGTCCCATGACGAAATCCATATATATGTTTCCCCACTTCCACTCGATCACATCTAAAGGTTGAAATAACCCACCTAGAACATGGTATTCAGCCTTTACCAGCTAACACACTAGGCACTTGGCCACAAACTCTTCCACCACCTGCTTTAACCCGGGCCACCAAAACTGTCCCCTCAGATCCTGGTATATCTTGGAAACTCCCAAATGCACTGCCATGGGTGATCTTTGGAACTCGCCAAGGACCCTCTCATGCATCGCCTCCGGAACCAACATTCTCCCCCGGAAAAGCATCTTGTTCTGACCATCCTCTGTCCACCCTTCTGGAGCATCGCCTTGGCTAACTCGGTCACGCATCACTTCACTCCCTGTGTCTCCCCACTGAGAATCCTCCACCTGACTTAATATAGAATATTGTATTTTCATCTGATATAGGAAACCCCTTTCACTATCCATCCTCGCATCCAGGTGTAGGGAATCCAACTCCTCCATCTCCCTCCAAGCGTCTGCTGACTCTTAGACCACATCCCTTTGTGACTTCCTGCTCAAAGTATCAGCCACCACGTTTCCATTCCCTGAGATGTAGGAAATATCAAAATCATAATCTTGGAGTAACTCTATCCACCTTCGCTACTGTAAGTTTAGGTCCTGCTGTGAGAAGATATACCTCAAGATTTTGTGATCCGTGAAGACCACAAAGCGATCTCTGATGAGGTAATGCTGCAACAACTTTAGTGCGAAAACAACCACTACAAGATCTATATCATGGGTCGCATAATTACACTCATGATGGCATAGCTTCCTAGACCCATAAGAGATCACCCTTTATTACTGCATCAACACGCATCTGAGGCCCTGCTCTGAAGCATCACAGAATACCTCATATGCCACCCCTTCTTCTGGTAGTCTAAGCACTACGGCACTAAAAAACTTCTCCTTCAGATAGCTGAAGGCTGCCTCACACTACTCACCCTACAAGAAAACATGTTCCTTCTTGGTCAAGGTTTTCAAAGGGGCTACAACTCGGGAGAAGTTGGGTACGAACATCTGATAGTAACCTTCCAGCCCGAAGAAACTGTAAACCATTGCCACGTTCTTGGGTGCTTCCCAAGAAAAAATTGCCTCAACCTCTGATGGGTCCACCACTACCCCTTGATCAGACACTACATGCCCAAGGAAGTGCACTTCTCGCGTCCAGAACATGCACTTCGAAAACTTCCCATAGAGTTGGTGTTTTCGAAGGACCTCCAAAACCATCCTCAGGTACTTAGCGTGGTCCTCCTCTGATCTTGAGTAGATCAAGATTCCATCAATGAACACTACTACAAACCGATCTAGATATTCCCAAAAGATGGAGTTCATGAGCCCCATGAACACGGCCGGAGCGTTCATAACGCCGAAAGGCATGAATAAAAACTCGAAGTGCCCATATCTGCACCTGAAGGTCATCTTCAAGATGTCGCACTCCTTTACCCTCAACTGCTGATACCCAGACCATAGGTTGATCTTTGAGAACCATCCTGCCCCTTTTAGCTGGTCGAAAAGATCGTCTATCCTCGGAAGAGGGTAGTGATTCTTGATATTTACCTGATTCAGCCTCCTGTAGTCTATGAAAAACCTGAGAACACAATCTTCCTTCTTTGAGAACAAGACTGAAGCACCCCACGGTGACGCGATTGGTCGAACATAACCCCTATTCATCAGATCGTCAATCTGAATCTGCAACTCTCGTAGCTCCGAAGGTGCCATCTGGTAGGGGGTCATCAAAATCGAACGAGCACCAGGCTACAAGTCTATCCAAACTTGATATCACGTCTAGGGGGTAGAGTCATCACCTCCTCAGGGAAGACGTCCATAAACTCACTAACGATCCCTGGTACCTCCACCATATCTGTATCCACTAACTCTACTAATAGCTCAGCTAACAAGGAGAGGAGGGGTCCATCTCACATGCTGCCCTTCTGGCCACTCCACTCGCTGGTGAAATTAACACATATTCCGCCCAAGTCTGAGAACACAACCCTTCATCGGAAGCATTCGATGATGGCCCACACAGAGAACAGCCAGTTGATGCCTAGGATGACATCGTATGGTTGTATCTGTAGCAGTAGTAGATCCCTGACTGACTGATGTGGCCCTATCATCAGTCTGCATCCCCTAAAAACATATAACAAGTAGTTCTGACCTCCAACCGGTGTTCTCAGCACCAGGGGCACTGGAAGTCTCTCGGCATCTAGACCCACAGCACGGGCTAGACCGGGTTCAACAAAGGAGTGCAATGCTCCAGTATCAAACAAGGTGTAAGAAAGGGTACTGAACAAACTTATTGTACCTCGATCATCCTCCGGTCCTGCTAGAACTGCTGCCCCCACGGTGTACAACTGTCCACACCCAATTCCTCTACCCCTCGGCTATCAGCCACCTCCCTGACCATGACCTCGTCGAGGTCCTTGAGGAGCACCTTGAGGTCGGCCTCCCCCTGCAATGTCTTCCCTCGGAGGAGCGGGAGCTCGCAGCCCCTGCTGCTGCTGCTGCTGAAAGGGCCTAGCTGGAAGCTACTGCTGAGGCTGGTGCTGGGCCTGTCCGCCACTTTCGTACTATAATCGGTCCGGGAATTGATTCCAGAGATGTCCATGGATACCACAGACGAAGCACCTCGGTCTTGGGCCTGAAGGGAAAGGGCGAGGACCGGTGGACCGGAATTGGAACTGCTGCAACCTGCTCCCTGTTGGTCAGAACCTAGAGGGTCTCGATGCTAGAGGTATGGTACTGACATCCTTTCCCTTTGATGGGCCTAGATTAATCACCTCTCGTGACACACCTCCTAGTGCGTGCATCCTCTCCACCTCTTCGGCCTTCTTCTAGACCTCCAAGTATGTCGGCAAGGTGAAGGGGGTAACAGCGTACTGGAGGTAGGGTCGGAGCACCTCCTCTAAACGTCTCGCCCGAGACTCCTAATCTGGAAAGAGGTCCTGAGAAAAGCAGAGGAGGTCCTTGAACTTGATCCCCAGCTCCCTTACTGAAATACTCCCCGGTTGGAGGGAGAGTAGCTCCTGCCTCTTCTCTGCCTTCATCGTAGAAGAGAGGAATTCTGCTCAGAACTCCTTCTCAAAATCAGCCCATGCCACCTCAGCCTCTCTCCTTTCCCCCAGGTAGAGTGTCCACCAATGAAGCACTGCTCCCCGCATCTAGATGAAGGCCAGAGGAACCCAGTACTCGGTCGAAGCCCAGATCAAGCCGAAGGTTATCACCAGCTCCTCTAGCCAGCCCTCTGTCTTCATGTCAGAGGTGCTGCCCTCGTACTTCTTGAGGGTCTGTCGCTGGAAGGCTCGAATCATCTTCTACCACTGGTAGTCCTCCTCCTCTCGATCAGCCCTCTTCTGATCGGCCAACTCAACCTCCTGGTCCTCGATCGCCCGTACAACTCGTGGTCATCTCCTAGGTGCCATAGCTGCAAGGTAAACAAATAATGCCTAAGCCCAAGTAGTGTAGAATATTGTTCTTAAAATTTCTTAAACTTCTTATTTATTTCAATTTCCCAAAACACCCCCAGAAACAGGAGAACACAAGTCATTATGATGCATATACCTTTCCTAGGGTCTCAACCCTGTAATCAGCAAGGCCTCACTTGGTCGTTTAGTGGGTCCAGAGTCCTTGCATCGGATCACAGGGGGCCCTAAAATCTCTTGTTCTAGCCGGTCTTCCCTGGCCCAATTCACACACCAAGGTCACCCAACACTGTTTCCCTACCATCCCATGCAATCCTTACTGTGCCTAACTCCAGACTCCATCCCATCTCTCAACCTGCCTCTAATACCATTCTGTCACGACCCACCTTTCACCAATAGGAGTGAAGGGTCAGCAGATTTCTAGGCCCTTCCTTCTTCAAGTTGAAGGAGAGATAATGACCCCCAAAACCCGCCTTCATTAGGTCCCGAAGTGGCGACCACCACCAAGGGTATAAAATCACACATTAAATGGAATGCATTACCCTTTTTCTTTTAATAGGGTAGGGATATAAGATAGTAGATCCCACAACACCAAAACTGAAAGTGCAAGTAGGCTGAAAGTAAACCATTACCGTATGCATGTTCAATAGTAAATAATACAAGCCTCAAAAACTCCAAAGGTAAAGTACTAAGAAAAGTAAAACGACAACAAAAACTGCCCCAAGGTCCGATCTAGTACAGTCTCGCACGATCACTGATGTCCTCATGGAAACCTGAAAACAGTTTTATATATGTAGGGTGATCATACAAGTATACTCAGTAGGGGAAAACCAAAGACTCCCATGCACAAGTGAGGAGACATTCTAATGCCCCATGGAAAAAGAGATAACCAAGCACCAAACAAGGAAAAGAAATCCACTCAAACCTCACCAAGGCACGCTCCCCAAATAACGCAAGTCAGGTAACATATAGTAATAGCACGTCGATATTTGGGTACCCCGCGCCACTTTACCACTGGTTATTGAAGACATCCTACGCATTGAACCAATCTCGGCATTCTGTCACTGCAGTCCCACTGCTACACTTGCCCACACACACCTGGGCCACAACCACACCACAGTCCCACTGCCAAACCCGCCCGCACATACCTGGGCCACAACTATTATCCCGCCCGTAGACACCTGGGCCACAACTACCATGCATAACCACACCCGCAAACACCTAGGTCAGAACAACCACTACCACGCCCGAAGACACTTGGGCCTCATTCCAAAGACACTTGGGAAACAACTTGCCCGTAAACACCTGGGTCAACCACCACAACTACCCTGCCTGAAGATTCTTTGGCTAATAATGGACTTCAGGCCATCACAGCCTGCCCAAAGTGTCTTGGGATATTCTGGAAAGGGAGTAGAAAAGGAGCTAATAACCATCCACTCATATAAGTGTTGGGAAAAACACCCTCCCCATAAAATGGGGTGTTCGGAACTAAGTGCTCAACTTGGGTGGGGTGCAAATAAGAAACATAAAAACTACAAGTATATGCATAAGTAAACAAGCACTCAACCCAACCTAGGGTTCCGGAAAAAGCCCAATCACAAACACCGGATCACTATTCATTCCTAAAAGAAGTCACGGCACTCGCGGCCAAGTCACAACTCATACCCAGAACTAGTTCCCATTTAATGTATTCTTGCTTCCATGTTCAAGTAATCTCATTTAAATAAAGTTATTCACTACAAGACAGCTAACAGCAGAAGCACAAACCAAGGAAAAAGTTAAATCCAATAGCAATTTAAGCATTTACACCCGGTTCTCTTGCAAAGTCACAACAACAAAGGGATAAGTGAGATCCCTCGAAGTATTGGAACCATAGAAAAACCCGAGACACAACCCCATGTCCCCAAAATATTGGAGCCAACGGTCTCTCAACAACAGAGGATTCCACCCCCAATTCATGATATAAGCAGAGTAACAACATAGCCTCAAATTCACAACCAGTGAAAGTATAACAACAAGGGATCCCATCCCAACCTGCATCGCCCCAGCAATCAGCCCGTGAAAGAAACAACCAAACTGCTACCACCAACACAAGGCAAGCCCATGCTGGTATTTTCAAATTTAAAGGATTTAACACACTCCATGGTTTCAATTCCACTGTACTTAACCGAGGTTATCACAGAAAAGGGTTGATCCTGGTGCTTTAAATTTATTTAACCGAGTATACATAATTATCCAACCCCATGTTACAGTTATTTAAACATCCAGGAACACCTAGGTTCATTAGTGCACAAATAAATACCACCATCATACATGATTTTCATTGAGCATAGGCCCGTATAATTCACAACACATATCAACAATAAAAGAGCACAGCTGGACATCGATCACACCCCCCTTTCATTCTTTAAAGGTTCGTTCATTATCTTTGTTAAGTTCAGTTTCATCAATTTCCACAGAGTCAAAAGCATGCCCACCCAACATGGTACACAGAATAGAGAAATGAAGGAGAAAAATCCCTACTTGATTGATCAAAGATTGAAGTTTTTCTCCACGTGCTAGGAACAGTGGATGTGCGGCATGTATGGGAGGAAATCTATGGAAGAAGTGCAGAAGGTTCTAGCAAAAGCACACCACAAGACACGGGAAGAAGGAATCCAAGCGTTCCACTAAGAAGAAAGAAATTCAACAGAGAATAAAAGGATAACTCTAGTGGGAGATATAAAGAGGAGATCGGGATATGGAATTTTGAATGCCTGGAAAAATGGATCGCGGTTTCCTATGTGGTTTGGGTGGTTACGCTTGACGATACTAAGTTGTTATTTAATATCCCCCATCGGGGATGTTTCTCGGAATTCTTAAGAGTCAATTATGGGATTTAAATGACTTTAAAAAGGGTATTAAGATTAATTTATGTCAAAAGATACGTTACGGGAGCGGAAAAGTCAGTACTGGAAAAAAAAGAACAAAAGGCTCAGCGAGGGGACACGGTGCCACTGTCATGGTGTCACCCTCACGGTGCCACGGTCATGGTGTCACCCTCATGGTGCCATCATCACGGTGCCACCGTCACGGTGCCACCGTGACCGGTACGACCGTTACGGTTCCACCGTGACCGGTGCGACCGTCACGGTGCCACCTTGACCGGTGCGACCATCATGGTGCCACTGTGACTGGTGCCATCGTGACAAGTGCCACTGTCATGCTGCCACTGTCATGGTGGAGCCATGTTTTTGGTAACGTAATGGCCAGGGGGGTCTAGGCCATTACATCTTCACATACAGGTGTGCGCTGGGTATGGTGCGGGGTCTACGCGTGATTCACTTTCTTTTGAGGACTATATCAGTTCTCATTGATTGGATTCCCTTAGGTGAGAATCTTGTTGGATTTTTTCATTATCCTAGGTTAGGAGTTCAATGGATTTCTCTCATCAGGCCTGATGCTTTTGATACTTACTCAAGGCTGATTCTGGTTGAGAGTTCCACCTTTTCAGAGTGGGGACTTCATTTGGCTGTCATTTGGGGATGAGGGAATTACAGTATGTCATTTCGCATGGAATCTACTAGGTGGTAAGTGAGGTTAATTGTAGACCTCCATGTTCTCCCCATCCACATATATGAACACCAGACAGGGCATTGCTGGTAAGGAAATGCAACTTGTGTAATGCATGAAGGCAGGCCAGTTCCATGACTTTCTTTCACCTTTCTAATTGTGGCCATCAAGCTGACGGAAGGGCTGCTAGTTAATTTGATGACAAATCTCTCCTAGTATTCTAACATAATATGCATACCCATCATAGGGAAAAAACATTTCTTTGAGATGGTGGGGAGTGGTCCAGACATTGTGGTGAATGTTGTGCATACATTCTTCTGACAATTCTATTGGTATGATGAACTAAGAAGTGGTTGTGGGAAAATAAATCACTGGTATATCATACCTAGATAGTTTTATTCTCATTAGAATCATATTATATTGTTTTTCTACCAAATAATTCTCTACTTGATCTTCCCATCTCGACTGCTTCTCATTAATTTCATTCCAAGTAGCGAGGTCGGTGGGAGTCTCATTACCATCTGAGTGATACAGGGGTGGATCGGATGATGAGCATGGCCCTGGACCATCTCCTAGTTGATAAAGGATATCACATGACATGGATAGAGTATCCAACATGTCTTACACCATCTTTCAAATCATCTTTGGGTATGGGGGCTTTCTTGTATTTGATCCGATGAGGGAAGGACCTTCTCGCCAGCGTGAATTTTGTCTGCAGGGAGGGCTTTCGTTGTCGATGATGCAATGGGGAGGGATACCATCATAGCTTAGTGTCTAACCACATGGTGTGTCCCTATGGAGAATACCCTGGGGAGGGCCTTCAGGGTGTACTGCAGCGAGGGGAGGACGTTCTTATTACTAGGTGTCATTTAGGGGAGGACCTTCACAATGACTGCTATTATGGTGAGGACTACCTATAGGATACAAACACAGTGGAAGCACGGTGTTGGGTGGGGCCCAAATTTAATTTTTCATAATAAATGACCAATACATGATCAATATGATTATTAATGCCAATATCCATGTATTTAAATCAAATATTTAGACAACAGAATAAAACCGACGGATCTGAGAGAGAAGATATTGCACATCATATTTATATTTAATTTAAATTTAATTTCTAAATAATTAAAATACATGGGCCTTCAATAAATTATTCATTGATGATTTTGATCATCCGGGATGTCCCTTCCATATTTTCTTGTTGCGCTTGTGAGGATCCAAACCAAAATCCCTCTACCGATGATCCACATGTGCAACAATGGTCTCTGATTAGTGCCACTCGCTTTTCGGGTGCTAGCGTAGTGAAGCAAATGTCTTGCATCAATCCATCTTGATTGCATGTTATTCAATCTTGACGAATGTCTCTTTTTTATGAGAGGGAGAGAGGATAGGAGTCAAGATAAAATTCTTGACTTGGAATTTCTCTTGCATCACCGGTTTCCCATTCATGGAACAATAGGTGTAGCTGTATTTTAATCGACATGGGGATTCGATTACAATATTTAATTGTGTAACACCAATTAAATGCATTCATAAACTTAGAGAAAATCCATTCTAAATAATATCAATAAAAACACCATTATTTTTCTTATGCCAACTTGTGAGAAATGGAATCATTAATGAAATCTTGTGCCACATATTGATAACAGAGTTGTTATTAATTTTTCTTGTGCCAACTAGTTAAATAATTACATATTGTCTTTCAAATAAATATTTTACTACAAGACCGGCCTTGGTCCACTCGAACTACACTTCCATTTATTGAACACCTGAATAAATAAATAAATAATTTATTCTCTTAAATTAATATTTTATTTACAAACTAGTAAATAAATATATATTAAATGTTCAATATAATAAATAAATGTATTTTTATTCACAATCTGATGAATAAATATTTATTTAATTTATGCGATCATTATAACATGAATAAAATTATTCCATAGTATTGAGAATAATATTAATTCCATTAATTAAATTTAAATAGAATTTAATCGAGATGACAAAAAGCACTTAGTGTGTGACCCTCTAGGATTCTTTCTCATTGGCATTAGGCAAGCTTGCCTAAAGTCCAAGATTACTATCCAGTAATGGGTCAAGGAACCCAGGAGAAAGAAATTAATGTCACAACAATGACATCCATATATGAATGATCACTATGTAATATAATCCCTTTGTCTCAATATCTCATCAAGAAGGTTTCATGATAGTATCATCAACCTTTATTCTTGATATGTCATTCTGTGACTACCTAAAATAAACTCATCATTACACTATGGCCATGGAATTTCACGTGACGGTTCTATTTAAATAAAATGGCCAAGATATCAGCTTCCATAAATGAAAGGGAAAAATCCTTTCTCGAATTATCCATTAATAAAATGTCATTCATGATAAACCCAATGTACTCTACTTCTTGTCAACTTTCTAGGTGGTGGTTTTCATCAGAAAATCTTAGTGTGTGAATCATGACATGTATTAATGATAGTCTTAAAGTATAAGAACCATTACACATTCTTGTAGATAAGAATATCCGATGAAACCAAAACATACAGAATTCCTACAAGCGGGTCTGTTCTCATAATCTTCTATCTTGAAGATTACCAAGTGAAAACTTTATGACAAGAAGTCTCATGCTCTTATGAGTACTCACACCTGACAGTTTGTATACTGTGTTTCCTATAATAGTATCTCATCCAATCGAAGAATTATATTTAAGAATACTGTCATATCACTTCAAGGTTCTCATCATAGTGGGGAACTGATGTGACCTTATCAATGCGACAAATGGTCCTGGACATTATTACACTTAGTCATGAAGAACAACGAACAATATGTAAAAAGAGTTTTAATATTTAAATACATTAAATATTATTGTAATCAAAGTACAAATTGTTGGTTCTAAGACACCAACTCTTACACTACCATTATAGATCTGGATGTAGAGAGAGTATCTGTAGTGTAGATTCTGGGGAGGACCTTCAGGATATACTGCAATGAGGGGAGGACCTTCTTGTTTTCTGGTGTCTTAGTGGTGAGGACCTCCGCACCATCTTCCATTGCAGGGAGGGCCTTCGCAGTGGTTTTCATCTGCCCTGATGTTCCTCCCCAGGATTTTGTTTTGACCTGATTCATGTTTCACACTATATGGATGGGGATTCTGATTTTGTTCTGTCCCCATAGGGACTGGGTTGTGTATCCTTATCATGTGGTGAATGATGTTTCTTAGTTGTGTGGTCCCCATGGGTGATTGTAGGGGGTTTGAGTATTTTTGGAATCAGTCCATTTAGGATATGATTTCCTTGGATTGTCTCTAATGGGTTTATTCATCGAGCCAAAAGCACCCAATGGCCCTTGTATCCATGATTCATGGACCTGCTTTCCAAAGGCAGGAAATCATTGGATGAAGATTTCACCAATGATACTTAAGGACTCCATTGGTCGAGAGGATAGGAGTTCAGGGTTCATCACACCCTTTTAGGGGGAACTATTTCCTACTTTGGTACTCTCTTATAGATTTAGAAAAAATTTCATATGTTTGTGAATCCCTGGTTCTTTCCTGAAGAGTGTGTCCATGGACTACCCCAGGTTTGCATGATTTACAATATGCTTGAATGGAATGGAAATTACTGAGAAAACCATAGTTTAATCCATATGGTGAGTTTCTCTATATTTTATCGCCACCCAGTAGAGACAGAAGTTGTTTTGATGTCGAGGAAGGACCCATAAGATGGGATTCATACATATCCTCATGAGAGGAATCAGAGCCCATATAGTCTGGTGTTGTTTAAATGGACATATTGCCTTGTAAGGTTGTGTGACAAGGATCCATCCATGCAGTTTAACGTCATGCGTTGAGGACATCCAGATGAAAGGTTCTTATTAAAATTTTTGTGTGGGACTTATGCCAAGGCAACCCATTTGTGAGAATTTATTTAGGACTTACTCCTAGAGAGGATGCCTTTTTGTGGGGGATGTTATTGGGTCATACACATGGAAGCTGCTCGTTTCAACTCAAGACTTAAGGAGGCATCCTACATATCCTGGTAGACTAGGAATTAGAGTTCTTGTAGTTCATCTATCATTAGATGGTGTGGATTTTGGTGATTATATTCAACCTCTAAGGCCAGGTGAGTCATGATCTATGTGAGAAACAAGAGGAAACTATAGATCTAGAAAACCATTCACCTTTCCTTTCTCAGATTATGGAGGTGGAGGAGGATGGAAGATGAGGGTACAGAAGACATGAACCCTTCAACATGAAATTGGTGTGAATTTCATTGAGTCTGAAGCAGAAGGTTGTGGTTGTGAGCTTGACGAGAGAGTGAATGAGATTTGTTCATGTCAACTCCCCCACTTGGCTTGACACTTGATATTATAACATTTGGTGATCCATTCGAACATGTATCGGGCTAATCTGAAGAGGGATAAGAGTGCCACCTCCCATGGAAACTAGTGACTTACCTTGATGGGAGTGACCTGGAGCAGGTTTTGGGAAAGGGGAGGAGAATATCATTCCCTTACAAAGGTAAATAAAGTGAGATAGTTTTGAATTATCATTATCCCTTTTCAAAAGGAAATGTGAGTGATTCCCCTTAATCCCTAGAACGGGGAGGTTCACGTTAGTGTCCCAAGGTTAGACTCTGGGTTAACTTGGGAATGTAGACATAAAAACATTCTGGGGTCCAAACCATTGTGGGGATAGCCTTCGTGACTCCACTTACCTTGGGTATTTAAACTCAAAAGGGCATACTAATGTACCCGATGGTAAAATCAAACGGGTCTGGTGGCTTTGAAAGAGGATTTGGCCTAATTTCAATAGACTGGTTAGTATAGGGGCTTTGGAGGACATTACAGGAACAGAAGGGTGACATTGGAAATAGGAGGAAGGTCACCCAAGTACACCCCATTTTGCGTACCATTTTATCATGTGGGATGGGGCTACCCCATATAGCATACCAACATGTAGGTAAAGAGTTCACTCGCGTACTGAAGTGCTACACAGACTTGGGTGTGGACTACCATGTACCAAAGTGGTATGCGGTCCAGGTTCGATCCATCATGTACTGAAGTGGTACGCGGTCTAGAATTCCATCCACGTATTGGGATGGTATGTGGTATAGGGTCTTGTCCACATAGAGATGCGCTATACAGATCTCTATATTGAAGAAGGTTCCTGGGTCCTGTGGTCCACATAAATTTCATCCACATTGAACACATGGTTTTTAGTTCACCTTTTTCATTTCCAGTTTTCCTTTTTTATTAGGTTCCTTATTTTTATGGTATATGGTGGGTTTATACCTACAGAAAAGGTGGTTTGCGGTTTGTACTCCGTCGATGATTCGAAAATGATAATGAAGTCTCCTCTCTATGAATCCAAAATTGACTGAGTTTCCAATTCCAAGACCCTCATCCAAGTGCCTCTTTCAGTCTCCCTCTTGGTCCCTTTTATAGAGTATCAGGGAAGCTGTATCTTCGAATTGTGTGACACCCTTTGCAGAGATCCACAGAGGAGATCTGGTTCATGAGTTACTTGGTCAACCGTGGTTTGTGGGATGGTGCGGTTCGCAGAGGCGGTATGCGGATTGTGCCTCCGTCATTTTTTTTACTAGCAAAATGGTTCATAGTGTCTTCGGTTGTTGACCAATGCCTTTTGGGCTAGTGGTTTGTAGGTCATCCTTGTACTGGTGGTTCGTAGCTCATGCACCCCACAAAACATTCCTAATGATGGTATGTGGTGCACTTAAAAACCCTTGAGAAACATGATTTTCTCAAGTTTATTCTCAAGTTTTCAATCCAATTTGCATCCATTTTCTTTGATAGACTTGTATGAATATTTTATTCCCTCTATAAAGTTCATTTGGGAGTATTTAATTCCCTTTGAAGAGTTTTTGAGACCCTTCAAGCATTTTTAAGGAAATATTACCAAAATATTTGATGTGCCACCTATAAAAACTTGCATACTCAAATAATGATATAACATGTTTAACACATATAGTGTAGGGTAATGCACAAATGAATTCTATCTTTTTTTCAAATTAAATTTAATTATATGAAACCAAATGTCCTAATAAAATCCATTGGTCTACCATGAAATGGAATTTTTTAAAATTGAGAATGAGTTCATTTTCTATGCATATTTTCAAATCCAAATCAAAATTTGACAAGGAATGATCAAATGATTTTTCGAGCACTATGAAATCATCTAAAATGTTATAGATATTACTTAATTAGATCAAAGAAGATGCTTTCCATAAATATTTGAAATTTCCTATAGGAGTTACATAATACAAATGGAATTCTTCTATAATAAACTGATCTATAAGAATAAGAAAAGTGTTTTTTCTCATGGTCATTGAGAGAAATGCGCACATGGAAATACCCTGAGAATCAATCTATAAAATTGTAATGGGACTTTATTGATAATATTTTAGGTATTTTTTTAAATAATGGTATCAAAAGTGGTATTTACCAGTGAATTGATTCAATCCCATATAGTCAATACTTTCTTTCTATCTATTTTTATCTCTCACTAGGATCAGTTCATTTTTTTCATTCGAAATAATGACTATACTTAAATATTTAGGTATTATGGGAATGATACTAACCCACAGAAAGTGTGCAATGGGGTGGATGATTCTTGATCATAGAAATTATTCATTTTATTTTTTAACTATGTTCATTATGGTAATGTTGAGTCTCATATTGGGTTGTTTAGAATTTGTTTCACTATTTTCAAATAGGATTTTGTGTATACATATCCTTTTATTAATCTTGGATATGTCACATGGACTCCATCCTATGGCCTTTAAATTATATCATTAAATATTTATGAGATTCATTTCATGATCAAGGGATTTGTTTCTATAAATTACCATGGATATCTTATCTTTACCCATTTGAAACACACACTTTAAATGTGGTGGTAACAATTTCAATGTAATCATGGGTAGAAAAATTAGTGATTTTAATAACTTACGTTCACTTACATAATCCAGTTTTAGTTCCTTGCAGCAAAGTGAATTATAATTTAAAAAATTAATTGAAAATAACCAATAAAACCCATCAAATAAATATGGGTCTATCTCATTGTTAGGTTAGTATATAGTATTCTAAGGTTGATCGTAGTCATATTACCTAGAATTTTTAATCTAAATTTGTTACCTAGATTCTAAATCACTTAAATTAGATCCATTTCTCCATGTAAAGTAGGTTCCTTGGTTCATATATGTGTGAAAAGTGAATTTTCTTCTTGTATAAACTTCATTGAAAAAAATATTGAATTGTGTTATCTTTTCTCTAAATTCTCTTTTTAATGTAACTTCTTGGAAATAGATTATTGCCCCAGATGCCTTCAAAAATGGATTGAATGGGATGATTGGTGATTTAGAAGGTGTTCTATATTCTCCCATTTTGAGTACATAGAAATTAGCAATAAAGATCATGTTTTACACCCTCACTGACATATCTTTTAGAACTCTAGTTGGAAATATTATAACTCAGTTTTTTAGCTAAACATTAACATAGGATTGATCTCCAAAATTTTAAAAGATAAGAGAAAAAAAAATATGGTATTAAATTAATTAAATCACTAATATCGCATAAATCATATTTCAATGACGACTCTAATGGTATGGGAATGGAACATTACCCTGAATATTGACTCAAGGTGGGTAATTGAGTTGTTATCATAGTTGAAACATTTATTCCCAATCTTACTCACTCATTCCCTTAAATCCTCCTTTTCATGGTGTTTAATTCCATTAAGAACATAGTATATCTAGAAATATATTTATCATATTCAATAAGAGGTATGTAGATTTCAATTTTCTTGAATGTGTCCAAATTTTTGTTTTAAATATCCTCATCATGAATTTTATTAGTTTTAATCATTCTTAAGTGAAATGGTTGTGGGGAATTTTCACATATTTTGATGGTTTCTCAAGTTTAATTTCTTATTTTTCCTTATCATATTCTTAATTATTTCTCTTCTCCCATTTTTTTATAGGATATGTTTTTTTTGTATGTAGTTTTAGAGACTATTGAATTTCCTTACTACTTCTAGTTGTTACCTGAATCAACTTTCCATTAGTATAGGATAATGTTTTAGGTGGTAATATCAAAGGATTGTTAGCCATTATTTCCACTAGATTACCTAACTAGTTTTTCAATTATTTCAATACTATTTTTATCACCTCTATGTTAGGATCTATTTCTTGATGGATCTATACATGGGAACTTTATTTTGAAGATTCATGGTATTTATCTTATTTAAATAGTGATGGTTGGACAGTCTATTGGTATCCTTCCATGAAATTTTATTTAAATTTTAGAGTAAGATGGAATTGGTGTGGAAATATTGGTCAGTCTGTTTTGTAAATTTAAAAATGGATACAATATTTATGATTTATATCAACATTATTAATTGTCCATGGGTTGTTTAAATGTAATTTTTTTATAGGAAAGAACACAACTCTTTATATCCTACACATGATTATAGTGGTTAATGAAATGACATGTAGAAGAAAAAATACTACAACCCTTAACTAGTTTTGGTTGGTCATTATATTTTTCAAGATATATTTATCTTAACAAAGTTGTTATTTATTCCATATTTTATTCAAAAAAATGTGAATTTGTGGAAATTTTTTGGCTTTACCTAATGGGATACTCTAGTAGAAAAATCGCATGTGCAAAAAATTGAATTCCAAGTTATATTCCCTATCATCCATTGGTGACTTGTGACTCAATGCTCCTCTAAAGGATGCATACAGAAAATTTATATCACTATCAAGTAGTCCTTAGTGTAATAAATTTTTTATTTGATGTTCCTAAATATAATGGTGTGGAAAACAAGCCTAAAGTATCTTGTATCTCTCTAAATACTCATAGATTCTATCTACTAAGACTTTCTTGGTTGCATCTCTTTCCCCACAGTGGTTCTCTATGAGGTTGGAAAGAATCCTTAAAGGACCTTTAACGTTCATCCTAGTACTGAAATCTCCTAGTTGAAATTTGTATAGACACTCCTTGGAAACACCATAAAGAGAAAAATGTAATTCAATCTAGTTGACATGTTCCTCTGCTACACCTATCAACTTCAAATTTTCACACACCATGGTGAAGTCCATGATTTTTTTGTTTGTATCATCGCTTATAATTCCTTGGAACATATAAAATTTTTGAATTATTTTTTTCAATTGAAATTAATCTTATAAGATAGCTAATATGGTTTTGTTTTATGAAATGAGGTTTACATAAATATCTCAAAGTCTAGTTAGGGTTTATTTCCATGAATTGGATCCCCCCATTATGCCTCCACTTGTTTGGATAATGTGCATGTCTCCATTTCCATGGATCCAATTTCCATTCCATCTGACACAACCATATTACTCAGTCAACTAACATTGGTTTCCAATTCCAAACTACTTCCTCTAAACCTCCCAATGTCATCCTTAAATTTATCACCACCTCAACTTGAAAGCTCCACCTAGATCTTCACTGACCATGTCATATCTATATTCAACTATTGTGTGTCATGTTCCACCTCACCTGTCATGTCTAGGGAATCTGGGGGTGTGTGGATGTTTTTTGTCACTATTGTGTCATTTTCCTCTATTTCATCAACTATAGTTAAATATACCAAGAACCTATGGTGTTTTTGAAAAATATATTGTTGTTCCCATAATTTTCTTCATCCATAATGTATTGATGCAATGTCATTTCTTGAATATATATATCTCTCTTTATCAAAACTATCGTAATGAAGGTGAAAATTAATCAGTGCGAGTGGAAATATTTTTTTCCATTATATATATTTAAATATGTTTTTAAAAAGAGATGGTGATTAATTTAGTTATGATTATATATGTGGATAAATTCAAATATAATTTTTCCAAAATAATTTTTTTTTGTTTTATATAGGTAACTAGAAAAGTAAGGATGATTAGAAACATGTGTAATGTTAACTAGAAAAGAAGAATCGTAAATCACACTTAATTGGTTGAAAATTATCAATTCTATCTCACTCAGTGGAAAAAAGTAGGATTGATGGATGAGTGATAACCTTTGGGGTAAACTCATGGAAGTTAGTAAGAGTGTTTTGTACTTGGTAAGGTTTCTTCAGTTTTATAAGGATAAGGATACTCATTATGAAGGGAATACAAGTTTGAAAGTACATTGATGGTATTACAATTGATGAAGGAAAATTAGATGAAATATTATACAAAAGTACCTAATACCCATTATCAAAGGAAAATATGATTGATGGGGAAGAACACAGACATGTAAGGTGAGCCAATCATTTAAGTCAAGAGGCTATGGATGAGGCATGGATGAAGTATGATTTTCAGGGTTTTGACTTTGATTATAGTGCCTTGACATGGTGTTTTGAGCCATTAAGGTGGAAGGATTTATTTCATCCAACATAGGAGACTATTATGAATAAGGTATCCAAGTATAATTTGGGTAGTGGGGCTCAAATTTTATTGGAAAAGGCTAGAGCCCTATTTTATTAGACCCTATAAATGATTTTTTTTACAAAAGGGGTCACCATTAGTTGAATATTATGATAAGATAAACCATTTATAAGTGGGAAATACATACTTCAAAAATACCGTGGAATATGTAAGATTGGGTTTATTCAAAATAGTGGATTCTATAAGTTAACATGAGGATTTGGGGCTAGTCACAACTTAAGTTTCATGAAATGGGTATCCCTTCATAAAACATTAACTTAGGACAGTCCATGCTACAAAATAATATTAGTGTGATGCTTGTAGGATTTTTACAATCTAGTAATCAAAGGGTTTTATATATATAGGTCCAAAAAAATTTACATAGAGGATACATGCCTGTAATACTTTTTATATGGTTTATTTTCTCTTTGTACTTAGGTAAAAAAATTTCTAAATTTTCACTTACTGTCAATCAAAAGAATGATTGTATAGTCTGTTGGAATTTTTCATGTATTTAATTGTAATTATATGAAAAATTTATGAGTTTCTAATATTTTCATAATATCTCATGATCGATAGTGTTTCTTCATATGGTCAATTCAATAGTTAGAAAAAATTTAGCTCTCCATCTTCAACTGGTTGACTTTGATCTTGTCGTCTCTTGACTTTTTTTCATACATTTATTTTACACTGAAACAATTTTTTCAAAATAAACTAATCTATGGACTCATAGTATATTTGATGTTAGAGTGATGTATTTTTTTTCAAAAAGTAGTTTACAAAATACATGATGATCATTTGAATAGTAATCAAATATAAACAATATCATTCCTTATAAATGATATAAGCATAAAATACACTCTACAACCCATGTTAGAGAGAATAAATAAGTGAAATGAAAGTTCTGATAAATGATAATTATGAAATAAAAATGTATTGTAATTATTAAAACATAAATAAAGTTCCTAGGAGTCACTTCAACATTCTCCCCCATTTTGATGATATCAAAACATGATCCAAATTTCTACCCCATTTTGAAATTGATGAAAAAAATTAATGTAACTGATTCCTATTCATCTAAATGTATAAATAATTTTAAATGGACAAATGATCCTCTTAAACTAAACAATGATTGCTGGGAATGAAACCAACACTTTAATTAACTCAGAATTTTATTCTCCCCTTAAATTATTGCAAAACTAGTCATATATATTAGTCCAATATTTTTACATAGAATATTTTATAAAAGCGGTTAGTTGATCCAAATTTAATTATTAAAATATATTCAAGAAATAGTCTAATTATTAAAATACATATTGATGATATTTTATTTGCATCTTTAAGTGATTCAATTTTTAATTAATTTTCTAATTTAAAATATTCAAATTTTGACATGACTCTTAGGATTGAACTTAAGTTATTTTTGGTATTTGAAATAGTTCAATTTATTATTGATATATTTTTTAATAAATAAAAATATGATAAAGAATTGGTTAGGAGGTTTTGTATTGATTGTTGTAAAAGATCAAATATTTGAATGGGTATTTCATATAAGTCATATTTGATGTTCTTAGTGTTTATGTGTTCTATATTCTAATATAACCTTAAATAAAGTCATTTAAAGGTAGTTAGAAGTGATATTACATATGTTAATATATCTTTGAATATTATATAGATTTATCCTGCACATACATAATTTGAACTAAATATTTTTTCAGATTTTCCTTTTGGTGGTTGAAAAACAGATAAAAAATTACACAATATGTGTGTGTTACTTTATTTGTAAATGTTTAGTTTCATGGAGTTCTAAGAAACAAAATTAATTAGCTCATTAAACTATTGAATGTGAGTGTATTGTTACTGCATCTCGTTGTTCGCAACATTTTTATATTAAAAAAACTATTTCTTATTTGGGTTTTAATTTTGAAAAGATACTAATTTATTGTGAGAATACTTTCGTAATTTCAATCTCAATAAATCATTTTATCATTATAGAGATAAATACATTGATTTATGATATCACATTCTTAGATATCATAGTCAAAAATAGAATATAATTCTAGAATTTTTTCCACATTAACTCAACTAGTTTACATTATCATGACCCATCCTAGTGGGGCTCATGCCTCAGCTCCCCAACCTCAACTCGAATAGGATCGGGACTATAAACTAGTGCCAAGTAGGAATATTACTAACATAAGAGGCCTTAGCCTAAGTATGTGTACACACAAACACATCTCCATGACGATAGAATTATGAAATGTAAAAACAACTAAAAACCATGAATGCATGCATCTAAATCCCACAACCAGAGTATGATTGGAAGTAAAGTAAATATGGCCAAATACAAGACTTCAAAAAAGTGTCTAAAAAAAGTACAACCAGAAAGTAAAATGGGGACTATTGTTAAAATTTTGTAGGAACACACCTCGGTCTGTCCAGTCTCAATATGCACCACCTGGTCCTGGCCCCTCTAGGACTCTGTCAATGGGTCAATAGTATATATAATACATGACACCTGTGGGAAAATCCCATTCAAGATTTAGTATAATAATACCCAGTATGACACTTTGAAACCACAAAACATATAAACAAATAATACAGTCATCTCTACATAGGCATATTTCTATAACGTATATAACAAGAATACCCAAGTATACTCAATAAAAACACACCATCTAAAGGTAAACTCAGAAATGTAATGCCATAATAGGATTCCATATCGAAAGTTCCATAGCAATAGTCTGGGAGAACTCACTCCATGAGTCTTATAGCACTGATGATGTCTATCTAAGAGGTAATTCATGTTGGGTCTCACCATTAGAATTATATACTAGGAGTCTGAATAGATACGATACATATATTAGGGTCACTCCCAAGGCCATGGGGTATACTAATAACTCAATCTAGATTAACCTGCTAAGAAAAGGATCAGCGCCCATGTAGTGTTGGTCACGATGGTCCCAAGAACTCTACATATGGCATGAAGATGAATTGAGGATCTCATTTTGGGCCACGTAGAAGGATTCTAATAACTCTATAAAAGATGTCATTTTTAAGGGATTGATGTCCTATGTATAAGAGGTGATTCCATAATAACCCTCATGGAAAAGGATGTAGGAAACACACCCTTAATTATAAATTCCCATGATATAGAATAAAAGGGATCTATGCCAACATTTTAGGTGTACATAGTGTATAGTATGGATACACATCGTGTTCCTTGGACCCCAGGTCATGCCCGTGTAAATGACATGTGTCCTTGTACATGTCTATTTTAATATAAAATTACATAGTGGGATGCTACATGTGTACATATACCTGTGTCCCAGTACAAGGATTATCCCATGTATGCCTAGCCCAGCTATGTCTGTGTAGGAGTACACGACGTGTTAGCAGGTGAAGGTTGAGCACCATGTTCTAGAAGGTTTAACACAGACTCTTGATATCCAAAATATGAAATGGGATGGTATATCCATGGACTTAATGAAATGGATTCTACAGACAGTAAGATTACATGATTCTATTTTGGTGATAGTTGGATGAACTACTATGTCGGCACACTTCTTTTCCATTAGGGTTTAAAGTTTGATAGATATCCTGGAGAAGTTATACATGCATGAGATTATTTGACTTCATAGGGTACCCTCAGTTATTTTCTCTGACTGTGATGTGTGGTTTATGTTATTGTTTTTTTAGGATTGTAGGTGGATTTCATGACCCAGTTGAGGAAGAGTATGATGTTTCATCCCCTATCCAATTAGCAGACTAAGATAACTATCCAAGTGTTTGAGGATGTATTGAGGGCCTGTGTTTTGTACTTCAGACAGAGTTGCAAGGATGACTTTCCATTAGTAGATTATGCTAATAATAAAACTTATCACTCTACTATCAACATCTCTCCTTTGGAGGACCTGTATAGAAGGCCCTACAGGTCACCTTTTGTTTGATCGAGATAGGAAATACAACTCTTATTGGGCCATAGTTAGTACAGGTGATGACAGAGAAGGTACAAGTAGTCCATGAGTGGATGAGGATAGCATAAATATGACATCAATATTATGTAGATCAATGTTTCAATCCCCTATAGTTCAAGTAGGGAGACCATGTTTTCCTAATATTATCCCCATGATGAGGATTACATATTTTTTTCTAAGGATTCAAGTTATCCCCAAGGTTCATTGGATCATTCAAGATCTAGTAGAGGGTTTGAGAGGTTTTGTACCACCTTTCCTTGCCCCATAGTAGGACCAGGTGTATAATGTCTTCCATGTGCCGTAGATGATGACATATGTCACCAACCCTATATGAGTTATATATTGGGGAGATATGGACATCAATGATAGAGCCACCTTTATAGAGTGCCTGGTGTTAATCGATGAATGACAAAATAAAATCTTGTATAGATGGACCATAACTTTGGTTCATGTTCTTTGATAGCATAGGAGCATGCAGGAGAGATCCTAGGAGCCAAAGAGTAATATGTAGACACAATAACCTAGCCTTTATGTTTATCTTATATTTTTTCATGGTGAAAATACTTGAATGATGAGAGAATGTAGCTACTCGGTTTTCTCATTATAAGATTTTTTTATATATTAAGGAATATTTTCAGAGTTATGTGATGATTTGACATGAGTTTTAAATCCCTAGAGTGTCTTGATAGTGATATATTGAAAATATTAAAGATATTATGTCGTGTTCATTCATCGATTGTAGTTTTTATGGTTTTAAATTGTTCGGGACCTCAAATATGAAATCTAAGACTATGGTTGAATCTAGAACATAGGTTTTACACTGGGCATGACATAAATTTTGTCAGCACCTGGTTTTCATTTGAGGCGGTCATTGGAGGTGTGTTTAAATGAAATAAATGAAATATTTAAATTATTTTATTTTAAAACTACAAACCCTCAAATTCCTATTTAAATATACTATAAAAATTCTCTAGGGTTATCCGCATAACATTGGGAGATTCGAGAGGATCCTCTGATGTTCTTTGTTGGTGGATCGAAATTGGAGAACAAATAGCAATTGAATCAAGGTGGGTCAAAAGAATATGAACAAAGTAGGTCTTGTTAATTACTAGATAACATGTTATTCTCCATAGACCAATCCTAAATTGAGGTAGGGCTCATATTTTATGGTTTTCCAACCTTTCTAATTTCATGATCATGGATTCATGATTATCTTCTTTGGATCTACATTTTCTCAAACATTGCATGAACTCATCTAATAAATTAATTTTTTTAATCCAATTTAATTTTTTTTGTCGTGATCTCACCCTGGAAATCCCCAATTTTGTAATCATTGTCCAATAACACTTTGTCAACAGTGATTTCACCTTCTTTCTTCTTCTTTTACCCTACCTATTTTTCACATTCTTCATCGTTGGACCATTGTTTTAAGATTCGAAATTTTCGGGGCAGGTTCGAGTGTGATCAAACTACCAGATTCATGGTGGTGGGGTGTATGATGAATGAAATAGTGTTTTTTGATAGATTGGATTGATTTTTAGGTAGAAGGTGACGACTTCATGGATCTGGGATCCTAAGTAGTGATGATAGGCAATGGGAGGCGTGACGAGCAATGCTGTGAGCTTCGAGCGAATGGATAGATTATGATTTATAGCCACCAGAAACTTGGAAATCAATGGTCGGCATCATTACCTTTGATTTGGGGGTATCTTGGATGGTCAATGGCATAAATCATAGTGGTGAAGTCAAATCTGAAAAATAAATGAAGGAGATTTGGGTTTTGAAAAAATCATGACTACATGTTGTGTATCCCGAAGAACACACCCAATTTATTATGGGTTCCCTATAGTGGCTAGGTATTTAGATGAGTTAAGGATCACATGTTGTGTGGATTGGCCCACACACTATGCAACCCTATCTTGGGTAGCTAAGTCATGTGCTATCAAGAACACTCCCTAGAGCCTCTTGTGAAGGGGCACGCAGTGTACTCTGAGAGTACATGGGCACGCCCTGTGAACAAGGAAAAGGGTTGAACATACATAGCAAGACCCCCAAGTTGTCCAAAAACATTGTTTCCCCATGTACATGTCGTGTATATATACATGGTCATACAGGTCATGTACATACCCCTGCATGGCTAGATATCCAGATGAGCTCACATACCATGTGCCCCCTATGAAACATCATGTGCCTTATTTTAGATCTTTGACCCTACATATATCCTTCTTTTGGAGTCAGATTTTTTCACATGAGTAGTCTATGATGATCAAATTTTCCAAGTAGAACACGATAGTGGCCTTCATAATTGATTTTGAGATACAATATGAGTTTTGATGAGTGTGAATCTCTTTTTATCAATGGTTGGATGATGTTAGTGATTGGAATGGATATTCATAGAGATTTTGGGATTGGAAACCCCCTATCATGCTAAGGAGTGGGTCCCCTATACCCTTTTCATTTGTCGAGTGGTACCCCCTAATGTTATGGTGTTGTGGGTCCTCTATCCACTGAATGGAACACCCTATCATACTAGGGTGTGGGTCCTCTAGTCATATGTTACGTGGTACCAGTTATCATACAAGGGAACGAATCCTCAATATGTCGAGTGCCACCCCTTATCATACAAGGATGCATGTCCAATATACATCAAGTAGTACCCCCTATCATGCTAGGGTGTGGGTCCTCCACCCACTGAGTATCACCCCTATCTCATACCAGGGTTCGAGTCCTCTATATGTTTATTGACTAGTACCTCCCTATTAAAATAGGTTATAGGTCCTCTTATGCTGAGTATAACCCCCTGATACACTATGGTGCAGGTCCTCTAAAGGGGATTTCCAAACCTCTAGCTCTTGAGTGCATTGGCGAGGTGCAAGTCCTCCACATGGTTTTCTTATGGATATGCACTATACTGGACATCAGATATAGGCCCTTTAGAGCTGGAGGTATACTCATTGATCATAATTGGGTTGTGGTGATAGAGATCCCCTTTATCTATCATTTGGGTTTTTTGAGTGTGTGTGTGTGTGTGTGTGTGTCTATTGGGTTTTCCATATCACTCTTGTTAGGGGTTGTGCTAACCTCTTATTATTTCTTTCTATTTTTCCCCTCTATTTTTTTAGGCTATCCTATTGGGTATGTAACTACTCAATCGTGCATGGGGTTTGTCTACACATGTTGTGTTTTATGAATAAGATTAGAACATTAACAGTGATATTAGTGGAGCATAGCATTACAGGGGGTGAATTAGCTAATTTCAGTGGTCAAACTTGGAGATCAGGAGTCCGTCTCTCTCATCAGCTTTATTTTTTCCATTTATAGTTAGTTTGGAACCTATTTTATGGTTTGGTGTGTATTTTACCACCATACACATTTTTTTTTATTTTATAATTAGGTGCATTCCCTAAATTTTTATGCATGCATGGTTTACTCTAGATGTCACTTTGTTTTACTATTCCTCTATATTGTTTCATGGAGATGTTTGGGTTAATGTGTATAGGAACATTAGGAAAAGGACACCTATTTTATTTATGTCTTCTCAGTACAAATTTCTATCCCTTGACCTATTGGGGACAGGCTTAGGGTTGTCACACATGGCTTATTACTGACCAGGAGGAACCTAGTGGGTCAGATCATGACATGATAGCCTTTCACATTTTTTTAAATGAATGGTATTAGAAGTGGTATATCCTTGTAACTTAATTCAAACTCTTATAACCAATACATTATTTCCATGTATTTTTTACTCTCACAAGGATTCATTATTTATTTTTATTATAAAAAATTATTAGACTTGACTTTTTTGGCCTAATGTGAATTGGACTAACCCACTGTAAGTTGGAAATGGGGTAGATGATTCATACTCCAAGAAATATTTCAATTTATTTTTTAAATACCACTATCATGGTCAGGTTTAGTTTCATTTTGGGTAGTATATAAGGTTTGTAACTTTATCCAAAAAGGATTCAGTACATAATAATCCTCAGACTAAGCTCAGGTACATCACCTAGACTCCATCCTATTATATTGACATTGTCTCTAAAAACATTTATGAGTTTTATTTCATGATTAGGGAACATGTTTTTAGAAATTATCATCAGTAAATTTTATTTTCCCATTTGATACACATAGTTTAAATGTGTTGGTAGTGGTTTTAATGTAATCATGGGTGGCCAAATTAGAGATGTTAATTAATTAGGTTCACTTACATCAGCCACTTTCAGTTCCTTCATAGAAAGAGAATTATGATATTAATCAATAAATTAAAATAACCAATCTAATCCATCAATGAAATCAGGTTATGACTCATTTTTAGGATTCTATACAGTAATAAAAGGTTGATTATAGTCATTTCTCATAGAATTATTAAAACTCAATTGGTTACCCAGCTTCAGAATCACTTTTAATACATTATTTTATACATGTTAAATAGGTTCCTCTGTGTGCGTAAGTGTGAAAAGTGAATGTTATTCTTTTTTAAACTCCATTGAATCAAAAATATTAAATTTTTCTACATTTTTTCAAAATCTTATTATTAATTTAAGTTCATGGATATAGATGATTCTCTTATTTGTCTTCATAAATGGATTTATTATGTTTTTTGGTGATTTAGTAGGTATTCTATCATATTACATTTTGAGGTCACATAAATTATCTAGAAAGATAAGTTCATGCAACCTCACTAACACATCTTCTATAAAAACACTTGAGAATACAATAGATTAGTTATCTAGATGAATTGTAACATGCGATTGAGCTCCACAATTAGTAAAGATGAAAATACGGAATAAGGTATAACATTAGTTGAACCTCTTAAATCACATAAAAAATATTTCAATATCATGTCTCCACTAGTATAGGGAATGGAAAATGACCTTGGATCCTAAAATTTAGTGTGTAATTGAGGTTTTATGAGAGCTAATATGTTTCCTCCCAAGATTACTCTCAGATTCCTTTGAAGCATCATTTTCATGGTGTATAATTACTTTAGTAACTTAGTATATTAGGGAATCTATTTAAGGGATTCAACAAGAGGTATGTAGGTTTCAAATTTATTGACTTTTTTAAAAATTTCTTATTGAATCTCTACTTTATGGTTTTTATTAGATTGAATCATTCCTGAGGAAAAGTGTAGTGGGGATTTTTCTTATCTTTTTATGGTTTCAGAAGTTAAATTTCTGATTTTCCATATACTATTCAGAATAATTTCTCCTCTACCATTATTTTATTGGCTTGGTTGGTTATAATTGTGGTTTTAGTAAACGTTTAATTTCTAATACACATCTAGTTGTTACCTGACTCAAATTTCCCTTTGTATTGGATAAAATTTTAGGAGGTTATTTCCAATTATTTTTAGCCATAATTTCCATTAGATTCCCTAACTTTTTTTTAATTCTTTCAAATGAATTTATGGTTCCTCTATTTTAGGATATAGCTGGTGAAGGATTTGTATTTTATAACTAGAGTTAGGAGAGCCATGGAATTTCTTTTATTGAAATATTGATAGTTAGAAACTCTATTGGTATCCTTCAATGAAATTTTATTGAAATTGTATAGTTTTATGGGTTTTTTGTTGAAATATAGGTCATTCTTGGTTTTTAAAAATTTCAAATGCATACAAAATTTATGATTTTACTCTATATCCTTGGTTTTCCATGGGTAGTTAAAATGGTGTTTACTGACAAGAACCAACACAACACTAGATATCCGACATTTGATCATGGTGGTCAGTGAAATGACTTGGATATAAACATATACCACAAACCTTTACTTTTTTTGGTTGTTCATTAGATTTTTCAAGATCTATTTTTCTAACCAAAGGGTTTAGTTCTTTCATCTTCAAAAAAGGTGATATTTTGGGAATTTTTTTGGATTTACCTCATGGAATCTTCTAGTGGAAGTACCTTTGGTACCAAATTTTTTTGAATTACAATATATATTACCTATATTATATTTGTAACTTTTCAATCAATGCTTCTATAAAGGATGAATCTAGTATATTTTTATCACTATAAATCATCCCTTAGAGGAATAATGTTGTGAATTGATGTTCCTAAATGGAATGGTGTTGAAAACATGAAAAAAATTATTGAATCTCTCTAATACCTGTTGTGCCTCTCTCTTAAGACTTTATTTATTGCATATATTTCCTCAAGGTGGTTCTTATAAAGGTTGTAAATAATCTTTAAATTTCCTTTGATGTCATTCCTAGATAGTGAAATCAACTAGTTTTAAGTTGTATAACCACTCTTTTATAACACCTTCGAGAGAAGGGGAATTCAATCCATTTGATGTGTTCCTCAACCATGCCTCTCAACTTCAAAGAAGAACATACCATGGAGATGTACTAGATATATCTTTTTAGATCATCTATTATAAGTCTATGGAATGTGGTAAATTACTAACTAACTCTATTTTTCAATTCAAATTCATATGGTAAAAATAAGGTAGTTTATCCGGTTGTTTTGTTTTATGAAATGAGGTACACATAAATCTATCAAAGTATTTTCAAGGTTTCTTTCTATGAATTATAACCTCCTCTTATGACTCCACTTTCTTTTATAATTGTAATTTCTCATCCTTTTCAGTATCTTGCATTTCCATTCCATCTGACTTAGCCATATTACTCTTCCTACTGCCTTTGGTGTCTGGTTATTGACTACTTTCTTCATACATCATAATGACAGCCTTCCCATCATCATCACCTTGACTTTAATACTCTAAATGGATATGAACTAACCATGATATAGTTGTATTCAATTATTTAATTTGGATATTTATCTATTGGAATGAAAAAAATTGTTGTTCCAGGCACTGGAGTCCATTCTGCAATGTCGCCACTTTCGTTTCCAGTCCTGTAACTATGTTCTCCATCCTCATCAGTAAAATTTGTTGTGACTATGATTCACTTGTCACTACTAGATTTTATCTACCCTACTTCATTATATTAACATCATCCACTTTTCCACAAACACTGAACCTTCTAGGTTTTTCTTCATCTCGCATGTATACCATAGCTATCATGAGTCATGTTCCACCTCAGTTTCCACATCTATGGCATCTACGAAAATGTCAAGGTTTACTAAATATATCTCTATCAAAGAACTATCAATGAAAAAACTAATTAATAAGTGTCGTAGAAAATATTTTTCAGTGTCGTTTCCATTTTACTATGGATCTAAAAAATGTAGATAATCAATTTAGTAATGATTATATATGTGTCTAAAGTCAAATATAAATGCACCAAAATGAATTTTTTATTATACCCTGTCCATTTGTAACTAGAAAAGGATGAATGAATCAACACATGGGTAATGTGAAATAAAAAAGAAGAGTTGGTATTTACACAAGATTGGTAGCACAATTATAGATCTATCTCATTCTATAGACATAAGGAGGCTAACTAGATGAATGATAACCTTAGGGTTTAGCTAAGAGCAGTCTGGAAGAGTTTTTTATTCTAGGTAAGGTTTCATTGGTTGTATAAGGATAAGGATGATCATTATAAAGTAAATAAATGATTGAAAGTAAGTTTATGACCCTACCATTTCGAAAGGATAATTAGAATAAATCTTTTGTGAAGAACTCGACTCCCATTATGAAAGGAAAGTATGACTGAAAAAAAAAGAACACAAATTTTCATGGTGACCCATCATGTATGTCGGGAGGCTATGGAGGAGGATTGGATGAATTAAACCTTTCAGTGATTTTTATTGGGTGATATTTTTTTGATGAGGTATTTTAATCAATTATGGTGAATAAGGTTTCCAAGTATAATTTGGATAGTGGGGTCAACATTGCTTGGAAGTGGCTAGGGCACCTCTATATTGAACCTTATAAAGGATTTTATTATGGAAGGGGTCACTTTTGGTTGAATATTATGTGAATATGAACCATTTAAAAGATGTAAATACATACTTCAAGAATCCTTTATACTTAATAAGATTAGGTTTATTCAAAATAGTGGATTCTAGAAGTTAACATATGTATCTAGAGATAGTCACCGCTTATGTTTCATGAAATGGGTAGCCCTTCATGAAACATTCACTCCGGGCATTCCATAATAAAATTAATATCATAGTAATCCATGAATAATTTTTTTGGTATAGTTTTCAGATATTTTTATATGAATAGGTTTTAAAAGTTTTTACATCGATACATGACTTTAGTACATTTTATATGGTGGATTTCCTCTCTCTACATGCCTAGTTTTTTAGTATGTTGCAAGAATTGTACTTTAAATACCATATCATGAAATATTAAACCACAAAAAATGTAATTTATAAACATTCAAGACACAAAAAATAACCAAGTTTCTCGAAATTAATGTTATAGGGTGCATTTAAAAGGAAAAGT
The DNA here is from genome assembly GCA_963277665.1 of Viscum album. NCBI lineage: Eukaryota > Viridiplantae > Streptophyta > Magnoliopsida > Santalales > Viscaceae > Viscum > Viscum album. The sequence goes on from OY728130.1 coordinate 1,036,063,966, forward strand.
TCACAACCGACCACCCCAACACATGTGGAACTACTATTATAAAAAAACATCTCACCAACATAGTGGCTTCCAAACACTCATAAATTGGTGTGAATCCTTCTTCTACCTACTCCCTATTTCTAGAAAATAAATAAAGTCAAAATATGATTTAATTAAATCCAATTCAAGGCACAATATTTATTTTTTAGAGTCCTCACTCAACTCAAATAAAGTGAACATCTTAAAAACAAGCTGAAAAACATTTTTATTAGCATAATTTACAATAATTCATTATTTTTCATGAAAGAAGATTTGTTCACAATGAATAAATTATTATTTTTCAATAGACATATAATTACTTTCTCCCTTAAACTCTATAAACCTATCAATAATTTAATTGAATTTTGCTGCAAAAATACTAGTTCTTAAAAATTCATTTATCTATTCATAATTGATTTCTAAAAAAGAAGTCACAAGACTATTCATAAATAGAAACTTCCCTAGAAAAATCAACTCGAATAAAACCCTTATTATGTGTGGGATCCTTATCAGTTTTAGAAATTCAACCAAAAATGACCTATAGAAAAAAATGACCTATTAAGAATAATACCAAAATTGGATCTATTTCTCATAAATGGAGACTCAATGAAATAGCCCCTTCCTATTCCAATGATAAGGTATAGATTGATCCCTTAAACATTCTTGAGAGACTAGTGACCCTCTCCTGGACCAATAACCCCACTTGTGGAGTGGATTCACCCACCTAAATGTCATTTGGAGTTGATATGGTTTTTAATCTTCTCTGTCACATCTCAAGAACCATTCGAATGACCCTAAATTATTTGTGGGGTTGCACCTCTTCTCCACTATATACATGATCCTACCCTTCATCTATTCTGCTCTGTCAAACATCTGTTAGATCTGTAGTCATGGGGGTTGCAGTGGTGTGGGGATATCCCACAACTTGTTTGTCAGAAGATATATTTCATTGTCTATAAAAAGATATCCCCTAATGGTATTCCCTTTAACACCTTCCCAGTTTTTTGAAGAACACCTCCTCTGATGTTGGGGAAGGTTACTAATGATTTAAATCATGGAATACATGCCAAAAGAGCATTATGGGGTCAACATCCGATTATTTATCTTTTTTCAGAATGAATTATAAGGTTTTCTCTAGCTCGCGCACATCATCCAACAAAGTTGGTTGAGAAGAAGAGGTATCTAAGGAGTTTTACCTTCCACCTTTTACACTTAAACCTTTCTAGTTTCGTCTATTTCCTCATACCATGGGGTGGGAAGAGTCTTGTTCATTGCTAAAAAACATGTTCTTCACCAATGATTAATCCTGAATCAAGGTAGTTCAATTATTTTGTGGTTTTATACCCTTTCTAATTTCATAATCAAGGATTCATGATTATCTTATTTTGATCTATTTTTTCCAACCCTTCACATGATCCCATTTATCAAATTAAATTGTTTGATCCAATTTTATTTTTTATTCGATGATCTCACCCTAGAAATCCCTGATTTTGTAATCATTGGCGTAAATGCATGTTCAATGATGGATTCACCTTTTTTATTGTGTTATTCTACCACTATTATTTGAGTTCTTCATCATTGGACCAAGGGATTATGATTTTATATTTTTGGGGAAGGTTCAAGTGTGATCAAACCCTCAGATTCACAATGGTAGTGTGCATGATGACTGGATTGGTGTTTTTTGAGTGGAATGGGTTGATTTTAATATAGTAGGTGATGACTCTATGGATCTAGGATTCGAAGTGGAGACAACAGGCGATGGGAGGTGTGACGAGTGGGGCTGCGAGCTTTGATTGGACTTTTAGATTCCAATTACTGACCACCTTAGGCTCAGAAATATCTTATCAGCATCATTACCTTCGATTTTGGTGGATATCATATGGTCATATGATGGAAATTGTGATGTTGAGGCCAAATATATAAAATAAGTGATGGAAAATAAAGTTCTGGAGAAATCCCACCTACACGCCATATATCCTGAAGAACACACGTTCTGTAGTCTGGATTCCCCATAATGGAAATGGTTTCATCCAAGTTAAGGATAACACGCCATGTGGCTAGGCCCACATGTCATGTGACACTACCTCGAGTGGCTAAATCATGTGCCTTCTAGCACACACCCCACAACCTCATGTGAAAGGACGTGTTCTTTAAATTGAGTGTACATGTGAATTCCCTATATACATGGGAAAGGGTGGGATAGATACGGCCATACCACAAGTGGTTTAGACATGTCGTGTACCCCATGTACATGTTGTGTATATCTGGACAGGCTTCCAAACCATTTACAGACAAGTGCATGACCATATGTACAAGAAAGGTCCCACATAATGTAACCCCTGGGAGACATCATGTGCCTTTTGTGGATATTCCACTCTTTGGATAGTGTGTATCCTATCAAGATAATTTTTCAATGTAGAATGTGACGGTCACCTTTATAGTGGGTTTTATTATATGACATGATCTTTGATGAGCATGAAACTTATTATAGAAATGATCAGTCGATAGTAGTGATCATGTCAGATCTCTAAAGAGATGTTGGGGTTGGAAACCCCCTGTCACACCAATGTACGAGTACCCCATAGCCTTTTCATGGGTCAAGTGGTACCCCCATCATGACATAGAGGTGTAGTTCCTATTTCTATTGAGTGGAACCAGTACTATAATATAGGCCTTTAATGGTGCTAAAAATAGCCTTTACTGGTGTAAGAGAAGCGCTGACTACTGAAGCGAGATTAAAAGCCCTAGTTTTTTATCAACATTAAAAAATGCCTTGATAAATGTCTTCTTTATCAGTGCTTGTATAAGTGCTAATAAAGAGGTCCTTTATTGAGTCTTTTAAATGCATTGATAAACAAAACCTTTATAAGTTCTTTTAGACTCATTGATAAAAACCCTTTATGAGCGCTTCTAAAAGCATCGAAAAATGTTACCTTTTTCGGTGCTTTTTTAAGTGTTGATAAATGAATCCTTTATTAACTCTTGTAACAGCACAGATAAAGGGATACAGTGTAGTGTGTTGTAACAACACCAGCACAGTGTGTTGTAACAGCACCAGTACAGTGTGTTGTAACAGCACACTATAGCACCAAAAACACCAAGAAACTAGAAAAATAAGGTACTAAAAAAAATTAAATGAAATAAAAGTTATAACACAAATACAAGAAAAAACAATACATTATAGACATTTCAAACATTGGTTTATAAAATTACATAAGTACGAATTATTACATACATTCATAAACATCATAGTTCCATTGTATTTTGATCATAACCCTTGCTCGAGAAAAAACACAATTGTATAAGTAAATAATTCCTATGTTAGTAATAATATAAAAAAATAAATTAATAGAAAGTGTTAATTTTAAAATAAACTTTGAGTCATACCAGGAGCAGTGTGTATCAGATTGAGATGAGGTTGATTCTTTCACGTCAAACCATTTCTTGATCATCTTTAAGCATTTTCTCTTTGAGAATTAACTAAATAATTATAATATAAAAATTATATTGAAATTAATTAAGTAATAGTATATAGAATAATTAGAAAACAATCTATCCTCATTTTCCTAGTTTTGGTGATGTGATGCACATCTAAAATGAAACTTATATATTAAAAAAGGCACTTGCAGTCATTTCGGTCACACCATGCATCAGATTGAGGTGTTGTCGATTAATATACATCTCAAATGACTTATTGATCGTTTTATTAATGTATAAAAATAATCCAAATGTATTTTTTTGGTTTTGAGTACATCACTTTCCTGTTTTACTAAAATGTCATTTTAAACTCGAAACATGCACTTTGACTCATATCGGTCACATCGTGTATCAGTTTGATGTGATATTGATTCCTACACAAAAAAATGACTTATGAATAATTTTCATAAATTATCAAGATAATATGAGTTTGTTTTCTAAATTTTTAATCAATGACACTTTTTGTACAAAAAATATCGATTTTAAACTGATAACGGACAAATGGAGTCATACTGAGAACATCATGTATCAGATTGATGTGAGGTTGATTTATACACATCAAAATTACTTTTGGATCATTTTAATAAATTATATAAACAATCATAATGTGTTTTCTCAATTTTGAGTAGGTTAGTTGTCTTTTTTACTAAAATTGATGTCAATTTTAAATAAAAAGACGTACATGGAGTCATACCGATCACACCGTGCATTTTATTGAGAAGTGGATGATTCCTACACATCTCAAATGAATTATGGATCATTTTATTAGTGAATCAAAGCAATACAAATGTGTTTTCTTGGTTTCAAGTACGTCACTTTTATTTTTTAATAAAATGTCATTTTAAACTCGAAACACGCACTTTGATTCATACCGGTCACATCGTGTGTTGGTCTAACGTGATACTGATTATTCCACATCAAAAAATAATTATGAATCATTTTACTAAATTATTAAGATAATATGATTGTGGTTTCTCAGTTTTTAGTGAGTGACACTTTTTGAACAAAAATATCAATTTTAAACTAATAACAAACATATTAAGTCATATTAGGCACATCATGTATTAGATTGAGTTTTGGATGATTTATACCCATAAAAAATGACATAGGGATCATTTTCCTAAAGTATCAAAATAATAAAAATGTTTTTTCTCAGTTTTGAGTAGGACATTTTTCATTCTTACTAAAATTGATTATAATTTAAAATAAAAAGTCACATTTAGAGTTATATTGGTCACACCGTGCATCGGATTGAGGTGTATCTAATTTATACACTTATAAAATGACTTATGTATTATTTTTCTAAATTATCAAGACACTATGAATTTTTTTATCAGTTTTGAGTGAATCACTTGTATTTTTTACTAAAATGTCATTTTAAACTGAAAACATGCATTTTGACTAATCCTTGTCACATCGTATATCAGTTTGATGTGATACTAATTCCTACATGTCAAAAATTACTTATGAATAATTGTCCAAAATTATCAATAAAATATGAAATTTTTTACTTGGTTTTCATTGAGTGCCACTTTTGAAAGAAAATTTCAATTTTAAACAAATTATAGACACATTAGGTTATATCGGGCACATCAGGTATCATATTGAGGTGTAGCTAATTCATACATGTCAAAATGACATATGGATAATTTTCTTAAAGTATCAAAACAATAGCAATGAGTTTTCACATTTTGAGTAGTTGAATTTTCCTTTTTATGAAAATTAATTTCAATTTTAATTAAAAATATGCACTTTGAGTAATACTAGTCACATCGTGCATCAGATTGAGGTGAGGTTGATTCCTAAACATTGAAAATGATTTATGGTTAATTTTCCTAATATATAAAAATAATCTGAATGTTTTTCTCTAATTTTTGAGTATGTCACTTTTATTTTTTACTAAAATTTCATTTTAAACTGGAAACATGCACTTTGACTCATATCGGTCACATTGTGTGTCAGTTTGATGTGATACTAATTCCTACACATTACAAACGACTTCTGAATTGTTGTCTGAAATTATAAATACAATTTGAGTACATTTGATCAGTTTTAAGTGAGTGGCATTTTTTGATATAAAATGTTGATTTTAAACTGATAACTGACACATTGATTCATACTGGGCACACTGTGCATCAGATTGAGGTGTGTATAATTCCTACACATCATAAATGACTTATGGATCATTTTATTAATGTATCAAAATAATTTGAATATGTTTGATCGGTTTGGAGTATGTCAGTTTTATTTTTTACCAAAATTAATTTCAATTTTAAATAAAAAGAATCAATTGTTGTCATACCAATCACACAGTGTATCAAATTGAGGTGCGTATGATTCCAAAATATCCCAATGTATCAAAAAATCCTAGCTTCCAATGTTACCATTATTTCTATTTTCTTTCTTTGTCAGACTGTCAAAACATCATATTAACTCTATATTCTTAACTGAAAATCCTTTCTCATTGTTGAAAGATAGAAGATCCAAGGAATATCAATTTCCATATACTATTCTATCATTGAACAACAAGAAATCTTTTTCCCAAGAGAATTAAATCCATATTCATTATTGGCAGTTCGACAAATAAAATCAATAGAAATGGAAATCATAGTAACATTGGAAAAAAGAAACATTTTATCTCTTTTATAGATTGTTGTGGTTAATTGAAAGAAAAATATGACTTCCCAAAAAATCTATGTAGCACCGCAAGACTTTATTATATTTACCTTTAGATATCTTTGCAATACACACAACACTGAGTTTGCGTACGATACACGCAACACTAAGTTTCTGTGAATCATCATTTTATGGATATAATCATTTAAATGAGATAATTATAACCTAGACATTAAAAATAGTTATATTAATAGTAATAACTACTTTTAAAATATTATATTAGTAAAACATATTGATAATGAAAGATGATATTTTTGGTAATGTCCTTTTTTGTTAAAAATATCATTTTCTTAAAAAAACCTCCTTTAATAATAAAATTAATTTTAGACACATTTATAAATTTATTTTGATAAAACAAACATAATTTTTGAATTCATAATGTTGAAATTATCTTGGGGTGAATTTTTGGGATTTTTCTAAGAAACTTCAGTTTTTGATGAATAGTGAAAAATACTGCTTTTTAATTAAAAACTGTCTTTTTGTTTACTTAATTATTAATGTTAAATGATATTATAAATTTATTTTAAAGGTAAAAATAGATAATTATTACATATATTAATACAATTTAATTTATTATAATAAATTTCACTTTGAAATTGAATATAAAATCTTTACAAATTTTTGAACATTTTTCTACTTTAAAGACCCGTTATTTCGTCTCGTCTGCAGGATTAGTATTGATCTTAATTTTTACTCTTATATGAATAGAATATAAAAAATCTGATATAAACCATTTTATTCATGGTAATATTTAAATTCTAATAATTCCATGTTAATTTTTGACCAAAGTGATTAGTAAAAGTGATTAAAATTAATCATAGTAGTTAAGGCCAAATTAAGCTTAATTAGGGACCAAATCATAAAATTAAGGGTCCAAATGACCTATACACTTTTCCAACACCCATTTTATGTACATATGTCTCCCATAAACCTTCTATTATTGAGTTTATTTGGTTTTCTAATACTTTTTTAGGTAATAACATGTGCACACCTAATTTGTTTCTAAGAATTCCATGTGAGTCCTTTTCCTTCGCTATAAAAGGCAACCACCTCTACCCATTCCTCAAACCTCTAAAAACTATTAATTTCAACCAATATATGCTCAATTAGCCTCCCAAAAATCATCCCCTCACCCTTAAATCATCCCTTTGGGAATAAACCCTTTCAAATAAACCTTTTGGCACAAACCAAAAGGGGTTACCCGATTTAGAGGTAATGAATTCTCTCAAAATTCTTTAATTTATTTTACTTATTAACCCCATAAACTCTCTTTATTACATTATTGAGTAACAAAACAAATATCCTTAACATACTAGTATGTTTTTATTAAAATACTTTTACCTGCACTTACACACACCACAATCTAATAGAAGCGAACATACCATTTCTATATACGGTGAACTACTGCCTCACGAAATGACGATTGTTCAATTTTCCCTTAAAACCTCTCATGGTGGAAATTATGATGGAAACTCTGTTTATATATGATATATATGTTATTTATAATGTCCTTATAATTCTGTAATTTTTATTTAGAACATACCTTTATGCTTTCGAGGTTGTGTAAATATGATAATTTCGTTTGAGGAAGTGTGGACTACCGCCCCCTCAAAGTAATATGACTCGTTCATGACATACATGGAACATATAAATCATGGTTTTAATAAAAATATGTATCATATATATAAAATTTATATATTTCTTGTGGTAGTGGTAGAACTCCTGCATGAGATCTGGTACGTTAGAAATGATCTTATTCATAATAATCACTCATTTAGTCTCAATGCAGGAAAATCTCGGATTCTTATTGTGATTCATGAAGCCGACTCAATTCAAAAAGACTGTTGCAACAAATCGGTTTGGTGAATTTGAGATCCTTCGTCATCTCTGTGTTCCTGGAATCTACCCTAAGCCAAAACACTCCTTTGAAGTATTCTGGCAATCTCCGATGCCGAGATGGATCAAAGTGAACGTTGATGGTGCTTCTAAAGGCATTTCAGGCCCTGCCGGTTGTAGTGCAATCTTCAAAGACTCAAATGTCCAGTGCCAAGGTTGCTTCTATTTTGTATGTGGTCACTCTTCATCTCTTGAGGCGGAAATGCTTGGAGTCATTCACGCTGTTGATTTTGCGCTTCAAAGAGGTTGGAGAAAGCTTTGGATTGAAAGCGATTCTAACACCATCATTCATGCCATCTAGAATGGCATCATTCATTTGGCATGGACGCTCACTACACGCTGGATGAATTGCTTGAAGACGCTCCATGGGATTGATTACATTTCTACTCATGCCTACCATGAAGCGAATGTTTTTGCTGATGCTCTTGCTAACAAAGGAGTTCATCAGAGCATGACTTGGCTGGACACTCTGCCAGCTGATTTATCTTATCTTTTTGATAGTGATTGTAAACAAATCCCATATTTCCGACTCTTGTAACCTTTATTTGTTAATAAAGTGTGCTTTGGTCTTTGACCAAAGCATTCTGTTTTAAAAAAAAAGTCAAAATGTACTTGAGAAAACTAGGAAATTAACACCCAAAAATAATAAAAGAGTGTTAATAAATAGGTAATAAAACATTTTAAGAAATTAATATATGGTATTATAAACATTATTTTGGTTTTGGTATTAGTTAGTAACATATTTTAAACCATTATTCAGTATTTTAAAGACCACACCACAATAGGAAGGTTAAGGTAAGGGATTTTCATCTCACTTTATAAAATCGTGAGATTAATGTCATATTCACTACTTACTTCTTTTGTGTGCCATATCTACTACCCATTTTGAAATTGTATCATGAATAATATTATTCTCATGATATTATAAGATTCATTTAATGTTATACTTTTCTGGTGATTATGATTTAAATTTTTCAATGTGGTATCGGACACTTTGGAATGTTTAAATATTATTCTCCTCAAATGTTCTTAATCTCACTTCCTTTCATGATTGTTAATTTCCCTATAAGAAATCACTTTATTGTAATCATTTTTCATTGGAAATTTAATTGAATATCCATATTTTCATACAATGGATATTATAATTTCCTAAACCGTATACCATTTTTCATATGGTGATTACATTGACAATAATTTTATTATTGGGGAATTGTTGATGGATCTGTATTTCTCATTCAATACAGATATTTGATAAGGCATGTTAGTTATTAAGATTATTCAATATGATTAATGTTTTAGACTGAAAAGGATGTGTGGATCCTAGAAATTATAAATCTCCTTGATGCATCAACAAGTTCTCATGATACAAATAAATTGGCCAAATTAAATGGGGTTTTATCTGTGTTTTAAACTATCTTGTGAAAGGTCTTGATGGTAATAGGTTTTCACGTTTGTGGGACGAGATGTCTAATAAGAAATAAATTTCCCTCATAGTAGTTTAAGTTATTATTCATCCATGATATTTTTCATCGATATATCTATGGATGTAGTTCATTATCAGTTTATTGATTTATAGAATGTGTTTCAATTTCTTACTTTACACATTATTTAGGCCTTATATATTTATTTTTATAGAAATTATACTCAATTATTTATCATTCCATATAAATTGATTCATTATTTATTCTTTTTTACTTACTATTACTGAGCATTTGAGCTCACCCTTATTATGTTTCTTTCCCTGGGTTATGAAGAGGAGAACTTTGAATAATCTTTTAAGGATGGATTTTATTTAAATTTATTATGTAGCATATTTTATTTGTTTTCCCAATGTATTATGATTACTATGTATATAATTTTTCTTTCCAAGACTATTAAACTGAATGGTTCTTAGGGATTTTCTTCCTTGTAATAATTAAAATGCAATGTAATAATGCATTGGCTCTGGGCTTCTGGGATCGGGGCATTACATTTGGTATCAAAGTAAGTTTAGAAACAACCTTGGAAAAGTAGATTTAGAAAACTTATATTAGGGAGCACAACCGTAAGATAGACATTGAGGATAAGAGTAGAATAACATCGTAGAATTTTGGTAAGGTAGATATTATGTGAGTATTTCTAGAAATACATCCTTATCTAGATACTACAAGTGGATGTGGTTCTGGAACAGATGTACCTAAGAGTAACAACTCTGATAAGGTGTTCCAAGCCTGACTTGGGGTAACGTGGTACACACCAATAGGCCTTACTATGCACCTAGTTTGACACATTCAGGGGATACACTTAGTATAATTCACATTTTCTTTACCTACAATTATGAAGGAATTAAAAGTAAATATTTCCCCAAAGTAACAAAATTTTATGATTTGGTGATTTATAATGCATAAATTCGTGTTGTGTTCTATAGCATGATTAGAGTTATAGAATGTTCATAATTTTATGAGCTAATCTAGTATACGTCATTGTCTAGAAATGGATCCTGGATGGAATAATTGTGTCAAAACTCATGGACAATGCAGAGATTGATCTCCTAAGGAAACCAATATAGATGGTATTAGAACATATAAAATCATGGAAATATTACGGCACCTTAATCAGGTTGTGAAAAATAACCTTGCCCAAATGGAGCAACCTATTACACAAGGGTAATATCCTATGATGGATTGTTTTATGCAACAGAAGCCCCCATCTTTTAGTGGGACTACTAATCCATTTATAGCTGATAAATGGATCAAGTCTCTAGAGAAGATATTTATGGCCTTGTAATGCAGTGAAAAGAAAAAGGTTATACTTATGATCAATTGTCTCCAAGGTGATGAAGATCAGTGGTGGTATATAATCCAAAATACAAGTGATTAAGAAGAAATTGAACTCATTTAATAGAGGAATTTTAAGGATACATTCTTTGATAAGTACTTCCCTCATGATCAACAAATTGAGATGAATAGAAAGTTACTTAGCTTAAAGTAAAATGAAGAAGATATTTTTGAAGATTATGAATCTACCTTTACAAGGTTATCTAGGTATGCAACAGATTATATACACAACACAGAGTGCAAGATTTACCACTTCCTTGATGGTCTCAAGCCACATCTCCTAAGGGCACTAGTTTCCCAAAAAAATTTATCATATAAAGAGATAGTTTTTTGTGCCATCAAGATAGAGAAAACATTTTATAGAATCAATATATTCAAGGGAAACCAAGATAATAAGAGGTCATATGATCACCATGAGAAATTAAATTCAAATAAGAAGAATAAGTTTGATAGATTCCCATCTTATAAAAACTATGGGAAAAATCACCCTAGGAAATATTTGAAGGGAATGGGAGTTTGCTATAAATGTGGAGAGAAGGGTCACCTAGATCATGAATGCAAGGGGAAGAAGCCAGTCGATGATGTACAGTTCTATAATTTTAAGGAGATGGGACATTATTCAAATTTTTATCCCAAGCGTTAGGGTAATCTACCATAGAAGAGGCCAAGGGGAAATGGGTAAGCCTATGAGATCACTACGACGTAGGTAGGAGTACCAAATAACATAGTGGCATGTGCATTAATCTTATCTTAAAATATAGCCAAGGCACTATTTGATTTTATATCTTCACACCCTTTTATATCTACCCAGTTTTCCACGAAAATTAGAAACTTCCCTTTTGATTTAATAAGAGATTTTTCGGTCAAAACTCTTAAGGGAAGTATCATTGCAACAAAGATGTGTCAGTCAGTCCTAATTAGTACACATAAATTTACTTTATGTGCCAAACTTTTTACCATACCTATGGATGATTTTGATATTATCCTCAATATGGACTAGAACTATATATATAATGAAATTTTTTTTTACAAGAGTAAAGAAATTACTATTTGTGAAGATGATGTAGAATCCCTCAGATTTAGAGCAGAAGCTTCCCCACCTGATTCTTATTTAGATCCAGCCTTAGTAGCTATACTGAATTAAATTATTGGAGAGGAATTGAAGACATTTTCTAGTAATTAAGGAGGTAATCTCCAAATTTAATATGTACCTATTGTGTAGGAATACTTTGATGTATTTCCTAAAGATTTACCTAGACATCCCCCTGAACATGAGGTTGAATTCTCCGTTGATTTAATCCCTAATACAAGGCTGATATAAAATACTCCCTATAGAATGGACACTATGTAATTGGTAGAATTTAAAAGACAACTAGATTATTTGGGTAATAAAGGATTTATTTACCCCAGTGTTTCACGATGGGGATCCCCTGTACACTTTGTTAAAAAGAAATATGGATGCATGAGGTTGTGCATTGATTATAAGAAAATCAATCCCATTGCAATAAAGAACAAGTATCCTCTACCTCATATTGATGACTTGTTTGATCAACATCACAATTCCCAATATTTCTCAAATATTGATCTTTGTTCTGGGAATCACCTATTGTGAGTGAAGAAAGAATAAATTATGAAGATAGCTTTTTGGACAAGGTATGGACATTATGAGTTTATAGTAATGCCATTTGGGATGACTAATACACCCTCTTTTTTTATGGACTTAATGAACATAGTATTCAAGGAATATATTGATAATTTTGTAGTAGTATTCATTGATGATATTCTTGTGTATTCTAAAACCTATGAGGATCATGAGGATCACCAGCAGATCATTCTTAAGACTCTTAGAAGAGAATAGTTATATGGAAAATTCAGTAAATGTGATTTATGTCTTCAATAAGTCTCTTTTTTTAGTAATATTGTCTCTAAAGATAGAATATCAGTTGATCCTATAAAGACAAAGGCATTTCTATAATGGCCTACACAAACAAACATAACTAAGGTACATAGTTTCATTGGTTTGGAAGGTTATTATCGGCGATTCATTCAAAAAAATTCCTGATTAGCTAACCCTTTAACTAAGCTTACACATAAAGGAGTTAAGTTTGTTTGGACAAAGGAATGTGAATAATTATTTGATGAACTAAAGTGAATATTATCCAATGATCCAATTTTGACTCTACCATCTGGTAGCAATGTGTTTTTCATTTATAGTGATGCATCAAAGAAATGACTTGGTTGTGTCTTAATGCAAAATGATAAAGTCATTGCATATGCATCAAGGCAATTGAAGACTCATGAGAAGAACTACCCAACCCATGATCTGGAGTTGTCAACTGTAATCTTCATTATGAAAATATTGAGAAATTATATCTATGGAGAAAGATGTGAGATATACACAGATCATAAGATCCAGAAATACATATTCTCACAGAAATAGCTCAATATGAGATAATGAAGATGGCTCAAACTACTAAAAGATTATGATTTCTCAATACACCACCACCCGTGGAAAGAGAATAAGGTGGAAGATGCATTGAGTAAGAAAGATCATGGAGTTCTAACCCAAATGAGGATTAGGAAGGAACCTATGTTCATGGATCTAGTGAATATGGATATGGGAATTTTTTAAGAATGGTAGAAATCTATCATTTATCAAATGATTATAAAACCATCATTATTAGAAAGGATAAATAATTAAAAATCTAATGATGAGGACTTTCAAAATAAAATCAAGGGTGTGAATAAAGGAAAATTAGTAGACTTCATTTGTGAAGATGTTGTTTTGAAATTTGGAAAAATAATTTGTGTTCCAAATATACTTAAGCTAAAAAGAGAATTGTTGGATGATGCTCATAGATCAAATTTCTCCATACACCCTGGTATCATAAAGACGTATAGGGAATTGAAGGAATATTTTTAGTGGGATAACATGAAGTGGTAAATTTTGGATTATGTGTTTATATGTTTGGTTTGTCAACAAATTAATGTTTTAAGGTAACATCCTAGGGGACTTCTACAACCTCTCTCTATCCCTTTGTGGAAATGGGATGATATTACTATAGAATTTATCACAGGACTTCCAAATACTCCTAGAAAGAATGATGTAATATGGGTTATTGATGATCGCCTAACTAAATATGAACATTTCTTTAAAATAAGAGAAGATATTTCTATAAATATACTCACAAGTCTCTACATTAATGAAGTTGTAAGACTTCGTGGTGTACCTATATCAATTGTCTCTGATCGAGACCCCTACTTTACATCAAAATGTTGGAAAATTCTTTAAAAGTCCCTTGATACTAAGATTCATTTGAGAACTTCCTACCATACACAAACTGATGGGTAGTCTGAAAGAATAATTTATACAATGGAAGACATGTTGAGAACATGTTCACTTGATTTTCAAGGTATGTAGGATCAATACTTACCTTTGGTGGAGTTTGCCTATAATAATAGTTTCCATTCAAGTATTCAAATGGAACTGTATGAAGCATTATATGGAAAGAGGTTTCATACTCCAACTTGTTGGGAGTAAGTTGGAAAAGGGAAACTCATAGGACCAGATCTTGTTGAAGAGATGATGATTATGGTAAAGGCTATTCAGGATCATATCAAAATGGATCAATGTAGGAAAAATGGTTATGCCGATAATCAGAGAAATGATTTGGAATTCTAAGTAGGAGATCATGTTTTCCTAAAGGTATCTCCATGGAAGGGTGTTAACAGATTTAGTATGAAAGGGAAATTGAGTTCAGAGTACATCATACCTTTCCATATTCTTGAAATAGTTTGGGTTGTTGTTTATCGATTAGCATTGTCATCAAATCTCTCAAAGGTTCACGATGTGTTCCATATATACCTACTAAGGAAGTACATACCTGATCCAACAAATGTGCTCACATCTAATGAAATAGAGTTTTTACCCGAAAATTCTTATTGTGAAGAACCCATTCATATTTTGGACTCTAGAGAGAAATTACTAAAGAATCGAATGACTCTCCTGGTAAAATTTCTTTAGAGGAATCACAAAATAGAGGAAGCGTCATTGGAACTAGAGGATTCTATGAAGGAGAACTACCCACATATTCATAATGGTAAAAACCCTAAATTTTTTAGGATGAAATTTTTTTAGGAAGGAAGAATGTATCACCCAAAGACTTTTCCATGTTTACCTTTAGATATCTTTGTAATACACACAACACTGATTTGGCGTACAATACATGCAACACTGAGTTTCTATGAAACATCATTTTATGAAAATAATAATTTAAATGAGATAATTATAACATATACATTAAAAATATTTATATTAATATTAATAACTACTTTTTAAATATTTTATTAATAAATAATATTGATAATGAAAGATAATATTTTTGGTAAAGTCCTTTTATGTTAAAAATATTGTTTTCTTGAATAAACTACCTTTAATAATAAAATTAATTTTAGACAAATTTATAAATTTAATATGATAAAATAAACATAATTTTTGAATTCAGAATGTTGAAATTAGTCTATGGTTAATTTTTGGGATTTTTCTGTGAAACTTGATTTTTTGTTGAATAGTGAAAAATACAGCATTTTAGTTAAAAACTGCATTTTTGTTTAATTAATTATTAATGTTAAATAATATTATAAATTTTTTTTAAATGTAAAATTAGATAAATATTAAATCTATTAATACAATTTAATTCATTATAATCAATTTTACTTTGAAATTGAAAATAAAATCTTAACAATCTTTTGAACATTTTTCTACTTTAAAGACCTATTATTTCGTCTCGTCTGCAGGATTAGTATTAATATTAATTTTTCCTCTTATTTGAATCAAATTTAAAAAATATGACATAAACAAATTTAGTCAGGGTAATATTTAGAGTGTAATAAGACTAAGTTAATTTTTTAGCAGAGTTATTAGTAAAAGTGATTAAAATTAATCTCAACAGTTAAGGCCAAATTAAGCATAATTAGGGACCTAACCTTAAAATTAAGAGCCCAAATGACCTAGACACTTGTAAAACATCCATTTTATGTCCATAGTTTTCCACTATACCTTTCATTATTGATTTTTTTTAGTTTTTTAAGACTTTTTTTAGGTAAGAACATGTGCACACCTAATTTGTTTCTAAGAATTCCAAGTGAGTCTTTTTCCTTCCCTATAAAAGGCAACCACCTCTACCCATTACTCACACCTCTAAAACCTCTTAATTTAGTCAAATATCTTCCCAAGTAGCCTTCAAAAAATCATCCCCTATCCCTTCAAGCCTCCATTTGGGAAGAAACCCTCTCAAGGAAACCTTTTGGCACAAACCAAAAGGGGTTACCCGATTTAGAGGTAATGTCTTCTCTCAAAATCATTTCCTTTGTTTTCCTTATTAACCCCATTCACTATATTTATTCCATTATTTAGTAACAAAAACAATATCCTACACATACTATTGTGTTTTCATTAAAATATTTTGACCTTCACTTACTCACACCACCATCTAATAGAAGCGAACACACTGTTTCTATGTACGGTAAACTACTGCCTCACAAAATGATGATTGTTCAATTTTCCCTTACCACCTCTAATGGTGGAAATTATGATGGGAATTTTTTTTATATATGATATATATGTTACTTATAAATTCCTTATGCTTCTGTAATTTTTATTTAGAACATACCTTTAATCTTTCAATGTTTTGTAAATAAGATAATTTCCTTTGAGGAAGTGTAGACTACCGCCCCCTCATAGCGATATGACTTGTTCATGACATACATAGAATGTATAAAGTATGGTGTTAATAAAACTATGTAACATATATATAACATGGATATTATACTTTAATTATAATATATATATATGTATCATTCAGTTTTAATTATTTTAATACAACAAAGAAATGAATGTAGCGTTCATGCGTGCGTACGGCCTACCATATCCATAAATAGTGCACTGCATTTCTAATCTCCAAATTTTATGGAATATTATAAATACATATATACTAAATATATTATATTATTTATTCATGGTTTACATTCTTTAGATTATGACACAATGATATATTTAATAAGAACTACAAATAACAAGTCAAATGTAATTGAGAAAACTAGGCAAATAACACCTGAAAATAATAAAAGAGTGTTAAAAAACAGGTTATAAAACATTGTATGAAGTTAATATATGGTATTATAAACATGAGTGTGGTTCTGGTATTAGTTATTAACATGTTTTAAACCAATATACATTAGTTTAACTAACACACAATAAGATGAAGGTTAAGGTAATGTATTTTTATCTCACTTTTTAAATTTATGAGATTAATGTCATATTCACTGCTTACTTCTTTTGTGTGTCATAACTAATGCCCATTTTGATATTATATCATGAATAATATTATTCTAGTGATATTATAAGGTTCATTTAATTACATACCTTTCAGGTGAATGTGATTTAAATGTTTCAAAGTGGTATGGGACACTTTGGAATATTTAAAGATTATTCTCCTCAAATGTTCTTAATCTCACTTCCTTTTGTGATTGTTAATTTCCCTTGAAGAAGTAACTTTATTGTAATAATTTTTCATTAAAAATTTAATTTAATGTCCATATTTTCATTCAATGGATATTAGTATTGCCTAAACGGTATACCATTTTTCATACGGTGATTACTTTGACAAAAGTTTGATCATTGGGGAATTATTGATAGATTTGTTATAAGAACCTGGTTCTTATTCTTGAGGTACGGGTTTCTTATTTTCCTTTTCCTTAATTGTTTTTGAGAAAAAAAGGGAAATGTGGGTAAAATCCCAAATTTATGGGTACACACTGTGTACTTTTGTACACATGTCGTGTACTTTGGCTGTGTGGGATGAGAATACAGGGCGTGTAGGCTTTTCGGCGATTAAAGGTGTAAAAACTAACTACATGTCGTGTACTTTGGTACACACGCCATGTACCTTGGCAGTGTGGGATGAGAATACAGGGCATGTAGGCTTGTCAGTGATAAAGGGTGTAAAAACTAACTACACACCGTGTACTTTGTAATACATGCTTTGTAATCAGTCGGCAGATGAACAGTGAGGCTGTGGAAAGTAGCCGCCATAGGAATAGTTTAAAAGGAAAGTACGCGTTGTTTACTTGAGAGTACACGCCATGTAGTTATGTTTTTTCGTTAAAAATAGGCATTAGCCTCCACATTTTGTAGAGGAGGTAGAGGGATCACCATGAGAAGTGGGAGAGGAGTCCGAGACATGGAGGAGCTTCTGATCAATCACTAGGACTCTGATTATTCCATCATCGATCTCATTTGAACCGCACGGGTAAGGTCTTCCCTCTTATTGAATCTTTTCATCCAATTATTTCCCTAAGGGAAGTTCTTTAGTTTTGAATGGGTAATCTTTTATCTCAGATCTATGTCATTCTTGGTTGTTTCGAGAGGCGCCTTTCACGTATATCGATCAGAGGAGATCAAGGTAGGTGGTATTGTGTTTAATTCCAACTGTCGTGTTGATTTTGTGTACCGTTGTGCCATGCACCCATGTTCGGGGTGTCATATGTCTGAGAAATTGACAGTTAAGATACCTAGAATTGCATAGGTAATCTAATGAATAAGTATAAACTGATTTTTGGGATCATTTCTTTGATCTAGAGCCACCCCAAGGGTGTGTTTCCCTTGTTTAGTTGTTTGTCCAAGATACCCATGGGTATGCTGTGATTATAAAATGTTTTGAGTTTTCTTGTGAGGAAACATATATAAATTGCTTGCTTATGCATTGGGATCATCCCGATTACTTTCTTTTCCTAGGGAATGCCTGAGGGAATTGTTTTGTTTAGCCTGAGGGAAATTTTTTGTTTAGCCTAAGGGAAACGTTTCTTATGCCTGTGGGTAGTAGCTTCTATGCCTGAGGGTGATATCTCGTATTCCTGAGGGAAATATTCATTATGCCTGAGGGCAGTCACCTGAGGGTTTTGTTTCTGTTTGCCTGAGGGTAAGGATTTGCATGTATGAGGACAATGTTTTCTTTGAATATTCATTGTGGTGATTTCTTATGTTATACCTGCCGTGCTAAAGCATAGGCTTGGTATGATTATTATGTTTTACTTGTTAAATAGCCTATTTTGGTTTCTGATGTGGCACTGGTATAGGAGATTGTTGGTCGAGGCTGAGTCTCAGAAAAATCTCAATTCGATTATATTGAATTGTTAAATAATTATTGAATTGGCAATGTAACTGGTAGGAATGATTACTTTTGAGTAATTCCTAATTTACTACATTTCATTATTTTACACTACTATTGCACATTTTCACTGAAAGTTGGGCACGGGCCTTTGGTGGTTGTCTACTGAGATTTATTTCTCACACCATGTTTGGGTCATGTCTTGGGCCCAAACAGATTATATTGGTGCAGGTGTCGATAAGGGAAAGAGTCCCTACACAGGTACATGATTGTTGTAGAGGAGTAGGAGAGCATGGGACTGATCTTAGGCTTGCGATGCTATTGTGTTCTTGTTGCACTGCTTTGGTTTTGTTTTGTTGTACATTGTACCTTGTGTTGTATTGTATCGGATTGGAGTGTATCTTGTTTTCGCTACTTTATTAGAATTAGAAACATGTTGCATCATCATATATATGACTGTTGGTTATCTTTTACTTCAGTTCCATTGTCCATTTCAGGTATATATTGTTTACTGCTTCTGCTTTTGTATGTTTATATTTTTTTCCGCTGCTCTACACTTTGACAAATGAGGGAATAGTTTCCCCACTATCAGTCCTAAGCCCTTGCTGCTAGTTTGAAGCCTCTGGAGTTTGGGGAAATATGCTTGAGGTCATGTGACCAACCAGGTTCTGGGAACCCTTTGTGTGGAACTTGGATCTAGGACGTTACAAAGTGGTATCAAAGGTGGTTCTTTTCTTTGACTTGCTGTTTGGAGCCTATAGCCAGGGAAAGGACGGAATTGGTTCTTGGTAATAATTTGTGCCTGGGAGTAGTTAACCCATGTATAGGTAAAATCCAATCTACCTCATTTAATTGCAATTTTTCTGGTTTTTCAATTTTACAGTTCATTTAATTTTCATCGTTGGGTGACGCACTTGTCGTGTGCTGATAATATTTTTATATAATTGGGTTTTATTTAGTTGCAACCCGATGAGATGAGGGTATTCCATCTCATGCATTATTTAGGTACATGCTAGAATCACATGTCATGCATAGTTTTCATGCCATGTAGGTGCATTAGAAATTTCATGTTGTTGTGATAGATGTTTTTCTAGAAAATGCATGTTGTTGTGATAGTTTCCTTGATAAACATACCTGTTGTTTGTTGGGGTATTATTTGTAAGAGGTTTTAGTTTGAATGAACACAAAAATTTGATTCTTGAGGAGTTATGGGCCCTCATTGAACGGAATTTGGTGGATCATTGACTTTTTTACCTTGTTTATAACATGTATAAGGTGCCAAGATTTGCTTTGCGGGAAGTATGGGCCCTCACAGATCAAAATTTGGAACTTTGGTGTTTGGTTCAGTGTTTTTCTGGGCTCTGGAGTAGTTTCTAAGGCTTACTGTCTAGAAAAACCCAGAATACATGCCGTGTAGTTTTGACTACATGTCATGTATTCTTTTATTCGGGAAGAAATGAAAATTTCTAAGTACACACCATGTACTTATATTTACACATCGTGTATTATAAGGCCGTGTAACCAACCATGTGGGAGGGAACATGGGTCTTCCATATTTTACTAAGGACACGTCGTGTACCTATGGGGCACGCCGTGTAATCTTGACCGGTGAGAGACCGTGTGGACTTGGTTGTGTGGATAGGGAAACAGGGTGTTGTACACACTGTGTGCAGGTGTAACACGTCATGTACCTAGGGTTGAGACACGCCCAGGACGGCATTAGAACACGGCCATGTGAGGGCTTAAGGGTACATGTAGTGTAGACCTTATACACGCCATGTAGTCTCTTTTTTCCAGTTCTTGTAGATCCTTCCCTTTTTTCGTTGGCACTCTTAACCAGACAAAAGAAACCTCGATAGTAAATTAAAATAAGCCATGTGTTTGACCTTGTAGAGTCATGTCGTCAAGATGACGATGAGTTTTTCTTCAAGAGAGTGGGGACGATTATAATCCAAAAATGGTAGGCCATGGGCTACTGATAGTGTAGAGACCCGTAAATTTCAAGGAATTTTTTTTTTCTTAATTTTCTTTGGAATTTTACAAGAACGAAGTTTCTGACGGCACCTGATTCCGAGGCCCGATGCGCCCGGAATCATTTTCCGAAGTTTGGCTCGGGTACGTTCAGTGAACGGACGAGCGATTTTTTCTAACTTTTGAACCGGTGCCCGGAATCAAATTCTGAGGGCACCGATGAAATCGCAGCGCCGATATTCGCTTAGAAACGCCTCTTCCGGAGTTGCGTTTTCTCGGGTGTGGTTTTTAATTTTCGGGCTTAAAGTTAAGAAATAAAATAATTTTGCGACAACATTATTTTATTTCACTTAAGCCGCTTGGAAGCCACTTGAAGCCACTTAAAGGCGGCTTGAACTGAGTTGAACCGGATAGGATGCTATCCAGGAATATCCTACCCCCTTGGTAGGATATTTGTGAGGTGGGGCCCGCACGAGCCCCGTCGTTTCTTTCCGCTAAGAAACGCACCCGCGAAAACCCGTCCTTATGAAAGTCAACTGACGCGTTTCTTAAAATCTTAACAGACCATTTAAATTGGGCGGTTTATTTCATGTATTAAATGGGCTGTTTCTTTCATTGAATTAATTCAACGAATTGATGGATCGTTTCTTAACCAGTTTTCAAATTCGTTGGCGTAATAATAAAATAAGGCCAACGCTCGACCTCTGGTTATTTGCGCGTTGAGAAGATTTGAGAGGACCCTTGTATCATCTTCTCCCTTGTGAAGAACGCGAAGAACGCTGAACCCGGAAATCGATGACGCTTCCGTCCAAGACGTTCTTCCCCGCTACGATCTCCGATCACCAACCGTTTGAGGTGTGTGATTTCGGATTTCCTCTCAAGGTTCTTTTCTTTTGGTTTTAAACGAAACACAGATTTAATTATTTATAATTTAAATCTGTTGTTCTTGGTTCGTTGAGCTCGCCGACTCAACGCCGGATTCCGCGACGACGCGACTCCTTTCCGCGACGACGCGACGATCCCCCTCTTCCGCGACGAGCCTTTCCGCGAAGAACGCCCGCGCGCGACGATCAACGAGGTAAGAATTTTATAATTTTGGAATACCCCTCTTTATATTCCCGTGAACGTTCTTTAAAAATTTAAGAGCCGGTTTCAAATGAACAATTTTATTTTATTAAAATTGTCGGTTCTTGTGTTGAACAATTTCTCCCGTTGTTTTTATCTAACACGAAGGGTGCAGGTCAAACGAACACGGCCCGGCAACCCTCCGTCGTTCTTCGTGTTTTGCGGATTTGGAGGGCGATGACGGAACGTACCGCAACGGGTTTTTGATGATCCCGCAGTAAAGAACGGAACCCGGGAGGAATAACGGCGCAGACGGGAAGGAAAACGGTCCACCGGAGCGACTCCGGCGGCCCGCGGAAGCCGGCGGTGGCGCGGGTCGCCGGCACGGCGGCGCCGGTGGCCAGAGGCGGCGGCACCCCACGGGTTCCGCGGGGTTGCCACGCGGCACCCTGCGGGTGTCCAGGGCGACACCCCGCGGGTGCCGCGGGGTTGTCACGCGGCACCCCGCGGGTGTCTGGCCGACACCCCGCGGGTGCCGCGGGGGTGTCACGCGGGGCGACGGCTTTCCCCCGCATCGGCCGCTCGGCCGAGCCGAGCCGGGCCGGCCCTGGCCGGGCCGGGCCGGGCCAACTGGGTCTGACCCGACCCGGTTCGGGCCAACCAGGGGGGGTCGGGCCGGGTCGGCCCGGGCCCGGACCCCCCGTCTTCGGACGGACTTCGTTCAAATGGTCGTATCTTGAGATACGGGCCTCCAAATAACCCGCCGTCAGCGGCAACGCGATCCTTGGATCGAGACGTTCGTTTTGCTATATCGCACTCAAGGTTTCAGAATACTTTGAGACCGGCCGGGTTGGTTCTTACCGAAATCCAACCGGGCCCTCGGAGCAGAAATGCTCATATCTTGAGCTACGGACATCCGATTGACGTGCCGTCAGCTTTGTTGAGTTCCTCTTTGTGATACGTATCTTTTGGCATACTCCGCCCAAGGTTTGGACGTAGGTGAAGTACGGTCGGGTTGGTTTTTCCTTAAAAACCAATCGGGCCCCTGGAACAAAAAAGCCAATAACTCTCAGACCGGGCGTCCGATTGACGCGCCGTCTGTTGCGTTGAGTTCCTGTTTACGATACGGAACTTTTGGCATCCTCCGCCCGAGAATTGGATGCATATGGATAGTGGCCGGGTTGGATCACACCGAAATCCAACCGGGCCCCTGGAACGGAAAAGCTGATATCTTTCAGACAGGACGCCCGTTTGACGAACCGTCAGCGGCGTTGACGATCACGTTGAGAAATGGTCCCTATGAGTATAGCCTATGAGAACTCGGGGTACAGTTGAGATTACGGCCGGGTTGGTTCGCTCACGAAACCAACCGGGCCCCTGGAACGGAAAGGCTAATAACTCACAGACCGGGCGTCCGTTTGATGCGCCGCTTGTTGCGTTGAGACCCCTATGACGAGGCGGTCCTTTGAGATACATCTTCGTGGGACCTTGAGATACTTGGAGTATCGACTTATAGCTCATGGAGCAAACCCTCCCGGAGACGAGCGGGCGGAGTACGGAGACCGGGTAGCTGACTGAGACCCAACGACTGCTGATCGAACGACTCGGTGTGTTACAGAGGTGCGCTTGGTTGTAGCGGAACATTGGAGCGCTTGGTTGTAGCGGCAGACCCACGACAGAGGTGCGCTTGGTTGTAGCGGCACATGGGAGCGCTTGGTTGTAGCGGCAGACCCACGACAGAGGTGCGCTTGGTTGTAGCGGCACATGGGTGCGCTTGGTTGTAGCGAAAGACCCACGACTGAGGTGCGCTTGGACGTAGCGGCACATGGGAGCGCTTGGTTGTAGAGGTAGACCCACGACAGAGATGCGTTTGGTTGTAGCGGCACATGGGAGTGCTTGGTTGTAGCGGCAGACCCACGATAGAGGTGTGCTTGGTTGTAGCGGCACATGGGAGCGCTTGGTTGTAGTAGCTGGCCCGCGGTACTCGACATGAGGAGCACCTCAGTAGTCTTAGGTTAGTGAGCAGTACCTCGGAGTCGTGACAGGACCACTGTACACTCCAGAGACGGAGCTCTTTAGCAGTTACGATTGTGATAATGAAAATCCTGGTTTGAGCTGATACTTTTGACCATTGTGTTACCTCATGATTGAGTTGGGTCACTTGATAACTTAGGTATATGTATTGGAATATACCTGGGTAGTGGTTATCCGTTGATTACATGATCCTTGTGTTTCCTCATGATTGAGATGGGTTACTTGATAACTTAGGTATATGTATGGGCATATACCTAAGTAGAGGTTTTCTGTTGAGATCTTCTTTGTGGTTATCCTTGTTGGTTTTAGAGAGACCTTGTGGGTCTCGGGGTCCC
This sequence comes from Viscum album, assembly GCA_963277665.1. Taxonomy (NCBI): domain Eukaryota; kingdom Viridiplantae; phylum Streptophyta; class Magnoliopsida; order Santalales; family Viscaceae; genus Viscum; species Viscum album. The sequence continues at coordinate 1,036,088,422 of OY728130.1, forward strand.
TACTGAGTATCGTTATACTCACCCCTTCACGGGCTATGCCCGCACCTCGTTGTGTTGGTTGCAGACGACAGGCAGTGCTGATGGAGGCCGAGTGTTCGAGGACTGGACGGTACCCGGAGGTGGACTACACGACGAGTCAGTACCTGGAGGTGGACCACTGGGCGAGACGTGCTCGGAGCAGACGGCGGGACCCGAGGAGCAGTGGAGCTATCTGTACCCACCCTTCATGTGGGATTTTCAGTGGACAGCTCGGTGTTGCGGCTTTTACTTTACAGTTGCTGTTTTCCCTTTCGAGTTGTACTTTACTTTCATTTGGGTTTGTATACTGGCTCATTTACTTTCCGCACTTCTTTTTGTACTTAGTGTTTTACTTCTGCTTGTACTCTGTGGTGTTTTGATACTTTTACAAAGGAAATGCCTTCCCTTTTACCGGGATTTATGCCTTGGTGCTAGTCGCCAGCCCCTGACCTATGGAAGGCGGGCTTGGGGTAGTCACGACACGGGCCCCGAGGACGGGTCGTGACAAATTGGTATCAAAGGTGGTCGGTTCTACCGCAGACTCTGATCTTTCTTCTATGTGAAGCAATAGTGTTTACCGTATTGAGTGTGGTTATCAGTCTAGGGAGTCCAGTGTTGGTGCGGCGGCCGACGTATCCATACACCAGGACCCTGACTTCTAATTTCCGACTTAATGCACGAAAACGTTGATTGCATGTGTGTTTCAAGTCTTCTTTGTGATTACTTGTGTCAGATCACCAGGTATACTATTCTGACTGTGGCGCACCTTTTCCCTTTTCAGGATGGCCCCACGACGGCAGCTATCTAGGGTTCCGAGCGATGTGTGTGGCGAGAGCCCACCGAGCGTCGAGGACTCGGTACAGGGCCCTTTGACAGCTGAGGCACCGACGATACCTATACCCGCCAAGCCACCGATGCTACCAGCCCCAGCCGCTGAGGATGCACGTCGCCTTAGTGCACTGCATGAGTTCCAGTGCCAGCGACCGCCCAGGTTCCGCGGGGAGACGGACCCTCAGGCCGTCGAGGACTGGCTGGAGGCAGTTGTACGGGTTTTCAGATTAGTGAGGACACCAGCAGACCTCATGGTGATCCTCGCAGCGAGCCTCCTGCACCCGGCAGTAGGCAGATGGTGGAGATTGATGCTCCAGGTGCACGACGAAGCATCTCTCCTCTGGACGGACTTTGAGAGCATCTTTCGCTCCGAGTTCGTCCTAGCCACCCTCCGAGCGGTGCGCATCCAGGAGCTACTACAGCTGCAGCAGGGCAGCATGACAGTGGCCCAGTACTCGACAAGATTTACTGATCCCTCGCGCTACTCCACAGATATGGTACGAGACCCATTCTTCCGGGCCCGGACCTTCGAGCAGGGACTGAGGCACGAGATCAGGGCTTCGATGATCTCCCTCAACATTCCGACTCAGGAAGGGGTGTTGGAGTGAGCCCTCTTAGTGGAGAGTTTCCTTGCTGAGCAGTCTCCAGCAACAGGACCCACCACTTGCCGGCATGCGGCAGAGACTTCTGCAGCGGGCAGTGGACAGATGACGCAAGGGTCCAAGAGGACTAGACCTATAGGTGGTCGACAGCATGACTCTGGATCGTTTGCGTGAGGCACTCGGGGTGGGCAAAGACTTTCCATGAGAGGGCAGTGTTACTCCTGCGGCGGGGTTGGTCACATGGCTCGTGACTGTCCGACCCTCCATATGGATGAACAGCAGATGAACGAAGGGCCCCCCCAGGCAGAGGCAGAGGTTTGATCAAGGCGGACCGCAGGGAGAAGGCGGCCATGGTAGGGGAGTTGGCCGTGCAGCTGGAGGTGGACGATGCTTCAGGATGTTGCCACCACCACCACTAGGAGGTCCACCCCGACCACAGGGGACAGGAGGACATCGGAGAGCTCAGCTTCAGGCAGTTTAGGCCTACGATCATGGAGCTCCGGCAGCAGATGGACAGGAGCGGGACTAGCTCCAAACATGGAGACTTTTGTTCACGTTGCTTCTAGTTTTGTTGATGTATGTTTATAGATGCCTTGTGTCTTTGTACTTGAGCTGCAGTAGTAAAAGACACCTTTTCTTGTGGCATTTACTTTCCTGTCCTCTATTGTGTTGTTACTAAGAGGTTCCGGTTTAGACTGTTGACTTGACCCTCACCCGTGAGACATCTACTGGAGGAGACCAAGTTATCACACACTGAAGCCGACAGTGTGACTCAACCCTTGGAGGCGAGAGTAACGGTTGGATCTCTTGGTAGTAGCGTCGAGGCCTTACGACGTCATCCTTGGTATGGGTTAGTACCATCCATGTCGGGATTGATTGTTTTAGGTGAAGAACGTGGTTCATCCAGCGGATGAGACCAGATTTCTCTTATCGGCAAGTAAGAAATCATAGCAGCTCTAGTGGGACCAGAGGTCGTCCGAGCCACGATAGAGAAGGTCCAGGTGAGCACATGGGAGCGGAAGGCTCAGATGCGTGCTCAGTACCACCTTTGTATCCCTAGTTTGTGTTAAAGCTTTATGGGGACGTAAAGCCCTGTGGTGGGAGTAATGTAGAGACCCGTAAATTTCAAGGAAATTTTTTTTTCTTAATTTTCTTTGGAATTTTACAAGAACGCAGTTTTTGACGGCACCTGATTCCGAGGCCCGGTGCGCCCGGAATCATTTTCCGAAGTTTGGCTCGGGTACGTTCAGTGAATGGACGAGCGGGTTTTTCTAACTTTTTAACCGGTGCCCGGAATCGAATTCTGAGGGCACCGATGAAATCGTAGCGCCGATATTCGCTTAGAAACGCCTCTTCCGGAGTTGCGTTTGCTCGGGTGTGGTTTTTAATTTTCGGGCTTAAAGTTAAGAAATAAAATAATTTTGCGACAACTTTATTTTATTTCACTTAAGCCGCTTGGAAGCCACTTGAAGCCACTTAAAGGCGGCTTGAACTGAGTTGAACCGGATAGGATGCTATCCAGGAATATCCTACCCCCTTGGTAGGATATTTGTGAGGTGGGGACCGCATGAGCCTTGTCGTTTCTTTCCGCTAAGAAACGCACCCGCGAAAACCCGTCCTTATGAAAGTCAACTGACGCGTTTCTTAAAATCTTAACAGACCACTTAAATTGGGCGTTTTATTTTGTGAATTAAATGGGCTGTTTCTTTCGTTGAATTAATTCAACTAATTGATGGATCGTTTCTTAACCAGTTTTCAAATTCGTTGGCGTAATAATAAAATAAGTCCAACGCTCGACCTCTGGTTATTTGTGCATTGAGAAGATTTGAGAGGACCCTTGTATCATCTTCTCCCTTGTGAAGAACGCGAAGAACACCAAACCCGGAAATCGACGACGCTTCCGTCCGAGACGTTCTTCCCCGCTCCGATCTCCGATCACCAACCGTTTGAGGTGAGTGATTTCGGATTTCCTCTCAAGGTTCTTTTCTTTTGGTTTTAAACAAAACACAGATTTAATTATTTATAATTTAAATCTGTTGTTCTTGGTTCGTTGAGCTCTCCGACTCAACGCCGGATTCCACGATGACGCGACGCCTTTCCGTGACGACGCGACGATCCCCCTCTTCCGTGACGAGCCTTTCCGCGAAAAACGTCCGCGCGCGATGATCAACGAGGTAGGGATTTTATAATTTTGGAATACCCCTCTTTATATTCCCGTGAATGTTCTTTAAAAATTTATGAGCCGGTTTCAAATGAACAATTTTATTTTATTAAAATTGTCGGTTCATGTGTTGAACAATTTCTCCCGTTGTTTTTATCTAACCCGAAGGGTGCGGGTCAAACGAACACGGCCCGACAACCCTCTGCTGTTTTTCGTGTTTTGCGGATTTGGCGGGCGACGACGGAACGTGCCACAACGGGTTTTTGATGATCCCACAGTAAAGAACGGAACCCGGGAGGAACAACGGCGCAGACGGGAAGGAAAATGGGCCACTGGAGAGACTCCGGCGGCCCGCGGAAGCCGGCGGCGGCGCCGGCGGCCGGAGGCGGCGGCGCCCCGCGGGCGTCCAGCGCGACACCCCGCGGGTGCCGCGGGTGTCCGGCGCGACACCACGCGGGTACCGCGGGGTTGTCCCGCGGCACCCCGTGGGTGTCCAGCGCGGCACCCCGCGGGTGCCGCGGGTGTCCAGCGCGACACCCTGCGGGTGCCGCGGGGTTGTCACCCGGCACCCCACGGGTGTCTGGCCGACACCCCGCGGGTGCCGCGGGGGTGTCACGCGGGGCAGCGGCTTTCCCCCACGTCGGCCGCTCGGCCGCTCGGCCGAGCCGAGCCGGACCGGCCCTGGTCGGGCCGGGCCGGGCCAACCGGGTCGGACCCGACCCGGTTCGGGCCAACCAGGGGGGTCGGCCCGGGTCGGCCCGGGCCCGGACCCCCCGTCTTCGGATGGACTTCGTTCAAATGGTCGTATCTTCAGCTACGAGCCTCCAAACAACCCGCCGTCAGCGGCAACGCGATCCTTGGATCGAGACGGTCGTTTCGTTATATCGCACTCAAGGTTTCGGAATACGTTGAGATCGGCCGGGTTGGTTCGTACCGAAATCCAACCGGGCCCTCGGAGCGGAAACGCTCATATCTTGAGCTACGGACATCCGATTGACGTGCCGTCAGCTTTGTTGAGTTCCTCTTTGTGAGACGGATCTTTTGGCATACTCTGCCCGAGGTTTGGACGTAGGTGGAGTACGGTCGGGTTGGTTTTTCCTTAAAAACCAATCGGGCCCCTGGGACGAAAAGGCCAATAACTCTCAGACCGGGCGTCCGATTGACGCGCCGTCTGTTGCGTTAAGTTCCTGTTGACGATACGGAACTGTTGGCATCCTCCGCCTGAGAATTGGATGCAGATGGATAGTGGCCGGGTTGGATCGCACCGAAATCCAACCGGGCCCCTGGAACGGAAAAGCTGATATCTTTCAGACAGGACACCCGTTTGACGAACCGTCAGCGGCGTTGACGATCACGTTGAGAAACGGTCCCTTTGAGTATAGCCTATGAGAGCTCGGGGTACAGTTGAGATTACGGCCAGGTTGGTTCGCTCACGAAACCAACCGGGCCCCTGGGACGGAAAGGCTAATAACTCACAAACCGGGCGTCTGTTTGACGCGCCGCTTGTTGCGTTGCGACCCCTATGACGAGGCGGTCCTTTGATATACTTCTTCATGAGACCTTGAGATACTTGGAGTATCGACTTATAGCTCGTGGAGCGGACCCTCCCGGAGACGAGCGGGCGGAGTACGGAGACCATGTAGCTGACTGAGACCCAACGACTGCTGATCGAACGACTCGGTGTGTTACAGAGGTGTGCTTGGTTGTAGAGGAACATGGGAGCGCTTGGTTGTAGCGGCAGACCCACGACAGAGGTGCGCTTGGTTGTAGCGGCACATGGGAGCGCTTGGTTGTAGCGGCAGACCCACGACAGAGGTGCGCTTGGTTATAGTGGCACATGGGAGTGCTTGGTTGTAGCGGCAGACCCACGACAGAGGTGCGCTTGGTTGTAGCGGCACATGGGAGCGCTTGGTTGTAGCGGCAGACCCACGACAGAGGTGTGTTTGGTTGTAGCGGCACATGGGAGCGCTTGGTTGTAGCGGCAGAACCACGATAGAGGTGCGCTTGGTTGTAGCGGCACATGGGAGCGCTTGGTTGTAGCAGCTGGCCCACGGTACTCGACAGGAGGAGCACCTCAGTAGTCTTAGGTTAGTGAGCAGTACCTCGGAGTCGTGACAGGACCACTGTACACTCCAGAGACGGAGCTCTTCGGCAGTTACGATTTTGATAATGAAAATCCTGGTTTGAGCTGAGACTTTTGACCCTCGTGTTACCTCATGATTGAGATGGGTCACTTGATAACTTAGGTATATGTATGGGCATATACCTGGGTAGTGGTTATCCGTTGATTTCATGATCCTTGTGTTTCCTCATGATTGAGATGGGTTATTTGATAACTTAGGTATATGTATGGGAATATACCTAAGTAGAGGTTATCTGTTGAGATCTTCTTTGTGGTTATCCTTGTTGGTTTTAGAGAGACCTTTTGGGTCTCAGGGTCCCTACTGAGTATCGTTATACTCACCCCTGCATGGGCTATGCCCGCACCTCATTGTGTTGGTTGCAGACGACAGGCAGTGCTGATGGAGGCCGAGTGTTTGAGGGCTGGACGGTACCCGGAGGTGGACTACACGACGAGTCAGTACCTGGAGGTGGACCACTGGGAGAGACGTGCTCGAAGCAGACGGCGGGACCCGAGGAGCAGTGGAGCTATCTGCACCCACCCTTCAGGTGGGATTTTCAGTGGACAGCTCAGTGTTGCGGCTTTTACTTTACAGTTGATGTTTTCCCTTTCGAGTTGTACTTTACATTCAGTTGGGTTTGTATACTGGCTCATTTACTTTCCGCACTTCTTTTGGTACTTAGTGTTTTACTTCCGCTTGTACTCTGTGGTGTTTTGTTACATTTACAAAGGCAATGCCTTCCCTTTTACCGGTATTTACGCCTTGGTGCTAGTCGCCAGCCCCTGGCCTATGGAAGGCGGGCTTGGGGTAGTCACGGCACGGGCCCCGAGGACGGGTCGTGATAGATAGATCCTCTAGTAGTGTCAGATGCGGTGCCAGCCATTATACCGGATGCAGGCATGGATGCGCAATTCTATGAAGGCTTCAGGAGGTTCATGCAGACCTTCTAGGGAGCATCGTCGGTCGCCACATCAATGGAAGAGCTCACACGTATATTCCAGCCGCATCATCTGCCTACATTTTTAGGGGATGGAAGACCGAAGGTTACAGAGTCATGGTTGGGTTCTATGTAGAAAATCTTTGAGCATTTGGTGACTCCTCCTGGGAGGAGGGTCAAGATCACTATTTACATGCTGTGTGATTCCGCCAAGAGATGGTGGGATGTTACCACCCATACTGAGCATCACTAAGACATGGCAAGGGATGATTTTTAGGCAGTCTTATATGACTTTTTATTTTCGGAGATGCTAAGGGAAAATCGAGCTCGATAGTTCATGAATCTACAGCAGGGCACCATGTCAGTGATGGACTATTCTACCCATTTCACCGAGCTACAACATTTTGCACTTGTTCTAGTGGGATATGATACGTTTAGGGATAGACACTTTGAGGATAGTCTTTGATATGACATCCGAGCACTGGTGAATGTTTTTAGGTTTCCTATACTGCATACTATTGTGAACCAGGCATTGATTGTTGAGCGGAACCTGCGGAAATCTAGTGGTGCGTACCCGGGTGGTTCAGCACCAGTCTCTGGTACTATTTCTTCCAACAAGAGGAAGAGGCAGATGGATTTCTCCCATGATGGTAGTACTAGCTAGAATAATTCTTCATGTGGCCAGGTAATGTGATATCAGTGTGGTAAATAGGGTCACAAGAGACCTCAGTGTCCGCATGACCTAGTGGAGTGCCGATCTTATAGCAAGATGGGTTATCTTCAGAGTTTTTGCTGGGCGTTTCCACCAGTGACTAGTGAGAGGGGTTCTGTGCAGACTCCCCATGTAGGAGCAGGACCAACAGCTTCTTACCAGTCAGGGAATTGGAATACGTTAAGACGTTCAGGCCAAGGTGGTGGTCATGGTCGTGGTATCCAGACACCATGATCTTAGAGACAGCAGGGCGGGTCAGCTCAGGGTAGCCAGGATTTGTCATAGGGTTGCGGCACTAGGCAGACATATGCAGTGCAATAGACCCAACAGATGTAGGATCCCATACCTTCCACTATTAGAGGCACTATTATAGTTTCTTATGTTCTATCTTCTGTACTTTTTGATATTGGTGCTACACATATCTTTATATATGTGCCCATTGTGGAGAGCCTTGGTATTTGTGTTTCTTCTTCTTTGGATATCATAACGCTAGACACTCTGTTGGGAATTAGAACGGCAGGTGTGCGTCGGTGAAAGGAGTGCCCCCTAGAGGTTGGTGGGTGTCATTTTTCATGGGACCTCTATGCCTTAGAGATGACATCCTATGATGTCATTCTTAGGATGGACTGGTTGTTACCCTTTCGAGCCATTATAGATTTCTATCATCGTAGGGTGACTTTCACATCACCAGAGGGAGGAGAGTTTCTATACAAGGGAGAATGGGATGACCTGGCAAGCCGAGATGGACCTAAGCATCGTGGGCGAGGTGGAGTGACATCCCAGATTGTGATTTTATATCTGGATGACCAGTGAACTTATCAGAAGAATTTCCCTCCAATGGTTAATCATTTCAGGGATGTCTTCCCATATGACTTTTCAGGTCTACCTCTGGAGTGAGAGGTGGACTTCTCTATTGAGCTTGTGCCAGGAGCGGCACCGGTGTCCATTCCTCCTTATAGGATAGCTACGCCAGAATTGTAGGAGCCCAAGAAGCTATTAGAGGACTTACAAGCCAAGGGTTTTATCCAATCCAGTATTTCTCCCTAGGGTTTGCCTATCTTTTTTTCTATGTAGGAAGATGGTGCCCTCAGACTCTGTGTGGATTATCGAAAACAGAACCTATTGATGGTTAAGAACCGATATCCCGTACCGAGGATTGATGATCTTTTTGATCAACTTCGAGGAGCATGAGTGTTCTCGAAGATTGACTTGAGATCCGAATATCATCAGTTGCACATTAGACCATCATACATACCACTTACAGCCTTTCTGAGAAGATATGGTATATACGAGTACTTGGTCATGTCGTTCGGACTCACAAAAGCACCAGAAGTTTTCATGGATCTGAAGAATCGTGTGTTCCAACCATATCTGAATTCTTTTGTGGTAGTCTTCATGGATTATATCTTGGTGTACTATCACACTCATCATGACCATGCCACCCATCTTGAGATCGTACTGAGTACACTGAGAGAGCATTAGTTATATGTTAAGATCTCAAATTTCCACTTTTGGATGGACCAGATTCACTTCCTAGGTCATATTATCTCAGAGGTGGGAGTTGCGGTTGACCCATAGAAAGTGAGAGCAGTAGTTTCATGGGAGAATCCTAAGAACATGTTTGAAATATGGAGTTTCTTGGGGCTGTCTGGTTACTACAAGCACTTTATACAGGACTTCTCCCGCTTAGCAGTGCCGTTGATGGGTTTGACTAAGAAGGGTATGAAGTTTGTTTGGTCAGAAGCTTATGAGACAGCCTTTCAGGAGGTGAAGGGAAGGATGACATCAGCACCAGTCTTTATACTTCCAGAGAAAGGGAAGATCTATATAGTTTACTGTGATGCATCAAGTATTGGGCTGGGAGCAGTGTTGATGCAGGGTGATCGAGTAGTTTCATATGGGTCTTGGCAGTTGAGGCCACATGATAGGAATTACCCGACCCATGATCTCAAGTTGGCTACAGTTGTTCATGTGTTATTCTGTTGGAGGAATTATCTCTTGGGAGAACATTTTGTGGTGTTTACAGACCAAAAAATTCTTAAATACATCTTTACCCAGTGGGACTTGAATTTGAGATAGTGAAGGTGGGTTGAATACCTTCATTCCTTCAACTTTGAGCTTGCCTATACACCTTGTAAGGGTAATGCAGTAGCTGATGCACTGAGTAGGAAGAATCAGATATAGGCAGTGCATGAGGCCAGTGGTGAGTGGCAGCTTTTGGATTTGTTCTCTGAGATGCATTTTGAGGTGCACGATAGTCAGGGGTGAACCTATCTTTCATCCTTAGTTGTGACTTCTACCCTCTTGGATAGAGTGAGGATGAGACAGCTATCAGATTCAGAAGGCCTAGTTCTACGGGAGTCGGTGGAAAGTGAGGACCCTCCTCCTAGTAGGATGATAGGCGATGACAAGGAACTGCGTATCCATGGACGAGTGTTGGTTCCATGGGATATACACGAGGAGTTGATGCTCGAATTTCATGCTTCATCTTGGGTAGTGCATCCTGGAGTTACCAAAATGTACCGTGACTTGAGATGTCAGTATTGGTGGCCGGGTATGAAAAGAGAGGTAGCTGGTTTTGTTAGGAGATGTTCCACCTGTCAGCAGGTGAAGGCAGAGCATTAGAGGTCAGCCGGACTGCTACAACAGTTACCCATTCCGGAGTGGAAATTGCATGATGTCACGATGGACTTCGTGACCGTGTTTCCAAGTTCACCTCAAGGAAATGATGTCATATGGGTTGTTGTGGATAGACTTACGAAGGTAGCTCACTTTTTTATGATCAAGGAGACCTTTGGTGTTGACAATATCAAGAAATTTTATTTCTGAGATGTATTACTTCTTCATGGGGTCCCTCGTTCTATCATTTCAGATAGGGATGCCCATTTTACATCTCATTTATGGCAGAGTTTTCAGAGGGCACTAGGTACACAGGTGCTTCTAAGCACATCTTACCACCCTCAAACTGATGGCTAGTCAGAGCATACAATACAGGTGCTAGAGGACATTCTGTGTGCATGTGTCCTGGACATTGGGGGCTCTTGGGAGAATCACATACCCTTGGTAGAGTTTTCCTACAATAATAGTTTTCAAGAAACTATTGAGATGGCACCTTACAAGTCTTTATATGGTAGGCTACGTCGATCACCCTTGTGCTGGTTGGAGGCAGGTGAGGCAGTTTTACTAAGACCACATCACGTACAGGAAACTTTAGAGCATGTCCAGTTGATTCAGAAGCGGATGGATACTACACAGTCTCGTTATAAATTTTATTCTGATTTCCAAAGACGACCCTTGGAGTTCGTGATTGTGGATTAGGTTTTCTGGCGTGTTTCATTGAGGTTCGGACACAAGTGGATCAGGAGATAGGTTAAACATTCAATGAGGTATGTAGGGTTGTTTGAGATTCCGGAGAGAGTCTGGAAGGTTTCCTATCAGTTGCAGTTACCACAGAGGTATTGGGCCATGCACGACATCTTCCACATATCTCAGTTGCACTGTTATCACTCAGACCCATCTCGTGTTTTTTAGCATGATGAGGTTGAACTTCAGGTAGATGCATCCTTTGAGGATCATCTGATTAGTATTGGTGATAGGAGCATGAAGGTTCTCTGAGGTCGGTCAGTTCCTCTCATATAGGTGACGACAGCATGGCCGAGTGCAGGACAAAACCTAGGAGTGAGAGACTGACGTACATGCTTAGTAGCCAGAATTGTTCCCTGCTTTATCTTCACCACCCTTGGAAGGGAAATTCAGGGATGAATTTATTTAAGGGGGGAAGTTTGTAAGAACCCAGTTCTTATTCTTGATATATGATTTTCTTCTTTTCCTTTTCCTTAATTGTTTTTGAGAAAACAAGGGAAATGTGGGAAAATCCCAAATTTATGGGTACACGTCGTGCACTTTTGTACACAAGCCATGTAATTTGGCTGTGTGGGATGAGAATACGGGGAATATAGGATTTTCAGTGATTAAAGGTATAAAAACTAACTACACGCCATGTAATTTTGTACACACGCCATGTACCTTGGTAGTGTGGGATGAGAATATAGGGCGTGTAGTGTTGTCAGTGATTAAGGGTGTAAAAACTAACTACACGCCATGTACTTAGTAATACATGTCATGTAATCAGTTGGCAGATGAACAGTGAGGTGGTGGAAAGTATCCACCAGAGGAATGGTTTTAAAGGAAAGTACACACCTTGTACTTGAGAGTACACGCCATATAGTTATGTTTTTTCTTTAAAAATAGGCAGTAGCCTCCTCATTTGACAGAGGAAGCAGAGGGCTCACCAGGAGTAGCGGGAGAGGAGGTCGAGACTTGGAGGAGCTCCTGATCGCTCATCGGGACTCTGATTCTTCTGTCGTCACTCTTGTTTGAACTGTGCGGGTAAGGTCTTACATCTTATTGAATATTTCCTTCCAATTATTTCCATAAGGGAAGTTATTTAGGTTTGAACGGGTAATCTTTTATCTCAAATATACATCATTCGTGGTTGTTTCAAGAGGCTCCTTTCACGTATATTGATCAGAGGAGATCGAGTTAAGTGTTCTTATGTTTAATTCCAACTGTCGAGTTGATTTTGTGTACCATTGTACCACGCTCCCATGTTCAGGGTGTCGTATGGCTGAGACTTTGACTGTTGAGATACCTAGAATGGCATGGGTAATCTAATGAATAATTATAAACTATTGTTTGGGATCGTTTCTTTGATCTAAGGCCACCCTAAGGGTGTGTTTCTCTTATTTAGCCGTTTGGCCAGGATACCCATGGGTATGCCATGATTATAGCATGTTCTGAGTTTTCTTGAGAGGAAACATATATAAATTTCTTGCTTATTCGTTAGGCTCATCCCAGTTACTTGCTTTTCCTAGGGAATGCCTAAGGGAAGTGTTTTGTTTAGCCTGAGGGCAAGGTTTTCTTTAGCCTGAGGGAAACGTTTCTTATGCCTGTGGGTAGTAGCTTATGTGCCTTAGGGTGATATCTCATATTCCTGAGGGAAATATTCATTATGCTTAAGGGAAGTCACCTGAGGGTTTCGTTTCTGCTTTCCTGAGGGTAAGGATTTACATGTCTGAGGACAAAGTTTACTTTGAATATTCATTGTGGTGATTTCATAGGTTGTACCGACCAAGATAAAGCAAAATCTTGGTATTATTATTATCTTTTACATGTTAAATAGTGTTTTGTAGTTTCTGTTGTGGCAGGTATAGGAGATTGTTGGTCGAGGCCAAGTCTCGGAAAACTCTCAATTTGATTATATTGATTTGTTAAATAATTATTAAATTGGCAATGTAACTGGTAGGAATGGTTACATTTGAGTACTTCCTAATTTACTTCATTTCATTATTGTACACTAGTGTTGCACATTTTCACTGACAGTTGGGAACGGGACTTTGGTGGTTGCCTACTAGGATTTATTTCTCACACACTATTTGGGTCATGTCTTGGGCCCAAATAGATTATATTTTTGGTAGGTGTCGATAAGGGTAAGAATCCCTACACAGGTACATGATTGATGTAGAGGAGTAGGAGAGCATGGGACAGAGCTTAGGAATGCGATGTTGTTGCGTTCCTATTTCATTACTTTGGTTTTGTTTTACTGTACTTTGTACCATATGTTGTATTGTATCAGATTGTAGTGTATCCTGTTTTGGATGCTTTATTATAATTATAAACATGTTGCATCATCATATATATATATTATTGTTGGTTATCTTGTACTTCAGTTCTGTTGTCCATTTCAGGTCTATATTTTTTATTACTTCCACTTTTGTATGTTTATATTTTTTTCCACTGCGCTACACTTTGAAAAATGAGGGCATAGTTTCTCCACTATTAGTCTTAGGCCCTCGCTGCTAGTCGGTATCCTCTGTAATTTGAGGAAATGTTCTTGAGGTCTTGTGACCAACCAGGTTCGGGGCACCCGTTATGTGGCACCTGGATCCGGGATGTTACATTTGTATTTCTCATTCAATATGGATAGTTGATAAGGAATAGTAGTTATTTTTATTATTAAATATGAGGAATGATTTGGACTAGAAATTATGGGTGGACCCCAGACATTATAAAGCTCCTTGTTGCATCGATAGGTTCTCATGAGATAAATAAGTTAACCAAATTAAACAGGTTTCTGTCTGTGTTTTAAACCATCTTGTGAAAGGTCTTAATCATAATAGGTTTTTATGTTCCTGAGAGATTAAGTCTAATAAGAAATAAATTTCCAAAATATTAGTTTTAGTTATTATTCATCCATGATATTTTTCATCTACATATCTATGGATGTAGTTTATTCTCAGTTTATTGATTTATAGCATCTATTTTAGTTTCTTACTGGCCCCGTTATTTATTCCTTATATATTTATTTTTATGGAAAGTGTAATTAGTTATTTACAATTCCATATAGATTGATTCATTATTACTTTCTTTTTATTTACCCTTATTGAGCATTTAATCTCACCCTTATTATGTTTCTTTCCCCGGGTTATGAAGAAGATAACTTTGAATAAGCTTTCAAGAATGGATTTTATTTCAGTTTATTGTGTAGCATGTTTCATTCTATTTTCTCAATGTATTATAGGTATTATGTATGTGATCCGACTTTCCAACACTGCTCAACTGAATGGTCATTTGGGATTTGATTCCTTGTAATAATTCTAATTTAATTTAATAATGCACCGGCTCTAGGCTTCTTGGGTCGGGGCGTTACAATCTATGAAAAAAACTAAATAAATATTAGATAATAATCTATGATAAATATTAGATAAAAATTATAAGTAAATTAACTTAAAAATAGTAGATAAAATGATAAAAAAATAATTTAATGAGTAGTAGGAATTCACCTTTTCATGATGGACGTATTCATTCTTAATGTATTTTTGTGTTTTCATTATCTCAGTTACAGGGTCGAAGTTTAATCTCTTACAAGCATGAGCAGCTTCAAACAAACCACCCTAACTTGAACAAAAGAATCCACTTATATAAGAAAAAAATGATTATATAAGTGATGATAAAAAGAAATAAATTAAACATGCATATAAAAAATACATTAATTCTATAGAAAATGATTTTATTGTAAAAACATCATAATTTCCTCTTTTATTGAGTAGTGGAGGGAACTTGAAGGAAAATGATAAATTTAAACACTTAAAGTGTGAAAAGATTTTGAGGGAGAAGAATTTTGTGAATGTTTTGGTGTAGAAAGGCATGAATGACGGATAGATCACCCGATATGAACTGATTGTTTTCTCCCAATGAAAGGGTTATCCTATAAACTATTGATTATGTGTATTTTATATCCATCCTCATCATCTCATCTCCCAAACACTTATCATTTAATTTTTTTTGGTTGGCACACATCCCCCATCTCCTATGGACATGGACCTATGTTGCTTGAAATACTCCAAGAAGTAGTCATCCATGGGATGACTAATACTCAAAGTGGTACAAGAAACATAAAAGAGATAGGGGATGAGTCTCAGGACAACAAATTTCAATAATAACTATTCGGGAGATGATTCCAATGAGGATGACAATTATACTGTATTTTGTTCTCTAAAGGGGATAAAGTCACCCATTTGTGAGAATTACACCATCAGTATTAGTTATTAACATGTGTCCTATTGATGGAGAGATTTGGGGGGTATAAACATTTTTATATGTGATAAAACATTTTAATAAATAAAGAGTTATTTCATATACATGGATGGTAATTAGAGATTCCTAGGGGTGGAACCAATACATGTAGACCTAAAACGATGAATACCTAATAATTATTTCTAATAATTATACCATCATATATAGAATTTTATAACCTCTGTTATATTTTTTGGAAAGAGTGATGCAACAACCTAATGAATTATTACATTTAATATTAATGGTATATCAAATATTTTAAAACATCTCAAAATTATAATTTCAAATAAAAATCAATAAGGAATGGAAAAATAATTTTAGGAAAAGAATATACCTGATAAATGTAAATAATTTAAACATCTCAAAGTTCTTAATTGATAAATTGATTTAAGAATTATGTCTATCTAGGTTGAAAACATGAATTATTTTTGAGTAGACAAAGAGTATGCTTTATAATAAAATTTCATTTTTAGGACCATTATGGGTTCTATATTGATTTTGGGAACATAATCTAAAATTTTAGTTATAATTAAATAAATAATATTAAATCTGGAAGATATAGAGGTTTTAAGTTAAATGGGAGATGACCCACTCTTACAAAAATAGTTTAGAAGTTAGAAGAATCTTCATATCAAATTTGTATTTTTTTAAATATATACATATAAATTTGTGTAATATATTTGTATAACATATTTTTTATATATATTTTTTTAATATAATTGTATAATATATTTCTATAGTGTATTTACATAATATATTAGTATAATATATTTATATAATATATTTTTATAATATTTAGTTTTATTGTATAATATAAATTTGTATTTTTATAATATATATATTTGAAAAATGTATTTGTATAATTTATATTTATATGGTATATATGTGTCTATTTTTAAAATATACATGTGTGTGTTTATACATATATATATATATATAATATATAAATATATAACATATAATATAAATATATATCTATATTTGTTATATATTTTTATTTTCTCAAATTTATACATATAAATATATAAATTTTTAATATATTTATATATGTAATGTGGTCCCTAGAGAGTTAAATATAAATAAAATGACTTCTCAATTTATGAATCATCTTTGCAGGAGGAGAAACTACCTCCAGTTGGGGAAAGGATTTAGAGGGTTTCCAGTTTATTAAATGGATAGGGTAGCATTTTTTTAGTTTAATGATGAGCCCCCTCAAAGAGTTTCAGATGATAAAAAAAGCAATTAAAGTAGAAGAGGATCATTAAATAACACTAGAGGAGTGATCTAGCCTTAAACATCAAAATGAAACAAGAAATCCCCTGGTTGAGATCCCAAATGATCAGGTAATCACTAGTGGGGATGTTAAAATAGAGATAAAGAAAGAGGATTAGTAGCCACTCCATAATCATTAAAATGAAACTAAAAATTTTATTCCTAAGAACTTGAGTGATGCTCCAAAATATGGTTTGAAGCAGAATCATGAATCAAAATCAGGGCAATCATATCATATGGATGATAGATGCAATGAATAAGAGTCTGCAACAGCTCTAAAACTGATTTTTATAGGCTTGGACTCATTGTTGACCATAGGGATATGTCGAATGTAAAGAAATAATGATGGGGAAAAAATGTCACAAAACAAGAAATCAACGAGTGAGGAGGGTGAGGAGAAAATTAGATTCCTTGGATTGAAGCTTTGAATCATATGAGAGGAAGTATAGATATCAAAAACTTAGAAAATTTTTGAACCTTGGATTCGTTCGACCCTTGAATCATTCAAGCCTTTGATTTGAGCCATGAAATTGTTTGAGCCTTGGATTTTAGCATTGATTTAATCTTTGATTCAACAAGGGGGAGTTCATACTGAGGGAAGCTTCCATGGAATACATCAGTATTGCAATGAGATAGTAACTGGTTAGATTTATTTAAATAAATTGGGATACTTTTATCAGTGCTTCCAAGGAAGCACTGTTAAAAGCTCTATTTATCAATGCTAATGTTTTAGCGCTGATAAAGATGGATTTTATTAGCCCTTGGTCAGTACTGATAAAGATCTATCTTTATCAGTGCTAAAAGTCACTAATGAAGATTTCCTTAATGAGTGCTAATTAATTTAGCGCTGATAAAGGATTTAAATTATAGTCATAAATGAAAAATTTTGTAAACATATTTGTATAATTATATATATATTTAATAAATATATATAAATATAAATATAGTAAATATATTCATTATTTATATATATTTATTATAAATTTGTAATTATTTAAAAATATAAAATTATTTTTTTATAATTATATAAATAATTTTATTAAATAATATTTATTTATTTATAATTATAAATTTATAAATTTATAAAAATTGTAAATATACATTTATAAATATATTTATTTATAAATATTTTATTATAAGTATATTTTTTACATTATTAATGAATATTTAATCTTAAGTGCATGGATATAAAAAATGAGTGAAATTGAATAATAAAAATTGAGTAAACTTTAACAATATTGAAAAAAATGATAAGTTTTATTAATTGAATATAAATTATTAAAAAATGGATATATGTTAAAATAAAGATGAATACATATTTAAAATATTAAAACATAGTAAATATATATATATATTAAATATTATAAATTGATTAAATTCCCAAAAAAAATATTTGTGTGTGTTCATGCATTGTATATAAAAATGTGTTAATTATATATATGTTAAATCACTACTACACAAGTTAGATCTATGTTAAATTGAAAAAACAAATGGAATTCAATTTATTCTTTTTTATCAATAATTATTTAATTAATGTAATTTTTATTTTTATTTTTAATAAAATCATTTTTATTTTTTATTTATTTAATTATTTTTTTTATTCAGACCATTATGAGTTCTAAAAAGAGCTCATAAAGGATACCATTATGGGCGCTAAAATTAAAGCACTGAAAGGGTACCCTTTATTAGTTCTAAAAATAAAGTGCTAATAAAGGGTACCCTTTATTAGCACTATAAAGAAACCACTGATAAAGGGTACCATTTAGCAGCACTGTTTTCTGGCACTGATAAAATCCATCACTATTAAAATCTTATTTTGTAGTTTTATCCCTCTCTTGAGATTTTCTTAACAGCATCTCATTCCTTAAGGTGGTTTTACTTGAGGTTAGAAATAATCTTTAAAGTTCATTTGATGGTCATCCTAGATAGAGAAATCAACCAGATTCAAGTTATATTTTCAGTCCTTCACAAAACCTTTGATAGAGAAGGGGAATTCAAACCATTTGATGTGTTCCTCACCCATGCCTTTCAACATCAAAGTATCACAAAACATGGTGATTTCCTTGATATGTCTATTTGGGTCCACTCTTAAAAGGACATGGAACTTAGGAAATCATTGACTAAGTCTATTTTTCAATTAAAATTCATCTTGTAAAGTAAGGTAGCTAATCTGGTTGATTAGTTTTATGAAATGAGGTGCACATAAACCTCTCAAATCCTTGTTAAGGTTTCTTTCCATGAATTAGAATCCACCATTGTGCCTTCTATTGTTTTGAAAATTTGCATGTCTCCTCCTTTTCAACAACTCATCTTTTCATTCCTTTCAAATGATCCATATTCCTCCATCTAATAACTTTGGTGTCCAATTCCATACTACTTTCTTTGACCTTCAAATTCTCATCCTTACCGTCATCATCACCTCTAAATAAAGGATTCTCCTGGATTGGATCTAACCAAGACACAACCATATTCAATTCTATCATTTGTATCTCTATCCATTAGAGTGTAAAATTCTACAGTTTCTCCAGTTGCTGCAGTCCAATATGAAAAGCCATTGTCGTTTCAAATCTTGTAAATCCATTCTCCATCCTCGTAAGAAAACATTTTTATGACGGTGACTCTCTTATCACTTCAACATTTAATCTACCATACTTCCTTCCATTAAAGTTGTACTCTTTTCTTCAAACACTCAACCATCCAAAACTTACTTCTTCTGGCATGCCAACCTCACCTATCATGATCCATGTTCCACCTTAGCTACCATATCTAGGGTTTATACAACCGTGTGGATGTTTATTGAATATCTCTCTCTCTAAACAAACTTGATAAAAAAACCAATTTATAAGTGCTACAGAAAATATTTTTTAGTGTCATATCCATTCATCTATGTTTTTCAAAAATATGGATAATCAATTTTGTGATGATTATATATGTGGCTAAATTCAAATAAAAATGAACCAAAATGAATTATTTATAGTTACATGTACATTGGTAACTATAAAATGAAGGATAACTAAACACATGGGTAATGAAAACTAGAAAAGATGAGTTGGAACATACACCCTATTGGTAGGCTAATTTTAGTTATAGCTCATTCAGTTGACATAAGGAGTGTGACTGAATGATTGATAACCTTGGGGGTTATCTCAGAGTATCTAGGAAGAATTTTTTATGCTTTGTAAGGTTTCTCCATTTTTATAAGGATAAGGACACTCATTATAAATCGAATAAATGATTGAAAGTAAGTTTAGGACCATACTAGTTAGGAAGGAAAATTATACGAAATCTTTTATAAATAATTTGATTCCCATTATCAAAAGAAATTATTATTGAAGAGAACTGTGAAAACATGCATGGTGACCCAATCATGTAGGTCAGGAGGATATAGAGGAGACCTGGATGAAGTAATTCTTTTAGTGTTTTGTCTTGGGTGATAGTTTGTCGACATAGTCTTTTGAGAAATTAAGGTGAATAAAATATCCAAGTATAATTTGGATGATGGGGATCAAAATTTCTTGGAAGAGGCTTGAGAACCACTGTATTAAACCCTGGAAAGTATTTTATTACAAAAGGGGTCACCTTTGGTTGAAAACTATGTGAAGATAGACAATTTAAAATAGGTAAATACATACTTCAAGAATCCCTTGGAATGCATAATCTTTGGTTTATTCAAAAAATTGTATTCCAGATGTTAACATAATTATTTAGGTCTAGTCACCACTTAATTTTCATAAAATGGGTAGCCCTTAATGATACATTCACTTGGGATATTACATCCTACAAAATAATATCAGAGTGAGCTATGAAATATTTGTGTGGTCTAGTCTTCAAAGAGATTTATGTGAATAGGTCTGAACTATTTTTTACACCGAGACATGACAACAATACTTTTTATATAGTTGATTTTCCCTCTCTATAAGCCTGGATTATGAGTCTTTATACATGAATTTTTCTTTAAAGACCATATCATGAAAGATAAAAATACAAAAAATGTAATTTCTCAACATTCAAACAAAAAAACAATTTTCTCAAAATGCATGTTATCCGGTGTATTTATAAGAAAAACTGCACAACCAACCACCCCAACACATGTGAAACTACTACTGTATAAAAACATTAATGGCCTCATAGGTTAAGAAATTTAGGGCCACAAAGAAAAGGACACAAAGAAGTCTGGTGATTGTGTTAGTTTACTACCTCTCTCTCATAGATGACACAATGTTCCATTGTAATTCACGTGACCTCATAGGATTAGAATCATCCTCACAACATTTCACCATCACAGTGGCTTCCAAACACTCATAAATAGGTGTGAAGTCTCCTACTACCTTATCCTTATTTTTTAAAACTAAATAACATCAAACTCTAATTTAAAGAAATCTAATTCAAGATATAAGGTTTATTTTTTAGATTCCTCACTCAACTCAAATAAATTGAACTTCTTAAAAATGATTTGAAATTCATTTTTATTATAATCATTTATAATAAGTAAGTATGAAATAAAACTTGTTCACGATGAGTGTATTCTTATTTTTTAATAGCTACATGATATATTTCACCTTCAAACTCTCCAAACCTATCAATAATTGAATTGAATTCTATTTCCAAAATACTAGTTCCTAAGAATTCATTTATTGATTCCAGAATTATTGCTACAAGAAAATCAGAAGATTGTTCCTAAATAGACACTTCCCTAGAAAAATAAACTCTTAAAAATCCTTAATAAGTATGGGTTCTTTAGCAGATTTCAAAAATTAACAAAAAATGACGTATATCACAAAAAACCCTACCAAGAATAAAAACAAAATTGGATCTATTTCTCCAAAATGGTGTCTCAATAAAACAATCCTCCCTCTTCCCAAGATAAGGTTGATATTGATCCCCAAGACATTCTTAAGGAAATCATGACCCTCACCTCGACCAAAAAACCCCCATCATGGAGGGATTTCACCTGGTAGAACTCCGTTTGGAGTTGTTCTGGCATGTAATATATTCTTTCGTATGCTTGATAGAAAGTATATGTCACAGCCTATTGAAAGATCTCTTCGAATGTACTCCCCTTCCACCCTTCCCATATTATCCATGAAAGCCTCGAGTGATGCCGAGGAAGGAGAATTTGGCAGACCCTCTTGGGATACTAACTTGAAACAGCATTATCGGGTCATTTTCAAGATCTTTTTATTCCTTAAGGAAAAATTTTAAGGTCCTCCCCAGCTGGTGAACATCCTCTGGTCAAGGTGGTTGGGTGGAAGTGGTATCGTAGTCTGATGACCCTCTATCTCTCCATAAAACCTTTTTGGTTTCATCTAGAAGTTCAATTCTCTTGTACAATGGCATGGGGTGAAGTTGGGCGGGGGATTTAAATAAACCCATTTCCTAGAATTCATCCAGTGACTCATGATAATAAATAAAGTAATGCTACTAAAAAAATCATAGAAATAAAAACTCAACACATTGAAAAAAAAATCACTATTTATCATATTTTATTGGTTGTATAGATATTTCAAAGATAAATCCAGGATATTATGGCTTGATATGCCATTTAATAATAGGTAGAGAAAGTATGAGTTCATAGAGGAATTAAAATATACAAGTGGAGAAGAAGTATAAATGTTTTTTTGGAAGATAGACTTCTATGAATTCCTTAATGTTTGAATCAAAATTTAATGAAATGGGGAATGATATATGTATTTCATGCATGTATTTAATTGTGTTTAATGGAAGAGAGAATAATATATGTGAAAAGTAGTTACACATAGTGATACCTTTTACATGACATGAATGTTTAGGATAGGATAGATTTGAAAAATTTGCTGTTGATATGGATTACACATAATGAAAATACATTACACATCATGTATTCTTTGGAAAATAAAAAAATAAATATGTTGTCGGCTGAGGGTTTGACAAAAACCTTATAAAAATAAACCCTTGGTCATGCAACACAGAACATCTCGGACCAAGGGAAGCTAATGGACGACTTCCATATGATGGAGTGATGATCTAGAGCCCTGCTTCGCCGCATTTCTTCCTCGGGTATCCATGTTACGCATTCTCATCATGCCAATCATGAGAGAGCGGTTTTCTTTGTTTCAGGTGATGTAATTTTAGGGGGAAGTGCTATTAGGGATTATTTCTTTTTATTATTCATTTTTTGGATTGTTGAAACCTAATATATCAATTCCAATCTTATTATATTTCCAATTGCATGACCATTTCTTGTTATTTGAGGAGGTTTATTTCAATTCATCAGCTGATTTCCCTATTTTTTGTATGACCATTATGAAATCTAGGTTAATTATGTTTAAATAGGATTTTGGGTCACCTAGTTTTGTGATTTCACTAAGTAGATAATCATTACAACGGTGTAATCATAGGATTAGGGTAGGATACCCGGACCAAGTATCCTTTCAGGCCCAATTCTAACACAAAACCTGAATAAATCCATTATCAATTGAATCCCTAGTGTACAAATCTGAAAATCACTAAACCTAGCATGTCTGTCTCTTAATATCAAACCTAATCTTTAATACTGTTTCTATTTCTCGAAACAAACCAAATAATATTAATTTAAATTTATTTAGTTAATTCAAAACATATGGATCATCCAAGTGGTTTTTATAATCAAAATTGCTAAATACTACAGTTTTAGTTAGGATGTATGAGTTTTATAAATTATTAAATTTGTGTAGCACCATAGGAAATTAACGACGCCCTATGGGTTATCAAAGAACTTGATATGGATTTATAAATATTATGATGAAATGGACTAGACCCTTTTGACTCATTCCTTTGCATTCTCATGT
This sequence comes from Viscum album, assembly GCA_963277665.1. NCBI lineage: Eukaryota > Viridiplantae > Streptophyta > Magnoliopsida > Santalales > Viscaceae > Viscum > Viscum album. Next base: position 1,036,111,519 of record OY728130.1, read on the forward strand.
TCTTAGAGTCATCGTGAGGGGGTTTGAAGGTGTTCTGAAGGATTGGGATGACTTATGGACATTTAAAGGGCCACCACACCATAGTGTTGGGTGTGGTGGTGTTTGTGTAAAGCTTGCATGGGAGACTCGGCCGTTTCGGTTCTCCATTTTGGTGCTCTGGTGATTTGAGCTAGCTGTATGGTGTTGTGGCACACCATGGAGAGTGAAACTATTAGGGTAGTCGTTTCGGTAGGCATTTTGGTTGGGTAGGTCACATGTACAAAATGGGGGCCTCTAAAACAGATGTGGTGTAGGGTGCTTTGGCTGGTTAATTTTCCTATAGAATAGGAACCAAAATTGGTTTATGGGGAGATCTTCATGTTCTTTATCTTCCTTAATATTGAATTTGATGGTCTTATCCATTTCATGAACAAACTCCAACCGAGGTGGTTGGGAGGAAGTTGTATTATATAATTCTGATGACCCTCCATCTTCAATGCAGATACCCTTTCTTGTTTTATCACGATGTTATATTCTGCTAAGATCTTTCTATTATACCGTGGGGAGGGGTGGGGTGGGTGTGATTTAAATAAACCAATTTACCGAAATTCATTCTCCCCATGACTCAATCATGTTACACCTTCCATCCTCTCAATTAGGCACCTATGAACATCCCATATAAAATAGAACCAGATAAAATAGAACAGACATAGATGACGTAAAACCCTCCAACAAAAAAATAGATGAAACAGATAAAATAGAACCATAAAACAAAGGGAGCACCCAACCACAACTTCTCATAAAACATGGTGTCTTACTAAATATTTTTGACACACAACACACTTGCCCATTTATACCTACCTAAAGGGATTCCTGCATTCAATGCACCTTGTCTGTATGTGAGTTCACCGGCCATGTATTGCGTTTAAGGATCTGGCCTTCATGTGAGTTTTCTAGAATGTCACAGGCATTCAACGCTCTTATTTGTGTATGAAGATGACAACTATAAGTGACATATGCATTCTCTACCATCTCACCTTCACTGCACCTTATTCCTGAAATGCTAGAAAACTGGCACCCTCTCACAAATCCAGTTAAGAAAATCAAGTGAAAATCAGCCCCAAATTTGTAAAGGTAGTGGATTAAATCCCTTCCAGATATAGATTAGCAGAATTTTATACCAATTAACCTATGATTTATCCATTCCCAATGCTTTCTTCATAATGTTTTACAATATAGGAACTTGCATATAGCAATGGTGATGATTCAGTACAAACAAAAGGAGATAAAATAAAAATGTGCCATCCTAATAGCCTCATCATCGTGTAAATTGGTGTGGAACTAAATGAAAATGAAGATTCACCCTTCATCATTCTAAACCTTATGAATTATAAAATATTAATCAAAATAATTTAATTCATACTAGAAAACGAATAAAAAATGCTTACCCACTAGCTTGGCTTCCACATCCAATGCTTTGGCAGCTTCCTAAAAAATTGAATCCATGGAATATAACTTTAAGAATGAATATGACACAAGTGGAATCCATTAAAATATTTATGGATTAATTGAATTTAATATGATGTGATCACCTCCCTGGTCAAGGCTTCTTCCTTCAGTGTGCCCACATATTTGAGAAAAGCATCTGTTGATGTAGTTACGTAAAGAAATATATATTTATTAGTATATAAAATGATTGTATTAACATCGAAAAATAAAAAACAAGGAAAATATGGTAAAAACTATACAAAATCTAAATAGGCCCACCCACCATGGAAACTACTTTAGCCAAATAAGAATGGTTAATGGTACATACCTCTAAAAAGAGCTTACATTAAATAATTAAAAAATAAGAAATTCGAGTTTCCTTAGTTAAGTTCCATTTGAAATCATATACTGAAAATTGATAGGATCATTTATCATTCAAAATAATCAATTTGAAAATATAAGAGACATTTCTCATGTGCAAGTAAATTCCACTGGGTGTAATTAGCAGTTTTCAATAAGTTATGTCAAAGAAACCATTAAACCCATTAAAGTAGGCTCTCCCTAGACATCGTAACACATGGGTTGGATACTAGCTGACAACTTTAGAATTCAAGTCTCTAATTATTCATTAAATAGTATATCCATTTTAGGTGGGAAATAATCGATCATGCAGATGATTGGCCTATGATAAAATTTTTGTTACAAACCATCCAAAATCCTCGATTTTGAATTCATCGTGAAAAATAATCTATAAAATGAGAAAATTAATAGTCTACTAATCACTCAAAATCTTGAACAAGAATATATGAAAAATAAAAACACTACTCATCACTCAAAATCATCAATTTTGACTTCACCAAGTAGTTTGAAAAAATAAGTGACACTGCCTCTCGGGCTTCATTGGAATATGAAGAAGGATTTCAAGAAGAAGATCAATTCCAATATGGAAGGAGGAATGAGAAAAAATGAGCAGTTAATACATGAGATTTTTCATTAACTGTAGGTAAGAAAACTGGATGGCGCAAAGATTATTCATATCTACTGAAACTTATAGAGACTAGATCAGTAGGGAAACCAGTTAACTCCAAGGAGCCTGGTCACAAATTCAAAGCTAAGGACCAAGGCCCTAAACCATTGGAAGGGCTATTGGAAGGCCAAAGGATTAGAGTCTTATTCCCCTCACATTTATCAAATAAAATGATAAACATATAAGATAGGTATGGAAAATCTTGGGTGGAAGAACTCTATAAGGCATAGCTATTCAACTTTGATTTGACGCCGAAGGATATTATCAAAATGAATAAGCAATGACTTACATAGGTTATAAATAAAGCAGGAGTGAAATGGTTATTATTACAACTGGATATCAGTATTATGAATTGGGATAATGACATTTTCTCATTAGATGGCTATCTTATGGTTTTAGATTTTATAATCACTAACAATAAAGGCGGATTTCATCTTCATCCTTGTCATAACGTTAGAGACTTGACCTAAAAGTATCAGAATAACTATTATGGATTGTAAATTTGTGTAGGAATTTTTTGGTTTGTGGTAGGGTTTTTTATTGAAATTTCATTAGGGAACATTGAATTGAGATTGAGTACTTTTTGTAAGAGTTCTCACCCAAGCCAAAAAGTGGCTCTTCATAAATCAAAAAATATAGTCATGATGAGAATGAAGCTTTAACTAGTTAGTAAATTAGCATGTGGAGAGCTCTAGGAAAACTTGTAGAACATGATTTTAGAATCTTATTATATTTATAGGTGTTGGTTATAAAAAGGACTCTAGTAATTAGTTATTCATGCAACATGAAAATTTATGTTATAGGAACCTAATATCCGTAGAACCCAACCTCCTCCATATTAAAGATAAATTGAAAAAATATAGGTCCATCAACAATAATGGCTTCCATAATTGATCCATTATGTGCCAAAAATATTATAAATTTTATGATATATTAATTCCTAGCATGATATTAAATCACAGGTGATCAAAAGGGAATATTACAGCTGTGTTTTGAACAAAAACTGATCATACATATGACTTAATCACATGTACTTGGTTTATGCACACCCCAATTAAAACTCCAATATTTATTGAAACTTCAATGCATAGCTTCTAAAAATTGATCCACTAAAAATTCATAACTACATATTAACAAACTAATTTTTAATTAACATGTACAATAATTAATTTTAAATAATAAAATAAATTATGGTTCGTTAACAAGAAACCCAACTAGTTTATAATGACATGAATGCACCATTTCCATGATTAAAACATAATTAAAAAATATATAGATATCAAATGTTATATATATTTCAACTAATTAAATCTATGAACATGAGGCGGGTACTGTAAAAACTCTTAGAAGTATAGACTCTGGATATCAAATTCAAAAGTACACTAAATGATTAATGTAATTAAATAAATATAATGTACTTACACATCACACGGAATGATAATCATACATTAATCAAGAAAAGACATGAAATTGAGGAACTTAGTACACCGAATCAAAAAAATTCAACCACAAAAAAATGAAAAACGTTGTTCACAAAAATAGGAATGAATCCCCTTCTAATAAGATGATTGGGGATTCATTCATATGTAAAGTATGAAACCTTCACCAATTAAAGGTGTAAAATTTTAGTTTGTATGTTTTACTCCAATGTATATAATAAAAACATTTTAGTTCAATTAAAATGACATTCATACCTAGAATGAGATTAATGAAGGAGTTTGATCAAACTAGATTTCAATAAAGCACCCATTCATCATCATAGTGGCCTTACTCCTGTTCAAAATCAAAGATGGTGTGTTACAAGTAATTTTCAAGTGTAAAAAATTATGTCCTCTTCAATGTGACCAGTATATTAGCATTAACTAGATAAAATTCACTCTTTAACATCTACTACTTATAAGGGGATCATCACTTTTATGATGATTAACATTATGTTTTTATCTGTGAGTGATAAAATAAAAAAGGAAGCATTCACTAAACATTCACATCCCAAAATTGAGAAAACGTGATATAAATTTCACATTTTTTCATTTCCAAGGTGTTCTTTAAAACCTGATTCATTTATCACTCAAATTTGAGTTTTTCAATTGCTTTGTCAATAATTTGAGTGTAGTGGAAGAAAATAATCGCAGAAATAATGCTTACCTCTCATTTTCGATGACATTTGAGGAGATGGTGGAAGATATGACTAGCGGGGGGAGCATGAGCTGAGAATAAACAAAAGACATAGAAGGAGAAGTATCGATGAACCGAAGGGGCAGTTGAAAAAAGGAAATGTAGCGAGCGATGAATTGAATGGGGTGACTTGGTTACTATATTTTGGGGGAGGCGAAGGGGGATTGGTGATTACCAAGGTTGGCGGATGAACCGAAGGGGAATGGACAGTGTGACCATGAACCAAAAGGAAACGTACCTAGAGATGAATAAGATGTATGGACGGTATGGTGATCTTGATTTCAGTTGTTTTTTAGGGTTTTCAGTGTACTAGGTTTGAGGGAGGCGTTCTCCTAGCAGATTTAATTGGGGGGCGTGGGTTTTTTTTTAGGATTATTTAATTATAAATTTTTTAATTCAGTATATAAACATACATTTTCATTTACTAGTGATATGTTTATAAAAAATAATTAATAAATATACATTACATTAATAATATAATATTTATTTATAACAAATTATTTATTACAAGGTATATTTATAATAATAAAATATTTTTTAACGATAAAAAATTAATAAAAACATATTCATATGCTGGTAAAATAATTGTTGGTATTATAATGACATAGCGACAACTTTAATTGTTAATAAGGGGTTTGTTGGTAATAAATAGTTAATATAAATGGATATATTTTTTGGTAAAAAAATTGATAGTGTTATAAATAATACTAATAAAACATGATATATATTGTAATTATTAGTTTTTACCAACAGATATACAATCTGATACAAAATTTCTATTGGTATAAGTAATTTTTCTTATAGGGAATGTTTTGTAATTATAAACTAATGTTAAGTAAGGGTAAACTAATATTAAGTAAGAGTAACCTAAATTTAATTAAGATTAAAACAATGTTAAGTAAGGCTAAAACTAAAGTGAAGGGGGAAAAAGTTAATTAAGGGTAAACTAAAGCTATTTAAGGGTAAAAAAAAGTTAAGGGTAAAAAAAGTTATGTATGGGAAAAATAATGTTATTTAAGGGTAAACATAAGTTTTGTAAGGTTAAAATAATGTTATGTAATGGTAATGTAAAGTAATGTAAGGGTAAATATAAGTTATGTAATGATATAATAATGTTATGTAAGGGTAAACTAAAACTTTTATAGGATAATTAAGGGTAAACTAAAGTTATGTAAAGGTAAAATAAATATGATTAAGGGTAACCTAAGGTTTCGTAAAGGTAAAAAAAGTAATGTAAGGGTAAAATAAAGTTATGTAAGGTTAGTATAAAGTTGCTTAACGGTAAAAAAAAGTTAAGTATGAGTAAAATAGAGTTATATAATGGTAAAAAAAGTTAAGAAAGGGCAACACTGAAGTTAAGTAAGGTTAAAACAAGGTAAAGTAAAGAAAAATAAAAGTAATGTGAGGGTTAAACAAAGTTAAAAAAAGGTAATATAAAGTTAATTAAATGTATAACTAAATTTAAGTAAGGTTAAAACAATTTTAATTAAGGGTAAAATAATTTTAATTAAATGTAAACTAAAATTAAGTAAGGATAAAATAAAGTTAAGTAAGGGTAAAAAAATTTAATAGTAAACTAAAGTTAATTAAGGGTAAAATAAAGTTAACTAATTGTAAACTAAATTTAATTAAGGGTCAAACAAAATTAGGTAAGGGTAAAACTAAATTTATTTAAGAGTAAAACAAATTTAGAAAAGGGTAAATTAAGTTAAGTAAGTGAAAAATAAATTTATGTAATTGTAAAAAATTGTTAAGTAAGGGTCAAACAAAATCTATTTAAGGGTAAAAATAAAGGAAAACTAAATTTAAGTAAGGGTAAACTAATGTTAAGTAAGGGAAAAACAAAGTTAATAACATGTGTCTTTATATTAACATTAAAATAACAACATTTTTTAATATATACTAAACTTTATAGTAATATTTGTATATTAATTTTAATATTTTAACATTGATAAATCTGTATTAAATGACATGGGTATTAATGATTATAAATTAATGTAACTATATAAAATATTTATGTACATATAAATATATTAAAATGAATGTGCATTTATACACATACATATATCAATGTGAAGTATACACCTATACATATATATATATTAAGACATGCACACACAAATTCAAACATTTGTACATACAAATCAAGATAAGCATGTTCATACAAACTTATATATGTATATATATTTAAATATAAGTACATTGATACATTCATATATAAATATATATTAATATAATATAAATACATATTAATAAATTTTTATACAGATATACATATATTAAATTTTGTTTAGTTATAAGTATACACATTGACATATACATACACATACATAAGTATACATACACTTATACTCATTAATGTGTGAATTTTATTGTATACAATTGTTAATATATAAGAATTAATATATATAATTAATATATATATATATATTAATAATGAATCTATATAAAATTTACAAGTATAAAAAAATACATTATCTATTCATTACATATGAGTGCACAATCACATACATGCACACACTAACATTAAGTATATACATATACAAAAACATGAATATATATATATTAATAATACAAAAAATATAATAATTTATAAATATAAAAATATATATTATTTATTTATAAATAGGAAATTCATTATGCGGATATCCTATGGGAGAATCACAAGATAAATATCTGATGGAAGATTCACCAAACAAATCTCCTATATGAAATCTCATATGGGAGGTTCCCATGAAAAATATCTTATGGTAGATTCAAAAGACAAATCTCATATGGTTGATTCATAGGAAAAATCTTATATGGGAGAATTATAGGACAAATATCTTATTGAAAATCTTGTATGGGTAATTCCCAAGACAAATCTCCTATGAGAATTAGATATGGGAGATCCGCGGGACAAATATCATATGGGAAATTTATATTAAAAATATTCAATGGTATATTTACAATGTATGGAACATGAGCCTTAGCCCGGTTGGTAAGAACTCTGCAAGTGCATCCGGGAGACTCGGGATCAAATCCAGGCGGAGACATCATTTCTGGGGTACTGTAGCAGTATTGTAGAAAGTACTGTAGCAGGAACTGTGCAGTACTGTAGCAGGTACTATAGCAGGTACTGTTTGCCACTGTAGCAGCTGGGAATATGCCCCTATTTGGGCCTTCGGGGCACCGATTTGGTCCCCTAGTCCTTTAAGGACTTCGGGCCACCCAGGCCTTCGGGCCACCTCAAAGTGTTCAGGCCACCTTTAAGTGCTGATGCAAACGAGATGACCTACGAGGAACAAGATCTACAAGGAGGATGAGCAAAGACCGTTCACCACTGCAGAAGCTAAACATATTGCAAGAATGAGAGGGTATGACACCTACCATCGAGACAAGCATGTGCATGCACGGGAATGCCTAGTCGAACAGCCATGCGAAGGTACAGAGCTAATTTCACGATGAAGATGCTAGGGAGGGGCAGTTCCAAGTAGTTATTCTATGTTGTATGTAATGTTTGATGCCTACGGGCAAATGAATTCCTCTAAGGCCTATGGGCCATGTAATACTTTCACCTACGGGCCTTGTAAGGGTTCCACCTCACCCCTTGAAAGGTGGATTATCAAAAATCAATAAGAAATGAAGGCCTTCGGGCCATTGGAGGTATATTTACAATGTATGTATATATGTGTATGTATACTTTTGTATGTGATTTTATGTGTCCATGTGTTACTTATAATTGTACATAATGTTATATATTTACATTTGAATAAATTTGTATTAATATGTATTTATGTACTTGTATTAATATAGATCTATATATTTATGGATGTATGTACTTATATTTAAATATATGTATGAAAGCGCGTATGTATAAAAAATCTAGATGAAATCATGTATGTTTATAATTCACATACATATATCAATATATATGTATGTATGTATGTATGTATGTATGTATGTATGTATGTATGTATGTATGTATGTATGTATGTATGTATGTATGTATGTATGTATCTATGTATGTATGTATGTATGTATGTATGTATGTATGTATGTATGTATGTATGTATGTATGTATGTATGTATGTATGTATGTATGTATGTATGTATGTATGTATGTATGTATGTATGTATGTATGTATGTATGTATGTATGTATGTATGTATGTATGGATGTATGTATGTATGTATGTATGTATGTATGTATGTATGTATGTATGTATGTATGTATGTATGTAGGTATGTATGTATGTATGTATGTATGTAGGTAGGTAGGTAGGAACTTTACATACATATATGTATATATGTAAACATTCATTCCTTTTCATAATTTCACACACACACACACACACACACACATATATATAGTATGTTGTTATATTGTACTATAATTAATACTATGTATAGAAAATTTATACTTAATAAAATATACATAAAATATTACTGTGAGTAATTATAAGTATAAAAAATGTAGACAGTGATTCATTTTTATAATTATATATATATATATAGTATGTGGTTATATTGATATATAATCAATATTATATATATAAATTTTTTAATTGATAAAATATTCATAAAATATTATGTCTGTAAGTATTTATAAGTATACAAAAATGTAAACACTTGTTTATTTCTATATATATATATATATATATATATATTTTATGTAGTTATATTGATACAAAAAATATACTATAAATTCCCACTACAAAATTTGGATTGCCTTTTTGGGTAGTAAATTTTCATTGTGTGCATGTACTCATGTAAAATTACATTATATATATATATATATTCATTGATGTTTAATATATGTGTGTGATAAAAGATAATTTAAATATATTTATCTATATATAAGTATAAAAAACATAATTAGTATAAACAATGTATACAAAAATACACTGTAAATTTATACTGTAAAAATTATGTTGTATGTATAATAATAAATATGTTTACACAGACACACACATGTTTATGTGATGTATGTATGTAGTTATGTATATATTTCTATTAATATATACTTATAAATAATTATATTATTAAATACTTATATATATGCATTGACCCATGCATGAACATATATATAGTTGTATGTGGATATATATGTGTCTGTGTGTGTATTTGTAAATAATTAAAATAATATGTATTTATGTAATCATACAAGTATATGTGTAGGTATATATATACTTGTATACAACCACACACACACACACATACTTATTAATTTTTTTTAATTTTTAACTATATGTTATTTTTTTAGTGTCATGTTTTTATAAAAAAAAATACATAATAAGAGTTAAAAAAATACACTATAAATTTCCAGTATAATTCTATACCTGTATCTAAAAAATTAAAAAAAATATATCATTTAGGGGTCTAGAATTACTCTTTTTGATATAACAATCATAGTGGTATTGACAGATTGAAATTTCAAAATCATTTGAAAACAATATATTAGATCAATGTTTATAAGTGGTAAAAAAATTTACATGGAGGAGATAGAATATCAATTGGGTTGTGGCAGTGGTGTGTGGGGTGTGATGGAAAAATAGGTATGATAATATAATTATTAATTTTATTTTGAAAAATGATGGACTGATGGTATTTTTTCTATGTGTTGGTATCATAAAGGAAGAGTTCGTCCTTCATTTCATGTGGGAAATTGAGAGTATTATAATCCCCTTTTTTAGAGGTTTATTTTAATAATGAATCATTCAAATAAATAGAATATAATGAAATACTTTTTATTTATTATTTTTTCATAATATATCATTTTCAACCTTGTAGGAGGAGTAAATTAAGTTACTTCAATTATGTTTTAAATAATGGTTTTAGTATTAAATCAATTTATGTAAAAAAAAATTAACAAAAACATAACTTACACCACCTGAATATCATGCGATGTTATGATAAAGATTTTTAAAAATTGTATTTTGTGATTTAAAAAGGAATGAAACTAAAAATTCATGAAACAAATATCACCACTTCACTGTAGAATATTTTCTATTGAAAAAAATCACTATTTAGATTATTTACTTGTTATTTATATATTTTAGAGATAAATAAAACATATTATGGCTTGATATGCCATTTAATAATAGGTAGAGAAAGTAGGAATTCACAGAGGTAGAAAAATATACATGTAGAGATGAATTATAAATGTTTATAAGGAAGATAATTTCAAGGATAAAATGTCAAAATAATCTTGATTTTATTGATGAGGAATGCCTGATGTGATCAACATAGACACTCAACTAAATATTAAATAACTATCCTTAAATATGAATAAAACAAATAATATTTTTAAACTAATGATAAAATATGAATAAGATTATAAAGTTATATCATGGTTAAAGTGAAATATAATGATTATGGAATGTTATAGGGTTGTCATTAAATATGACTAGACATATAAAAATCATGAAAATCAGTGGGTGTTATAGTGGAGTTCCAGGGATCATTGAAAATGAAACTGTATTTTAGATTAAATGAGTTGGTATTATACCATTCCCATTACATGTAATGTTAATTTAGTTCAATAAAACTACTATGGAGTACTATACTATCAAAGTAGAGATTTGAGGAATTTGGATATTTGTTTATAGTACATGATTATTTAATTAATTTCTTTATATTTCTATGATAATAATGTTATAAATAATGAAAATTCATATAAAGTAGAAGGTATTCTATTTTAATAAAACTATATTTTAACCATTTAAAATTTTTCCAATATTATTTTTGTAATGAGTATAAGAATATAAATTTGATAATTATATTCAAACAATCACATTTAAATTTAAAAAATATATAAACCCTCTTTCTTGGATAAATAATGTTGAAAATGACATGGATTATCATCTCAATTATATTGTATGATATGATATTAAAATGTTTATATGATTAAAACCATGAAATCAATTAATTTCATTTTCCCAATATATATAAAATGAAAATAATTAATACATTCAATCACATCAATATTGGAAAAACAACCACTCATAAAATTAAATCAACATTAGATAAACACTCCCCCAATTTATAAACATCATTCCATGAAAGCAATAATGTTTTCATTACCCACTACTGTCATCTTTTAAAAAATAATTTATAATATAAAAAAAGACAAATGTAATATATTATATATATGATCCAAAAATACCATGAATATATATTACATAATTACACTATATTATTTATTATAACTAACAATAAATTATACCCCCAGAACCTATAGTTTTAGTGTCCTTGGAGATTAAATACGTAATTTTATTATTTTACAACATTGTGTACATTTTGTTTGTAATTTCATCACACATAATCCTCATACAGAAATTTCATATGTTATATAATTATTTATAACCTAGGGAAGGGGTGAGTGTAGATGCTTAGTATGGGCTGTAACATGAGAGAAATTAATCAGAACAAATAAAGATCATAAGTGAGTACAAGACGAGTATATGGGTGTGGGAACATAATCAAGGTATATGACTATAGCATAAAGGAAACATTCCCAATATAATGTAAATCATAAAACATAAAAAAATTGTAACATAAGGAATTTTTCATAACATACATAAAAATGTAGAGAAATATGGTACATGCATAAGTATAGAAAATCATATCTTTATGAAAATAATCATTTCCTAGACTATCATCCCATAGTGGACAAAATGTCTCATAACATAGTGGACTATGACTATCTCTTGTGTAATATGAAATAAAATATCCTGAGATATAAACTTTAACAAATCAATTTTAGGGCTATATTATTTGGGGCTTACCCTTAACAACATGATAAACTATAAATATGTGTGCCACATGAACATGAAAAAGTTCATAAATTCACCTTAGCATCATAAACCCATGATAATGAAAAGGGTTGCATAAAAATTTCCATAAGGCATAAAAATAACCAATCTAAAGAAATAAAGTCAACAGCTTCACTAAAGCTTATCCTAAAAGAAATATGATAAACATCAAATCATACTGATATAGATGGGAAACTATTTAGGGGATGATAAAAAAAAGTTAAAAAGTAATAATCCTTTGTATTTTTAACATTTATACTTTAAAATAAAATATTTTGAATAATTGTTTGAACATTATAATGATAAAGGTAATAAAAGTAATTGGGGTTTGGCTTAGTGGAAAGCTCCCCGTAATGCTACATGAAAAATGGGGTTTCAAAACCCATGGGGCGCAGGTACTGTAGCAGTACTATAGTGTATTGTAGCAGCAGCGGGTACTGTATCAACGGCGGGCACTGTAGCGGCGGCAGGTCACTGTAGTGGCGGCAGGGTACTGTCGCAGTGGCGGGTACTGTGTGGTACTGTAGCAGGGGCGGGTACTGTAGCAGTAATATTCACATAATGGGTTTTGGGCCAAAAAATTGGGCCTATGGGCCATGTAATGGGCTAAATGCCCACTGGACCTTTGGGCTATGTAATGGGTCTCCCTCTACCCAGTTAAAAGAGGTATTTGCTTTGATTTAATAATAAATGAGGCTTCAAACCCAACCTTTTAAAAAAAGATAAATATAATAAAAACTATTTTAGAGCATCATTGACTAAGAAAATTTCAAATGGATTCTTTGTAAAGAATATAAAAGGATGCGATAAAATAATTTATCCAAGCGGAAAATGTAAAAGAAGAGAGTTAAAAAATTTCACTTACACTTTTTTGAGTAATTATAAGTCAATAGAAAGTGAACTTATGAAATCATTGAAGTAAATATATAGATATCTCTAAAATAATATGAAAAATAGGGACATGGAAGCTATATATTCCTCACTGAAAAAAATACAAATAAGGTCTCACTTACAAGCACCATTTTGGGTGAATTATAAATCAATGTGAGGAGAAATGGTAAAAATAAATGTAAATCTAAAAAATAATAAAAGGGGAATAAAATAAATGAGGATTTAGAGATAAATTATATTCAAATACCCTAATGGAATGTTTGATATAGATAATCTCAATTTTTAAGAGTGATTGGAAGAGAAACTTTGATGGATTTGTTAATATTTAAATTAAATGTTAATGAAAGATATAACTTGATATGGATTTATAAATATGATGATGAAATAAAGTAGACCATTTGACCTATTCCTTTTTATTATAGGGTTCATGGAGTTATCATGAGGGAGTTATGAGGTTTTATAGAGGCTTTAGAGGAGTTCTATTCATTTAGAGGGCCACCACGTCATGGTGTTGGGAATGGTGGTGTCCATGATGATATTTCTTGGGTGCCCAAATCTTTTTGGTTTTTATTTTTGGTGCTCTGATGTTTTGATATATTTTCTTGGTGTTGGGGCATACCATGGAGAGTGAAACTACCAAGGTGGTTATTTTAGTATTCATTTTAGCCATGGAGGTCACCTATTTAAAATAGGGACCCTTGAAATGCTAGTGGTGGAGGTTGTTTTGGGTAGATCATTTCCCTGTGAGAAATAATAATCTTGGACACAGCCATAGAGGTGTTTGTGGTTCTAGTTGGAGGCCAATGGCCTTAAAAATGAGAAGACCATGCATAGGATTTCAGAATTTACATGGGTGTAGTTATTGTTGAGTTACCCTATTAGAAATGGGGATAGCACCATACTATGTTATTGGGTATGGTGGCCTGAGAGGATGAGGTGCGACTGAGGGAGAAAGTGAGGATAAAAGTTGTGAGAAGGAACTTTACACATTGAAAATCTTGGTGTGGTGAGATGAAATGGATGGGATTCATTCCTCACACCATGGTGAGAGGATTTAGAGGCCTTCTGAATGTCTAAAACACCATGAACCACATTGTGGTGCAAGGAATGGTGCTGGTCAATGAAGTTCTATTTTTTTTTAAAGTAAAATGAACATCATGTGTTTAATGCTTAAAAATTATATCTGTAGTTGATTGGTGAGGACCATGGGTGTAGTGTGTTTCACTAGGTTGTGGTGGAGGCTATTTTGTCCTCTTTTATATATTGAAGGTAAATAATCCCTTAGATTGATTTTAAATCCCTTCCCATGAGCCCTATCATGCCTTTATCCCTCTCACTGGTCTCTTGGCATCTCCTTAAGAGCCTAAACACATTGGATTGCTAGATCAAATTCTCAATACTCAAGGTAATCTTATTCCTTGTCTTCACCTCATTTTCCTCCATCTATTTTTTATGGAGATTCATTATGGTGTAATCTCTCTATTTTGGGCTGATATTAAAGCATGTATTGATGGTGGTATGTTATGTTTAGGTTTCAGGTCACCTCCCTTTAAAGATGGTGGTGGTTGATTTCCTTGATCCACTAATTTCAAGTGGTGATTCCTTGAAGTTTCATATCAAGGTAGTGGGTCCAATCTCTCTATCTATTACTATTCGATTATATAAATTTAGCATGCCTTTTTCTTTATTTGGTTGGATCATATGAATTAAATTAATGAGATAATCAACTATATCAAATAAAACTGAAGTGGGATGTGATTTATCACATGTGCTTTTTCTTTTTTATGTTATTTCCCTACTGTGATTATATGTTCATTGTTGTTGATTATTGTGAATTTGTATTTTTCTATAATAGGAGTTGTGTTTACTGAAAATTGATTATTTAAATCATTATTTATAAAAATGCTAATCACTTAAATATGGCAATGAATTGGTTGTATGTAAATCAAGAAACTCCATGAAATACCCCATGTTAGTGATATTGAAATGTCATAAAAGCCCATTCTAGATGAGAAAGGATTGAATGAATAGGTTCTATGGACTTAGTTACCCATGAATTTTTCTACTAAATATAATTTTACTATCATGGTTGTTATGTGTGATTTTTTAACTATTATAGTTTGTCTTTAGGTATGAAAGGTGTTGGGGTTATGGTATTATAGTTAGTTTGGCATGGTATATTTTGAGGGAAAATTTATAGTGGTTGGGTGGTGGTTGTTGTGTCATGATGAGTGGGAAGTTTTGATGGCTTAGTCATGGTATGGGACATGGTTATGGAGATGTGGTTGGGCGATTGTGTTGTGTTATGTTTTTATAGTTTCCTAGTGATCATCAAATATATTATAATGGTATATTTAGTAATGTGACATGGGCTAGAAATGAATTATAAATGTTTTAATTATAGAGTAATATTCATGAAATTGATGGGTAATGACTGATAATGAGTATGGATAGTGGATAGAGAATGGTTTGTCATTAAATTTGGAAGTGGATGTTATAATTAGCATAATGTTTATGGAAATGATAAATTATGATATTGGGTAACAAATTTGGTAAAGGAATAATAAAAATTATTTGTGAAATTATTTTTCTTGGTGAGTTGGGTTGGTTTGGTGGTTTGGTGATGAAAGTGATGGTTGATGTGTGGGGGTGGTGATAAGGAGTTTGTAGTGGAGTGGAAGTGTTGGTTTGTGTGAACCTATATGATGATCTTGTGTTTGAATATTATACTTGTATTTTTGTGGTTTCTATATGCAATATACCAACTTCAAAATATTTGGGGGGGGGGGGGTTCCCCAATATCTCGGTCAGGTAGGTGTGGATGGATGGCTTCCCCCTCTCCCCCACTCTCCCTTTGAGATTAGTATCGAGTGGCGGTACCCAGTTGGTGGAACGTACTAGTCAGTAGTGAAAAAATTGGTGTATATTCACATTAATGAGGAGACATGATATTTTTTGGGGTCATGTATAATTGGAGGAGGTCACAATGTTGATTTCTTTAATGTTCATGATACCTTATCACCATGGTTGTGAGGTCATGACTGGAGATGTGACATTCATATGACATGATACATGAGATTATTTATTTAATCTAGTATGAGATGCTAGACCCAGTAAGAGGTTGGGACCGGTAGGTTTGTTTTTTTACCCACATCAAAGTCATCATGGATATGTGATGAAGGATATAGAAGGGATGTAAGCATATGTTGTTTGATTTTGGGGCGTGAGAGAAGAAAACTAGTTGGGAAGTGGTTTCAGGGAACCTTTGAAATATATTCTTCTTGGTATTATTTTACTGGGATAAACTATTTAGTAAGAAATACTTGGTGAGTTTTGGGAGCTAGTGACTTATTAGGTACTCATTGCTTTTACTATTTATTCATGGGGGAATTATTTTTCTCTTTCCACATTTACATAAGAGATCTTGGATATGATCCTACTAAGTATACATGTTATTCTCACCCATATATATATAAATCTATTTAAAAGGTTTTTGAGGAGTATTTCAATGATTGAGTTGGGTGCTACCAGTTCTGTGTGTGGAGTTTCTGAGTCATTGTTTCCTAAGGAGTTTTACATGAAACTGTTTTATTTTTTATACTTATATTTTTATAAAATTCTCATACACATGTGTTATCATAGTATATTGGTTTATTTATATTGTATTGTTTTTTTCGGTGGTTTTTTATTGTAGTCCTAGATTTTGAGGGTAATTTCTCTCGTATATGTGCATTTATACCATCAATGCTAGTCATAAACCCAGAGCCTAGTGGTGGTGGGCCTCGGGGGTCACTCTCATTTTCACCATTGACTGGGGATGGGTTCCCAGTGGGGGAAGGTCATGACACAAGAATTTTATGGAAATTATGACAAAATAAATTCATGGGGAAGTATATAAATTACATAAAATAAATTAGCTAGTGAAACTGGAATATATCTCAATGTAAGGAAGTTGAGATGAGAAACCATTAACATTACTCTTATCTACCATGAATGTGCTTTAACCCTCTATATAATAAATATTTTCTTCAGAATAAATTATTTCATAACCTTATTGATATCTATTTCCATATATACTATTCAATTATATTCCTTTATTATATATATATATATATATTATTTAGTTAAAATTTATGTTCATCATCAGATATTAGTAGTTTTCATTGTTTCATACTAGTTTCGGTATGGCAATGTCGATCCTAATTATTTGATAATAATTTAATCATTAAATTATTATTAAATATAGTGGAGTTATATTATTTTAATAATTTATAAAATCCGTTTTTAATATTATATAGGATACAGGTTTGGATCACAAGAATGTAATTTACAATGTCCATGTTACAGGTAATAATACCAATAGCCATGAGTTACATTATAATGATATTTTCTTTTTGTGTCTCCCTTCTAAAAAAATAATTTCATAAATTAATCTTTAATACCATATATTTCCATAATTTTTGTTTTTATACTCATACATGAAGTAAATTATAAAGATAATATAACTTTATTCATGCTGATGATAAAACCGATCAAAACAAGAACATGTTATATGAATGAATGAGAAAGAGTATAGAGATATATTATAGTAATATCATTTTTATATAAGCATAATGATGTTAATATTACATCATTAGAGTAGTGAATAAGAATTAAAAAGAGTGAATATGATAAGTTAATTGAAAAAATAGTTAAGAAATAGATATTTACTTAGATGGGTTTGCCCCTTCTCGTAATAATTCCCTTAAAAATGAAATATTCTGACCTTTTTCATGAGACATGAAGAAAAACATCATGGAATTGGAATTTATTTGGGAGAATTTGGGTATGGTTTCAAGATGAAAATAAAATAGATAAGGATTTTGATAAGGGTATGTAATGGCTTGGACCTCTCTGGTCCATTGCCCTGCGGAAATCTAGTGTTTGAGGTGTTTTGGGAGGTCAAGATGACATATCCCCAACACTTTTCAAAATTTCCAATTTAGTGAACAGTTCCACCAGTGATACCGGTGTAAATAGTTCCACCGGTGAGACCGGTGTGAACAATTCCAATGGTAGACTTGTGAATAGTTACAGCGGTACCCTTATATGAACAGTATAAAGGTAACCTTATGTGAACAGTGCAATGGTAACCTTATATAAACAGCACAATAGTAACCTTATGTGAACAGTGCAATGGTAGCCTTGTGGGAATAGTCCAATGGTAGCCTTGTGAACAGTTCTATTGGTAGCCTTATGTGAACAGTGCGAAGGTAACCTTATGTGAACAGTGCAATGGTAACCTTATGTGAATAATGCAACGGTAACCTTATGTGAACCGTGAAACGGTAGCCTTATGTGAACAGTGCAACGGTAACCTTATGTGAACAGTGCAATGATAGCCATATGTGAACAGTGAAACGGTAGCCTTATGTGAACAGTGCAATGGTAGCCTCTATTTTCTTTTCCAAATTTTTAGTTCATGAATAGTATTTCCAGAATGGTGAGGTCCAACAGTAGCCTCTATTTCCTTTACCAAATTTTGAGTTCATGAACAGTGTTTTCAGAATGATGAGGTCCAACGGTAGCCTCTATTTCCTTTTCCAAATTTTGAGTTCATGAACAGTGTTTCTAGAACGGTGAGGTCTAGTGGTAGCCTCTTTTTCCTTTTCCAAATTTTGAGTTCATGAACAATGTTTCCAGCTTCCTACAGTTTTTCCCCTTTGACCTTTTCTTTTGATGTAAAATGCATTTAAAGACTCATTTTAAGGACTATATGGCCGATTCAAAGGCCATAACTCCTATATTAATTTTCCTAAGGCTCGGGAAGCATTTACATGGTCAAACTGCATGGTTTAATTTGATCCACTTTTAATGGAAAATCCAGCATATCTTAAACCGCTACTTTGTTAAATCTTCAAAAGGGATGATATATCTTCCTCCCTTGTTCTTACTCCTTTTTCTCTGGTGCGAGATGCTCAAACCTTTCCTTTCTTCCCATAGGAGTTGTGTGATCAATATTTCCTCCTTGGTTTGGTTCCCCTCTGTTTTTGATGCAACCAAGAAGTATCGATCAATCTTCGATATAGGGTATGATTTATCACAATTATTTTGGGTCTATCTTCTTCTGTTTCTCCTTTCCCTTTTATGGAATGATATCTCCATGTTCCTAATAGACTTTTCATGGGTTTTAACTGGTGTGGTGGTGTCTCTGCATCCTCAGGTGGATACGGTTGTCACAGGGGAGAAGATTGTAATCCTTTGTGTGTATTGTTCTCATATAAAGAACTTCAAGAACCGTTTGAGGTAGGGGATTTGTTGATTCTCTATTCTATTATGTGAACGGTAGAGTTATCATGTTTTAGCCTACTGTATCATAATAGAATTGAAATATTAAACATTTCAACTGAATAAATAAATTGATATCCATCGTATGTTATTTCCTCTTGTTCTGCTAGATAGTGTGATATCTATGCTTGCGTTGTTATCTTTTCATTTTTTATGGAAATTGGTAATTAATGTAAAGCTGGAATTAATTGATAATTGTTTGGATAAAGATAAAGAGGCATGAAAATGAATATGGTTGTTGTTTTAATTTGATTTTAATCAAATTGATGCAGTAAGCATGTTTAATAAATTTGTGATAGCTTACTGTTTAGGTTTCCCGAAGTTGGAGCCTATGAATAATAAATTGGTTAAATCAAGATGGCATAAATAACTGGTTGTTTGATAAAAGATAATTCCTTGTAGGGTTTTGAGTTACCCTCTTTCTTTCTTAAGGGATAAGAGCCCAGTTGATATGATGTTTTTTTTTCTACTACATATGTTGTGATGTGAGCCTGAAAGGCTGTTTTGATGTGTTGGGGTAGGGAGGCCTACTGGTTGTGGAAACAGTTGATGCCTAGAGTGGCGAGATGCATTAGTTTATGCATGTGGGTGTCGAGGGAGACACCAGAGATGATGGAATGGGTTGGATGTGAATGTTTGGATGCTTTCATTTTCTTTTTGGTTGTTTATCATCCTTACTTTCCCCACTACTCAATGAATCTAGTTTTCTTACCCTCCTTCCAAAAATTAACGAAGACGTGGGGGGTATTCCACATGCTTTTCGTGTATATATTCTTGAGGAAGGAGGGGTCTATGATCTTGCTATAGGTGGAAAAGACTCGATGGGTAGTTCATCTACTCACCGTGTTGATCCCCCTTGTGTTTAGTAGATTATAATGATTTTATATAATGCCTAGGAATATGGGAAAGTAATAATGTTGTTAATAAATGATTGAATAAATGATGTTAACCCATGGGATTGGAGCTTGTGGGGATGTAATGATGAGGATGAAATTTAAAGGAATAATGAACTTTGGGTGTGATGTTAATGAAAAATAATGTGGAAAATATTAATGGTTATTTAATGTTTAAATAATTAATTAACATAAAGTGAAACTGATAAAAAGGTAATGTAGTAATGTATTAAAGCTCTTTAAATGGTTGTGTGATTATAGGATACCTAGTCTTATAAGTGGAAGTCGGGAGTCCGAGAGACGTTATATGTAGCTGATTCTAAGACTAGGTTATGCCCATAGTGTAGTCATGAGCTATAGTATATTCTATACTTATTGTGTTTCTATATGTTACTCCACCCATCAGTTAGGGAAACTAACACCCTGAGGATTTTGAGCCCTGGGGGTGTTTTTCCCAACATTCTAGTGGGAGGATGGATGGCTGACTACCTCCTTTGGCCCTTCTCACTTCTCTTGGTAGTTACTTGTGCTGGTAGTCACAATGGTTAGTTTTACCCATATATGTGTATAGAGGGATATAATGGATAGTGGTTATTCACACACATATATTCTAGATATATTTTCCTATGGACTACTATAGGTATAACATGTATAGGCTGTGATGGATCGAGGTTCCTTACTTGGTGTAAGGGTTGTAATGGCTTGACGTATAATGCCTGACATATGATACACATTATGTGAGATTTTGTGGCTCTCGGAAACTACCTGGTTACTTTTCTTATGTGGACGTGGTGGTTTTGTTGCATGAGGTCCATGTTGTGGTGCTTCGCCCAGGTGTCTGTGGGCAAGCCTTTTTAGAGAGAGATGGTTAGGACGTGCGACGTTGGGGAAAAGTGGCAAACCAATGGGGAAGTAGTAGCAGGGTACCATCAATATTATTTATTATATTATACACTATTTTATGCGATACTTTGTGAGAGTATCCATGGTGAGGTTGGGAACTTAATATACCTATTTAGATGATTAGTTAGTTTCACTTGTTGTTCACCATGATTTAGCATGCTTTCTTTACTTTTGCATGAGAGGATATAGGGAGGATCCTACTAAGTATACTGTTATACTCACCCTATGTATATATAAACTGTTTTCCAGGTCACTTGGAGCAGGTTGGAGATCAAGCTTTTCTACTAGCTTGGGGTTGTTGTAGTTGTTTGGGCTTATGGTTGCTGCTGTTTTTACTTTCCTTTGGGTACTTGTAGTTTTTTCCCTTTCAGTTGTAGTTTTTTTTCATGACATTACATATTTGTACTTGGGATCTCTTTTTATTGTTGTTTGAGATGGATTTTTTTGGTGTCTGTCTTATCTCTCTCTTTCCCATGTGTTCTCTTAGAGGGTAATGCCTCCCATTTGTGTGTTTATTATACCCTTGGTGCTAGTCGCCAACCCGGGGCCTACTGGAGGTGGGACTCGGGGGGGACATTATCTCTCTTCTCACATTACTGATCCAGGAGGGGTACTCTTTGTGGGGAGGGGGTCATGACATGGTAGATGAGTGGTCCTTTTATAGATGGGTCTGAGTTGATTTTTTTTTCAATTTCTCATTACTTAATTATTCAGGAAAGTCATTTTGACATGAAAAGTGACCCATAAGTGGAAAAAGTGGAGGTTTATATTACCTCCATTATCAATATTTATGTTTATTTTTATATTTTTTATACATAAATTTTACAATATACTGTATTTTATTATTTTAACTATTTACCAACATTATTCAATATTGACCTCGGTAACTTATTTTTTTCCAAAAAATGGAATCGACCCTGTTACCTAATTTCAATGTCTTAATGATAAATATTAAATAAATTTTATCAAATTTAGTTTCTAAAAATGATAAATTTAAAATAAAAACACATAATACTTTAAAACTTAATTTATTTAAATAAAAATAACTTATTATGTAATAAGTTGTTATATTATGATGTTTTATCATTCCTAAATTACTTAATTTATATTAATTATTTATTAATAATAATAAATATGATTTCTAAATCATTATTCATTTCTATAAATGGTTTTTATTTCAATTTTAACTATTTCCATTTACTAGTTTGTTATATGTATCAATTCTATGTCCAGATCCCATATAACCAACGAACATATGCTTAATAGTCAAATAACAGTTACATTAACCTTTTTCATTCTTATATATAACCTTCCATAATTTTATCTAATTTATTTATCAAATTCATTCATTTCATTTGAAAAATTTCTATCATATTTATAATATATTTCCTTATTTCAATTGTTATAATTGATGGGATGATCTTTGAGGGAAACCACAAGGATGATGATTTCACATTCATGGTATTTTTATTTACTTTTTGTTTGATTCCTCTTGTAATTTTCATAATAATGTATCATATTTCTTTCTAAAAATTTATAGATGTTTATCTTTTATTATAGTATTTTATATTAATAAAATATTGAGTTATTCTTTTTAATTATTTATTTCATGTGAAACAAGTTATTTAACACATTAATGAAATAAAAATATGGGTTTTTTTATTAAATGTCAAAAAAACCCAAGAAAGAATTTAATAACCTCAAAAGAATATTGAAATTTTAGTTAAACTTCATAGTGTTTGACTATTAATTTCAATTTGATGACTTATATTTTAGTAATTAATGTTATCCTTTAAAAATTTGAGACTAGAATGAAATTTTTTATCACCATTCCCTTATAATAGATTTTAATTATTCTATTCCTTAATAAATTCTTAACACATCCAAATATCAAATTATAATTATTAAAATCAAATTACTTTACCCTTAAGCATCTAAAAAAATGTTTCAATATCATTCTTAAAAATTACATTTTTCAATCAAAAAATACATGACGAAAATCAGAATAGTAATAAGTTATAAACAATAGCATTTCTTATAAAAAATGTAAGTATAAAATACATTTCCTAACCAATTTTAGAGAGAATAAATGGGTGAAATAAAATTTATGAGAAATGATAATTATAAAATAACTAATTATTTTAATTACCAAAAAATAAATAAAGTGATTAGGAGTCACATCAACATTCTCTCCCATTTTGATAACTACAAAACAAGATCCAAGTTTCTCTCCCTTTTTGAAATTGATCAAAAGTATTAAGGTAATAAATTTATCTTCTTTTTAATGTATACATATTTAAAATTAAAAATAACCCCCTCTTAAACTAGAAAACAATTGTTTTAAAAGAATATAACCCTTTAATTACCTAGAAATTTTAATCTCCCTATAAATTCACTCAATTATACTCATATAGATATGTACAATTTTTTTTAAAAAAAATAGAGAAGGGTAAAGTTGATCCAACATTATTTATTAAAATATAATTAAAAATAGTTTAATTACTCAAATACATGTAGATGATATTATATTTGGATCTTTAAGAGATTCACTTTGTAATTAATTTTCAAATTTTATGTCTACAGAGTTTGACATAAATCTTATGAGTCAACTTATATTCTTTTTGGGATTTCAAATAGTTCAAAGGAAAGATGATATTTTTTTAATCAATCCAAATATGCTAAATATTTTGTTATCTAGTTTGGTCTTCATGGTTTTAAAAGCTCAAATATTCCAATGGGTGCTTCTTGTAAGTTAGATTATAGTGAAGATAAAACCCCTGTTAATAATAGGAAGTTTAGAATAATGATTGGAAGCTTTATTTGACCGCAACTAGACCAAATTTGATATTTTATATGTATTTATGTACTATATTTCAATCTAATCCTAATTAAAGTCATTTAAAGGTGGTTAAAAGATTAATTAATTTTGTTAAAGGATTTGTGAATCTAATATTGTTTTATCCTGCACATACTTTCTTTTATCTAACTACTTTTTCAAAATCATATTTTTGTGGTTGTAAAATAGATATAAAATTCAAAAAAGGTATGAGTCACTTTCTTGGTAAATGTTTAGTTTCATGGAGTTCTATGAAATGAAATTTAGTGTCTTTATCAACAACTAAAGGTGAGTATATTCCTGCAACATCCTTTTGTTCACAACCATTGTGGATTAACAAAACTATTTCTAATTTTGGTTTTAATTTTTAAAATATATCAATTTATTATGATAATTTTTCAGAAATTTCTATCTCTAAAAATAATTTTCATATTTCTAGGAATAAAAACATTAATGTCTTATATCACTTTCTCATAGATCATATTCAAAAGGGGGATATAATTATGGAATCTATTTAATCAGAAATTATTTATCTAGCATATTTATTAAGACCCTAGATTTAGATATATTTTATATAATAAATTTTAATCTTGGTATGATGGAAATTTATAAATTTATTTAGGGGAAGTAAAAATATATTTCAGAACTAATTCCTTACATCTGTTTACTTCTAGACCAGCTCATGTTGAGAAATTCTCTAAAGAATGTTTTGTCAGTCATTTATTGCTTCATTGATTGAATATAGTATCATTTCCTTAATAACTTCAAGTGTTTTTATGGATCATTAAAGATTATTAAATATTTTTCAAAAGATATTTAGACTATTATATACCATAAAAATCCATGAATTAAACTGGAGCTTAAAATTTTGATGTAATTTCAGGGCTATATTATTTCCCAATAATCATTGTCTAATTAAGGGGTAGCATCAATTCACTTATAACTATGTATACATTAAAAGGAAGAGTAATTTTATACTTTAATCCATTTGATCAATTTCCAAAAGGGGGGAAATTTTGGATCTTTTTTTATAATAATTAAAAAGGTGATGAATGTTAAATTGGATCATATAGACTTTTTTTATTTATGTTTTGAAAATTATAATACCTATATATTGCATAAGTATCATTTCTCATAGCTTTTATTTCACTATTTTATTCCCTCAAACATGGGTTAAGAAAAGAATTTTATGCTTACATTGTTTATAAGAGAGGTTATTGTATATAATTGATTATTATTCTGGCATTCTTCATGTATGTTTTGAACATATTCTAGATAAATATCAATCACTATATAGGTTAACATCACACGTAATATGAGTTTTTATTTTAGTATATTTTTCAAAATTTGACTATGTCCTGACTGAACACATGAACAAAATCCAAGTGATCAAATGAAAAAAATTCAAGCGCTTGTAAGATAGGTAGACAAAAAAATTCTAACTATTGAACTAAACATGTGAATAAATTCGATGGACCATAATGTATTATAAAAATATCTCAAAGTCATAGA
Source organism: Viscum album (assembly GCA_963277665.1). NCBI lineage: Eukaryota > Viridiplantae > Streptophyta > Magnoliopsida > Santalales > Viscaceae > Viscum > Viscum album. Next base: position 1,036,137,345 of record OY728130.1, read on the forward strand.
CTGACCATGCTATTCAATTTAACGACATGAAGAACTTTTAATCAACCACATGATCATTTTTTTTATTGACCCTAAGTGATCATTTAGCAAAGTCATCATACTACTACAAGAAAAAAAAATCAATCTACCCTATGAAGTTAAAATTGGGAAAAAATTTGAACCAAACATATGAAGTCAAAATTTGTCAAGGTGTTGAACATGTCATTTGAAGTATAAATTGGAAAAGTGTTGAAACTATCTTATGAATCATAAAATTTAGAAAAGTATTGAACCTGATTTATGACCTACCGTAAGTGATAATTTGGAAAAGCATTAAACCTACTATATGTCCTAATGTGAGTGAAAATTTTGAAGAGTGATAATCATAATTTATAACCTACAGTCGCTCAATGACATTGTCTTTCATGACTCCTCCCCCAAAGAGTACCCCTCCTAGGTCAGTGATGAGAGGAGGATAGTGACTACCCGAGTCTCGCCTCTAGAAGGCCCTGTATTGGTGACTAGCACTGAGGTAACAATAAAAATACAAATGAGAGGAATTACCCTGCATGATAACATTAAAAAGAGAGAGATAAGTCATATACACCAATAAAAACCTTATCAGACATATATAAAATAAAACCAAATGTACACGTGTAATTTTATACAGAATAAATATAACTAAAAAGGCAACTACAAGTACCAAAAGAGTAAACTTTGAAGCAACCACAAAGACAAAACAACTCATCAACAACCACTAGCTAGTATTAGCCAACTTGATCTAAAACCGATCTTTTTGACCTAAAAAATAGTTTGTATATACATTGGTTGAGCATAATATTATAATCATTAGGATCCTCTCCGAATATTCTCATTCAAAAGATAAATAAATCATGTTAAATCCAATTGAACAACAAGTGAAACTAACTCATCACCTAACACATGTTTACTATATTTCCAGCCTCCCCATAGATATATCTCACTATGTATCATATACAAGAGTTAATGTATTATGGTGACAAAATATAAAGGGTACCCCACTATCACTTCTTCACTAGTTTACTACTCTGGCCCTACATCACACATCCTAAGCCATCTCTCCTCAAAAATAAGCTTTCCCAAAAACACCTAGGCTAATCGTAACAACAACTCATGTTTCACATCACTGCATCATCTCATCCACATATCCATATAGTAACTAAGAATTCTCTAGGATCCACCATAGCCTGTACGTTGTGTATCATACATCAGATATTATAACTCAATCCATCACATACCATACACTGTGTAAGTACCTTGATCCATAACATCACATAAAAATCATACCTACAGTAACCATTTGGATACTATATCTAGAAATATATGAGTGTGATATAACCACAATCCATTGCATATGTCAACACACATATATGGGGAAAATAACCACTATGTGTACTAGCACCTAATATTACCAAGAGAGGAGAGCAGAGCCAGAGGGGGTAGTCATACATATGTTCCTCATCAACCTAGATGTTGGGGAAAACATCGTCCCAGATTTCATTCTGGGTTGATCACCCCAACCGACATGGGTGGTGTATCATATGAAATCACAAAACATACAGGATATAATATAGTTCATAGCTATACTAGGGGAAAAACCCATTCCTAGACTCAATTATAGTTATCGTCACTCCGACACCTGACTTCCACTACTAAAAACTAGATATCCTATATTCACACAACCATTTAAATAGCTACATTAAATTATTTATTCCAATTTAAGCACTACTCTTTATGTTAATTAATTAATTAATGATTATTTATCCATTTACATTATTATAGAATACTCATTACATTTAGCATTCAGGTAAATTTTATGCCATTCGGGCATAAGCTAATCGAAACCATGATTCTCTAGATTATCATCATTATTACCATTTCATTCCAGCAAAACCAATCCCATGTGTTAAAAATTTGTTAAGAATTAATTAGGATTTCCATAATTCCAAGTACTCTAGGAAAACATCCTAATATACCACCAAGGAGATTTATAAGAAAGCATGTTAAATTTCCTTAAGAAGTGGGGAAAGAAAATCATAATAAACAAGAAATGTAGACATCAGACCTTTAAACAGATTCACAACAAACTAGAATCTAGCTTCAAGCATATCAATGAGTAAGCCCGCATTTTGATGGCATAGGGGTGCAAAATTAAATACATTGGGTCATGGATTTAAAATTTTTCACCATAGGATAAATTATACTTCATCATCTTTGGAAATAAAATCCCCGATAGAGGTTCAAGGATCTCATGTGAATTTCTGAAAGAAGAAAAATTAAAATAAGAATGGATACCTCATTCAAATTGAAGTGTGCTCGACAGCAGCTCAACGCCAGAAACCAATTCTTATTGGATCTAAACTCGAATCCACTAGATCATTCACACACGCTTCAAGAATATATGAGAACACTGATCATCAAATTTCGAATGGTATCACAGAGCTATGATGATTCCATTGACATCAAAAAATTCCCCATGATCTCATCCCTTTGATGCCTAATGATGATCTTGGATTGATTTCTTAGATGGGGATTTTATCTATCTAGAATGTGGGAGGAGAGAGAGGTTATCAATTCTATTTGAATGAATAGTATTTGTAATAGATCTCCTCTCTTGTTTATATAGTGGATGGCTCAAATACTCGGAAAGGGTTCCCCGACCCCCGTAAGTAAAACTCTAACTAAATAAGCCGTAAATGGCATGTTATGATGAACTAACTATATCATGATTACATTTATATTTTTATCACATAATTTTCATATATAATAAATATATTATGCAATAAAATTGAGTCATTAACTTGACTCATAATTCTCACTAATATTAAACAAATCTTGAATATTATAATAAATTTTTTTTTTCATATAATATTTTTTTTGTATTCACTAAATAAACTATGAATACATTTAATAAATAAATTAAACCCAATTACTAAGTGATCAAATAATAATGAATTTATGTATATGTCAGTGAATGTTAAAAGATGGAAAACTCTGGGACTCAGTGGTGGGGACCACTATGTCCTGTATACTTATTCACTAGAATACGGAAGACTCTTGAATATGTTATTATGTGTGACCCTCCATTCCCTTATCTCGATAGTAGTGAATACCATTCACAGACCAAAAGTAGAATCCATAAACCCATCAACAACCCTAAGGAGATAAGGAAAATTCATAGCAATTATAACCTTTCCTACAAACACACACTGTGTAATATAATCTCTTTATCTCACTATAAATCATAAACCATGATGAACAACTTGTCTCATTATCTACTATTTATTTATTATTATTTTGATCTAATAAGGAATAATTACCATTTAATACCTTGTCCAAGGATTTATGAAGGTACTATCATCTTGATCAACTAGGCCTGAGATATCACATCCTCAAATTGGAAGTGAAAATTTCTATCTTGACCAATAAACCTACGTCATACTACTGATGATGCACCCAACACAAAATACCTCTGCTCAAATTCAATGTCATGGTTTTTTCCTTGCATCTATGTATGTGATCAAATGTTATAAATTGATAATGATCTCAATTTAGGAGACCAATATACATGTTGAAAAATATAAACAACCCGTGACACTTGAAACATGTGATGTTTCTATTGGCGGGTATGTCCTCATGATCTCACCTTCTAGAGATTACCAAGTATGAAATTCATGAGAATAATCTCAATTCTTATGATTCCCCACCACCTGAAAGTCATATATCAACTGTGTTCAATTAGTGTGATGTATCTAAGACATAGGATATATGTTTAACATTAATGTCATGGTATCTTATGGTTCTCATTATATCCTGAGAACTACTATAACCTTTTGATAAGATAAATAATATATGAATATTACCATTTAAATAGTGGATGCAGAAATATCAACACTATAATGGTATGTGCACATCGTGTATAACTCAATGTATACATGGCATGGTAACCAAAACATATTGAAAAAGTTTGTTCTATGGAACCCACTTTTAAAATGCTTTTACTTTTACTAGATCCAAATTGATAACTATACTCATTAGATATCACATGATGAGATCTTTTTTATACTAACTTATAGATTTATTCATGGGCCTTCCATGTTTCCACTACATGGTAATTCTATTATCTTTGACTTTACCTCCTTGAGTAAGACTTCTCAAGAGATGATATCCATGAGTATATCCCTTTTTTCCATTGTTAAAACTTGACATCTTGGCCAGTACTAGTAGTATAATTATCAAAATTTATATTATGATAAAAATTTACCTTCTAAGCATGATTCCAAGAACTAGAAAAAATTGTTGTGTATTTTTTTCACTACTTATTTATTGACTCAAAAGCTATAAAACACTTGATATTTGTAGATCTGGATACCACTGGATTAAATGAGATTAATGTGGTCATTAACTTGACCTAAATGTGATATATAATTATAATGATCTATAGGAAAACTAATTTTTGTCCCCTTGTAACTAGTAACCCTTCCTCTCCACATACAAGGTATATACCTTTGTTACTTGGTCAAGTACAATTAGATAGTTATGACTACTTTCCTTACAGTTCTTCTGGATATAATTGAAATTTTCCTATTATAAATTTCATGTTGTAAATATCATTTCTTTTGCATATTATGTCATATGTTATTGATCCATCATAGAATCATATGGGATTCAACACACTACAATAATCTCCTCCTATGCCCCTGCAATTATTCTTGGAAAGATTTATGCCATGTGTGACTAGTAACAATTTTATCTTGAATTGTTACAAATTTTATTTTTTCAATACATTGTTAGTATATGTATTATTTACTTGGTCTATGAAACCTTTAGATATACCTCAGTAGAACGTTTTTCCCCAGAACTTAGGTTGCTACTTTAAGCCAATATCTGGAGAGTTAATTTCATTATGGTTTAACTAACTGTAATACCATTAATTATTTTCCATATTTTATCAAACATATTTTACTTGAAAAAACATGATTCTCCCACTATCCTCTTGTAGGCGCATGGTAAAATTCATTCTAAATAAATATTCTATGATCGTGTTTCTTTCTTCAGTCCTAAATTGGATTTGAGTAACTTTCACTCCTTATTGGCATTCTACGGTGTCTCCATCACTTTACGGTTTTATCATATATACCCCTTCCATAATTTATAGTCATTCCATCCAATGCTAAATAAAATTATCATAGAAATTTACTATGAAAAGTAAAATTCTAATGGATTTTGGCATAACAACTTGGTATTACCAATTGAGACTTATTGGTACCATGATTGTACCACCCATGTATTGTCTCACATGAATATCCACCAGCCATTGTGAATACAAAACCATTTACAAGGTTTTAACCTTCCTAAATAGAATGTGTCTTTGTAACATTCTCTTTCCCATGCTCTTATGGAACTTGTTCCAATGCCAACTACATGAGAATTTTTTTTCATTGACTAAATCCAAGTCAATATTTCTTTCACTATCCCAAATATATATATGCACCCTTTTATAGAAATATTTTCTATCACTTAACTATAATTTTTCTATATAGGTATTTGTATATTATCCTATATGATCTTTCGGATATTAACTAAGATGCACATTTTGTTTCTCGGGGTGAAAGTTTTTTTATATCCTAAACTCTTCAAATCTAAACACATATTCATATTACATAATTGATTTATATCATTAAATAACTCATATGATATCCATTTTTAGTTATATATGACATATGTTTATCGGATAATGCCTCTATTTGTGTAGAATGTCTTGAAAAAATTTCAGCCACTTGAATACATATATATCTCAACATTGATACTCCTTTTAATTGCATCATGACTCTGATGTGTATAAGGAAATGTGTGTTTATGAATTACTCCATTCTATATTATATTGGTCAATGTTAGCATGAAATAATCATCATCAATCCCATTTATTGGAATAATATATTTTATTTTGATAATGTAATGTGTGTTTAGGAGTTACTCCATTCTGCATTATAATGATTGATGGATGTTTGGTCAAGATATTATTCACCACACTAGAACAAAGAAACTCATATATTCTAATTGTGAATATATCATACTTCACTTTAATATACCTTAAACAACACTTAAATAAATCTTATAAAGTATATATACCACTATGTTACCCTTGAAATAGTTTATACACTCTAGATAAACTAATTCTGAAAGCTTTGTGTTATAAATGTGTCTTTATCCAAAACTACATAAGTACATGTGTTGAAAATACCTAAGATCTTTAACTCTAATGAGTACAAATACCATATGGGGTATATTCTTGTAAACTAATTTTAGTTTTACTTAACAAATAATATTCTTCAACAACTAGGTATTAAAGTCATGCAGTTTATATTAATCATGTATTTCCCATGATTCATGTATTATTTCACTATTGGTTGTGTATGAAATACCATAATTAACATTCATTTAGAAATTTTCTAGTATAATTCAACAAATAATTATAGTTTTACAATACCCATTCACTTATAATTAAAATCATGTTCTTCTCACTGTTGATATAGGTAACACCCTTCCTTAGATGCTTGGAGAACACAAATTGACATATAGTAATGTTTCTTGACTTTCTTAGTTCCTCTATTTAAAAAGAAATATGTATGGACATATTGTATCTAATACAAAGTGATCATAAATGAAATATAATATTTTGTGATGAATATACCTGAAATAGAATACCATGCTTTCTTCTGATTCAAATCATTGTAGCTCCTCTTCAAAAGACATATCTTGCCACATACAAAGTAAATAACCTCATATTCAATGATCTACCTATATATCATTGGTTTATTATAAATATGTTGTGAAGGTTCCTTTAGAAGTATAATTTTAGTCACCATTTTTTCCTTGTATTTCTATTTTTTCTCATTAATAATCAAGGAGTTAACTTTCTTTTACTTATCATCTTCTTGGTGAGCCCATACCAAATGATATTAAAGTGGCTTTCAAAGATAATTAGTTTGATAACTCTCAATGAAACTGAAAAAATCGGGCGGTAAGTATGAGAGATTGATATAGAATAAATGTTCTTTATTTGACTTGAAACCTAATTATTGTAGTTATTAAATGTACTTTATAATCCTGAGTACATGAGGACTATATAGAGTTTCATCTATTAATCGATACATGATCAGTTTTATCATTATCTCATTGATATCTCACTTCACATTCTCCCTAAAAACTTATTGGAGATGAGGCAACATGGTATATACATACATGTCCCTATGTTGCATCTTCAACTCTTTGGACATTAATGTTAGCATTATGTTATAAACATCAAAATCCTCTTCCTTGAGTCTTATGTAATAAATTTTCTCATCCTCACTAGCTCTCTATGGAGGCTGATCAGGTTGTGGGGTATCCAGAACATATAATTTTCTTTCGTACTGTAGTACTATGTGCAAGATCCTATACCACTCCTAAAAATTTTTTATGGTGAGGACATGATATTTTTTTAATTTTGATGGAGAGTATCTATTGTTTTACATTCCATTTACTATAGAAAAAAAATCTAACAGCTTAACACTTTGTCTTGATTACTAATTAGACACTACCAATTAATTAAATCATTAAATGTATCCCACTGTTTTATTAAACTCTAGCAACCCTCTATACTAGAATTAGAATACACTATCTCTTAAGTATTCTAGTGGAAATTATCCTCGAAACCTATCCTCATAGTCTATATTATATGGTCGTTCCACTATTCAGAGAGTTTGATGGTAGGTATTTTACTGGCCAACCACATTAACTCATGGTTCCTTGATCTATTAAGTTAAGTCCCAGCTTCTAAAATCATAAACTTGATTTACTCAATGCTTTACTCTAAATAAGTAATAATCTTGCTATATGGATATTTATTTTTTCCACCTTTAGTTATGTCAACCAATCATGCTCATAAGAACTCCCAGGATTATGAGGCACCCACAACTAGGTTTGACGATCACCTTGTACACATGGTTGTGTTCAAATTCAAATGATGGAAGATATTTTTTACTTAATATTCCTTTGATAGTTTTTCAAAATTTTAGATGAATGTAATCCAATTCTATTAAATATGTTCAAAGTTTGTTGTCACACTCACAACTGATCATTTTATAATAGAAAACACTCATAGTGTCTTTATGTATTTTTTTTGTTTATTATTTTTTGTTTAACATAGGTAAAAAAATGCATAAGATAATAAAACATGCATAAAGAAAATAAATTACCTGACTAGTCTTGAAAATCTATTATTGGTTGATCCATTTAAACTGAATGGATTCATTGTGACCTAGGGGTATCATACCTGAGTCGGGTTTTGATTCATGATGCAACTTTCCCCCAGTCCTGTGTTTTCATTTATCATATGGTATACCACCTCATCTTGGTTTGGTCCATGTCTTGCATCAACATTTTCAATAGTATAAATGTACTTACACATAGGGGAGGGGGTCTCAAGAAGCGCAATGTAAATACAGAAATAAAACTAACGGATGCGCAGACCCTTATACATATTTAAAATCTAGAAGATGATGTGAAGACCATCAAATAAGCATAATTAAATATTACAAACATCGTATGTAGTTATAATAAATAATTAAATAAAATAAAACCAGACTTGCATGATCGATGTTTAAGATTATTTTATTTGTAAATTCAAATTGGGATAAAAAATTAAAATCAAATAAATTTATGTTCAATGGAATTTAATAAATTAAATGAATTATTTTAATTTCAAATAATTTAATTTAATTTGACCAAATTATTAATTTAATTTTTATTACAAAATTAAATTAATAATTTAATTTAATTTTAGAACCAAGTTAAATTAATTTTTGAGAATATTAAAAAAAATTAATTCCAAAAATTAATAAATTAATTTTGGATATTCAAAATATTTTCTTGAGGACAGAACCCCTTCCAGTCCCACTGTGGATTGGGCCGACTCCGTGTAGGGAATTTATGGGTCAGGTAGATCCATTATAGGGGGTTTTGGGTCAGGCAAACCCACTATAGGGTGTTACAAGGTGGGTCAGATAAGGTAAAAACTATGAGATCCCGTATTTAGGCTGATCGAGTAGGGGGGGCGGACAGGGGTGTTTGTGCATGCCACTCACCGTCGACTTAAAAGGATACTAGCTAAGATCTTCACCAGAGGGGGGCTCCCACATCATCATGGAAGGGGAAATCCAAACCTTTCATGCAAGATCTCATAAATGAACTGAGGTCATGGGATCAAGAGGGTGATGACAGATGTGCTGGTGTTAGAGGCAGGCGACGATGACTGGAAGCCCAAAAAGGCAGCGCGATGAGGGTCATGTAAGGGATGAAAGATGGGGAACACACATGGAAAGGGGGAGGTGGCTCATAGAGTAGCATCACAGCTACCATCGACCGTCCGAACCGGCCTGGGAGTAGGTGACCACAAACTACCGGATGGAGACCAGTGGAGGGCAGTGGGTCAGGTGTTCGGTGCCATAACTATTTAGGATAAAGGAGGTGCACCCAAGAAGAAGCTTCACTCCTAAACTCGGCCTTTTGGTGTTTTGCTGACAACGGACAAGGCCATAAAAAAGTCTTCAATACTTTTTTTTATCAAAGATTACTAATTTTATTTTAATAAAAAAAATAAATTATTTATTTTATTTTTTGTTTTTATTGTTTTATTCTAGGTGGAAAACAATTTCCTTGTCCTTATTTGGTATTTAGTGTTTTTTAAACAACCTAACAATAGTCAGTTGAAAAAATCAATGATGTTTGTATGAAAATCTGTTACCCATCCACCCCCTACAATTCAATTTAAACAAAACCATTTGAATTTTTCAATTACACTATGTCATGGAAACATGCTTGGTTGGAAAATACTATTATAGTTCTTGTTAGAACATTTATGCCCCAATTAGAATATGTATATATAATATACGTTCTTCTAAATACCTAAAAACAACTGCTTCTGATCCATCAAAAAATTGGACGGTCGTAGCATGGCCATCCGACCTCGGATCAAAGTGTGGTCAGATCCATTTGGACTAAAATGAGTCTCTATTCTTAATTTAAAAAAAAATTAATTTTTGGATGCCATAGAAAATTAAATTGATCACTCTAATACCAATTTATGGTACCATGGCGTACAACAGAATCCAGTGGGATGAGGATTTAAAATTTTTCATCATAAAAGAAACAAAACTTCATTGTCCCCAAAAATCTGATCCCTGGTAGAGGCTTGAGGATCTCCCATGAAATTTTCAATGAAAAAATATTAAAACAAGAATGAATACCTTATTCTAATCAAATCACGCTCGATATAATCTCATCGCTAACAAACATTTCTCAAAGAATCCGAACTCAACCCCCAATAGATCTTCTACAAACTCATCAAGAATCCACCCGAATGTCGATCATCAAATTATGGGTGCCACCGTGGAGCTCTAAAAATTCCTTTGATGTCACAACAAATCACCATGATCTCGTCCCTTCAATCCCTGTAAACATTCCTGTATTTATTGCTCAAATATGAAATATCTCTCTCTGGGATATAGGATGAGAGAGAGAATATCAATTACATTATAATTAATAGTCTCTTGAGTACTTCTCCTCCCCAACTTATATAGTGGATTGATCAAATACCCAAAAAGGGTTCCCTGACCCCTGGAAATAAAAAACCCACTAAATAAGAATTAAATGACACATTATGACATTTTAACTATGTCATAATGTTATTTATAATTTTATCACATACATTTAAAATATAATAAATATATTATGTGATAAACCCAAGTCATTAACTTGACCTCTAACTTCTTATAATATTAAACGAACCTTGATTATTAAAATAATATTTGTTTGTATAATATTTTCTGTGTATTCACTAAATACCTTATGAATTCATTTAATAAATAAATTCATCCAAATTATTCATTAACCGAATAATAATGAATTTATTTATTCTTTAGTGATTGTTAAATCTTGGAAAATCTCAGACCTCATAGTGGGGCCCACTATGTGCTCTATACCTATTCACAAGAATAGGGCATACTCTTGAATATGCTATTGTGTGTGACCCTCTAGGCCCTTATCTTAATAGTAGTGAGTATCATTCACAGACCAAGATAAGATTCTAGAAACCCATTAAGGCCCCTAAGGAGATAAAAAAAGTCATAGTAATGACAACATTTACTATGAACACGCACTGCGTAATATAATATCTTTATCTCGGGATATCTCATAAAGTAGGATTCACAACTTGTGTCATCATCCATTATTGATTTATTATTTATTTATCTAACTAGAAAAACATACCTATGAATACCTTGGACAAGTATTTATGAATGTAATTCCAATGTGATCAACTTGGCCCAATATATCACTTCCATAACTTAAAAGTGGAAATTTCTATCTTGTCCATTCAACCAATTTCATACCACCAATAACACACCCAACATAAGCTACCTCGCCACAACATAAATGACACATTTCTTTCCTTTTATCTATGTACATGATCAAATTATTCAAAATGATAATGACCTCAAGTCAGGAGACCAATACACATGTTTGTATATAGGAACAACCAATGAAACCTGAAACATGTTGTGTTCCTATTAGTGGTTTCATTATCATGATCTCATCTACTAGAGACCACCAAGTACAAACTTCTTGAGAAGAAGTCTCGATACTTATGAGTCCCCAAGATCTGATAGTCAGACATCAGTTGTGTCAAGTTAGTATGATATATCTAGACCATAGAACATATGTTTAAGATTAATTTCATAATATCTCAATGTTATAATTATATCTTGGGAACTATTATAACCTTATGATATGACAAATAGTCTATGGAAATTACCGATTAAATATTGGACGCATAAATATCAACACTATAATGGTATGTATAAATCGTGTATAACTCACTATATACAAGGTATGGTAACAAAAAAGTAATGATAATGTTGGGTATAAGGAACCCACTTTTATGAAATCTTTAAGTCATTCCATCATCTTTGGTTCCATCCTCGACACCCTCATATATATCTCGATGCATCTCGCTATCACAAGCATCAACCGCTGTCATATCATCTAGGCCTCCCCACACCATATCACATCATTTATACCATTGTCATCCACCCCAGGCTCATATCACATCATAAGAAATATCACATCCATATTGCATTATAAGGAAATAAGAAACAAACACGGTCAAAAGGTAAAAGTAGGCCCTAAAATAAGGTGTTTAGCCTTTTCATGAAAATGGACTCACCCGACCATAAACACAAGGCACCCATCCTTCCCAAGAAAATGAGAACTCTTGGCCCTAAATATTTATCTTTATCAACACCTGGTTCTTATTCCATCATGATTTAGAAAATTAATTATTCATATGTTCCATATATGACAAACCTAAGGCATTATCTATAAAAATCTATTAAAACGTTAAAATTATCTTAGCATTAAATTAGTTTTGACAAACTAAGAGAAATTACATTCTCATTTAACATGGATTTTTTAATCATTTATCAATAATAATTAACATGATTCATGTTTTTTATCATTCCCAACCACATGGAAGTTAAATTTATTAGTTGAACATGCACACTAGAATCCATTTGATTATCATCAAATTATAACAAACACCGGATTTCAACAACAATCCTCTTTAAGTTAATGATCCAAATAAATTAAAAATTACTTACATTATGTTATATACCATTTTAAATCAAAAACAACATTATAAACCAAGAATAAAAACTTTCCACATAGTCATGGTATATATATCATACTATCGATAAAATTAAGATGCAACCTGTTATCATGGTACAAAACATCGACATACGACCTCTATCCAATTTCATTATGAATCTAGTCCAATATTTATTTGGTTAATTCCATTTTCATACAAAGGGGTAAACCGTGATAAATTTAGTATGTCATGTAAATAAAAGAGAAGCAATGATTCTCCTACCTTAAAGGTGAAAATGTTCATCGCGTGAGAACAAACCATCATCACGGATCTCTGTGTCAGTTTTGGTGTCCTAGAACAAACTATTTGTACTTTGATTATATGAATATTTAATGTATTTAAATATTAAACATCTTATTACATATTGTTCATTGTTCTTCATTACTATAGTGTAATAATGTCCTAGATGATTTGTCGCATTGATATTGTCATGGTAGTTCCCCACTATGATGATAACCTTGAAGTGTTATGACAATATTCTTAATATAGTTATGTGGTTTGATGACATACTATGATGTGACATGTAGTATATAGACCCTCAGGTGTGAGTACTCATAATCAGATGAGACTTCCTCTCATTAAGTTCGCACTTGGCAGTCTCTAATACGAGAGATTATGAGAACTGACCCGCTAGTAGAAATTTTGTATGTTTTGGTGTTATTGAATATTCCTATCTACGAGCGTGTGTAATGTTCCTTATAGTTTAAGATTATCATTAATATGTGTCACTAATCGCACACTTTGATTTACTAATGAAAATCACCATGCCATATATTGGCGGTAAGTCGGGTACATTGGGTGCATCGTGAATGATATATTATTAATGGATAAGTTGAGGAAGGATTTTTCTCTTCCATTTATGGAAGTTGATATCTCGGGATTTTGATTGAAATAGAACCATCTCCCTAAATTCCATGGACATGGTGTAACAATGATTTTATTTTAGGTAGTCAAAGAATGACGTATCAAGCATATAGGTTGATGACACTATCATGAAATCTTCTTGATGAGATATTATGACAAAGGGATTATATTACACAGTGAGTGTTTGTATGTAGATGTCTTCATTAAAACTTTATGTTCCTTCTCTTAGGTTCCTTGACACATCGCTAGATAGTAATCTTGGACTTTTCGCAAGCCTGTATAATGCCAACAAGAAAGAATCCTAGAGGGACACATACTAAGTGTTTCTGGTGGTCACAATTAAATTCTATTTGAATTTAATTAATGGAATAAATATTATTCTCAAGACCGAGGAATAATTTTATTCAAGTTAAAATGATCGCATAAATTAAATAAATATTTATTCAATAGATTATAAATAAAATATATTTATTTAATATATTGAACATTTAATAAATATTTATTTACTAGTTTGTAAATGAAAAATATTTATTTATGATAATAAAAATTTATTCGGGTGTTCAATAAATGGAAGTAGAGTTCGAGCGGACCAAGGTGTGTCTAGTGATAAAATTAATTATTTATAAGTCAGAAAATATTTGTAAAGACATGGAAATGATATGTAATTTTTTTAAATTATATGGAAATATTCGAGTCTGTAGTTTCTAACGGTACTTGATTCTGAGGCCTGGAGAGCTCGGAATGTTTTTATGAAGTTTCTTAAGTACTTTTAGTAAGCGTGTGAGCGGGTTTTTGTAACTTTTGAACCGTTGCTTAGAATTGAAATCTGAGGGCACCATTGATCACGCAACACCAATATTATCTTAAGGAGACCTTCACTTTGACCGCAGTAGGTTGAAGGTGGTTTTTAGTTTTCAGAATTTCCGTTGGAGAAAATAAAATAAACTATAATTATTTTATTTTTGAATTTTAATCCTCCCAATTTGAATTTTGTGATGGGGACCACCCGACCCCTTGAACTCCCTCTTTAATGTGGGACGTGCCTCTTGGTTTCTTTTCTAATTAATTGTGCCAACTTCAAATTTAATTAATGTGCCAACTCTAGTTAAATTAATGAAACATAATTTAATAAGTTGTCTCTTCATTTTGTTGAATTGGGGGAGTTTTGGCAAAGGGAGACTCAAGGAGAACATTAGAGAAACACTTCCTCAAAAACGACGAACATTTCTCCAATGAAAAACTCTGTCGAAGGATCTCCAATGAGGAACGTCTTCAACGACGATGAACCTACGTCCGTATTTCCCTCTCCTCACCGACGTCAATGAATCATTGAGGTAGGGATTGTTGCTTTTGTTTACCCCTTACTCGTTCTTGTCATTCTTCTCGATTCAAGAACAACTATGCCGCTTGATACCATTCTAACACGGAGCGTGTGGGCCAAACGAACACGGCCCAACCTCTCCGTAACCGTTGTGGATTTTGGTGTTCATCAAGTCTTGCTTTTGGGTTGAACATTTTCCAACTGTGGTGGTCTTGAATCAATGGCGACGTCCCGAGATGAGTGCGGGAGTCTACGGAATGAAGAACGGGCCACTGGGGCGCGCCCGGTGACCCGAGGAACGTCACTGGAAACCAGTGCCGACAACTGGTGTCGAAAGGGCTCGGAAGTGGTGTTCGGCACTCCGGCCGACCGCAATGACAGCAGCGGCGCGACCGCGCCGCCGGAGAAGGGCGGCGGCCGGTGCTCAGCCGGCCGCGTGAAGGGGGTGGCGATGCGCGTCGGCACCGCTGGGCGTGCAGGGGCCGCGTCATGAGGCCACGACGGGGAAGGAGGGGCGACCTGCTCACTATTGGCCACCGGTAGTGGTGCAGTGTGCGACCGCACCATGTGGGTGGGATGGTCGTCTGGCCAGCAGGGGATCCAAGCGGAACCCCGGGTCCCACATGCCAGCTGTCGGCGCCACGTGGCGCCAGCCAGTCGGCCACCCAACCCGAACAGACCAGTCATTTGGGGTACCTAGGGGTGCCTCCCCCTTGGGTGGTATCTAGGGAGGACCCCACCATGGGGCCGCCCAGCGTGGGCCGCGCCGGTGGGCCGGGTCGCGCCGGTGAGCTGGGTCGTGCCGGCGGGCTAGTGGGCCGGGCCGAGTCGGAACCAGGGCCAAACCCAGGTCGGGTCGGTTCGACCCGAACTAGGTTGGGTCAGCCCAGGCTGGGTCGAGTCGAGTCGGACAGGACCTGGACCAGCTTCGGCCCCTTTTCACTCTTTCGGCTATAACTTGACCTACGGACGTCCGTTTGACGAACCGTCTGTAGCGCTGGAAACCTTGGATTAAGACAGTCCTTTTTGTATACCTCAATTGAGTATTAGATAAATTTGGGGAATGTCTGAGTTGGATCGAACACGAATCCAACTGTGCCCTTGGGACTAAAAGGCCAATAACTTACTGACAGTGCGTCCGATTGACACACCGTCTATTGCATTGAGACCCCTATTACGTGGAGGTTCTTTGGGATACCTATTTGTGGGAAATTGTGGCAGTTGGAGTATCGACTTGTGGCTTCATGAGAGGACCCTCCCAGAATCAAGCGAACTTAGTGCGGGAACCCTGTGGCTGGCTGTAACATGAGAAAGGGATCCTATGTGGGTCTGTAATTTGGGATCCTATGTGGGTTTGTGTTTCAGTATCCCACTTGGATCCGCTCTAGGAATCCATGTGGGACTACTCTAGGTTCCTATGTGGTTCTGCTGTTCTAGGATCCTACGTGGGTCTAATGATTTAGGATACTACGTGGGTCTGCCTCTCAACAGAGTAAGATGATTCAGTAGTTACATCTAATCATCTTTATTATCATACATAAGTTATACCTAGTGTGAGATGATTTATTATATTTGTGGTACACTTTTTGTGACAATGGATTTGTGGTATTTTTTCTGTGTGGCGTTACCTATGTGGTACTACCTTTGTGGTACTAACCTTCATGGTATTCCTTTTTTCGTGGAACAGTTGAGATTTGGGATTTGAGTTGGGCCTTGTGTTTTCTCATGATTGAGATGGGTATACTCAATAACTTAGGTGTATGTATGGGCATATACCTAAGTAGGGTTGTCATTTGTTTTCATGCTTTGTGGTTTATCCTTTTTGGATTTTGTGAGACATTTGAGGGTCTCAAAGTCCCTACTGAGTATCATTATACTCACCCTTGCATGGGCTATGCCCGCACCTAGTTGTGTTTGGTGCAGACGACGAATAGTGCTGACTGAGGATGAGAGTACCAGGATTAGAGGTAACTCAAGGTGGAAATTAGACGAGGCGTACTGCAGAGATGACTGTTCAAGAGTTGTACCTACCCTTCAGGTAGGATCCTTGGCAGGTGTTCAGAGGAGTTTTTTTAGTTATTCTTGTACTTTCCAGTTTTACTTATTCTTTTTAGTTGGGCTTGTATTCTGGCCCCCTTTACTTTTTGTACACACCTTGTTTACATTATAGGTTACTTTGTTCTTTTATCCTACTTTATGCTTAGTTTTGTGATTTTACAGGTTAAAAAGGCAATTCCTTCCCGTTTTTTAGGGAATACTCATTTTGGTGCTAGTCGCCAGCCCCTGGCCTATGGAAGGCGGGCTTGGGGTAGTCACGGTACGGGCCCCGGGGGACAGGTCATGACAAATTGGCATCAGAGGAGTCAGTTCTACCATAAAACATTGGACTCTGATCTTTCAAATAGAAATAGTGTTAAGTGTTATGAGTGTGGTTATCAGTTTAGGGAATCTAGTATTGGTGCGGCGGTCGACGTATCCATACACCAGGATCCTAACTTATGATTTCTAACATAGTGCACGAAAACACTGATTGCATGTGTGTTTTAAAAAAATTTCTTTGTGATATCTTTGAGTCGGCTCACTAGGTATAACTTATTGACCATGGTGCACTAGTTTCTTTTGAGTATGTCTCCACACAGACAGCCAGCTAGGGTTCCAGGAAGAGTACGTGATGACAGCCCACTAAGCGACGAGGCCTCGGTGCAGGGCCCTTTATCAGTAGAGGCACCGGAGGAGGCACCAGTGGTACCATTACCCATTGGGCCACCGCTGTCACCAGCTTCAGCAGTAGAGGGTTCACGCCGATTGAGCATGTTGCATGAGTTCCAGCACCATAGGCCACCCGGTTTCAGGGGTGAGAAGGACCCACAGGCGGTTAAGGATTGGCTGGAGGCCATGGTGAGAGTCTTCCAACTGGTAGGGACACCAACTAATCTCATAGTGATCCTTACTGCAAGTCTTCTATAATAAGAAGCTGGCAGATGGTGGATCTAGATGCTCCAGGTTCATGACGAGGTGACACTTCTCTAGGCAGACTTTGAGAGCCTATTTTGGGCAGATTTTTTCCCAGCGACCCTTCGCACAGTGCGCATATATGAGCTTCTTCATCTGCAGTAGGGCAGCATGATTGTGGTTCAGTACTCACCGAGGTTCACCGACCTCTCGTGCTACTCCACTGATATGGTGCGAGACCCATTCTTTAGGGCCCAGACCTTCGAGTAGGGACTCAGGCAAGAGATCAGGGCTTTATTGATTTCTATCAGCATCCCGATGTAGGCGGGGGTGTTAGAGCAGACCCTTTTAGTGAATAGTTTTCTTGCTGAGCAGTCACCAGTAGCGAGACCCACCACTAGGCGTCACGTAGCGGAGTTTTTTGCAGCTGGCATCAAACAGATGTCACAGAGGTCCAAGAGAACCAAACCTACAGATGGACGACTGTAGGATTTAGGGGTCGGTTGTGTGGGGCACCTGAGATAGAGCCAGTCATGCGAGGAGTCGGTGGTGTTACGCATGCGGCGAGCAGGGTAACATGGATCATGACTACCCAACCCACCATACGGATGATCAGTAGACGGTCGAAGGACCACCCAGGTAGAGACAGAGGTTCAAATGAGGAGGTCTGTAGGGAGTAGGTAGACGTGGCATAGGAGTTAGTCGTGTAGCTGGTGGTGGGAAACAATTTGAGGTGTTACCGGCACCACCACCAGGTGGTCCACCCCGACCATAGGGAGTAGGTGGACAGAGGTGAGATCAGCTTCAGGCAGTTGAGGCCTATGACCACGGCGCTCTGAAGATGATACGAGGTACGATCTGTGTCTACTCCACCTTAGTTTTAGTACTTATAGACACAATTTCCAGTCATTCTTTTTTTCACTGCCCTCGTTAGTAGCTCAGTGATTCCGGTGGAGCTTTTGGCTTGATCCTTACAGCTAGAGACTCCTACGGGAGAGGATTAGATGATTACACATTGGTGCCGGCAGTTTGAGCATACTCTAGAAGGCAAGAGCTTCGACTGGGATCTTCTAGTAGTGGTGTTGAGGCCTTACGACGTCATCTTGGGTATGGATTGGTTATCTACAGTCCATGCTCAGATCAAATGCATTAGGAAAAAAGTGTTGTGTATCCACGATAATGGGACTAGGTTTACCTTCACCATCCAGAAGGGAGACTTTATAGCATAGGATGGACTTACCAGGAGGAGAGTGCAGCTGATCACTCATCAGTTGGATAGACTTACCCTTGGAGCAGTTGATGTGGAGAGTCTGGGCTATCATGTAGTGGTGGACCAGTACGCGGATGTCTTCCCTGATGATGTTCTGGGTCGACCTCCTCAAAGAGAGGTGGACTTCTACATTGACTTATACCCCAGGATAGCACCGATATCTACACCATCATATCATATGGATCCTACGGAGCTTCGTGATCTGTGGTTATAACTGGAGGACTTATAGGGGAAGGGGTTCATCCAGCCCAGTGTTTCTCCTTGGGCAGCCCCAATTTTGTTCGCCAAGAAGGCGAATGGGAGCTTAAGACTTTTTGTTGACTATCGTCACCTGAACCAGGTGACCGTGAGGAAAAAGTACCCACATTCGAGGATTGATGACCTCTTTGATCATCTTAAGGGATCACGGTGGTTCTCAAAGATAGACCTCAGATCAGGCTATCACCAGCTTAGAGTACGAGACGAGGATGTGCAGAAGACGGCTTTAAAATGTAGGTATGGCCACTTTGAGTTCTTGGTTATTCCATTCGGCATGACCAACACTCCATCTGTGTTCATGGGACTCATGAATAGGATCTTTTAGCCATATCTTGATCACTTTTTGGTGGTCTTCATCGATCACATTCTGATCTACTTGGCTACTGAGGAGGAGCATGCCTATCATTTGCAGATAGTATTGGACACACTCTGAGAGCACTAGCTTTATGGTAAGCTCTCAAAGTTCCAGTTTTGGATCTGGTAAGTTCACTTTCTGGGACATTTCATCTCAGAGGGTGAAGTTGCGGTGGATCTAGTGAATATTGAGGCGATACTTTCTTAGGAGCCACCTAGGAGTGTGACGGAGGTACGGAGTTTCCTGGGTTTGACCAGATACTACTGGCGATTTGTAACAGATTTTTCCAGAGTTGCAGCACCTTTATCAGCGTTGATGAAGAAGGGGCAACCCTTTGTGTGGTTGGAGATATGCCAATGGATTTTTCAGGAGTTGAGGCTGAGGCTGACTAGTGCCCCCATCTTGAGGCTTCTGGAGGAGGGCGTTGGGTACGTAGTCTACTGTGACACATCAGGGACCGGAATCGAATGTGTCCTGATGTAGGAGCGATCAATTATCACATATGGTTCTCAAAAGCTATGATAGTATGAGAAGAACTACACTACCCATGACCTTGAGTTAGCAGTAGCAGTCTTAGCTTTGAAGATGTGGGGACACTATCTGATGGGCGAGCATTTTATGGTCTACTCTGATCACTAGATTCTTAGGTATATATTCTTTGAGAAGGAATTGAACCCAAGATAGTGAAATTGGCTTGAGTTCCTCTAGGACTATGACTTCGAGATAGTCTATACTCTTGGGAAGGGGAAAGTTGCAACAGATTCACTCAGTAGAAGATCTGGTATACATCTGCTAGGTGAGGTGACAGAGTAGCTGGCCGCTTTGTAGATATACTTTGTAGATCAAGATGGAGCAGATTTTATTTAGTCTCTTACAGTCACTCTCCCACTCCTTCTGTGAGTCAAGGAGGCACATCATGGGGACACTGACTGCGAGGATCGACGTGCTCAGATATCCATAGGACAAGCACCTGATGGATTTTCTGAAGGTGGAGAGCACGCCATCCTTTTTAGAGGACGTACCATGGTACCAGTGTCGCTTCAGGAGGAAGTGCTTAGGGAGTTCCACACATACCCTTTAGCGGTACATATAGGAGTGGAGAAGATGTATCGGGACCTCCGACGGCAGCATTGGTGACCGGGAATGAAGAAAGAAGTAGCAGAGTTTGTCTCTTGGTGCCTCACTTGTCATCAACTGAAGGCAGAGCATCAGGTACCAGCAGGATTAGTTTGGCCTTTAGAGGTCCTGAAGTGGAAGTGGGATGGAATATTCATGGACTTTGTGATAGGACTTCCATGTACATTCAGGGGTCATGATTATATATGGGTGATCGTCGACCGACTCACCAAGTCATCCCAATTCCAACCGATTAGAGAACAGGGTTCAGTAGAGAGCTTGGGACGCCTCTATGTGATAGAGATTGTACAGATACATGGAGTACCATCGATGATTATCTCTGATCGTGATGCACGATTCACTTCCCAGCTATGGAAGGGGTTTTAAGAGGCTTTCGGGATGTAGCTTCGTTTGATCACCACCTTCCACCCTCAAACAGATGGCTAGACTGAGCAGACCATACAAACCCTTGAGGACATGTTGCGTGCTTGCGTCCTCAACTTCGGTCGCAGCTAGGAGGATCACTTTCCCTTGGTGGAGTTTTCATAAAACAACGGCTACCACTCCACCATTTGGATGACACATTTTGAGACTCTGTATAGACAACCTTGTTTATCTCCTTTATGCTGTAATGACCCAGAGGAGTCATCACTCATGGGACCCGAGATAGTATAGGCTACCATGGAGAAGGTGCAGATTATCTAGGAGTGGTTGAAGACTGCATAGAGCAGGCATAAGTCTTATGCCGACAGGATATGGAGACCTCTGGAGTTTGAGGATGGTGACAGTGTCTTTCTATGGGTCTCACCTCAACGAGGTTTGTGGAGATTTGGTCTGGGCGACAAGTTATCTCTGAGGTTCATCGGACCCTTTCCGGTCCTCAGCAGAGTTGGTGAGGTGGCTTACCACTTAGCTCTTCTACCTCAACTACACCGGGTGCACAACGTTTTCCACGTATCCCAGCTGAGGAGATACGTGCACGACCCATATCACGTCATCAACCATGGTGAGATGGACATCAACGATGGGGCGACGTTTATGGAGGTTCCAGTAGAGATTGAGTATCGATAAGAGCAGGTCCTTCATGGGCGGTTGATACCTTTAGTGCGTGTACGTTGGTGGCACGGGAACCTCCAGGAGAGCACGTGGGAGTGAGAGGCTCAGATTCGTGTTCAGTACCCCCACTTTTTTTCCTAGTTTTTGTGATGTGGATTTTGGGGACACAAATCCCAGAGGTGAGGAGAATATAAAGACCCGGATATTCCATGTAATTTTTTTTATTATATGGAAATATTCAAGTCTCCGGTTTCTGACGGTACTTGATTCTGAGGCCTAGAGATCCCATAATATTTTTTTGATGTTTCTGAAGTGATTTTAGTAAGCGTGTGAGTGGGTTTTTGTAACTTTTGAACCGGTGCTCATAATTTAAATTCAAGGGCACTGTTTATCTCGCATCGTCGATATTCGCTTAATAAGACATTCAATTCAATCATAGTAGGTCGAAGGCGGTTTTTAGTTTTTGGAATTTTCATGGGAGAAAATAAAATAAACTAGCTTTATTTTATTTTTGAATTTTAATCCTCCCAATTTGAATTTTTTGATGAGGACCACCCAACCCCTTGAACTTCCTCTTTAATGATGGAGGTGAATTTTGGTTTCTTTTCCAATTAATTGTGCCAACTTCAAATTTAATTAATGTGCCAACTCTAGTTAAATTAATAAAACTTAATGTAATAAGTTGGCTCTTCATTTTGTTGAATTGGAGGAGTATTTTAATAGGGAGACTCGGGGAGAACTTTGGAGAAACTCTTCCCCCAAAACGATGAACATTTCTCCAACGAAGAACTTCGTCGAAGGATATCTAATGAGGAATGTCTTCAACGATGATGAATCGGCGTCCGTCTTTCCCTATCCTCATCGAATTCAACGCATCTTTGGGGTAGTAATTATTGATTTTTCTTACCCCTTACCCATTCTTGTCATTCTTCTCGATTCAAGAACAACTATGTCGATTGCTACCAATATAACGAGGAGAGTGCGGGCCAAAAGAACATGGCCTGACCTCTCCATAACCCTTTTGGATTTTGGTGTTCATTATGGCTTGTTTTTGAGTTGAGAAATTTCCAATCGTGGTGGTCTTGAATCGATGACGACGTCCTGAGATGAGTGCGGGTGTTTACAGAATGAAGAACGGGCCACCGGGGCACGCCTGGTGACCCGAGGAATGTCGTTGACAACCGGTGCTAGCGACCGGCGCCAGAAGGGCTCAGGAGCGGTAGTAGGCACTCCGGCTGGCCGTGACAATGGCGGCGGCGTGACCGTGCCACCGGAGAACGTCTGTGGCCCGTCAGCCGCGGCTGAGCAAGGGCGGCGGTCGGCGCTCGGTCGGCAACATGAAGGGGGTGGCAGTGGGCGTTCGTGCCGCGAGGCATGCAGGGGCCGCGGCACGAGGCCATCGTGGCGAAGTAGGGGAGGTTGGCTCGTTGCCGGCCACCAGTAGTGGCACGGCGCGCAACCGCGCCTCGTAAGTGGGCTGGTTGTCCTGTCAGCCGAGGAGCTGAGCAGGACATCAGGTCCCGCGTTCCAGCTGTCGGTTCCACATGGCACTAGCTAGTTGGCCACCCAACCCGAACAGCCCAGCTGTTTGGGGTACCCAGGGGGTGCCTCCCCCTTGGGTGGCAGCTCAGGCGGACCCCACCGCAGGGCCACCCAGTCGCGGGCCACAGCGGGCCGCCCAGCGCGTTCCTCACCACAGGATGCCCAATGGGGCGGGCCATACCGGTGGTCCAGGTCGCGATGGTGGGCCGGGCTGGGTCGACCCAAACCAGGTCGGGTCAGACGAAACCCTGACCAGTTTCTACCCTTTTTCACTCTTTCAGCTATAACTTGACCTACGTGCATCCATTTGACAAGCCATCTAAGGCACTGAAAACCTTGGATTGAGATGGTCCTTTTGGAATACTCCACTTGAGTGTTGGATAAAGTTGAAGTATAACTGGGTTGGATTGAACACAAATCCAACTGGGCCCTCAGGACTAAAAGGCCAATAACTTGCAGACCGGGCGTCCGATTGACGCACCTTCTATTGCGTTGAGACCCCTATCACATGGAGGTTCATTGGGTTACTTCTTTGTGGGACATAGTGGAAGTTGGAGTATCAAACTATGGCTTGAGGAGTGGACACTCCCGGAATCAAGTGATCTTAGTGCAGGAACCCTATGGCTAGCTGTAACATGAGAAAGTGATCCTATGTGGGTCGGTACTTTGGGATCCTACATGGGTCTGTGTTCCAGTATCCCACTTGGATCCCCTCTAGGAATCCATGTGGGACTACTCTTGGATCCTACTTGGGTCTGTTGTACTAGGATCTGACGTGAGTCTGATGATTTAGGATCCTACGTGGGTCTGCCTCTCAACAGAGTAAGATGATTCAGTAGTAACATATAATAATCTTTACTACCGTAACTAAGTTATACCTGGTGTGAGATGAGTCCTTACCTTTGTGGTACACTTCTGTGTGATGATGCCTTTGTGGTATTTTTTCTGTGTGGCATTACCTATTTTGTACTACCTTTTCGGTACTCACCTTTGTGGTATTCCTTCCTTCGTGGAATAGATGAGCTTTGGGATTTGAGTTGGGCCCTTTGTTTCCTCATAATTGAGATGGGTATACTAGAAAACATAGGTATATGTATGGAAATATACCTAATTAGGTTTGTAAGTTGTTTTCATGCTTTTTGGTTTATCCATTGTGGATTTTGTGAGACCTTCGAGGGTCTCGCGGTCCCTACTGAGTATTGTTATACTCACCCATGCACGGGTTATGCCCGCACCTTGTTGTGTTTGGTGCAGACGACGAATAGTGATGACTGAGGACGAGAGTACCAGGACTGGAGGTAGCTCGAGGTGAAAATTAGACGAGGCGTACTGCAGAGATGAATGTTCGAGAGCTGTACCTACCCTTTAGGTAAGATCCTTGGCGGGTGTTCACAGGAGCTGTTTTCAGTTATTCTTGTGCATTCTAGTTTTACTTTTTCTTTTCAGTTGGGCTTGTATTCTGGCCCCCTTTTATTTCTATAAACACCTTTTTTACATTATAGGTTATTTTGTGATTTCAACCTACTTTTTTCTTATTTGTGTGAGTTTATAGGTTAAAAAGGCAATGCCTTCCCATTTTTTAGGGAATACTCCTTTCGGTGCTAGTCTCTAGCCCCTGGCCTATGGAAGGAGGGTTTGAGGTAGTCACGGAATAGGCCCCAGTGGACGGGTCATGAAAATATTATTTATTCAGGTGGCATAAAAATAATAATAATACTATTATCATTATGTGTCCTGGGATTTCATTTATGGTTCCATTTTGCGCAAGTTGGCGCACCACGAATACTGATGTTGTTATTATTATTAGGTGGCATGTATTTTCTCTAATGGTTATAATTGTATTTTATCACTATTACACAATTAAATATTATAACTAAAACCCCACCTCTATTACTATATGTTTACATCTATTTTTCTAGGAACCGGTGATGTGAGATCAATTCCAAGTCGGGAAAAGAGAATTTTTGAGCCAAACATTTTCTCTCTCGACTCCTATCCTCTCTCCCTCTCAAGAATGAGAGAATTTTTTCAAGAATGAAGGATGAGTGATCAAGAATGATTGACATAATACACTCACTTCACCATGCTATCACCCAGAGAACAAGTGGAATTGATCAAAGGCCATTGGAGCACGTGTGGATCACCGCTATAGGGATTCTACTTTGGATACCCGCGAGCTCAATGAAGTCAATCGGGAAGGGTCCACTACCACAAAACTAGGCAAGGTCAGCGCCACCCTTTATCAGTGCTAATGAAAAAGCGCTGATAAAAGGGGGTATCTTTATCAGCACTAAAAAAATCACTGATAAACGTACCCCTTTATCAGTGCTTTTTTTAGTGCTGATAAAGGTACTCCCTTTACAGCGTTTTTTTTAACATTGTTAAAGGGTACCCCTTTATCAGCGCTTTTTTTAAAAGCACTGATAAGGGGTCTACTTCCAAAAAAAATTATTAAAAAATATATATTAATATTTAAATATATAGATATAGTTATATTGATATAAATATAATATATATTTTTCAAATATAATTTTAAATATATTTTAGATAAGTATAAATATACAGTTACACTTAATATATAAGATATTTAGTGAAAACGGATTATAAAAAAATTAAAAAATTATTTTTAATTAATAATTTGCTAATTATTATGGAGTAATATCCATTTAATAACAATTTGAAGACTAAAAGTTAAAAAAAATAAAAAAATATCCAAAATATGTTGAAAACACAACTCAAACTTCAAACGGCCATAACTTTTGATTCGGGTGTCCGTTTGAGCTCTAACACATATCAAATCGAATCCTGCAATGATCTCTACACCATTGTGATTAGGAGGGACTTATTCAAGGTTTTTTCAAGGCCAAAAAGGCCTATAAGGCCTCCAAAACTGAGTTTTTAGTCGGGGTACCCCGATTGTTTAACATTTTGTGGATTTTCAGCCTCGTTTAAGGGGGTATTATTGGCTTTTTTGGTGGGGACTGAATTTATTCCAAGGTATTAAATTCATATTGATATTATTTCATTGAAATTTTATCATTTTTTATAATGCACTGCAATTTATAATCAAATATATAACTATATGTACATGTTTTTTATATATTCACACCTAAAAATTTAATTATAAATCTAAATAATAAAATATATTTACATATAAAATATATTATCTTTATCTAAATAATAACTAGTATCCATTTTATTTAAAATAAAAATATATGAATATTTATATACCTATATATTAATCTAACTATATATATATATATTAATATAACTACATATATATATATATTAATATAACTATAAATATATATATTAATATCACTACAAATATATATATATATATATATATTAATATAACTATATATTTATATTAATATAACTATATATTTATATTAATATCACTATATATATATATATTAATATAAATATATATTACTATACGAATAAATAAAACTAAATATATATATATAAATAAAAAGATATATCAGTAATTGGAGAACAAATCAATATAGGGGAGTGGAAAAGGCTTCAGGCGCGCAGGGGGGAGGTCTCGAGATCAAATCCAAGTGGAGGCAGGGATGCATGTGCATGGATGAATCTAGAGCTAGCGCTGATAAAGTGTGGAGGGGTGCGTGCGGGCCTGGAGGGGGGAGGAAAAATGATGTAAAAGGGGGGCTCAAGCGCTATAAAATCCCCCCCCCCCGATTGGCAGATTTTTTTTTAACTTTTATCAGCGCTAAAAAGAAAGCGCTGATAAAGGACCCTTTTATCAGTGCTTTGTTTTAGCGCTAATAAAAGACCACTTTTATCAGCGCTTTTTAAAGTGCTGATAAAGGGGACCCCCCTATCTTTGTCGGCATTAATAGCACTTTTCTAGCACTGTTAAAGGTCATTTTTAGTGCTGATAAAAGTCATATTTGTAGTAGTGGTCATTCCGGACAATCAACGATCATCAATGAAGAATGTACCAAAGACCTAGGTATTTAATTACTCTAGAAATTAATACATTAATTATAAACATGATGTGAAAGATCCTCTTTCTTAGATTTGGAGTTTTTTAATTCAATTTTAATCATTCTTGTAATCTTAATTTTGAGATATGTTCTTCCTCTATCGTTTCTTGCAGATCTATTAGAAATGTTTAATTTCAAGATTAAAATTTAAATAAGGATCTCATAAAGAGGCTTCGATGATTCTATCCAGGTAACATAATAGTACATGCCATGTAACTGGAGATACATGTCATGTAATCTGCCATACACCCCCATGTAAACTGGATTACACACCGTGTAGTTGTGTTCAACGCATCGAGAGTAATTAGACAATTACTTAATTTGTGTGCATTAATGACACAAGATATAGTTAATTCTTACAACACATGTTGAATAGGATAAATAGGCACATGGTTACCAAATTACATGCCATATGGCCCACTGGACATGGCGGGTAGTCCATTTCGGGTCAGGGAGAAACCGTGTATCCCATACACAGGTTAGCAAACTGATGACCATGTATCCCAAAGACAACACGGTGTATGGACCATTGGACTCACCGTGTACTCCAATATTTTTGAAGTACTCCACACACACCGAGTCCTTATATGTGTACTTTGGATAGATGGTGAAGGTAGTACATGCCATGTAGTCAGAACTACATGTCGTGTACTTTAACAAATTATGTAGAATTAAAACTTTAATATCCGCATAATGTTTGATCTTCATATCATGTATAAATCATATCATAGGTTATTACTCTATGAATTGAAGCATAACAAGTGTCCAAAAAAATCATGTGATTCATGTAATCATCCGTGAAGTACATGTTGTGATAGTAGGAATTAAATTGTGTATTCCATATGTCATGAGAGTAAAATAGTATACGAATATAATGTATGTTGGGTAGAGTCAGATAGGTATTCACCATGTTACCTCTAAGGTAATGGATGAGAATCTCAAGGAAATTCAGAAAATTATTAAGATAACATGATTGATTAATTAAAGATAATAATTAATCTATTTGAGCATGATTTATCTTTAATAAGAATGATTAAAAAATTTAATGCTAGATTTATTAAATGCGTAACTCATTACATATATGTGGATGATCATGAGCTAGACCAGACCTTTGTATGTGACTGGTTTTCTATTAATTTTTAATTAAATTAAATTTTTGGTTTGTGTGTCATATATCCTCATTAATATATAGGTCTTACGTGCCCATGGTTTCATTTTATGTGAACCCCTTTTTTATCCTTCACGTACGTGTGAGTAAAATCATTTGTAATGAATGGAGCTCCCAATCTTGTGGTGGCAGTCCAAGTCAGGAGCCGAGGTGAAACCAATCCAAGGAGATACAAAGGTGGACAGGTAGAATGTTATAAACATGAACCTCAGTTCAAGGCGTTTCTCCCCAAGGTCAGTAGTTAGTTAATCAACTGCTAGATAAACTAACCATTAGAAAATCTCATGATCATACCCTTTATTGTATTTCTGTCAGTTGCATGGTTTTTTCATTATGGATGTATTGTCATGATTACATAATTAATGAATTAACAAGAATGCAAGATGTAACTAAAATAAACTAGGATTATGTGTAAATATTATCTATGAAATTCTTAATCACTTAAGTAAGTTCCACTTAACATTAACAAGCATGTGATAAAGATAAAAAAGAAATTTATGCATAAAAGATAAAAATTCCTCAATAAAGTATTAAGTTAGATTAAGCCTTCTCTTACTTGATTAAGAGCAAGACTCCATAAAACTATGTATTTGATCAAACCTTGTTGGGACATTTACTTTTATATAGGAAGATCTTATGAAAAGTTTCAGGTTAACTTAACCATTTTGCATCAAGAGGAGTATCCCTTGATAGACTTAGTGTAAAATTGGAGGCAAGTGTTGGGGAAATCTAAGTCAGGATTTCTAGATTGGGGAGTCCACTCAACGGATCAAGGAGTTGCAAGCCCACAGTTGGCAAAGACTTTCCTACCTAAATACCTTCATATATATTGACCAACTCTTGTTGGGGTTATGCAAATGAGAATATGGATCATTGCCACTATAATGTCCTAGAAACTAGACATTCTGAGTTCAATAGTGGGGGCTATTGGGATTTGATAAAATACTGGGAGACTTGATAAAATTAATTTATTATTTTTCACAAAATTATAATCAAGAAAAGTACTAATAATCTTCTCTTTCAATTATAGAACAAAAATGAAAATCTCATCAACCACACTATCCATGTGATCAATACTAGATAAAGACAACATCCTCACCAACAGTAACTTCTAAGAATGGTTTAGACATTTTTGGGTTGTCCTACATCAGGAACAGAAATGCTACATGTTGGAGTCCTCATTTCCTGATTCTCCTACCCAAGAGGTGAGTGATGAAGAGTTCATATTCTATAAGAAACATATTAATGACGTGGTCTAAGTTCAATGTTTGATGTTTTCATCCATGTCTAGTGAACTCATGAAGTCTCATGAAAATATGGATGTGTACAGTATGATTGAGCACCTCTATGGTATTTACTATGAGAGAGAAATATAGGAAAAGTTTGAGATCTTCAAGGCACTCTTTCAAAGTAATCTTGGAGAGGTTTCCCCATCTGGGCCTCATGTAGTCAAGCTAATTGGCTACATTAAGTGCCTGAATATTATAGGGTTTAAAATCACCAAATAAATGGGCACGGGTCTCATTCTCACATCACTACCTCAGAGCTTATCCAAATTTTTTGTAAATTTTAATATGAACAACATTGAGAAGTCTCTACCTGATCTTCTTATCCTTCTTTGTCAAGTGGATAAAGACATGAAGCACAAAAATCCTTCTGTTCTTGTGGTGAATAAAAGGAAAGGGAAGGAAAAAATATTTAAGCCCAAAGCTTCTTCACACCCTTCCAAGAAAATTAAGATCAAGGGGGAGGTAAGGGAATAAAAATCTATTTGTTTCTCATGTGGCAAGAAGGGCCACTGAAAGAAAAACTGTACCCAGCTAAAGAAGCAAGGGGAAGCTTCAGGTGCATTTGTTATATAGTGAAATTAATTTGTTTCTACAGATTGGTTATTAGATAAAGCTTGTGGTGCTCACATATATATCTAAATATAGAAACCATGTATATTAGAGAAAATTAATTGAGGGGAGGTAGATCTATGAGCAGCCAATGGAGTTAGACTTGTTGTTATAGTTGTTGGGGATTACCACCTCACGTTGCTGACTAGGATGATCTTAGTGTTAAAAGGTTGTTATTATGTGAATTCTGTGAACAAAAATATTATTTCTGTATCCAGACTTGATATAGATGGATTTATTTTTAATTTTGGAAATGAATGTTGCTTCTTTTATAAAGATGGAATTTGTTTTGGTAAGTCGCATTTATATAACGGTCTTTACACGTTTCATTACACAAACCAAGTAATGGAAATTGGTAACAAAGTTACTTCATATGACTTATACCACATCCAACTTTTGCATCACTGGCTAGGTCATGTAAATGAGAAACTCTTGACAAAATTACATCAAGATGGATATTTACATTCATTCAAACTAAAACCACTTGGTATATGTCATGAATGTTTACAAGGAAAAATGACCAAATCTCTATATAGTGGGAAAGGTGAAAGGTCTAAAGAGCTTCTTGAATTGGTTCATACCGATGTGTGTGGACCATTTCTAGTTGAAGTAAGGGGTGGGTACTCATACTTCATAAATTTTACCGATGGTTTTAGTGGATATGGATATATTTACATAATGAGGTATAAGTCATATTATTTTGATAAGTTCAAAGAATATAAGAATGAAGTTGAGAACCATCTTGGTAAGAAGATTAAGAAACTCCACTCAGACTGAGGTGGAGAATATCTTAATCAAGACTTCATTTATTACTTACAGAAGTTTGGGAACCTATCCCAACTCACTCCTCCTTACACACCCTAGTGGAATGGTGTAAGTGAAAGGAGGAACCAAACCTTCTTGGACATGGTGAGATCTATGATGAGTCATGCAAGTCTTCCATTATCCTTTTGGGGGTATGTGTTACAAACAGCGGCACACATACTAAACCAAGTACCAACTAAATCGATAAATGGTATTCCATATGAGTTTTAGAGGGGAAGAAAAGCCATGTTATCAAATTTATATGTGTAGGGAAGAGAAGCATTTGTTAAGTCCTCTTCAGGTAACAAACTTGCACCCTAAGGCACAAAGTGTACCTTTATTGGATACCCTATGGAAACAAGGGGATATTACCTATACGCCCCTCATACAAAAAGGTTATAGTGGCAAGACATGTCATATTCCTTTAGAGGGAGCACATCTCCAAAAGGGATAGTAGGAGTGAGATAGACTTCGATGAAGTCGAGGCTCAAGGCACACAAAAGTTGGTACAAGAGAAAATTCCACAAAGCCCTATGGAAGAAGAATTTGTTCGAGAGACACAAGAACTACGTAGGAGTACAAGAGAGGTTAGAGAACCAGAATGGTATGGTTTTTTAGTTACCGAGGATGGTGACTCATTATTAGATGATAATAATGATCCTATAACCTACAATGAGGTAGTTAGTGGCACATATGTTGCCAAGTGGAAAGAATCCATGAATTTTGAAATGGATTCCATGTACCAAAACCAAGTCTGGATTTTGGTAGATCCTCTGGTGGATGTAAATCCTATTGGTTGTAAATGGGTATTCAAGAAGAAACCAGACATGGAAGGACAAGTCAGTACCTACAAGGAATGACTTGTTTCAAAAGGGTTTAAACAACATCAAGGTATTGACTATGAAGAAACCTTTTCACAGGTTATAATGATGAAATCTATCATAATTTTATTGGGCATTACCGCTTACCATGACTATGAGATTTGGAAAATGGATGTCAAAATAGCCTTCTTTAACGGGAACCTTCAAGAATATGTCTACACAACACAACCTGAAGGGTTTCTGACTCCAAAGGATGCCAATCAGATTTGCAAGTTTTAAAAATACATTAATGGATTAAAGCAAACATCCAGGTCATGGAACATTCATTTTGATGAATCCATAATGGAATTCGGTTTCATAAATAATGAATGTGATCCTTGTGTCTACAAACAGTTTAGAGGGAGTGTATTCATTTTTATAATAATATATGTTGATAACATATTACTTATTATAAATGAGATACCATTCTTACAGTCTATCAAGGCATGGTTGTATAAATGCTTCTCTATGAAGAACATGGGTGAGGCATCATATATTCTTGGAATCAAGATTTACCGTGATAGATCTAGGAGATTTTTGGGCCTAAGTCGAAGTACATACATTGATAAGATACCAAAAATATTCAGTATGGAGAAATTTAAGAGGGTATTGTTTCCAGCATCACATAGCATTCATCTTTCCAAGAAAATGTATCCTCATATGCATGAGGAAAGAAAGGGAATGGTAAGGACTCCATACACATCACTGATTGGGTCAGTCATGTATGCCATGCTATGTACTAGGCTAGATATCGCCTATGCATTATGTGTGGTAGGTAGATATTAAGTTGATCTAGGTGACCGCCATTGGATGGCAGTCAAGACTATCCATAAGTATCTGAGGCATACTAAGGATATGTTCTTGGTTTATGGAGGATATTAGAAACTAGTCATTAGAGGATATGTAGATGCTAGTTTCTAGACTGATCAAGATGACATGAAGTCGTAAACGGGATACATCTTCACTTTGAATAGAGGTATTGTGAGCTGGAAGAGCTCAAAGTAGGGTGTGGTCACAGATTCTATAGTAGAGACTGATTATATCACAACTTCTAAGCTAGCTAAAGAATCAGTTTGGATGTGGAGCTTCATTAAAGAGCTAGATGTGGTACCTCGTAGTAACGATCTCATCACACTCTATTTGATAATACTGCAGCGGTGTCTCTCGCAAAAGATCCAAGGTCACATAAATGGATGGAGCACATACTTCGGAAGTATCATCTCTTGAGATATTTTTCTCAAAGAGGTGAAGTTGCGGTAAGAAGTATTTTCACGGAATACAACATGTTAGACCCCTTGAATAAAAGCTTAACTTAGCAGAAATATGATCATCATGTGAGGTCTAGCGGACTGAAAGTTGTAGGCAGTTGGTTGTAGTCCAAGTGGGAGTTTGTAAGAGTTGGAATCCTAGAACCAACTATTTGAACTTTGATTACATGAATATTTAATGTATTTAAATATTAAACATCTTATTACATATTGGTCACTGTTCTGCATGACTATAGTGTAATAATTTCTTATAGTATTTGTTGCATGGATAAGGTCATAGCAGTTCCTTACTATGATGAGAACCTTGAAGTGCTATGAAAATTTACTTAATATAGTTCTACGATTGGATGACATACTATGATGGGACACATAGTATATAGACTATCAGGTGCAAGTACTCGTAAGTAGATGAGACTTTCTCTCATGAAGTTCGCACTTGGTAGTCTCAAAAATAAAAGATTGTGAGAATAGACCCTCCAATAGGAATTTTGTATTTTTTGGTGTCATCAGATATTCCTATCTACGAGCATGTGTAATAGTACTTAGAATTTAAGATTATCATTAATATGTTTCATGACTCACCCACTTTGATTTACTGACGAAAATTGTCACGCCATATTTTGGCAGGAATTAGGGTGTGTTGGGTGCGTCAGGAATGACATGTTATTAATGGATAAGTCAGGTAAGGATTTGTCTCTTCCACTTATGGATGTTGATATCTCAGATCTTTGATTGAAATAGAATTGCTGCCCTAAATTCCATGCCCATGGTGTAATGATGAGTTTATTTTAGGTAGTCAAAGAATGACGTATCAAACATATAGGTTGATAACACTATCATGAAACCTTTTTACTGAGTTATTATGACAAAAGGATTATATTACACAGTGAGCATTCGTATGCAGATGTCGTCATTGAAAATTTAAGTTCTTTCTCTTGGGTTCCTTGACATGTTTTAGACAATAATCTTGAACTTTAAGCAAGCTCACCTAATGCCAACGAGAAATAATCAAAGAGGGTCACACACTAAGTGTTTCTGGTAATCTCGATTAAATTCTATTGGAATTTAATTAATAGTATAAATATTATTCTCAAGATTGAGGAATGATTTTATTTAAGTTAAAATGATCACATAAATTAAATAAATATTTATTCACCAGATTATGAATAAAATATATTTATTTATTTTATTGAACATTTAATAAATATTTATTTATTAGTTTGTAAATGAAAAATATTTATTTAAGAGAATAAAAATTTAGTCGGGTGTTCAATAAATGGAAGTGGAGTTAAAGTGGACCAAGGCTGTGTCTGGTGATAAATTAATTATTTACAAGTTGGTAAATATTATTTATCCAGGTGGCGTAAAAAAGATATTATTATCATTATGTGGCTGGAGATTTCATTTATTGTTTCGTTTTGCGCAAGTTGGTGCACCACGAATAATGATGTTGTTGTTGTTATTAGGTGGCATGAGTTTTCTCTAATGGTTATTATTGTATTTAATCGTTGTTGCATAATTAAATATTGTAACTGAAACCTCACCTTGTTTAATAGACATGTAAATCTATTGTGCCAGGAACTGAGGATGTGAGATCAATTCCAAGTCAAGAATAGAGAATTTTTGAGCCAAACATTTTCTATCTTGACTCCGCTCCTCTCACCCTCTCAAGAACGAGAGAATTTCTTCAAAACCGAATAATGAGGGATCAAGAACGATTGACGCATGACATTCACTTCGCCGCGATAGCACCTGAAGAATGAGTGACGTTGATCGGAGACCATTGGAGTACGTGTGGATAACCTCTATATTTATTCTACTTTGGATCCTCGCGAGCGTAATGAAGTCAATCCGGAAGGGTCATTCTACACTATCAATGATCATCAACGAAGAAAGTACCAAAGATCCAGATATTTAATTTCTTCAAAAATTAATAAATTAATTATAAACATGATGTTCAAGACCCTCTTTCTTGGATCCGGTGTTTTTATTCTCTCTGTCTAAATCTTTGATTTAAGTTCATGGATACTGACGTTCATCATCGTATTGAACCTGGATTGGCCATCGATTACGGAAAAAACAATGTTGGGCCCCTCCCAACACCGCACTTCTGCTGCATTCAGATCCCTCACTCTGATCACCTATGACACCCCAGGAATTATGAACTTTACTAAGTGAACAATGTTATGTTTTATAATGATGTTTCTTGTTTTAAATGGTTGGTTTTTTGTACTAATAAAAGGATTGAAACTAAATAGATGAAAAACAAGGAGAATAAATAGAATTGGTATACCTTAAAATGTTACATTATAACAAAGAACCAAACTAACCAAGAACACCATGTACAAGACTTAACATGGCCACGACAAGTATGCTAAGAACCACAACATGAGTAATTGGATAGTAATCATCTTCTGGGTCTATTTGTGTGAAAAACATAATAGCCAGAACTCCAACACACGTACTCAGCACCAATGGAATGAGGAGGGCCATCCTCCCCGGTTCAAGTGTTTTGAAAATGTAAAACACCCCCCTGTTTTTATAATGGTCCTTTAAGAAATTATGACCGTTATATTTTTGACTGTTGGTTTTAAAGTGATAAAGTTTATCTTTTTATAAAAAATTGTTTTCTTATAATGCTCTTATAATCTTATGGTATTTCAAATATTTTAATATGTTCAAAATATTTGAATTATATCTTCGAGTATCTTAATTTTAAAATAAAATAATATTCTTGAAAACGAATCTAATTGATTTTACAAAATCATGATGGATACCTATATGGTTGAAAACATAGTATTTTAACAACTTATAAATGTTTTAAAAAGTCACGTTTGAAGGGTATCTCTAATAATTTAAAAATATATCTTGTTGTATCTCTAAAACTATGTATTTTGAATTCAGAAAACTATTAGTCTTTTAAAAAGAAATTTTATGAATCAAATAGTGGAGTATTTTAAAAGTTATAAGATCCTAATATTTATAAAAGTATATTATGTTAATTATGAAATAATATCTTTTAAAAGAGTTATATCAAATAGTAAGGTATTTTACATAATCTAGAATGAGATTTTATATTTGGAAATTTTAAGTTAAAAGTATTTATTAAATTGTGTAAAAAATCAATTTACAATGTTCATGTTTTATACTATTTTAAAAAAATATAGTATATTGTCTAATTTTACATATTTATTATACTGTTTCTTTTTTTTGTATCAAAATTAATTTTTTTTCTGGTGAGGTGATACAGGTCGTTCATCACCCCTCGTGCTTAATCACTGTTCGTCGTTTCTTTTTTGAAAACCCGCGTCTCCCCGTAGCTATCTGATCTTCCCACGATCAGATCCCAGTCGTCGTTTCTTTAAACCACTCAACACATCTCCCTCTCTCCCTCTAGCCATCCGATCGCGCCTAGATCTAATTTGGGTCGTCTGTTTCTTTCCATGTCGTCCTCTCCGTTGTCTCCTTCCTCACGTCGTGATCCGTTCCATCACTGGTTCCCAAGGACTCCACTTTCACTTTCTTTGCACTGCTCCGCTTGACCCTCGCACACCCCACCTCCTAGGGTACTGTATCTTCATCTCTGCACCGGCGTATCTCTTGGGTCGAGTCACCTAAGATCACTGCATCCTCTACTTAAACCTCTCCCCCTCACAGACTTCTTCTTTCCCTTCAAACTCCTCTCGGTCTCCCCAGCAAACCAGAGAACTTCTCCTCTCCTATCAGTCTGAGCGTCCTCTGCCGTCACTATAAGGGTGTTTTATGTTTGTTTTTGTTAATAAAATCCTATTCTTTTATGTTTTAGTATATACAATTTATATATATAAATATGTAAAATGCAAACCCTTCTGTTTTAAAATGGTTTCAAGGGTGTTTGCCTACGTTTTACTAGGAGGCTTACATGTGTAAGTGTCTATTTGTTTTTTTTTCTTTAAACGTTTATGTTTTAAAAAACCTATATAATGTTGTTCTGTATATACGTTTTTATAAATAAATAAATAAATATATATATATATATATATATATCAATCCATTTGGTATTAAATGTTTTAAAATAAGATTATTGATGTTTTTTTTCTGTGTAAGGGATTAACTTCATTCGGTTTTATTTTTATAAAACCTATATATTTGTATAACATGTATATACAATTTTTTATATATAAATATATATATATAACCCAAATCCAAACTGTTTTTAGAGTTTCTAAAGTAATTATGGATGTTTTACTAGGAGATATAAATATTATAAGGGTTGTTTTGAAGCTGGTTGTATCATGCCAGACCCCTAAGTATAAACTCAGTATATACCTTATAAACTTAAATATATAAGTATGTAGTCCAATAAAAACCAAATCTATGTTTTTAAAGGATTGATATCAATATTTAAATAAATTTTTATATGTGAACTATGTTTTTGGTTTAAAGGGAATTATGTTTATAAAACCTTAATTTTTATACATATGGTAACATTTATAACAAACCTTATATGGATTTAGTTTTCAATCAAGTAATTGATTAATGGTTGGAAACATTCAGTACGTAAGGAATTTAATAGACCTTGTTTTTAAATTGTGTAAAACCCATATATACACTTTGTGTATATATGGTTATGCATATATGTATTTATAGGTATAATTTCCAAAACCCAATTTTTTTAGTAATAATTACCAGGAATTAATTTATGCTTTGATACATGTATGATTTTAATAAAAGATAATTTTAATGTTTTCTAAACCAACATGTATTCCGTATATAATTACACACAAATGATCATGTTTTATTTAAGAAGTTTATTTGACATTGTCCATGATACGTTTTATGATAAAGTGTGTATATTGGATTGATTAAAATATATTATAGGATTTATAATTTATGGGATCATGTTATCATGTTGTGTTCATTTATTGTCTTATTACATAATGAACCTACTTTGGTGAATGTTATTAGTTAATCAAGTTATGGTTTAATTTATTTGCAAGTTCAATGACATCTTTATCACCATAATAGATGGAAAGTGTTTTCTTTAAGTATTTCATTTCCATGAAATAATAATTTTTAAGATTCATCATTTATTATTTCATGTGACAAACCCTTTTCATTTACCATTTGATGTGGTTTAGTAGTTGTCCTTTGTATATAGGATGTTTACTAAATCATGCATTCTTTTGATTAATTATTCCATGTTTGTAATCTTGTTCGTCATGTCATGTGTTTGTAGACCAATTGTATAATGGTTTTCCTTGTCCATATCATTGATCATCCTACATGCATATGACACATCATAAAAATGAACCAAGAATCAAGTTACCCAAAGTGGTATGGGACTCCTTGGGTAATATGAAAATGAATGAATTATTCATGGTGGTATGGGACATCTTGAATATAAAACCCCATTAAAGTAATGTATGATCTATGTGGCTCACATGATAATAAAGACAAATTTAAGGGTTCACCCTGATAGCGCTCCAATGCATTGGGTAAAGACTTAATCTCTAGAGATAACCTTTTTAACGATACCTTGGTGTATAACCTTGGTAATTTTACTTTTAATGCCACCTTGGGGACAGACCTTGGTGATACAGAAATGATTGTCTAAGTTAAATGTTGATTCCACACATTCAAGTTATGTTACAAGTTCTTTTCAAAATGATATGCCTCTTCTTTCACTACCCATGTCCTTATGTTTTTATCAAATTCATATTGATGTCATAAGTAAAGGTTTAGGGCATGATTTGTGTTTATCACTCTATAGCTAGTAACCAACTTATGAAATTGAAGTTGTTTCCTTCGCGCACAACTCTGATTATGTATTACTCTTAACTGTCTAAATTGTTCTTAAATAATCATATGTCATATTTTTTTATGATCACCTTTATTACTCCTTTGAAAAAAATGCCATAATTGATTCATGTATTCCTTGCAAATCTTGGTTGAGCACTTTTTTGTTATGTTACATGTGTTACAGTTTTCATTAAGAGAATGTTATAAGGATAGTTCTAAAGAATGATTTCAAAAGATACTTTGGTTTATTCTTTTTAAAACCCCTTACTGGTCATTCTTATGCTCACCCTACGTTTTGATTTAAAATTTTCAGGTACCATCTTTTATCAGATAAAACATCATGGAAGTTGTCGGTTTCCCAGAACCCGAATCGAACTCGATCCTCTGTATGGGACGTGATGTGTGTTTAAAAGTGCATGTTTTTATTTTAAGACACACATCATTTTTAGAAGGCACTGGCTCTTGATTTTCTGGAGTCGGGTCCTCATAGTTGGTATCATAGGGTTCGGTTTGGATAACTCTGGAAAACCATAACTGAAACAAAGAAAAATATACTTCAGCATTACTAAAAAATGAGTTTTATTAATTTTCAGATGGAAAAAGAGGGTAATAATCTTTTGTATCTCCCCACTGAGTCCATAGAGACCATTGTGTCTTTAGCTAGACGAGAGAATTTTCTAAACTATGCCCATATCTGCATGACATGCAAACACCTATACGATGTGTCAAACTCACCACGGGTGCTTCAACTACACCGGGAGTTAGGAATGGATTACATCCTTATGATGATGACCCATTTTCCCTCCTTTGTACGTTGGGGAAGGTACCATGAGGTACTTTTCTAGGTGTTCACGGCAGGTGAGGACTTTGGCTTTATGACCCTCGACACTTTTCAAGAAGCTGCTACTGCCGGTGACGTCCGAGCGGCCTATCTCTGTAAAATCTTGAACTACGGCTTCGGGGGTGAGTTGTTGGACTTCATAATGTTAGAAGACGAGTCCACCCGACTGTCTTGTAGGCAACAAGTGTATTCTGACATCTCCCAACTTCATACCCCTCATGCTAAACTCAGGAGATGTCATAGGTGCCCCCATGAGTTTAACCCTGAATGCTCAGCCTGTGTTTGGTTTGAGGAGATAGGGAGTTTTCCCTCTTTGTGTGGAGTTCGTGTAGTAAGTCATTAGGGGAAACTCACGCACTGATGTTTAATAATAAACTTATGTTTGTTGAAATGTTGCCTTTCCCCTTTCCTACCTTTTCTTTGTTTATACCTTTGAATGGTTTTCAAGTGATTGAACTCTCATCTTAAACTTTCAGATGGAAGTACAAACCCACAGGCTATCTCTTCCTACTGTGATACTGGAGATTATCGCAATCAAAACCTGTGAAGACGAGTATCATCCCTTCGCAAACCTGTGAGGAACGTGCAAATAGTTGTTTGAGGTGACAAACGGTCCGGAGATTCTCCGCACCTGTCAAGGGAACGCTTCCATATTCTACCGCATAGGCTCAGCACAATTGGCCGAGCATGAGCAGAGGGGGAAATACCACGAAGGGATCTTCCTGTGTTTCACCCTAGGCCAGAACTACACGGCTAGAGTAAAATTTCAAGAGGGTGCCTTAGAGGGAAATGTTTGTGTGACCTAAATGTACCAACTCTTCAATGTTAGCCTGTATGACAATGTCTATGACTTAGATGTTCTCGAACGGTACATAATTCGATGAGTTTTTTGTACATTGGTTCATATGGAAATTTCCAAACTCTGTACTGTTTGAGCCTCCCTTTGGAAGCTTGAGTGTCCAGTACACGAGTTCAACCCCTTCTACCCTAAGTGTATCTGGATTAGAGAACTAGAGGAGTTGAACGTCAATGTGGGTCTTTTGCTGAGCACACCTGATGATTTCCCACAATGGGGGATATGGTAGAATCAACTGAGAGATTCCTCTTAGTGAGTTTGTATGAAAGGAATTGCGAGGACGCAATTCTTTTAAGAGGGGGATAATGTGATGCCCCAGGAATTATGAACTTGACTAAGTGAACAATGTTATGTTTTATAATGATGTTTTTTGTTTTAAATAGTTTGTTTTTTGTACCAATAAAGGTATTGCAGCTAAATAGATAAAAAAACAAGGAGAATAAAGAGAACTGGTATACATTAAAATGTTACTTTACAACAAAGACCCAAACTAACCAAGAACACCATGTACAAGACTTAACATGGCCACGACAAGGATGCTAAGAACCACAACTCGAGTAATTGGATAGTAATCATCTTCTAGGTCTGTCAGTGTGAAAAACATAATAGCCAGAACCACAACCCACATACTCAGCACCAATGGAATGAGGAGAGCCATCCTCCCTGGTTCAAGTGTTTTGAAAATGTGAAATGCCCTCCTGTTTTTATAATGGTCCTTTAAGAAATTATGACCGTTATATTTTTGATCGTTGGGTTTAAATTGATAAAGTTTATCTTTTTATAAAAATTTGTTTTTTTATAATGATCTTATAATCGTATGGTGTTTCAAATATTTTAATATGTTCAAAAGATTTGAATTATATATTCGAGTATCTTAATTTTAAAATAAAAGAATATTCTTGAAAATGAATCTAATTGATTTTACAAAATCCTGATGGATACCTATATGGATGAAAACTTAGTATTTTAATAACTTCTAAATGTTTTAAAAAGTCACGTTTTAAGGGTATCTGTAATAATTTAAAAATATATCTTGTTGGATCTCTAAAACTATGTATTTTGAATTAGGAAAACTATTGGTCTTTTAAAAAGAAATTTTATGAATCAAATAGTGGAGTATTTTAAAAGTTATAAGATCCTAATATTTATAAAAGTTTAGTATGTTAATTATGAAATATATATCTTTTAAAAGAGTTATACCAAATAGTAAGGTATTTTACAAAATCTATAATGGGATTTTAAATTTTTAAATTTTATGTTAAAAGTATTTATTAAATTGTGTAAAAAATTCAATTTATAATGTTCATGTTTTATATATTTTTAAAAAATATAGTATACTGTCTAATTTTACATATTTATTATACTATTTCTTTTTTTTGTATCAAAATTAATTTTTTTTCCGGTGAGGCGATACAGGCCGTTCATCACCCCCCGTGCTTAATCACTAGCCGTCGTTTCTTTTTTTAAAACTCGCGTCTCCCCGTAGCCGTCTGATCTTCCCACAATCAGATCTCGGCCGTCGTTTCTTTAAACCGTTCAACACATCTCCCACTATCCCTACAACCATCTCATCGTGCCTAGATCTAATCTAGGTCATCCGTTTCTTTCTGTATCGTCCTCTCCGTCGTCTCCTTCCTCACATCGTGATCTGTTCCCGCACTGGTTCCCGAGGATGCCACACTCACTTTCTTTGCACTGCTCCCCTTGACCCTCGCACACCCCACCTCCTAGGGTACTGTATCTTCATCTCTACACCGGACTATCTCCTGGGTCGAGTCACCTAAGAGCACCGCATCCTCTACTTAAACCTCTCTCCATCATGGACTTCTTCTTGCCCTTTGAACTCCTCTCGGTCTCCTCAGCAAACCAGAGAACTTCTCCTCTCCTATCAGTCCGAGCGTCCTCCACCGTCACTGTACGAGTGTTTTATGTTTTTTTTGTTAATAAAATCTTATTCTTTTATGTTTCAGTATATACGGTTTATATATATAAATATGTAAAATGCAAACGCTTCTGTTTTAAAATGGTTTCAAGGTTGTTTGCCTACGTTTTACTAGGAGGCTTACATGTGTAAGTGTCTATTTGTTTTTTTTTTCTTTAAACGTTTTTGTTTTACAAAACCTATATAATGTTGTTCTGTATATACGTTTATATATACATATATCAATCCGTTTGGTATTAAATGTTTTAAAAGAAGATTATTGAAGTTTTTTTTTGTGTAAGGGATTAACTTAATTCAGATTTATTTTTATAAAACCTATATATTTGTATAACGTGTATATACAGTTGTTTATATATATATATATATATAACCCAAATCCAAACTGTTTTTAGAGTTTCTAAAGTAATTATGGATGTTTTACCAGGAGAGATAAATATTATAAGGGTTGTTTTGAAGCTGGTTGTATCATGCCAGACCCCTAAGTATAAACTCTGTATATACCTTATAAACTTAAATATATAAGTATGTAGTCCAATTCAAACCAAATCTATGATTTTGAAAGGATGGATATCAATCTTTAAATAAATTTTTATATGCGAACTATGTTTTTGGTTTAAATGGAATTATGTTTATAAAACCTTAATTTTTATACATATGGTTACATTTATAACAAACCTTATATGGATTTAGTTTTAAATCAAGTAATTGATTAATGGTTGGAAACATTTAGTACGTGAGGAATTTAATAGACCTTGTTTTTAAATTGTGTAAAACCCATATATACACTTTGTGTATTTATGGTTATGCGTATATGTATTTATAGGTATAATTTTCAAAACCCTATTTTTTTTAGTAATAATTACCATGGATTAATTTATGCTTTGATACATGTAAGATTTTAATAAAAGATAATTTTGATGTTTGCTAAACCAACGTGTATTCTGTATATAAGTACACACAAATGAACATGTTTTATTTAAGAAGTTTATTTTACATTGCCCATGATGCGTTTTATAATAAAGTGTGTATATTGGCTTGATTAAAATATATTAGAGGATTTAGAATTTACGGGATCATGTTATCAGGTTGTGTTCATTTATTGTCTTATTACACAATGAACCTACTTTGATGAATGTTATTAGTTAATCAAGTTATGGTTTAATTTATTTGCAAGCTCAATGACCTGTTTATCACCATCACAGATGGAAAGTGTTTTCTTTAAGTATTTCATTTCCATGAAATAATAATTTTTAAGATTCATCATTTATTATTTCATGTGACAACCCCTTTTCATCTACCATTTGATTTGGTTTAGTAATTGTCCTTTGTATATAGGATGTTTACTAAACCGTGTCTTCTTTTGATTAATTATTCCATGTTTGTAATGTTGTCCATCATGTCATGTGTTTGTAGACCAATTGTATAATGGTTTTCCTTGTCCATATCATTGATCATCCTACATGCATATGACAAATCATAAAAATGAACCAAGAATCAAGTTACCCAAAGTGGT
The DNA here is from genome assembly GCA_963277665.1 of Viscum album. Taxonomy (NCBI): domain Eukaryota; kingdom Viridiplantae; phylum Streptophyta; class Magnoliopsida; order Santalales; family Viscaceae; genus Viscum; species Viscum album. The sequence goes on from OY728130.1 coordinate 1,036,181,786, forward strand.
ATGGGACACCTTGGGTAATATGAAAATGAATGAATTATTCAAGATGGTATGAGGCATCTTGAATATAAAACCCCATTAAAGTAAAGTATGATCTATGTGGCTCACATGATGATAATAAAGATGAATTTAAGGGTGCACTCTGATAGTACTCTAATGCATTGGGTAAAGACTTAATCTCTAGAGATGACCTTTTTAATGATACCTCGGTGAATAACCTTGGTAATTTTATTTTTAATCACACCTTGGGGATGGACCTTGGTGATACGGAAATGATTGTCTATGTTAAATGTTGATGCCACATATTCAAGTTATGTTACAAGTTCTTTTCAAAATGATATGCCTCTTCTTTCACTACCCATGTCCTTGTGTTATTATCAAACTCATATTCATGTCATAAGTAAAGGTTTAGGGAATTATTTGTGTTTATCACTCAGTAGCTAGTAACTAACTTATGAAATTAAATTTGTTTCCTTCGCGCACAACTCTGATTATGTATTACTCTTAACTATCTAAATTGTGCTTAAATAATCATATGTCATATTTTTTTATGATGACCTTTATTACTCCTTCGTAAAAAATGCCAAAATTGATTAATATATTCCTTTGAAATCTTGGTTGAGCACTTTTATGTTATGTTACATGTGTTACAGTTTTCCTTAAGAGAATGTTCAATAGATAGTTCTAAAGAATGCTTTCAAAAGTTACTTTGGTTTATTCGTTTTAAAACCCCTTACTGAGCATTCTTATGCTCACCCTACGTTTTGATTTAAAATTTTCAGGTAACAACTTTTATCAGATAAAATATCCTAGAAGTTGCCGGTTTCCCAGAACCCGAATCGAACTCGATCCTCTGTATGGGACGTGATGTGTGTTTATCAGTGCATGTTTTTATTTCAAGACACACATCATGTTCAGAAGGCACTGACTCCTGGTTTTCTAGAGTCAGGTCCTCACATCACCTATCCCGTGAAGAAATTGTGATCTCCTGAAGGCTTCATGCAAAAAACACACCTATAAACAAAAAATGAAACTATGCTAGAAAAGCAGAGATCAAACTCCATAGCATGACAAGAAGAATGAGAGAAAAAAAGATCGAATAGAGAGAAACTGCTAGAAAATGGAGGTAGTTCTTACCATGGATCACCACAGATTGATCTCCAGATTCATAGGATTGATCCCTATCAAAAAGGGGCTTCAATGCCTTTGAAAACCATTCTGGGGTGCTTAGGTTTAGAGTGGAATGAGTTGGAACGAAGTGAGCTTTAGGGGTCTCCGAGTATTTATAGACACGATGGATTTTAATGAGACCACATCGCAACCCCATGGACCATGGTGCAAAGCACCGCTGCTACGACATTGCCTCATAAACCATGCCACAATACTCATATCAAATGAAATAGACTTTATGAATTGAATCTGTTTTGCATGAAAGAACTATATATATTAAGTTTGATAGAACCATATCAGGTTAATTAGGCCGAGGATATTCTTGAATTGTATTGTGTGATACACCTAGAAATCAATTACTGCACTTGAGTGAACTTGAATTGTTTGATCCTTGCTACCGGAGAGAACCTTGTTGTCTCAACACTCAGATCCATTTTTGTTCATGTGGTTTATGTGGCTCTTATGTTGTTTTATTTTCAATGTGTATAATTTTGTCTAGATTATACTACCAGAACAAAGGCAATTTTTTTTGGGGATGGGCTCCTAGGTGGGAAAAAGGCAGGTTACATTGGGAATCAGGAGAATTTCTATGAAAGATGGTTGTTTCACCAATCAAGTATGCGCCCTACACGCCTGAAAGATGGTTGTTTCACCAATCAAGAATGCGCCCTACACGCCTCCCTCTCCTGCTCGAAATTCTCCGTCTGTTGTGCTTCCGTCGTCGCGCCCTTCGCAGGATCCCACCGTCAGCTCGCCGGCCGGAGAATCTTCACCTCCCCTCGGTTTCAACCGCGATCGGGTTTTCAGGCTCTGCATCCCCCTCATCCCTTTGGCGGCGGCACAGTGCATTGTATCTCGACAAGAATGTTCTTATGGGAGGTTCCTCAGTTGGATCTGACTCCTTTGCTCATATCCCCGATATCCCTACCGGTCCTCCATGCTCGTCGATGGTGGATGGCTTTTCGGTGTTATCCTTCGGCGGTGACAAGCCCTCGCTCCAGTTCTTCCGGGCCTATGTCAGCTCTTGGGGTCTAGCTTCACCGGAAGGGGTTTCTATGCTCAACCAAAGATCCTTCTGCACGGTCTTTGCTTCCGAAGAAGAATTCGTGAAACCGTGGGTGCGTCAATCTCGATCTTGCAGTAAGTGGCGTTTCCATATTTTTAGGTGGATGATGGGGGTTCACTTTGGGCATGACTCCCCCCAATCCGCGACCCGGATCAGCATACCAGGGATTTTTCTTCCCTTTCTCAATGCTTCCTTCATAAAATACATCAGAGACTCTCTTGGTTTCTTTCTTTGAGCAGATGATTGGTCTCTTCCTCTCCTCGATGTTTCGGCAGGCCGTCTATGTGTGGAAATGGATCCCTCCAAGGAGCTCCCCGATCGTATTCTCCTCCACACTGGAGACTCCTTTTCATGGTGGAAAAAAATCATTTATGACTCCCCAATGCTCTTCTGCAAGTCATGTAATCTTCACGGCCACTCGATCTCAATGTGCCAAAAGCAGCACCAGACAAAGGATCCAGTATAAGAGCCCGAGCAAAACCACCCCCTATAGCCTCTGGAGGTCACCTCTCAGGTCAAAAGTACCACCTTCCTCTTACTTTCGAAGGGTGATTCTTGAGTCCATCAGACCCAGCTGATGTCCATGTTGTCTTGGGCCTCCTCTTCCTTCGTCTCAGGTCCTGCTCCTTCACCTCCTTCCCCCTTGAACCTTCCCCTGGTTATCTTCAAACCAGCTCCACCTCTCTTGGATCTCCCTCCTATAAAGATTCTCAAGGATCCCCCCAAAGGGAAGGAACCAATGTAGACCCCATCTGCCCTGGCTGTGCAAGTACCAAAAGACCGGAACTCATCAGGACCATTTTTAATTCTCATATCTAACAGCTATTCCAACCTTGCCAATTCATCCATGTTGGATCCGGAGATGAATACTCCAGTACACCCTCCACTCTTGGACACTCCCCCGCCTACGGGCATCCGAACCCGTTTGAAATCCAAGCTCAAAAAAGTTTCTGCGAGTCAGATAAAGAATCCTTCGACGTCAGGCTCAAAACCAAGACACCTCCAGTCTCAATGTTAAACCTTATGATTTGAAATTCCTGAGGTATAGGTGCTCGGGTGAAAATGGATTATATATCCAGCGAGTCTTGCATCAACAATATATCTTTAGTAGCTATCATAGAACCCAAACAAAGAGTTTCCATGATTTCTATCTATGATAAGAGGATGGGCTTCCATCATTTTTTTCACATTCATCCCAACACCAATCAGTGGAGATGATTGAATCTTCTGATCAACACCTAACCATCAAGATCACTTTTGGTACGCATCAGTTTTATGTTTCCTTTGTCTATGCGAAATGTGATCTGCATGCCAGGGAGTTGCTATCGCAAAGTCTCAGCTCATTTTATCCTGGATCAATGGCGTGGTTTGTGGTAGGCAACTTCAATGCCATTATTGATCCCTCAAACAACCTCCCTCGCAGCATCAGTTGGAATCTTTAAAAAGGGACATTCAGCAAATGGAGTCGAGACTAGAGGATAGATGGAGTGATAATCATTTTTCTTCCCTTCTTCATAAGAAGAGTCTCCTGGGAGAACTAATTCTCTCTCAAGAATGGAAATCAAGGGAGAAATCCAAAGCTTTTTTGGCTTCAAGTATGTGACGGGAACTCTGGCTATTTCCATGTGTGTATTAAAGAAAGGAAATGTATGAGGAAGCCTAATATTCTTCTTGAAGATGGGACGTTTACAAATGACCTTGATGTTGGCTATACAAGCTGAGAAATATGAGAGGAAGAATGGAAGAGGTAGAAAATTGACACACCACAAAGGAGGTTTCAAGCTTTGTATTTCAAACAACTTTACAATTTTTCACGATTGAAATTTCAGGCTACAATTACATCAATTTATAGACCCACAACATTAAATTCCTAGCATTTATGTTGGTACAAAGAAAGACCAAAACATAAAATACAGATAATATATGACGGTACAAGGAAAGACCAAAATATTAAATGCTGAGCATTTATGACGGTACAAAGATATACCAAATCTTTAAATGCAGAGCATTTAAATTCATTCAATGAAAATAAATGGAGGTTGACCCCTGGAAGAAAAAAAATGTGCAAGTAATAAATGACGCCGCAGGCAGCTTTGACTCATATTTTTGGTTTGCAATTCCAACACTCCCCTTCAAACCAAAACCGGCTTCATTCCGAGCATCATTCTGAGTTTCAGCCAGGATCATTCTTCTTGATGTAAACTGCATGCTCATATGGACATTTAGTGAAGTCGTTCTCTCGAATGTAGCTGTCAATGCGTGCATTCCAAGCACGAGGAGCCTGCTTCAACCCATAAAGAGCTCTCTTCAGTCGATACACTTTGTCTTCCTCCCCTTGCATAACAAAGCCTTCAGGCTGGTCTACATAGACCTGTTCCTCTAGAATTCCATTCAGGAATGCAGACTTCACATCCAATTGGTAGATCATCCAACTGTGATGAACAACAAGGGAGATAATCATTCTCACAGTGTCAAGGCGAGCAACATGAGAGAATACTTCTTCATAGTCCACCCCATACTTCTATTTGTACCCCTTTGCTACGAGTCTTGCCTTGTAGCGATCGATTTCACCATCAGCATTTTGCTTGATCTTGTACACCCATTTGACACCAATGGATTTCTAGCTATTAGGAAGTGTGGTCAACTCCCATGTGTCATTTTTCTTTATGGCGCGAATTTCTTCTCCCATAGACATTCTCCAACATTCTTCCCTTGTGGCTTCCTGAAACGTCAGAGGCTCATGATCTGCATACAGGCAAAAAATATTTACCTCTTCAGTTTGTTCATAAATGTCGCTTAAGATTTTCATCTTTATTGGTGCCATTGGTGAGGATGAACTCGCCAAATTTTGACTTGATGGAGTCCTTTCAGGAGTGATGGAATGTCCTCCTGGACTCCTGTGTACTGATGATGTGCCCGGGGATGGTGTTGCTGGCGTTTGCTCCTGATGATCACGCCTTTCTTCAGGATCTTCTGTTTCGACTGGAATCTCTTTGTTTGGTTCTTCATCATTCCATTTCCAAGCTTCTTCCTCACTAAAGACCACATCTCTACTCACCACTAATTTATTGGTTAGTGGATTGTAGAGTTTATAGGCTTTAGACTCTTCACTGTAGCCGATGAAGATGCACTTTTCAGCACGATCATCAAACATCCTTCTTCTCGCTTCTGGAACTTGAGCGTAGGCAACACACCTGAAGATTCATAGGTGTGCTACGCTCAGTTTGTAGCCACTCCATGCCTCTTGTGGTGTCATGTTTCTGACACTCTTGGTTGGACACCGATTGAGCAGATATGCAGTACATGCCACTGCTTCCGCCCAGAAGTTCTTTGGCAAGCCTTTCTCCTTCAGCATGGTCCACGTCATGTCGAGGATGGTGCGGTTCTTCCTTTCTGCGATGCCATTCTGCTGTGGCGTGTAGGCTGCAGTGTATTGCTGTTTGATGCCATGATACCTACAGAAATCTTGAAATGCATTTGAGGTGTATTCTCCACCTCTGTCAGATCTGAGTACTTTGATTTTGTGGCCACTTTCAGTTTCAACATGAGCTTTAAAAGTTTTAAAGACAGTGAAAGCGGAAGATTTTTCTTTGATGCAATACACCCACAACTTTCTACTGAAATCATCAATAAGGGTAATAAAATATCTATTACCTCCAAGTGACAGTGTTTCAAGTGGTCCGCAGATATCAGTGTGAACCAACTGAAGTGGTTCCGTTGCTCTTCTAGACACTCCACTTGGAAATGAGTACCTTTGTTGCTTGCCGAGTGTACACGCCTCACACACATGATTTGGAGCTTCAATCATTGGCATGCCATGCACCATGTTTGATGAGGATAGAAGTTTAAGCCCACTAAAATGCAGATGTCCAAATCGCAGATTCCATCTCCATGAGTCATTCTTCATGAGTCCCAAGAGACACTCCTCGGCCTTTGTGTTGATATGCAGCGGAAACATGCGATTCTTCGCCATTTGGACTTGAGCGACAAGTCTCCTGTGAGCATCTCTTATAGACAAAAGATAATTTTCCAAGTGTATGACATTCCCCTTCTCAAGAAGTTGGCCAAGACTGATGATATTATTTTTCATACTTGGTACGTAATATACATTAGAAATGTAATTCAACTCTCCATTCTTCAGATAGATTTTGATCTTACCTTTGCCTCTCACGGGTACCTTGGATGAGTCGTCAAAACTCACGTCGCCATGAACTTCTTCGGTGAGTTCCTCGAACAGTTGTTTGTTACCACTCATGTGGTTGCTTGCACCCGTGTCGAGATACCAAACATCGGGGCGTTCACATGCCTTTTCATGTGCGAGGAGGAGTGTGGTACCTTCTTCTTCATGATGAGATGCTTCAGCATAGTTGGATATTTCATCAGGATCCACTTTGCTCCAACAATCAGACGCATAATGGCCAAATTTCTTACAGTTGTGGCATTGAATGTTCTTTGCGTTTCCACGACCACGCGTGAATCGTCCTCCACCATTCCCTCTTCCACGAAAGATGGTAGGATTTTGTTGCTTTTGTTGATGGCTTGGATAATATCCATGCCCTCTTCCTCTTCCACGATGACCGCCTCGTTGCCTGTGGCCATTATTTTGTTCTTGTAGAGTCAACTTGGACTCCAAGGCATGCTCTATTGTTGAACTGGTATTCTTTTGCATCCGTTGCTCATGCACTTGAAACGACCCCATCAGTTCTTCAATGGACAGTTTCTCCAAATCCTTTGATTCTTCGATTTCCACAACCACATGCTCAAACTTGGTTGTGAGAGATCGAAATGATTTTTTGATAACTCGAATGTCCTCCACATTTTCACCATTCCTTTTCAAATTGTTAAAAATAACAATTAATATTGAGAAATAATCGGAGATGCTCTCACCTTCTTTCATGTGCGCCACTTCAAATTCTGCTCTTAATGTTTGAAGACGTACTCGCTTCACTCGATCAACACCTTTGAAGACGGTGGCAAGGGTATCCCAAGCTTGCTTGCTTGATGTTGTTTCGGCAATCTTTTCGAACGTTGTTTCATCCAACCCTTGATAGAGGAGGAACAACGCCTTGTTGTCTTTCTTTCTTTGATTTTTGAGGGTCACCTTTTCTTCATTCGTGAAGGCAGCCTCTTCCGCCATTGTGGGTACAACATACCCGTCGGTAACGATCTCCCATAATTCTTGTGACCCGAATAACGCCTTCATTTGGATGCACCACCTTTCGTAGTTGTCCTTAGACAGCGACGGAACTTGCGGCTGGATTGCGGCCATCTTAAAAAAAATTGGAGGATCTCGGTAACCTCCCTCTGATACCAGTTTGTTGGCTATACAAGCCGAGAAATATGAGAGGAAGAATGGAAGAGGTAGAAAATTGGCACACCACAAAGGAGGTTTCAAGCTTTGTATTTCACACAACTTTACAATTTTTCACGATTGAAATTTCAGGCTACAATTACATCAATTTATAGACCCCCAACATTAAATGCCTAGAATTTATGTTGGTACAAAGAAAGACCAAAACATAAAATACAGATAATCTATGACGGTACAAGGAAAGACCAAAATATTAAATGCTGAGCATTTATGACGGTACAAAGATATTCCAAATCTTTAAATGCAGAGCATTTAAATTCATTCAAAGAAAATAAATGGAGGTTGACCCATGGAAGAAAAAAAATGTGCAAGTAATAAATGATTCCGCAGACAGCTTTGACTCATATTTTTGGTTTGCAATTCCAACACTTGAAGCTATTGGTGGTATGGCCGAAGATCTTTTAAAATCACTCCTTGCTGGGCCTAACCTTTCTATGCAGGATGGGTTTTCTAGCGGTCAGTCCCCCATCTTTGAAAGAATTCCCAGGGTGGTCTCATAGTTCACCAATCACCACTTAGAAGCCATTTCCGAGGAAAAGGAGCTATGGGAGGCTATGCTAGGACTCAATCTGGAGTGTTCACCTGGGTTGGATGGTCTTCCTGGTTCCTTATTCATAGCCTGCTGGAGTATAGTGAAGAACAATCTACTTGAGGTAATTCAAGATTTCTTTCATGGAGGAAGCCTCCCAAGGATGGCAAGTGAAACTACCCTTGTTCTCATTTGAAAAGTCAAAGATCCTTCTTCTATTAAGAAGATCAGACCTATAAGTAGGTGTAATTTTGCCTATAAAGTTCTTTCAAGTGTGCTCAATAGGATAATTGCTCAACATCCCTCAGCCTGGGTCCCCATGGAGCAGCACAAATTTGTGAGAGGCAAAACCATTCAGGGCGCAATAGGTCAAGTGCAAGAGATGATTTAAGACATAATAGGAAAACTCAAGGCTCGAACATAATCATAAAAGTGGATATGGAGAAAGCTAATGACAAGCTTGAGTGGGGATTTATCATTTAAGTCTTGAACTGCATGGATTTCTCTCCTTGGACTATCGACCTCCTGTTTAGACGTGTGAGCTCACCATGGTTCTTAATTTTCTTTATGGGCTGAAGAAGGGGTTTCTTCAAATCAGTGCGCAGTCTCAGACAATGAGACCTGTTGTCGCTGAGTCTGTTCATGACACAAGATGCTCTGAGTAGATTCATCAAAGCCAAAATTTCAGAAGGTGTAATTATCCCTTTTCATTGCAGATCTCAGTTTCATAATTTTTCTCATCTCATGTTTGCAGATGACATGGTTCTTTCTATTAATTGGAGATCGAACTCAATTCGGGGAATTAACAATATTCTTGATGAACACTGCAAGTGGAGTGGGAAACTTGTAAATCGAGAAAAAAGTAGTTACATATCATGGTTCTTCTTGGAGAGGCGTGCTAACAGAATTGAAACTAGCATTGGCATCCAAATTAGGAGCCTCCCCATGCACTACTTAGGCGCTCCTATCACATCCGGGAGCCTTCTCATAAAGCATCTGGATAAGGTGGTGGGAAGGATCTCTTCCCATATCGATAATTGGAAAAATTGGTTCCTCTCCTTGAGAGGGAGGATCACTCTTGTAAACAGCGTGTTAACCTCTACCCCCATGCATGTTATTTCGGTCATGAAGGTTCCAAAAACTGTTATCTAAAATATTGAGAAGCTCATGAATACATATATTTGGGACTCTCATTCATAGGGCATGTACCATTGGGCCTCATGGTCGAGAATGGATCTTCCTATGGACGATGGTGGAGTAAGTCTGCGCAGCGTCTCCGATACGATGTACTGCATGCATGCAAGGCTAGCTTGGGAGGTTGTGGAAGGGCACACTTTATGGGAAAAGGTTAGAACAACAATAATCTGGGCACTCTGAAAAACATCTCCTCTTATTTATGGAAGACAATTCAAATCCATATATCTTGTCTCCAATGTCATGCAAGCTGGATCATCAGTCGTAGAGACATCATCTTTTGGCGTGGAAACTAGTCGGGTCACACTCGGTTTTACCAGATGCTCGACCATTGATATCACTTTGAAACAGGTCAGCACATATCCAGTTTTTAACCAGGAATTTTTAAACATGGAGAAGTACGACGTGTATCAACTCATCAAGCTTGCAGACGAGCAAGATAGGTACGTTTTTTATGGGGTCTTCTTCTAGTTCCTTTTCTGTCACGGATTACAGATCAGTGCTTTGGGATTCTCATATCCGAGATACCTGGGGCCAACTCCTCTAGTGCAAAGAACTCTCACTGAAATATAATTTTCTCATTTGGTGTATACCTAATCATGTGATCCCCACTAAGGAGGGGGTATGCCGGAAAGGGGTCTATACCATCTCTAAATGCTCATGTTGCCAACATCTGAGTGTTGAAACGACATCACATTTTTTCTTCGAGAGTGAATGGGAAAACACGGTCTGGGCAGTAGTGGGAGATTTCACTCACTGGCTTGTCTTCCCCAAATCATCTTGTTGATAACTTTCTTTAGAGGTGGTTCCAAGGAGCGGGCATGAATTACTGAGAAAAATGTGAGAGTCATCATCCCTGCAGCTGGGTGATGGTGCATATAAGGCCTCAGCCTTAAACATTACTTAATCTTGAGATATTTCAAGAATACACCTTGAGGATCTTTTTAGGTTTAGAGTTTTAGAGAATTAGATCATAAAACATGCATTACATCCCACATTTAAACAAAGTGGTTACAATAAAAGATAATATTCATTTTTCCAATCAATGGAAACATATTTAAAATAAAACATGGATTCTTTCTTGACACTTCCTTGACACTTCCTTGACACTATCATCATATCATGTACCCTTCCTTTGACCTGTGAAAAACATTTTAAAAACTTGGGATGAGCATAAAAAGCTCAGTAAGGGATATAAAAATATGGAAAGGAATCATGAGTACATGTATACATAAGAATCAATGAAATCATACTCTACTCATAAAACATAAGCACTTTAACATGCCTCATCAAATCATGAATAAATCATAGAAATCATAAGACATAAAGGTAACTTGAGGCATTCATAACATTCTTACGTAGGGAGTAACACCTTCTTGGTTACGTTTGGAATACCCATCACAGTATATTCCCTAAATCTCTTCGGAGAAACCTTAATGTTTAACTCCTTCGCGTTACCCAATGCATTGGAGAGCTATATCGGGCTCACCCGCCCTTAGTTTATCATGGAACCACCCGTCTTCATAATAATTCCCAAGAACCATAACATAATCGTATCACATAAAACATGCATAAAGGAAACATAACATTTCCACTTTTCAATCACAAGATATCAATACAACACATTGATATAAAAAAATTATGAAAACCATTTTCAATACCAAAAATAAAAGAAAAGAAAAACATGGTATTTTATTTTTCTTTTAAAAAAATGGTATGGCTTGTAAAGGAATTCGAAACTCAAATAATGGTAACGGCGGCGGAGAAGTCGTTGTCGCCGCATACGTACGACAAAAACATTACCTTTTTGTCGTTTAGTAAAACGCTTCGTATAAAAAAGATTCCTTTTGGATAAACGTAAAATTCAAAGGGGTTTATACACCATATAAAAGAAGGTTGTGTATAAAACAAAATACACCTCAATGAAAGGAGATTGAGATGAAGTCCCATACAAAGATCATTTTTAAGTAAAATAGATCTATTATGTGTATTTACTATAAGTACACATAAATAAATTACAAATACAAGATATGACATAATAATATCATGACATAATTTGAAAGTAGGAGATTAACCCAAAGAACGAAAATTGGGTTAAGAAGTTCCCTTACCTCGTGTACGACGTGACTCGATTGCTCTTTAATCTCCTGAATAATAAACTTGAGTTAATTTATACTTGCTTAAGAATCTTTTTCAAGTTCATTATTCCTTTTATATCATTTATTACCATGTCATGAACACTGTGTAATTATTTATGTTAATAACGGTCGTTTTAACGATCATTGATACTTGAGTCAAAAAATAAACTGTTCATAATTACAAGTTGTTCATGTATCCATTATATCCAGAGTTATACTCATGATGTAGATATCATATATATCATATATATCCAGTATATACATGCATTTATAATATTACATAACGTTTAGAGGTAAGAAATGAAATGCACCGTTCATGGAGATGGTAAACCGTACGTACGCATGAACGCTACTTTCATTTCTATTTCGTATTTTATGGAATGGAATCATAATGATATAGGGGTATATTATAATTATAGTATAATATAATATATAATATCATTAATTACATCCTTTATACATCCCACATATAGCATTAACGAATCAAATCACTTTGAGGGGGCGGTAGTCCGCACTTCTTAAAATGAAGATATCGCGTTTACCCATAATGGAAACCATAAAGGTATTCCATAAATGAAAAATACGGAAGCTTAATTAAAACATAAACATATTATATATCATATATAAATATAGTATCATCATAATGGTCACCTTTGAAGGTGTTAAAAGAATATTGAACAATCATCGTTTCGTGAGGCATAAATTCGCCATCCACGGAAACAGTATGTTCTTTAACCATTAGATGTAGGTGTGTGTAAGTGTAGCTAGAATCCTTCTTATAACAACATCCTAGTATATTTAAGATACTTGTGTTGTTAAAAAAATGAATAAAAAAGAGTTTAGGGGGTTGGAGAAGCAAAATAAAACATAAGAACACAAGAGAAGACACTACCTTTAAATCAGGTAACTCTTTTTGATTTGAGCTCAAAGGCTTTCTTGGGAAGACTTCTGCCCAAAGTGAGGATTCTAAGTGTTAGAGAGGGATTTGGAGAGACAAAATGGGCAGGGTTTGGCCGAGCCAAAGGCTTTGGAAGTGTGGTTAAGGTGGTAGAGGTGGGGGCCTTTTATAAGAGGAGAGGAGGGGCACTCTTGAAAAGTTAAGAAAAGATACTTTGTTATAAAATGATTTTCTGATAAAAAAGGTCCCACAATTATAAATTTCAAGGATAAGGTGATAAGGGTTTGAAATCCACCCATCAAATAGGTTTTTGACAAGTGTAGGTCTTAGATTTTACATTTTATTTTCATTTTATTTAAATTGTTAAATAATGAGGTAATCGATGCATCATCATTATGTCATAAATAATTTAATTTATTTAATGTCTAAAAATTATAAAAAAAAATATCATGATGTAGTAAATATTTTTAGCTATTCAATGACTATTTATAGTAAAAAATATGACTTGTATAACCCCATTTAAAAATTGTTTTAGTAAAACAACACATGTTTGTGTCATTTTTACTTTTACTTTAAATAAAAGGCATTAATGTCATTATCTTACCTATGTGGCTCCATGGGGTCCCAAAAATTGACCCATGGGTTGTCTTGGTCGGCCATGACACATCCAATAAGGGTAGGACATGTGTCAAGTTCATTTCATATTATTAAAACATTATTTTTACCTTAAACTACACTAATTAGCTCTAATCACGATTAAAAACTTAAAAGCTACTATTCACCAAAAAATTATTTTAATCCCATTGAACCACATTTTACTTCTTAATGACAACCATGTATGTCAGATTTTTGAAATTCAAAACACAGAGGTGGTAAAATTTCATTTAAACGAAAAAAATCAGTTTTTTAAGTACCACTTAGTGGTTTCACTATTCATCAAAAATTGAAGTTTTTCAGAAAAATACCAAAAATTCACCTTAGGCTATATTTGATATTCCGAATTAAAAAATGATGTTTATTTTACAAAATTAAAAACATATAAGTTACATTAATTAATTTAATAATTAATTCTTGTTGTAAGAGCAAATAGCGTGTTTTTATGAAACAATAAGTTTCAAAAGATTGACACTAGTTTAAGTTCAATTTCAAAGTGAAATTAATTCCAATGACCACTATTGGATTAAATGGTAAAGATATATTCTAATTTCACTTTAAAACAAATTAAAATGATAACCTAACTATATAAATAAATTAGATTAAAAAGAGGTTTTGAATTAAAATACGACATTTTTCACTATTCATTAAAAAATGAACTTTTTCAGAAAAATACCAAAAATTTACCCAAAGTAAATTTCAATGTCCCAATCATAAATAATAAGTTTATTTAGACAAATAGATCTTATAAAATTGTCAAAAGTTTGATTTAAAAATGGTTTGCCATCAAAAGGCAGTAAAACAATCTTTTAAAAATATTAGTGTATTCCATGCTTAAGATTGGATTTATTCTCATTTTAAGCCTCTAAAACACTATCTAATTCATTAATAGACATAGATAAAAATATCTATTATTCATTTCTTACTTGGGATGTTACAGTGCATTTGAGAGGTGAGGAACATAGTGCGACACGAAAGTCTCGCCAGCTCAAAGGTGGCCCCGGTTCACACTTTCTTGATTAATCCTGTGCAATATCACTATACATCATTTTCCCCTTCTCCATTTGAGTTTAGAATTCCATAAATATCTCTGAACCCTTTGACAACTAGGAACTTAATATATTTCTCCCAAGCCATGCATGTGAATTTCCACTTAGCGTATGATTACAGCTAATCTAGAACTAAGTCATTCTAAATAGTAGTCACCCCCAAGGTTATTTATGATAACTAGGGCATGGATGTAGGGTTTAAACAACCATCTATCATATCACTCTAAATCTTAATAACAACTTTTCATTTCCACACATATAAACAAACTGTTCAATTTTATCTTAGGAATTCATAGATTATTTCTCAAATGTACATTTTAGTCCAGTTGATATGGGGTATAAAATTTTCATTTATAAAATCCCCACAAGGTGTAACTTTTGTTCAGTTAACAAGCTTTCCTAAATTGAGTTCAATTTTCCATCGTCTTCATGTCAAAAAATTTATTCTCCGAAAAACTTTTCATTAAAGCCTTTCATTCCATGTTTTGTACTAGTGATTCATTTTACCAATGTGCCACATTCTCCAATTTTCAAAGAGTTACTTATTCTCAGTAATTTTCAAATCACATAAAAAATAAAGAGAACACAAAAATAGAAAATAAAACAAAAAAATACTAAATTGCAGAAATGTTTCCCTTCCTCCAGACTTGATTCGTGAAATGTCCTCAGTACATTCTAATAAATACAAACCTGCTAAACAGATTGTAATAAATGAAAACAGTCCACATAGTTAAGGAGAGGGATAACCTAGTTGGTTAATTTATAGAACGGGGGTGAGTTCAATCTCCTTTACATGCTCCTCTAAAAAGTTCGCATAGTAATTCTTCACTGTAACTGTTCAAAGTGATTGGATTTTCTGCTTGACCTACAGTGATCTCAAATTAAAAAAAAGGAAAATAATTAGTAATTATGAATGGCCCCTCCAGTCTAGAACAAATATTTCGTAGAATTAATTTCATCTTAGAATTATACAAACACACTCTCTCCGGGATAGAAGCCTCACTTGTGGATTAGTTTGACTTGTCTCTTTCTTTCTCGATGAAAAGTCTATCATTTTCGAATTCCTCTCTTTTAATTTCTTTCAAATTCAATATATGTATCTTCCTTTGATATCCAAATTCCTCCAAATCCATGTTCATCTTCTTGAACAGACTATTCTCTATGGAATTATTCTCGTGGGTGTCTTAAAAATTATTTTATAAGCACATAAAGTGTCTTCAAACTTTTTGATCTAATCCTTCTTATTTTCATTCTCAATATTTCCAAGATTCTTTTGACTTCTCTATTGGTAATCCTTCTTTTGACTTCTCTATTTTCATTCACAATTGTTCCAATTTTTCTATAGGCGGTATGATGTTCATGTTTTATGGTCCACTTCATATTTCTTCATCATGCCTTCCATGATTCTATTGTAGAATTGAGTTCCTACGTCATCTATTACTTTCCTTGGGATCCCAAATCTACAAAATATGTTATTCCTAAGAATATAATAAACTAATGAATCATCAGTTCTAGCGATTTTGACTTTTTTTGTGACTCACAGTCCTTTCAAAGATTCCTTTCATTTCGTTGTAGGTAACCTTGACCTATCTATTTTTCTGTGGATGGCATGATATTGATGTTTTATGGCCCACTCCATATTTCTTAATCAATAATTCCTTAATTCTATTTCAGAATTGAGTTCCTTAGTCACTTATTATTTCCCATTATCCCAAATCCACTGAATATGTTAGTCCTAAAAAAACATAAACAAAAAATGAATCATCAATTTTTGCAGTTTTGACTTCCACCCACGTAAAACATAATCAACGGCGATCAATATGTATGAATATTGAAAATACCATAGAAATGATCTCATATACTCTATTCTCCATACATAAATTATTTCCTATATGGTCATGACATTTTGAGGCATTTCCTATCTTTTTGAGAAAATTTGAGTGAATTAACATTGCTAATGTTTCCTATAAAATTTATTGATATCCTTAAAAAGTGTAGGCCAATGAAGACCTGAATCTAAAAGTTTCCAAGATTTTCTATGGGTGATAAAGAGACCTCCATAAGATATTGTGTGACAAAAGTTAAGCACATATTGTGCATCACTCTTGTGTGGATATCTCTTGTATGCTTGGTCATACACATTATCTAAAGATATCGATCATCCCATAGAATTTTTATTCACCAAAAAGTCTTGATATTTTGCATTAGTTGAGGTGTGAAGGGTCTTAAACTGTAATAATAAATATCACAATGTCAGAATACTAGGGAACCTCTCCTTCAATTAGAGAGAGTTTCCCAGCCAGTATCAGGTCATCAAGTGGATATTGGTAAAAAATTCTTTCATTCATGTGGGATAGTGTGTTCATATCATCATCCACTTTTTTCGTGGTCCCCATATTATCTTTCATCGCCACATCAAACTCTTGTAAAATAAGAATCCATCATACAAACTTCATCTTTGATTCTTCCTTACTCATCAGGTGCCTAATTATTTCATGATTAGAGAAGATAGTTACTTCAGTTCCCTATCAAATATTATCAAAAAAATTAAAAATCACAAACTACAAGAAATTCATTTCAAAGGTTGTATAGTTTCTATAGGTATTGAGGTATGATCCATAAAATTTATTTTTCTTTCAATTAATTGGAAATAACTACTCATATAGATCCATTGGAGGCATCACACGATAGATTAAAATAGCAATGCGAAATGGGCGAGGTGGGCCATGCCCGCACGGGCTTGAGCCCATGCGGGCTAGACCCGCACAAGCCCGCATAAAAAACGGGTGGATTTATCAAGCCTGTACCGCCCCGCAGTGGATGCGGGCAAGCCCGCAGGCAACCCACATTCATTATTGTTTTTATAATTTATTATATTTTAATAGACTTGTAAAATCCCTTATGAAAAATATTTTTATGAAAAATGATTGTAGTGACTTTTCAAAATTTCATTTAATTATAAAATTGTTCATAATTAATCATAAAAAGTCATAATTTTCAAAATCAACGTTACAAATAAAATGTACAACACTCAATAACAAATATAGAATGAAATCCATCTATTTCACATGATTCTCCAATATTACATGCACCATTGTCTCTTAATATTTACACCAAATCCTACATCAAAACATAATTAAAAATATATTTCAAAAAACATATAAAATAAAAAATATACTAAAAAACAAAAGTATTGATACATTTGATTTTGATAAAAAATCTTATCAAAAATACAACTATAAAATTAAGAGAATAAAAATATGAAAAATATTAAACATTAAAACTAACAATTAATATATTGTTATGAGATAACATAAATCAAAAAATTAAAAATTAAAAAAAACATGAATTACTGCAGCTTGCAGATCATAGGGGAGGGTGGCAGAGCGGGGTGGCAGAGCGGGGTGGTAGAGCGGAGGGGGTGGGGTGGCCGAGCGGAGGTGGCGGGGGAGGCAGGGGTGGCGGGGGAGGCGGGGGTGGAGGAGCGGAGGTGGAAGGGTGGGGTGGCAAAGCGGAGGTGGAGGAGCGGGGGTGGAGGAGCGGGGGTGGAAGACTAGGGTGTGGAGGAGCAGAGGTTGTGGGGGTGGCGGAGCAGGGGTGACAGGGGTGGCGGAGTGGGGGCGGCGGAGCGGAGGAGGCGGGGAGCGACAAAACGAAGGAGGTGGGAGCGGCAGAGCGGGGGAGGTGGGGGCGACAGAGCGGAGGGTGGCGACGGGGGTGGCGCAACGGGGGGTGGCAGAGCGGAGGGTTGGAGAGCAGGGGTGGCGGAGCGGAGGATGTGGGAGCGGTGAAGCGGAGGGGGGAGCGGCGGATCAGAGATGGCGGGGGCGGCGAAGTGGAGGGTGGCGACGTGGGTGGCGTAGTAGGGGGTGGTGGAGCGGAAGAGGCGGGGGAGGCGGGACAGGAGAGGACTGGTGGGGGGGAAATGGGCAAGGCTGAGAAAGGGTGTTCTTCAAGACATCGGGAATAGGAGTGAGTGTGTTTTTCAAGGCATTGGGAATAAGAGTGAGGGTGTTGTCCAGTGCACGTGGGTCTCGAAACATGAGATTTGAAAATTTGATGGTATAATAATTTAAAAAAACAAATTAAATGAGCTCTCGGACCCACACAGGTTGGATTCTCGTGCGGGATGTCCATATAAACCCGCTTAAAATGTGGGTTAATTTTATTAAACCCGCCCCAATCAAGCTTAGCCCGCAGGTCCGCAGCCCGTTTTGTACTGCTAGATTAAAATGGTGCTCCCAAATATGAACTTAGAATCATCAAATATGAACTCAATATCATTTTGAAGTAATTTTGATAGTGGTAATAAAATATTACTAAAATACTTGATGAACCACTTATAAAAACATGCATACTCTAAGAATGATCTAACATGTTTAACACACATGGGGTAGGGTAATGCACTAATGACTTTTATTTTTTTAACATCAATTTAATTCTATAAAATCACATTCCCAGTGCAATCATATGACAACCCTGCTTTTATTACAAACATAAACATGATTTATTACATAAAACTTCACTTGATACAACAAAGAAGATCGAGAGGTTTAGTGTCTTTGGGGATTAGGATCATTACATAAAAACTTGAAACATGAAATACAACATCTTTATTGAAAACATCCTTTACATGACCACTACATTCTCTCGTACTTAGCATTGCATGGGATAACCTGAGGACATGCATATGAAAAGGGTGAGCTATAATGCCCAGTAGGGGAGTACACATGGAATAACATGAGGAGTACAATACATGTTAGACAATAGGCATATCAATAGATCATAAAAGAAAAATGAACATAAAGGCATGATAAACCATGATAATCATAACATGGAAATATGGCAACAACACTTAACATGGAATTAGCATGAGCCAAGGATCATTGCACATAGAGCATGAGTAAATCCTCATTGCACATGTAGCACGAGTAAACCCTTGTTGCACTTGAATTATCATGAGTCAACTCTCATTGCACACGACGTATCATGATACTATACTTTACCCAATGCATTGAAGCGCTATACGGGCGAACCATTCTTAAACATTTCATTTCATGCATAAGTGTGCCACATGGATCATAAAACATGGATTCATTAAACATAATCATTTATTCCACGATAAAGGAATTTGGAATTCATACATGAAACATTATAATCAACAAGTAAATGTGCATAAAGGTGAATACCCGTGATGGAGAAATGAGCATGGTATTTACTACACAATGACATTGGTTTAGAAAATCGGTGTGATTTCGGTAGCGTAACAACGTGACATAAGAATTAATAAAAATGGTTGATGAGAGATAAAGGGGTTACTCATCATATTTACATGTAATGGACAGTAAGGAGGTCATATAGATACATTTCCCAACAATTTTAATGGAATTTAGATTCATGATACAAAAGTATTGCTTGAATATAAAATAGGAGAGAGAAGTTCCTTTCGGAATTTCGGCATAGTAATGAGTGTACATGAGAGACATTTAATGACAGAGAAAGGGGTATCCCATCAATCAAAAATAAAGAAGTCAGTATGAGGGAGGTGTGAAACCATACCCCGACATTCATAATTGAAATTAAAAGGGCAAAACAACATAAAAAAAATTGGACAAAAATGAGAAAGGAAGAAAAAACCCTTACTTGGAAGTGTGTTTCCAAAGGCTAGAGAGAGACTTGTTAGAGGCTTCTTGGGAGCTTGGGGCACATTGGGAGGATTATAGAGAGAGTAGGTAATAGGTTGGACGAACTCCAAAGGTTTTGAGTGAGGAGTAAGTGGGATCTTGTGTTGGTTTATATAGGAAAGGTGAGAGAATTCTTTATTATTTAGGTTTGGGTCCCCTTACATTAAATTAATCCAAACCACAAACCATCCATTGGTTTTTGCCCATGGTTTTTGGAAAAGGGAAGAGAAAACAAATATTTTATAAGGCCAAAATCTGAACTTCTTAAAATAATGAGGTTGCTTATGTGGAGGTGAGTCACACTCCCATTGAAATTAATTTAAAAAGACAAGGTGTTTAATAAGTCTCGAGGGGTTCATTAATGTTTTGAAAATTAAGTCAGACAGACCCAAAATCACATTATTTTAATGTTAAAACATATATTGTCTGAACATAACGATTATAGTATTTTATTACATCACAATTGGGTCATTATGATGTCATAAAACACATTATATATTTAAAAGGTATTTAATTTTTACCCAAAAATTTGGCTGTCTCAAAAAATTATGAAAAATTCACCGTTGGATAATTTCGACGTCCTGATTCTAGAAATAACATTTATTCTATCTAAATAATTTTCTAAATATATTAATTTTCACTTTTAAAATAAAACCCGACATTTATTTAAAATTCACGGGTTTTGACAGAAATGGCTTTCAAACCTTAATAAAAATTATAATTACATTCATAAAATTATAAGATCATTTATATTTAATAAAAATTAATTTAATAATATTATTATTATTTTATTAAAAAATTATTTAATTCAAAAATCCATTAATTTAATAAAATAGATTTCTTAATTAAATAATAACTAAAAAACACCATGTGTACTTTAAAAACTATTTACAATGTATCAAAAATTACTAGAAATTATATTCATTATTATATAAAAAAATATTGTACATGAACATAGTACTAATCATTTGTTACATAACCCCTCAAAACAGCTGCATAAGACCTAAGGGTAAGGTGTGTGATGGTGACAGACTCTTGGGGTGGCTCGGATAATATCGCTCGAGTGGTAATTTCAATCAACTTCCACTTTTCCCGTCGACGGTCACGTTCGAGCTTGACATGATGAAACTCAGCTTGGGATTTGTCAAGGGCGAAGCCCAAAGACGCCACCTCTTTTCCGAGCTCCACCAAATGGGCTTCGTATGGGGAAATTCTACTTGATGAGGCCATCGCTTCCTCTGTCTGAGTAAATTGGATTTGTTAAAGTCCTATATTTATACTAATCATGTGATCACTGTTCAACGACTATATTAGCATCGGTCAAAATTCTTATGATAAAACCAAGGAAGTTGAAATTTTATATAAACATAAAGAGAAATTTAATTAGATCAAGAGAGATTTCCATTAATGAAACTTTGGGTCGTTACAATATTCCTCCCTTAAGAAAATTCTCCCTCGAAATTTTCCTTTTCCCACACTAAAACAGATGTGGGTAACTCAGCTTCATCATTTCCTCCGATTCCCAAGTCGTTTCTTCAAACTTGTGGTTTCTACACAACACCTTGACGAGGGGCATTGTCTTATTTCATAGAACTTTTTCTCTACGATCTAAGATCTAAGATCTTTACTGGCTGCTCCTCATAAGAAAGATCATCTTCCAATTGTACCACCTCAGAAGAGAGTACCTGTGAAGGGTCCGGTATGTACTTCCTTAAGAAGGATACATGAAAGACATCATTTACTTTGGCCATGGCAGGTGGAAGTGCTAGTCGATAGGCCACAACCCCAACACGATCAAGAATCTCGAAGGGGATGATGTACCTTTGACTTAACTTCCCTTTATTTCAAAACCTCATGACCTTCTTCCACAAAGACATGCGTAGAAACACCATGTATCCAACTTTAAACTCAAGGTCTCATCGACAGTTATCTGCATAACTCTTCTGTCGACTCTGGACTGCCTTGATATGCTACTGAATGGTTTTCACCTTCTCCACCATTTCCTCGACCATTTACAGTCCAAGCAGCTTACGTTCACCGACCTCATCCCAACATGTCGGTGTTCTGCACCTTTTCCCATACAGGGCTTCATATGGTGCCATTTGGATTCTTGAGTGGAAACTGTTATTATAAGATAACTCAACCAGAGGAAGATATTGATCCCATCCTCCTTTAAAGTCCATTGAGCACGCTCTCAACATGTCCTCAAGTGTTTTGATAGTCCGCTCGGATTGGCCATCAGTTTGAGGATGATAGGCCATACTGAAGTTCAGTTCAGTATTCAGAGCATGTTGAAGACTCTTCCAAAACTTAGAGGTGAATCTTGGATCTCGGTCAGAAAAAATAGATAGCGGTACTCCATGCAACCTTACCAATTCCCTGATATATATCCATGCCATTTTATCCAAAGAGAAATCCTCTAGAATAGCAATGAAGTGTGTAGTCTTTGTAAGTCGATCCACAATAACCCAGATTGCACTGTTGCCTTTGGATGTCCTCGGAAGTCTGGTGACAAAGTCCATGGTGATGTTCTCCCATTTCCATTCTGGTATGGGCAATGGTTGCATCATCCCCTTATACTTCTGCCTCTCTGAATTCACTTGCTGGAACACCAGGCACTTTGATGTATATTCAATGATCTCCTTCTTTATATTATCCCACAAAAAGTTTTCTCGGAGATCTCGATACATCTTTGTGCTCCCTGGGTGAATAGAGAAATTTGAACTATGTGAATCATCCAAAAGTTCTTTCTTCAGCTCGAACTCAATGGAACACATAGTCTTTTCCCAAACCACATGATTCCTTCTTCATTAACATTAAACTCTGAGGATTTCCCTTTTTTGATAGCTTCCACTTTTTCCTGAATTCCCACATCATCCTTTTGATCATCCTTTAACCTTTCCAAAAGTGATGGTTGAGAAATCATTTGTGAAAGGATTGATGATGTTCCCTTATTTATGATTTCCACATCCATATTCATCATGTCTAAGAAGATTGGATCCTTCTCAATTATCATCATTGATATAATTACTGGGTCCTTTCTACTTAGGGCATCTTCCATCTTGTTCGCTTTCCCAGGGTGGTAATGTATTGGACAGTCATAATCCTTGATGAGCTCTATCCATCTTCTCTGGTGCATATTAAGCTCTTTCTGTGTGAATATATATTTAAGACTCTTGTGGTCAGTACATATCTCACATTTCTCACCATAGAGATAATGCCGCCAGATTTTCATGGCAAAGACCACCGCCGCTAACTCCAGATCATGTGTTGGATAGTTTCGCTCATGGATTTTCAACTGCCTTGAGGCATAGGATATCACTTTATCATTCTGTATCAAAACACAGCCTAATACCTTCTTCAAGGCATCACTAAATACCACAAAAAGTTCCCCACATGTGGGTAAAGTGAGCACGAGCGCAGTGATAAGAATCCTTTTCAACTCCTTGAAGCTTTCTTTGCATTCATCACTCTAAGCAAACTTTACTCCCTTCTGAGATAGCTTGGTAAGAGGGTTGGACAATCGGGATAAATTTCTCACAATTCTTTGATAATATCCAGCTAATCCCAAAAAGCTACGGATATCCGTTACTGATGTTGGCCTCGACCATCCCTCAATTGCATCTGTTTTGGAGGGGTCCATAGATATCCCATTGCTTGTGATGATATGACCCAAGAATGAGACCTCCTTCAACCAGAATTCACACTTGTTGTACTTTACATAGAGCTTCTCCTTACGCAAAATCTCTAGTATAGTTTTTAAATGCTCCTCATGATCCTCCTTGGTTTTGGAGTATATTAGAATATCATCTATAAAGACTACCACAAATTTTTCAAGGTAATCTCTAAAGACTCTATTCATCAAGTCCATGAATATTGCTGGAGCATTGGTGAGTCCAAAAGGTATTACTATGAATTCATAGTGCCCGTATCTTATGCGAAAAGCAGTCTTGGGGATATCTTCCTTCTTCACCCTTACTTGATAATATCCCGACTGATAGTCCATCTTGGAGAATTATTGTGCTCCACGTAGCTGATTGAACAAGTCATCAATTTGTGGGAGAGAATACTTGTTCTTTATCGTGATTTTGTTAAGTTCACGATAATCGATGCAGAGCCGCATTGAACCATCCTTCTTCATGACGAAGAGGACTGGTGCACCCCATGGTGAAGCACTTGGGCCTATAAACCCTTTATCCAGATTCTCCTGTAGTTGTTTATTCAGTTCTTCAATCTCAACAACAGCCATTCTATATGGAGTCTTGGATATTAGTAGCACCCCAGGTATAAGTTCAATTGAGAATTCAACATCTCTTCTAGGAGGAAGACCAGACAGTTCCTCGGGAAACACTTCAGCGAATTCCCTCACAACAGGCATTTCTTCAAAGATGGTTTCTTCCTTGGAATAAATCATCTGAGCCAGATATGCGTGCTCATAAGGCAGTAATATCCATGCTTGAGATGATTGAGCTAAAGGAGATTCATCTTCCTCCTTACACTTGTAAAGAATCGGGGGTCGATTCTCCATATGGAGTGTGATTTCCCTCTTCCGACAATTTATGTTAGCTCTATATAATGAAAGCCAATCCATGCCAAGAATTGCATCAAATTCCACTAGAGGGAGTATGATGATGTTCGCCGGGAAATTCAATCCACAGATTATAACAGGGGAGGACTTGTATTCATGGGATGCAATGATTGCCCCATTTGCCGTACTCACCGATATCTTCACTTCCATGATTTGTGGTGGTGATGGGATTCATCTAATAAACTTTCGAGATATAAAAGAATGCGTAGAACCTGAATAAAAAAGTACGTTCGCTATTCTTGAATGAATAACTAGCGTAACTATCACCATTTCGTTTTCGGGGTTCACTTCGGCAGAAGTGATGGAAAAAGATCTTCCTTGATGTCTTGGAGGTTGTTGGTTGCCTCCGAAAACCCTTGGATTAGGGAACTGATTTAAAAAATGACCGGTTCTTTTCATTTGTAGCATTAAAGAACGCGTTGAGGTTCGAACGGAGCATTTCTCTCCTCTGTCGCAGCCGCGTGTCTTTCTTGCCGACAGTTAACAGCTAGGTGCCCTTCCCTTCCACACCTGAAGCATTTCCTCATCCACTTATGGCAATTTCTTGGGTGCTTCTTTCTGCACTTTTGGCAAGTGGGGTGCTGGATCTTCTTAGCACTGTTGGATTTACCCATCGGACCACCAACATTGAATTCCACCATACTCTTCTTGTCCCCATGATACCCCTGTGATTCCCCGATCTCCGTTTCGACCTTGAGGGCACATCGGAAAATTTCCTCATAGCTGTCGAAGTCACGGATTGCTAATTCTTTCCACAGGCTAGGCTTCATCCCACCAAAGAAGTGGTCAACTTTGTATTCGGGGGTAACGACAAAGCCGGATGTGTAATCGTGCAATCCTAGTGAAGTTTTCCTCGTACGCTCCAACAGATTCTTCATCTCTTTTCTTGAGGGAAAGGAAGTCCCTTTCCATCTTAAGCCGGAGGGTGCAGGAAAAATATTTATCGAAAAACATCTTCCTGAAATACTTCCATTCCAACGCCTCGATCTCCTCCTCAGGCTTCGTATTTTTGATCAACGTCCACCATTGATCAGATTCACCCTCCACATGATAAGCCGCCAGGAGAACCTTCTCTTGTTCAGAACATTGAAGGATGGAGAAGATCTTTTCAGTGGAATTGATCCATTGTTCAGTGATCATGGGATCCTATAATCCACTAAAAGTAAGAGGCCTTTGTCTCATGAAGTTTTCGATAGCGACTTGTTCTTTCTTAGGGGGGGTTGAACATTCCTCTTGACCCGTGTTTCTATTCAAAACTTGAGTTAGCTGAGAGAGAAGCGTGACAAAGCTTGTGATTCCTTCTCCCATTGGATTGGGAATCTCATTAGTATAGTCATCACACTGATCTTCACAACGGTTGTTAGCCTGAGTCCTCCTATTACTGGCCATTGGCTGGAATAAAAGGATAGTTAGGGGTAACACATAAAGGGTAATCCAAAGACAAAAATTGATGACTCATAAATAAACTTTTATTTCTTTAACTCATGAGTCTATAGGCTTCAATCTAGGATTTTCATGATCTACTTTCTAACATATATTCGTAGGGGCATTTTTTTAATTCCCTTAATAAGGGTTAATACTAAGATTTTGAATTTATCAAAACATATCCCCTGGGAGTGTTGTAACCAAGAGTGCAGAAGGCCCGTTGTCGGGCACTAGTTCCCGTTCGAGTCTAGCTCAAAGTGGTGTTTCTGGGTTTTACCCCTAGGATACATCTGTGCCAGAGCCGTCTCTACCAGATCATATCCAAACAGGGATGTATTTGTTTGATAAACCACTTAGTCAGTACTTACCAAAACATAGGGATGTTTTTATTATACTTAGTCTTGTATCTAAGGCTTTACTAGGGTTTCCTAATCCCAAAAATAACTAAACCTATCCTCTGATACCAACTATGACAACCCGAATTTTATTACAAACTTAAACATGATTTATTACATAAAAATTCACTTGATATATCAAAGAAGATTGAGAGGTTTAGTGTCTTTGTGGATTAGGATCATTACATAAAAACTTGAAACATGAAATACAACATCTTTATTGAAAACTTCCTTTACATGACCACTACATTCCCTCGTACTTAGCATTGCATGGGATAACCTGAGGACATGCATATGAAAAGTGTGAGCTATAAAGCCCAGTAAGGGAGTAAACATGGAATAACATGAGGAGTACAATACATGTTAGACAATAGTCATATCAATAGAGCATAAAAGAAACATGAACATAAAGGCATGATAAACCATGATAATCATAACATGGAAATGTGGCAACAACACTTAACATGGAATTAGCATGAGCCAAGGCTCATTGCACATAGAGAAAGAGTAAATCCTCATTGCACATGAAGCACAAGTAAACCCTCATTGCACTTGAATTAGCATGAGTCAACTCTCATTGCACATGATGTATCATGATACTATATTTTACCCAATGCATTGGATCACTATAAGGGCGCACCCTTCTTAAACATTTCATTTCATGCATAAGTGTTCCACATGAATCATAAAACATGGATTCATTAAACATAATCATTTATTCCACGATAAAGGAATGTGAAATTCATACATGGAACTTTATAATCAACATGTAAATGTGCATAAAGGTGAATACCCGTGATGAAGAAATGAGCATGGTATTCACTACACAATGACATTGGCTTAGAAAATCGGTGCGATTTCGACAGCGTAATGGCGTGACATAAGAATTCATAAAAATGGTTGATGAGAGAGAAAGGGGTTCCTCCTCATATTTACATTTAATGGAAATTAAGAAGTTCATATAGATACATGTCCCAAAAATTGTAATAGAATTTAGATTCATGATACAAAAGTATTGCTTGAATGTAAAAGAGGAGAGAGAAGTTCCTTTCGGAATTTCGGCATAGTAACGGGTGTACATGGGAGGCATTTAATGAGAGAGAAAGGGGTCACCCATCAATCAAAAATAAAGAAGGCGGTATGTGGGAGGTGTGAAACCATACCCCAACATTCATAATTGAAATTAAAAGGGCACAATAACATAAAGAAAATTGGACAAAAATGAGAAAGGAAGAAAAAACCCTTACTTGGAAGTGTGTTTCCAAAGGCTAGAGAGAGGCTTGTGAGAGGATTATTGGGAGATTGGGGCACCTTGGGAGTATTATAGAGAGAGTAGGGTAGAGGTTGGACAAACTACAAAGGCTTTGAGTGAGGAGGAAGTGGGAGCTTGGGTGGGTTTATATAGGAAAGGTGAGGGAATTCATTATTATTTAGGTTTGGGTCCCCTTACATTAAATTAATCCAAACCACAAACCATCCCATGGTTGTTTCCCATAGTTTTTGGAAAAGGGAAGAGAAAACCAATATTTTATAAGGCCAAAGTCCGGACTTATTAAAATAATGAGATTGCTTATGTGGAGGTGAGTCACACTCCCATGGAAATTAATTTAAAAAGATAAGGTGCTTAATAAGTCTTGAGAGGTCCATTAATGCTTTGAAAAGTAAGTCAAACAAATCAAAAATCACATTATTTTAATTTTAAAACATATATTGGCCGAACATAAATATTATAGTATTTTATTACATCACTATTGGGTCATTATGATGTCATAAAACACATTATATATTTAAATGGTATTTAATTTTTACCCAAAAAATTGACTGTCTCAGAAAATTATGAAAAATTCACCGTTGGATAATTTCGACGTCCTGATTACAGAAATAACATTTATTTTATCTAAATAATTTTCTAAATATGTTAATTTTCACTTTTAAAATAAAAACTAACATTTATCGAAAATTCCCGGGTTTTAACAGGAATGGCTTTCAAACCTTAATAAAAATTATAATTTCATTCATAAAATTATAAGATCATTTATATTTAATAAAAATTAATTTAATAATAATAATATTATTTTATTAAAATATTATTTAATTCAAAAATCCATTAATTTAATAAAATAGTTTTTAATTAAATAATAACTAAAAAACACCATTTGTAGTTTAAAAACTGTTTACAATGTATCAAAAATTACTAGAAATTATATTCATTATTATATACAAAAATATTGTACATGAACATAGTACTAATTATTTGTTACATAACCCCTTAAAACAGCCGCATAATACCTAAGGGTAAGGTGTGCGATGGTGACAGACTCTTGGGGTGGCTCGGATAACATCGCTCGAGTGGTAATTTCAATCAACTTCCACTTTTCCCGTAGACAGTCATGTTCGAGCTTGACATGATGAATCTCAGCTTGGGCTTGGTCAAGGGCGAAGCCCAAAGACGCCACCTCTTTTCCAAGCTCTGAAAAATGAGCTTCGTATGGGGCAATTCTACTGGATGAAGCCATCGCTTCCTTTGTCTGAGTAAATTGGATTTGTTAAAGTCCTATATTTATACTAATCATGTGATCACTGTTCAACGACTATATTAGAAACGATAAAATTCTTAACATAAATCCAAGGAAGTTGACATTTTATATAAACATAAAGAGACATTTAATTAGATCAAGAGGGATTTCCATTAATGAAACTTTGGGTCGTTACAAATCTCTTGTTCTACCATGCAATGGAATTTTTTAAAATTGAGAATGAGTTCATTTTCTATCCATATTTTGAAATCCATATCCATATTCAATAAGAAATTATCAAATGAATTTTCAAACACTATGAAATCATCTAGAAAACTTATAGACATTCTTCAATTAGATCAAATAAGATGCTTACCATAAATATTTAATGGTCCCATGGGAGTTACATAATAAAAATGGAATACTTTTATAAGAAAATGATTAATAAGAATATGTAAAGGATGTTCTCTTATGGCCATCAAGAACAATTGGAACTTGAAAGTACCCTGAAAATCCATCCATAAAATGGCCGTGGGTCTTTCCTGGTAGTATTTCAAGTATTTGTTTAATGAATGGTATTGGAAGTGGCCTTTACCAATAACTTGATTCAATCTCATATAGTCAATACTGTCTTTCCATCTATTTTTATCTCTCACAAGGATCGGTTCATTTTTTCATTCTAAATAATGACCAGACTTGATTTTTTGGTCATAATGTGAATGGAACTAACCCACTGTAAGTTTAAAATGCATCTGATGATTCATGATCTTATAAATGTTTCAATTTATTTTTTTAACTACCACCATTATGGTTAGGTTTAGTCTCCTTTTGGGTTGCTTAGAAGTTTTGTCACTTTTTTCAAATAGGATTTTGTGTATGCATATCCTAGTACTATGCTCGGGTATGTCACCCCGACTCCATCCTATGGCCTTGAAATTATAACTTAAAAGATTTACGAGTTTCATTTCATGATCAAAGGAGATGTTGTCAGCAATTATCATGGGCATCTCACCTTTACCCATTTGAAACACATACTTTAAATGTGGTGGTAGTGGTTTCAATGTAATCATGGGTGGCCAAATTAGTGATGTTAATAACTTAGGTTCACTTACATCAACCACTTTCAGTCACTTACAACAAGGTGAATTATGAATTTAATAGTTAATTCAAAATAACCAATCAAACCAATCAATGAAATTTGGGTATTCCTCATTGTTAGCTTCCTATACAGTAATCTAAGGTTGGTCATAGTCATTTTTTATAGAATTATTGATCTCAATTTTTTACCCAGATTCAAAATCACTTAAAGTAGATCAGTTTCTCCATGTGAAGTAGGTTCCTTAGTGTGTGTAAGTGTGAAAAGTGAATGTTAATTTAATCTAAAATTCATTTAATAAAAAATATTGAATTATGTTATGTTTTCTCTAAATTCTATTGTTAATGTATCTTACTGGAAACAGATGCTTGTCCTAAATGTCTTCAGAAATGGATTGACTCGGATGATTGGTGAGTTATCTAGTGTTCTATCTTCTTCCATTTAGAGGACATAAAAATTAGATATAAAGATCAAATTTTTCACCCTCACCAACAAACCTTCTAGAACTCCAATTTGAAATATTATAACTTAGTTTTTCAGCTGAATTCTAACACAGGATTGAGCTCCAAAATTTGTAAAGATAGGAACACATAATAAGGTATTACATTAATTGAATCTCCTAAATCACATAAATCAAATGCCAGTGAGATGTCTTTAATAGTATGGGAATGGAAAATGACCCTATATCTTGACATTTGATGGGTAATTGAGGTGTGATTATGGTTGAGCCATTTCATCCGAATATTACTCTTATTCTCCCTTGAATACTCCTTTTCATGGCGTATAATTCCTTTAGGAACATAGTATATCTGGAAATCTACTTATGGAATTGAAGAAGAGGTATAAAAATTTCAAATTTCATGAATGTGTCCAGAATTTCTTTTTAAATCCCCACTTCATGAATTTTATTAGTTTGAATCATTCTTAAGGGAAATGGTAGTGGGGTTTTTTTTTGTATATTTTGATGGTTTATAAAGTTCAATTTCTAATTTTTCCTTATCTTGTTCATAATTATTTCTTTTCTCCCCTTATTTGATAGTCTTGTTTTGTTCTCTATGTGGTTTTAGAGAAGGTTTAATTTCTTTTCCACTTCTGGTTGTTACCGGGCTCAAATTTCCCTTAGTATAGGATAATGTTTTATGTAGTAATTTTCTAGGATTGTTATCCATCATTCCCTAACTGGTTTTTCAATTTTTTCAAATTTATTTTTAGCTCTTCTATGTTTGGATATGGCTGGTGATGGATTTGAACTTGAGAACTAGAGTTAGAAGAGTCATGGAATTTTTTTTATTGAAATAGTGATGGTTGGATAGTCTTTTGGTATCTATCATCCATGAAATTTTATTGAAATTGTAGAGTCTTATAGAATTGTTGTTGAAATAGTGTCCATTCTTGGTTTTGTGGATTTAAAAATTCATACATGATTTATGAGTTCTCTCTACATCCTTGGTTTTCCATGGGTTGTTGAAATGTTCTTTGTTGATAAGAAACAACACAACTCTCTTTATCTTTCACTTGATTACAGGGGTCAATGAAATGACCTGGAGAAGAAAAAATATTGCAAACCTTAACTATTTTTGATTGGTCATTAGATGTTTCAAGATCTATTTGTCTTAAAAAAGTGGTTAGTTCTTCCAAATTTGATTCAAACTAAGGTGATTTTGTGGGAATTTTTGGGCTTTACTTCATGGTCTCCTCTAGTGGCAGTACTGCTTGTGCTAAATTTTCTTAAATTCCAATCTATCTTCCCTATCTTCTATTGGTGACTTGTGAATCAACGCTCCTTCGAAGGTTTCATCTAGCATATTTCTATCGCTATCAAGTAGTCCTTAGTGGAATAACATTGTGAAGTGATGTTCTTAAATTGCATGGCATGGAAAACTATCTCAAAGTATCTTATATCTCTCTCAATACCCATTGATTATCTCTCCTAAGATGTTCTTGATTGCATCTCTTTACTCAAGGCGGTGCTCCTTGAGGTTGGAAATAATCCTTAAAGGCCCTTTGATGTTCATCTTAATACTGAAATCACCCAATTGCATGTTGTATAGCCACTACTTGGAAACACCTTTGAGAGAGAGGGAATTCAATATATTTTACATGTTCCTTTACTACGCCTATCATCTTCAAAGTAGCACACACCATGGTGAATTCCTTGATATGTTTGTTTGTATCATCTCTTACAAGGCCATGTAACTTAGGAAATTATTGAATAACTATAGTTTTCAATTCATACTTGTCTTGTAAAGTAAGGTTGATAATCTGGTTCTCTTTTATGAAATGAGGGTCACATAAATCTATGAAATTCTAGTTAGGGGTTCTTTCCATGAATTGGAACCTCCCATTATGACTCCACTTGTTTGGATAACGTTCATGTCTACTCTTTTTCAACAGCTCTTGATCCATTCCATCTGACTCAGCCACATTCCTCAGTCAACTGCCTTTGGTGTCCAGGTCCAGACTACTTCCTCTATACATCCCAATGCCGTCCTTCCTTTTATCATCACCTCAACTTGAATGCTCCACCCAGATCAGAACTAAACGAGTCATATCCATGTTCAATTCCCACATTTGGATATCTATTCGCTGGAATATAGAATTATGTCATTTTTCTAGGTGCTAGAGTGTAGTCTATAATGTCGTTACTACCATTTCTAGTCCAATAAATCTGTTCTCCATCCCCATGGGAAAAATATGATGTGTTTTCAAGTCACTTTTCACTATTAAGTTTTCATCTTCCCTCCTATATGTCATTAATTCCATCTGCCTTACCTCAAACACTGGACCAACCCGAATCTATTTTGTCTGGTGTGCCTACCTCAACTATTGTGTGTCATGTTCCACCTCAACTGCCATGTCTAGGAATCCACAACCGCATGGATGTTTTTTTCACAATTGCGTCATTTTCCATTGATTCATAAAAAATAGTTTAATAGATCAAGAAAATCTGGTATTTCTGAAAAATGGATTGTTGTTCCAATAATTTTTTTTCATCCAGAATTTGCTGCTGCAATTTTGTTTCTTGAATATATATCTATCCATTTATGTTATCTCAATGAAAGAACCAATTAATTAGTGTGATAGAAAATCTTTTGTAGTATTCTATCCATTTATCTATGTTTTTAAAAAGTTAGGGTAATTAATGTATTGATGATTATATATGTGGATAAAGTCAAATAGAATTGTGCCTAAATGAATTTTTTATAGTGTGTTGTCCATTAGTAACTAGAAAAGGAAGGATGATTAGACACATGGGTAATGTGAAATAGATATGAGTTGGTACTCACACTAAATCGGTAGCCCATTTTCAATTCTAGCTCATTTAGAAGAAATAATGAAGTTTTCTGGATGATTTATAAACTTGAGGGTTAACTTATAGCAGTTAGGAAGAGTGTTTTGTGCTAGGTAAGGTTTCTATGGTTTTATAAGGATACAAATATTCATTATAAAGGGAATACAAGTTTGAAAGTACATTGATGGCCTTACAAATTTGGAATTAAAATTAGAGGAAATCTTATGCAAAGTACATAATACTCATTATCAAAGGGAAATATGATTGAAGGGAAGCACACAACTATGCAAGGTGACCCAATCATGTAAGTCAACAGGGCTACAGAGGAGGTCTAGAATGAAGTAAGCCTTCGAGGGTTTTTACTTGAGTGATAGTTTGTAGAAATAGTCTTTTGAGCCATTAAGGTGAAAGGATTGAGTTCATCCAACATAGGAGACTGGTGAATAAGTTATCCAAGTATAATTTGGATGGTGGGGCTCAACTTTGCTTAGAAGAGGCTTGAGTAGTACTGTATTAGACCCTATAAAGGATTTTTTTACAAAAGGGGCCACCTTTGGTTGGATCATATCTAAAGTTAAACCATTTATAAGGGTGAAATGCTTACTTCAAGAATACCTTGGAATGAAAAATATTGGGTTTATTCAAAACAGTGCGTTCTAGAAGTTAACATGAGGATTAGTGGCTGGTCATGGTTTAAGTTTAATTAAATGGGCATCCCTTCATGAAACATTCAATTGGGATAGTCCATGCTACCACTAATACATATAGGGCTTATAATAGCGCTAAAAACCACCTTTAACAGTGCTAAAAAAGTGCTATTAATCTTGGTGAAGATAAAGGGGGGGGGGGGTCCCCTTTATCAGTGCTAAAAAAAGCACTGATAAAAGTGGGCCTTTATCAGCGCTTTCTTAGCGCTGATAAATGTAGTATTTATCAGTGCTATTTTCAATGATGATAAATGGATAATATATCAATGCTAGAAATAGTGCTAATAAATACTACCTTTATCAGCACTATTTTGAGTGCTGATAAATACTACCTTTATCAGCGCTATTTTGAGCGCTGATATATTATCCATTTATCAGCGCTAAATTAGTGCTTATAATGGATAAATTGCATGTGCAAACCCAGAACCCGCACAACACCTGCACAACACCTACACAACACCTGCACACATATGACAACACCTGCACACATAAAAAAAACACCCACACACAATGTACAAGAGAACAAAAATGCTGTATACATATACTTGAAATCATGAATACAAAACAAAACACTACTATATACATTTCAAACAATGTTTAATTTGGTTACAATTACAATTATCCAATAAAAAGTTAAAAAACATTGATATTTCATCCTTTTTGCATCCATGATCTACTCTAAAAAATCTTCGTCCATGGTATTAGTTGCCGAACAAAGCATTCGAACTCAGAAAAAAGATTTCACCTATATAAGAAAACAAATATTATGTTAGTAATGTAATAATGAAACAAATTAAACATTAATATGAAAGAATACATTAATAAAATGTCAATTGTTACTTGTTACAACCTTTACATGTCCATATTACCTTGGATATCACCCCCTCCCTCCCCTGGAGGGCACCCCCTCCCTCCCCTTGCAGCCCTCCCTTTCCCTGGACAACCCCCTTCCCACCTCATGGACAACCCCCTCCTCTCTGGGACAACCCCCCCTCCCCTACTGGACACCCCTCCTTCCTGGACAACCCCTCCCTCCCCTCCCCGAGACAACACCCCTAGACAGCCCCCTCTCTACCCCTAGACAGCCCCCCCTACAGCCCCCTCTCTACCCCTAGACAACCCCCTCCCCTTACAACCCCCATACATGTCCATATTTCCTTGGAAAACACCCCCTCCCCCCTTGGATGACACCCCATCCCTCCCCTTTCTTCCCTCCCTTTCCCTAGACAACCCCCTTCCCACCTCATGGACATCCCCCTCCTCTCCTGGACATCCCCCCTACTGGACACCCCCTCCTTCCTGGACAACCCCCTCCCACCACTCCCCCTGCAACCCCCTCCCTCCTTCTAGACAACCCCCTCCCTCCCCTTGCGGCCCCCTCCCTTTCCCTGGACAGTCCCTCC
Source organism: Viscum album (assembly GCA_963277665.1). Lineage (NCBI taxonomy): Eukaryota > Viridiplantae > Streptophyta > Magnoliopsida > Santalales > Viscaceae > Viscum > Viscum album. The sequence continues at coordinate 1,036,216,958 of OY728130.1, forward strand.
CCCCTGGATAGCCCCCTCCCCTCCTGGACAGCCCCTCCTCCCCTCCTGGGCACCCCCACCCACACTCCCACCTGGACACCCCCTCCCTCCCGGACACCCCCTCCCTCTTAGTTATTTAGTGTATACCCATTAATAACCTTCTTCATCCAACTATATTTTCATTATCTATTTGATAATTGGATAAATATTAATAATTCACCATCATTCAATAATATGAATTATAAAATCATATATATTTTGAAGAGATACAGTTCAACAAATCAAAGAAAAACACCAAACAAAAAATATATTGGAGGAATAGGAACGAAATTTTACATAAATCTAATGTGAGAAAGGTAAATGATGCATATGTTGGGTCTTTATGACATTAAATAAGATATATTGGGCCTCAAATTAAACTGGAATATAATTCTTGGGCCTTTACAAGGGCTTGGAATTGGTTTAGTTGGTTGGAACTTTTGATGCCTCACTACAGACCCACTTCAGGCTACTCTATAAGTGATCTACCCATTGTATATTATCACTATTGAATGGAATTGAATGGATCTTTGTCTGGACACCCCCTCCCTTCTGGACACACCCCCTCCCTCCCCTCTTGGACACCCTCACACATGGACACCCCTCCCTCTTGGACACACCCCCTCCTGGACACCCCCCACTCCTGCACACCCCCTCCCTCCTGGAAACCCCCACCCACATATAAGGGAAACTAAAATTAGAAAATTGAAAATCCAAGATATTGGTTCCCATCAAGCTTTTAAGATGCTCGTGAGTGGACTGAATGACTATGCATCGGTCAACTTCCACACTATCGACCAGTGTATTCCAATGAGTTATGCTTTACTAGAAAGAAAAATCATTTTTAAAACCATTCTCCATAACCTAAGGATATAAAACACAATACAGGATGATCATATATGCTCAATAAGTGTAAACAAGGGAGATATCAATGATCATAAATGGATAACATTAGTAGGAATTCACCTTCATCCTATTTTTTGTACAATCTTCCATCAGGTATGTTGCCCATTCGTTTCTAAACACATCTATATCATCTTCTGAATATGAGTTTTTGCGACAGTCATGGTAGTAATGAAAAAATATAAATACACAAAGGATTAATAAATATTTTAAAAGAACTCGTAATTATTTTTGAAAATACATCGTCAGGGATACTAGTTTTTGATGAAATATAACATCTTTCATAAATTTACAAACATAATAACCACAATCTTTTCTATTTGTTTGTTTTGGAAACTACAGAAACATTGACAACAATAAGTAATTTGTTTTGATATGTGTTTGGATAGTTCAATGTTATTATATATACCAGGATAATTTTCCAATTGTAGATCTTGTAGGCGTTCTTATCTTTAGGCCCTGGATTCATTCCATGCATTAGAAGATATTGATGCACCACCCTATCATAACATAATCCTCATTAAAAGATAACATAAATTATAAAACTAGAAGTTTAGTTTTAAAATGTTGGATCTAGTGTATTAAAAATTAACAAACTCCATCATGCGTGGTCGGTTTGTTGGATATCCATGCATTGAATCCAGAAAATAAATCTTTGGATTATCCAAATTGACTGCAATCAGCATCCAATGCTGCCTAAAAATAAAAAAAGGAATAAGTTAAGAAAGAAATGAAAATATAGTTGATATGATTAAATTTTAGATTTTTACCCCTACATCATTGGTATTAAAGAGTCTGTCATCCGTAATTTTGTTTTCAAACGATTTGAGTAGGGATGACATTATTGAAGCCTCTTTATCAGAATCTATTTCGTCTTTTGAAGAGGTGGTGTGAGGACTAACGAGTCCAAATTTTCGTTCATGGGGAAATCCCTTCAATTGTTTTTCATATATACGCCTGCGAAAAATATAAAATGTACTTAGTCATAATTATCAGAGTATATCAGCTTTTGTAAAATCAAATTATGAAAACATACCTCATGAATACATTTATAACTGAGGCGCCTAGCCATTCATACTTGAGGATTTCATTTACATTTTCAGCACTAATGAAATTTGATGTTTCCTCTCCGTACATATTTTTTTTCAAAATCAACTGTGTGAGCATTGCCGTCTATCAACTTTGTATCCACATGAGCCTGCAATGATATTAACTGTGGATATAGAACGGGCGAGGTGAAGGTGCTCTCAGTAGACTGATTCAATCAGTTGGTTGATCCTTGAGATAGTTTTGAGCTGATATTTCGTTTCACCCCCTTCTCTTTTTCGTTCTATAATAACATTCATCAGTTTTGACCTTTTTCATTAAATATTAAAGGTCCAGGTTGAAAAATAAATTGGAAATGTATACCTCCTTGTTGACATGTTGTTTTACAAGAATTGGCGGCCATGTGATGAATGTTCCAACATCTTGTTCAACTTTATGAATGTCATCATCATCATTTCGAACAGGTATCTCGGCACTCGGCTCATTAGATACGTTAATCGACACTCTGAGATGATTTGTTGGAAGTTGTCTATTGTGTAGCACGTCATTCTGCATATTGAAAATCATAGCCCTCGCTACAAGGCGATAGGTGGGATTTGATATATATAAATTACAACCATTTTCACCCTGTAGAATATTAGTACAGGAAAGGTATCAGTGTCTATGTGAAACAAATTTCACAGAAACAATTATTAAAACATTTATTACCTCATCTATGTCAGGTTTTTTAGGGGAATGTCTCACCTCAAAGATAGTGGGGGGTGGGGCGGGATCGTCACACACATGTTGTTGTTGAGTTGTTTCTTCTCTTTGTCTCTCCCCCATCAATGTTGCTATCATCTCTCTCTAGTATTGTAATTCTTCTTAAAAAAATAGATGATTTTTCTTACAGCTTTTCCATTTTTTTATTTTGATCCTCCACTTGTTTTTGTTTTTGAAAATATGTTTAGGGTGTCACCCCAAAACCCGCACCTCTGATGTGGCCATACTGTTCTGGCTAATTCAAGGCTGCTGAAAGTATGTCTGCATCTGGTGCGGTTGTTGTTGATTCCTGTGACTATGTCATATAGAAAATATAGAAAAACAAGCAGTCATTGTAATGTAATAGCGATTTAAGGCAAATCAAATTTATATTATTTCATACTTACACATGTTTCCCACACTTTTTGTGTGTTTTCATCTATCTGTATCCCATCTTTATTTACACGAGCCTCCTTCCATAGCACATGGTGTGGGGTGGATACGACTTTCGATTTCGATTCATCAATCTGCATATAAACAGAGAAACATGGTTATGGTGTTGTTTTATGTCACATACAAGTAGTACGATAGATTTAGAAGATGTACCAATTTTTTCTCAAGTGAAGCGTACCCCATCCTTGCTTTACGGTAAGGGTATTCTCATTCTGTTGCGCGTTTTCTATTTTCAGCACTCAGTTTCTATTTCATAAATAAAAAACTGTTAATCAAAGTTTTGAATACAAGCAACACCAAACAATATATTACCCCACACAATGTACCTGAAAAGTCTGCTCCCCACAACAGTTTCTAAACGCATCCCACGCTCCTTGTGATATCAAGTGTGAATAAAGAGGGGGTGGGTGCAACTTGATTGTCCCTTCAACATCTTTAAAATGATATTTCATTAAAATTGTGCGGAAACCTCAATGAATACTTCCTGCAACTCATAATGCATATTCCTTGTGCGAGGCATCTAATATAAATGCACTCTACAATGGATGGTGAAGAGTAAGTCAACATTTTGATATTTTATTTTAATAAATTAAAAAATGATATCATAATGTTACCGTAATCTCTTCCCAAATTAGTGTCTTTAGCCCGGTGACAACATGGTGCCATGACTGTACATCAATCGTCACATGTTTCCGAGTGAGGATTCCAATGTAGTTACTAAAGATGGCTCTGTTGGGGTTAACATGTTGGCCTCACTTATTCTATCCCACCTCAAATTTGATGCCTTTTTCTTTTGCCTTAAGGATTTTGGCTAACACTGTCAAATTACGATGATCTTGTTTTTTTGTGATTTCAGGGTTTCATTTCCTACCATTTCTTCAAATGTATCATCAATATGTTCCCCCGGAGCGCTAGCATCGACATTGGGACCAGTAGCAATAGGTTGAGAAACCTATTGTACCTCAGCACTAGGACCAGTAACAACAGGTTGAGAAACCTGTTGTTGCTCTACACTGGGACCACCAGCAGCTGGTTGAGAAATCTGTTGTTGTTTTGCACTGGGACCACCAGCAGCTGGTTGAGAGACCTATTGTTGCTCTGCACTGGGACCACCGGCAGCTGGTTGAGAGACCTTTTGTGCCTCGGGATTGGGCGCATCAGCAGGTGCAGAAGTCATTATCTATAGAAGTGGTTTAACATTTAATTTAGATTACATAAAAGCAGCAGTAGACAGATAATAACATAACGTAACACAATGTATATTACAACAAACAAATAACCTTATTATTGTACTCTCTTTTTTTCTTTAAAGGTTGAAGAGATTTGACTCCTCTATCGACTATGTAAATCCCTTCATTGTGGTCTCCTCTGACATACAAAACGCTGTCTACATTGGGACCACTGCGAAATGATTGTGAAGTCCCTATAAAATGTTCATTCTCAGTTGAGCTTTCATACGAACCTTCAATTGTTTTGGTCGATAACAGAACAATTAACCAATTTTGATTTGCGGGGCCTGGAATATAAAATACTTATACTGCCTGTGATGCCATTATAAATGGTTAGTCTTTCTCCCCTTCCTTACTGAAATCAACTTTCACGAATCCTAGTTCATCTATTTTAACAGCACTCCTGTTATCAACCCACATGCATTGAAAAATCGGCACTTTTAATTTCATATAATCCAACTCCCATATTCGTTTGATGATGCAAAAGTATGACATATTCACATAAATTGGATTTCTGTCCTTAGCATCGAAAACATGCATCGCCTCAGCCACAAGTGTAACCCCACTATTTTGTATGGTACTGTCTTCATCATGTTCATTTGTATAGAATGTATAACCATTAACTACATAAGCATTGTAAGATAATACATACACACTTGCTCCTCCGGCTAGCCATCGAAGTCGTTCTGAAATCGAGTCTGGATTTTCATCTAACTGCTTAAAAATATGGTCTCAAAACCATCCTATAAACTGTCGATTATGTGTATCTGATATTCATTTTTCATCCCTAGATGGATTCAAATGCCTAATAATTTCTTTGTGGGTTTGAACATATGGGTCAATGTCGAAACTGTTATGAAAAACATAAAGGTGAGCCTGATCCCGATCTGTAATATTGATTATGACAACCTCTCTTCCAGAAATTCCTTCGCCCTCAAGCCGCTCAGTGTGACGAGATTTCGGTAGGCCAACATTTTCCACATAAGACAGGTATTCAGTACAAAATTCAATAGCTTCCTCAACAATATATTGCTCCTCAATACAACCCTCTGGATGACTTCGATTTTTGACATACCCTTTCAAAATATTCATATACCGTTCAATGGGGTACATCCATCTATAATGTACAGGACCACATAATAGAATCTCTCTCACCAAATGAACCATCAAATGAACCATCATATTGAAAATTTTTGGCGGGAAGAACATTTCCAATTCACATAATATGACGACAATTTCTCTTTCCATAGTTGGTAATTTCACCAGGTCTATAAATTTGCTGCATATAGCTTTGAAGAAGAAACAAAGCTTCATTAATGTATGGCGGACATTCTTGGAAAAAATGCAATATAAAGCTATAGGAATTAGACCTTGCATCAAAACATGATAGTCATGTCATTTCAGACCCTTTAATTTAAAATCACTCATTGAAATGATGTTCTTGATATTTGATGAATACCCCTATGGAACATTTACATCATTCAAGAAGTTTCAAAACTGATATCTCTCCTACCTGGAAAAAGTGTAAGCAGTAGGAGGAAGAAATGTTCGTTTTCCACCCTTTACTGGTGCCAACTCTTCTCGTATTCCCATCTCAACCATGTACAATCTAGCATTAATTCCATCCTTTGTTTTGCCGGGTGCATTTAGCAACAGGCCGATGACACTATCACATACATTTTTTTCAACATGCATATCATCAAGAAAATGTCTGACATACAAACAATTCCAGTATGGTAATTCAAAAAAAAATTGATCTCTTTTTCAAGCCAGTTTTCGTAAGGTTTTTTGAAAACGGCTTACCAAAAATAGTGTCCAAATCTTTTACTTTCTCAAACAATTGATCACCTGTTAGTGTAGACGGCACTATACGTTCTTCTGAACTTCCGTCAAATGATGTCATCCAAGATCGGTACTTATGCCATTGTGGTAGAAATCTGTGATGTCCTAGAAACACAGTTTTCGATGAATGTTTCAACCTAATTGACTGTGTACCTTCTTCGCAAATGGGACACCCTTGAGTTCCATTAATGCTATATCCTGACAAATTTCCATAAGCTGGAAAGTCATTTATCATCCCATACAACATGGATTTCAAAGTGAAATCTTCATTTTTGTCAGCATCATACAACGTAACACCTGAATCCCACAATATTTTTAAATCCTCAATCAATGGGGCCAAATAAACATCAATATCATTACCCTATTATTTTGGTCCTGATATAAGCATAGATAAAATGATGTATTTTCGTTTCATGCATAACCACAGTGGAAAGTTATAATTTACCAACATAACCGGCCATGTACTGTGACTGCTACTTTGAAAACCAAAAGGATTCACCCCATCTGTAGATAACGCCAGACTGAGGTTTCTCGTCTCGTTTCCAAATTCAAGACACTCGTGATCAATTCTCTTCCACTGAGGAGAGTATGCCGGGTGATGTAGTTTCCCATCTTTTATTCTTGTATCTACACGCCATGTCAATTGTCCTGCAGTCTCCTCACTTCCATATAGGCACCTAAACCTTGGAATGATTGGAAAGTACCATATAAATTTCATAGGACTGGAATCATCATTCTTGTATCGAGAAGCACCACACTTTGGGAATTATTTAAGTGATTTGTGGTCCTTGAGAAACAATATACAGTCATTTGTGAAGGCGTTTATTCTTTTATAAATTATACCCATCGATCGTAGCATTCTTTTGGCATCGTATGTTCGGCATGAGAGTTCATTATCTTCTGGGAGCACGTCATTAAGGAGAGCAAGTAGTTCCGTAAAACTGGCGTCACTCCACCCATTGCCTGCTTTTAAATTATACAGCTTCAGTACGGCTGACAATGCTGTATATTTAGTGCAACCAGCATACAATGGTGGTTTTGCACAACTCTTTAACTTGTCATACAATTTTGGGAAATCATGAATTTCATCTTCAAATATCCTTGTCATTTCCTCAATATGATCTTCATCATCATTCATATCTATAATCACACCCTCCATATGATTGTCTTCACTGTTCACGTTTGTAATCATATCAGATGATCCATAAAACACCGTGTTATCCAAGCCACTACCAACATTCATTTTTTTCCCTATGTTTATTCCAACATGTATAACTTCGATCTATTCCATGACAGATCAGGTGTTCTTCCAACTCTTCTAGACTAATTTGTCTTGAATAACAACATTGTAAACACGGACAAAGGATTTGAGAAGGGTCACATGCATGATCTTCTGCAACCTTGATAAAATCGTTCACGCCATCTTCATACTCTTTTTTCAACCGATTGGCATTAATCCATTATTTATTCATATTCATTGTCTTTATGGGTTAGATCTCGAACATGCCTAATATTATGTTTTAATTAATCAAGTAGCATTGTTTGGGTTTTATAAAAAAATAATGGTACAAATGCCTCTACAATGAAATAGAGGAACCTACCCCAAAACATGTGAATGTACTTGAAATCTATCTATATATGGGGGACTGTGCCATGTATTTTGTATATCTCCATGGATTACCTAAAACCTATATATGGAGGACTCTTCACCGTAACATGGGGGAGTACCATACTCCATATTTTCTCCAAACATCTCACTTGTCACTTGTCAAATCTCAAGCAGAGTTAAGATAATTAAAATATCCAAACCACATCATGTGCAATTTCTAATGAATGAGGGAATCATACTATTGTGATCTACATGAGAAGATATTTATAATGGGATAATCATACATGAAATACTATCATCTAAGTGAAAAATAAATAATAATAATGAAAATAACATAGCACACAATTTGTTCAATGGATACACAATGTGTAGGGTTCTCAGTCAATGTTTGTTGTATACTACCATTTCTAAACTCATTTGAAATCCATATACATGGTGTGCCCAGTAGGTTGAACATCGTGTATGGATAAGATACCTGATTTAATCTGACATATATCAAATTAATTACAAGTTAGTCTTACAATGACCGCATGATGCCTTTGAAAATACATGACTTATAGAACAACTTGAGCTAAAGGCATGTACTTTAGATACATATTGAGTCACCTCACCGGCTATGCATCACATTTTTGTGGAATACACAGTGTGTAGTCCTTACATGACCACTAGGTCTGTATAGTCTATACACATCAAGTTTCTATGGTATCTATACATAGTGTGAGTGAAGTAAAACACATATCTTATGGTTCTACCGTTATTTCATGGAATGTACATGGTTTCATGTTGAAGTATATGTCTTGGAGATACATTGTGTGTGACCTAGGTTCACATGACACGTAACATTTAAAATGAAACTTATTCCATGTTTGAGTTAGAAGATGAGTCATGTGGTGTAAATTTTGGAGATAAATGTTGTGTGGCATTAAAATCTATATGAAATCCATGTATGGTGAAGAACTACAACATGGAAAACAAATGGCATACCAATCATGCCAACAACCGCAACACTATACAAAAACACAACCGTGCTCACAATCACAACACCATACAAACCAAACAATCACAATTTTAGATTTTACAAAGCATACCTTATTCAATTTTTTTTGTTAATTCAGGGGTTATCACAGAAGTTTTATCATCCCGAGGCATTCATTCATAAGTCAAGTATACGTAAATTACCAATTTTTATATTCAAATGTTCAACAAGAACCAACCAACATGCAATTCATTTAGTGCTCAAACAAGGACCACCAACGACCACGATTTTCTGCAGGGCATTTAGCCCATACTTTTCACATCATAACCATTAATATCAAACATGAATAACATGCGAACAAGAGGAAACCAATGAGTAATAAGAGAAAACTCCCCGCGAAGGTGTCGTTAAGCACACGACAGAGGTGCGTTCGTGGTAGAGGAGAGGAACACAACATAGGAGATTTCCAACTGAAAAGAAAACATAAAATAGGGGAAACCCATGAGAATAAAATAATCTAAAACCGAGTACACCATTTACCACATACCCAAAACCCTAAGAACCCACTAAAATTGAAATCATCCCATACCATGGTTAAACACACCTTAAGATAACAATAAATTATAGAACCCACCTCCGATAGAACGAGTTCAACAAACTTTTTTAAATATAAAAGATGAACATACAATGGGTATGCCCTGACCAATAGGTCCTCCTTACTAGGTATAATCCCCAAGTTTATTATAGATAGTATATCCCAAAGAGTAAGCCCTGATCAATCCTCTGTTATCACACCTTTCACGACACATACATCCTAATCACATGACTTTAAACTTCATGGTACAATCTTTTCAAACAACCTTAAACTATTTCTCTTAAACTATGTGGACTTTGAATCCTATTTCGATAGGATATGTAATATTCCATCTTGAGTTCTAAAACTATCTTCATATTTTATACCCATCCTCATGAATCCATCTTCCTCATGAGATCATCCACATCCTTCCCTTGCATAACTTACGAATGTGTGAGACATTAGGTGTTTCTAGTTATATGAATAAACCCATTGCAAATTGTATGAAAAAGAATCATAACTTGACACAAATATTGTGCTACCATACTCAGTCCCCCTCACAACCAAGAATCAGGCTATGTTGTTTTTATTTGAAACAAAAATGATTAAACTAACATGAAATTATTCAATAACTAAATAAATTAGTTTCCCCACATGTCAAGACATTTTATTTGCATGTCACATACAAAAAAATAGTGAACCCAATTTGAATTATTCAATGAGAATATAATGGTGTTCCTAGGATGTTAGGATATTTTGTTTCATGTTTTCCATGTAAACAAATTTTTTTAATATAACATGAATCCTTTACTTATTAAAATGATTAATAAAATATATTTAGTTGTAATAATTCACTAATAAGTATTTTCTTTTTGGTAGTTTTTGTATATTGTAACCCATTATGAGCTCCATTCAATCGAAAGTGAAGGTCTCTTCATCAACTAGATGTTCCAATACTTCAATATCTTCCAAATCTACGACCCCCATGATCCAAAGGAATACATCATCTATTCAGAGACCTAAAATCTAGGTGGATGACATGATGGTAAGGGGGTACCACTAACACAGCATCATCCCTACTCTTGAAGTTTCATATGAGGGTCTTTATGTGTTGAAGCCTCACAACCCACCCCATTATAGGGAAACTATAATAAAGCAAGTGGAACCTACCACCACCATTAATTAATTCAAAATTATATCCTTAGACAATGATAATCATTATATTCCTTATCTTAGGAAGGTGGATCAAGAAGTCATTCATGACCTCAACTCAGTTCAGGGGTCACCCAGTAGGGCTCCTAACAATTGCCACTATCGCCAACATCATGTGACCACTAACCCTTAGAAGACTATTGAGGGAACTACAATTCAGACCACATCCATAATCTCTTAGATCCATGAATCAATGAGGTCTCTCTAGGAATTAAGATCTATTGATCATAGGGAGAAGGTTCATATACCCACTTCCCCATAATAAGTTTTTCAACACAACACATGGTATCTAGTGAGTAGGATCATATCCCTATTCAAACTCAATGAGCCTACCCATACATCTTGACAAAAATTAGGGGGAACACACATATTTCCACACCCATGCATAAATTCCACCAGTTTCTTATGGAAGTGGATGAGGGGAAAGAGTATGTATATATCCCTACTCCTACAAAAAACATGCTCATATCCTATTGAAATTATAGAATCCCATCAATACCACTTGGAGGAAATATAAAAACAACCCTATATCCCCACCCATGTCTTAAATATTTGTCAACATATATTGGAAGCATTAGTAGAAAGTGGTAATCTAAATATCTCAAATATCACATAGGGGTAAGCCCATATTCATGCTTCCATAAATGCTGAGCAAGGTAACATCATATCCCAATTTCCATATGATACCAGACCTATATACCCACACCCCTTCAAGAGGAATGTTAGCATATCCCAACAAAATTATAGGATTGGATTCATATTATCACATATGTCTTGAAGGAGAACTAGTATATCCTAATTGAATCTTTGAATTAATCACACATTCCTACTCCCCTACAACCTAAAAAAGGATAAAGACATAACTCAACAACTACTAAAAGGTAGGAACATAATCCATTCTGGTTTGAAGGGATCCATTAGCAATTTTTAGTAAAACACAAGGTACAAGCCCATATTCATATCCCTTGCTATGAATCCCATCAGTTAGCTCTATAAATGGAATGCGATTCATTCAAGAACACTCACATTAGGTAGGGTCACCAATCTTCCCCAAGGATAGCACCTAAAGGAAGGCCTCTATAAAGGAATATAATAACCCAAGAGAAGGAAAATACTCCTACACTGACCAGCGGCGGCGAAGGCAGTGGCGGTCGCGGCGGAGGAGGAAAACCTAGTGGCCGCAGAGGCAGCGGCAGTAGAGGCAGCGACGGTCATGGTGGATGAGGAAAACCCAGCGGCGGTGGCGACGAAGGAGGAGGAAGAGGACAAGGAGGAGGAGGAGGAGGAGGAGGAGGAGGAGAGGTCGCGGCAGAAGAGGGGCCTGGTTCAACTTCCATGAAAGCTTGACCGCGTGCGAGAGAGGAGGGCCTGTTAGGGTTAATAAATAAAAACTGTTGGAACCTTTATCAGAACTCGTTGAAAGCATTGATAAAGGTATGTTTTATCTGTGCTAAAATAAAAACGCTGATAAATGTATGTTTTATTAGAACTTTTATTTTAGTACTGATAAATGATACCTTTATCATCGCTTTCAACGAGCGTTGATAAAGGTTCCAATGGCTTTTATTTAATAATTTATTTATATTCTTATATATTTATTTAAAATGGAATATAAGATAAATATATATATATTTATTAATAATTATTACAATAAAGAGTATATTTTTATAAATATTGGTATATAATTGTTAATCTATACAAAAAACATTATTTTTTATTATAAATATTATAATTTTATATAAATTAAGAATAAAAACGTTTATCAGCGCTGATAAATGTTACCTTTTATCAGATATTATTTCAGCACTGATAAAGGTTATATTTATCAGCACTTTTAACTAGCGTTGATAAAGGCATACCCCTTTATCAACGCTTTCTATTTAGGGCTGATAAAGGGTTGTGCTTCCCTTTCCCTGTTTTGTGGTAGTGTACAAAATAATATTAGAGTGAGAAGTGAAGGATTTTTGTGGTCTAGCCTTCAAATATTTTTATGTATATAGGTTTGAAAAGTTTTTACATGGAGGTGACATGTGATTAATACTTTTTATATGGTGGATTTTCTCTTACGGTAGGTAGAGGACTTTGGAAAATTTTCATTTAAGTTCAATAAAAAATTGATCACATGGTTAATTGACATTTCATCATGTGGTTAATTGGAATGATATTGTCATTTTTTGATTTTCTAATATTTTCATAATATTTTGAGGTTGATCGAGTTTCTTCATGTGGTCAGTTCAATAGTTAGAAAAATTTCAGCTACCTGTTTTCAGCCGCCTGACTTTTTGTTCTTGCGGTGACTTCAATTTTTTTCATATGTTTAGTTAAGACTAATATTTTTTTGAAACAAAATAATATATGGACTCACAGTATATGTGAAATTAGAGTGAATGATTTTTCTCCAAAATCAATTTACAAAATACATAACAAACATTAGAATTGTAATCAAATATAAACAATATCATTCCTTATAAATAATATAAGCATAAAATACACTTTTTAACCCCTTCTAGAGAGAATAAATAATTGAAATAAAAGATGTGAGAAATGATAATTATAAAATAAAATGCTATTGTAATTATTAAAACATAAATAAATTGCTTAGGAGTCACTTCAACATTCTCCCCCATTTTGATGATTCCAAAACAAGATCGAAATTTCTCCCCCTTATTTAAATTGATCAAAAAGATATAAGTAACCAATTACTCTTCCTTTTAATTTATACAAAATTATAAATGAACAAATGATCCTCTTAAACTAAAAAATGATTACTAGGAATGAAACCAACACTGGAATTAACTCAATATTTTATTCTACCCTTAAATTCATGAAAAAATACTCATATATATTAGTCCAAACATTTTCCAAAAAATATTTTTGAAAAGGGAGAAGTTGACCCAACATTATTTGTTAAAAGATATTCAATAAATATTTTAATTATTCAAATATATGTTGATGATATTATATTTGGATCTTCAAGCGATTCACCTTTTAATTAATTTTCAAATTTAATGTCTTTAGAGTTTGACATGACTCTTATGAGTGAACATAAGTTCTTTTTAGGATTTCAAATAGTTCAAATGAATGTTCATATCTTTGTTAATCAATGAAAATACACTAAAGAATCAGTTTTGAGGTTTGATCTTGACTGTTTTAAAAGATCATAGATTTGAATGGGTATTTCTTATATGTTATATTATGATGAAATTGAAAACATTGTTGATAATAATATGTTTGTAACAATGATTGGTAGCTTTATTTGACAACATCTAATCTAGATTTGATGTTTTAAGTGTGTATATGTTCTAGATTCCAATCTAATCCTACAGAAAGTAATTTAAAGGCAGTTAAAAGAGTAATTACGTATGTTAAAAGATTTGTAAATCTCATACTATTTTATCTTGCAAATACTTCATTTGAACTAACTAGTTTTTCATATTTTGATTTTGGTGGTTTCAAAATAGATATAAAATTCACAACATGTATGTGTCACTTTCTTGGTAAATGTTTAGTTTCATTGAGTTCTAAGAAACAAAATTCACTAGCTTTATCATGTATTGAAAGTGAGTATGTTGTTACTACATCCAGTTGTTCACATCCTTTGATGATCAAAAAACTATTTCTTATTTTTGTTTTAATTTTTAAAAGATACTAATTTATTATCATAGTACTTATGTAATCTCTATCTCTAGAAATACTTTCATCATTCTAGCTCTAACCACATTGATTTTTGATATCACTTTCTTAGATATAATGCTCAAAAAAGGAATATAATTCTGGAATTTATTTCCTTAGTAAATCAACTAGCTGACATATTTTCATGACCCTAGATTTAGCTATGTTTGATATAATCAAAATTAATCTCAGTATGATAAAAATTTAGAATCTGTTTAGGGGAAGTAAAAGTATACTTCTGAACTGATTCTTTACATCTGTTTACTTCCAAACCAATGCATTTTGAATTGTTCTCTAAAATATATTTTTTTGAGTTTCTTACTACTTTATTCATTGAATATAATATTTTTCATGACCCCCTCCCTCCAAAGTTAACACAATGATGGGATAGAGATAATAACACCCAATTCCAGCCTCCAATAGGCATTGGGTTGGAAACTAGCATGGAGGGTATAAAAATCTCATGAAATGAGAGGCGTTACCCTCTATAATAATGTAGGATTGAGAGATAAGATGAATCATCCACAAGAAACTCCATGACATTATATAAAAAAACCAAAACCATACCACAATGCTTGTATAAATAAAATTGATATAGATGAAAGTCTCCAATGAAAGTAACCAAAAGCAAAGATAAAGCAGCAACATAGAAGTTATCTAAGGTTCGAGCTAGTAATGTCCAGAATGTGGTCCCCCTGGAAACCTAAAAACAGTTTTATATACACAGGGTGAGAATACAAGTATACTTAGCTGGAAAACCAAAGTCTCTCATGCACATGTGAAAGAATCATACTAATTCACTAATAAGAAAGTAATAGAACAAAAAACACCTAAACAGGTTAACTATCAATCCCAAACCTTACCAAAGAACACTCATTGAATAATGCAAGCTTAGTAATATTATATTAAATAACTCACATTGATAAAGGGTACCCTGCACTACTTTCCCTCTAGTATACTACTCTCACACCTCAATTTTGTACATCCTGGAACTTCAATCTCTTTCTCATACCACACCACCCCATAATCACAGTCACAACACATCTTGCTCAAAGATACCTGAGATCACTGCCCACAAACATGACCACATCACATATCACTTGAAGACACCTAGGCCACAACAGATCCATAACCATAATCATAGTTATAGTGTATCGTGAAAATGAAAGGCATCAACCTCGTTCCCTACTCCTACGATAAACGACCTCCACCATAAGCCACCTCATCTAATCTTATCTTTCCCGCAAACACCTGAGCCTATCACATCTTACCTGAGGAAACCTAGGCTCACCTCCCTACAAGAATGACCACATCATATCTTGACCAAAGACACCTAGTCTATCACAACCACCATCTAGTGCACTAACATACCTCGATCCATCACATCCTATGCAATAGATACCTTGTCTTGAATAAATAGTTAGAATGAGTGGGAACCCATCCATATGTCCTCCTCACCTGATGTCAGGTATAACATCCTTCATATAAATATGAGTGTCGACACTTAGTGCTCTATGTTGGTGTGGTGGATATAGAAATCACAAGGAAGATAAAAGTATATACATATAGCCATACACAAGCTCAACTTATGGGTTCATGATAAAATACCAACCAACTGACAATATCTCTCTTTCACCGCCACCTCTAAATGCATAACACCACACAAGCCACAAGTCACAAGCCAGATTTCATGTTTCCAACCAAACCCATTATCCAGACCATTCATTTCAGTATTAATAATCAATCACATTTAACCACACAACCCATAATTTATTTATTCGTTATCCATTTATATCCCATTAACCAAACCAAACCCCAAACATTTCAATAATTATTAAATAGTTATTCCATCACTACCAAGGCATCTAGAACAAAACAACCACACATCACAAGCAGTTCATCGTTTCCATCACATCATCTTCTCACTGCTCCAAAAGCATGACCAAACAACCACCACATTGCCGCCACAAAAGCACGACCAAACAAAAACCACCCCAACACCCCAAAATCATGGCCAAACAACCACCACCTCACCTACCTAAAAGCATAGACAAACAACAACCACCTCACCACCCCAAAAGAATGGCCAAACAACCACCACCTCACCATCCCAAGAGCATGACCACATCTCACCCATCATCCCCACATCGCATCACAAAAACACATCGCAGCCCCATAAGCACAACCACACATTACAACACATCAAATATCATTTTATAGATTTAACAAGGGATTTTTTATAACATTTCACTTTTTAGGGGCGTTATCACACAAGCCATAATCCCAAGGAAACCATTTCATTAGTCAAATATAAGTGGTTAAACAATTTCCTTTTTAGGGTGATATCACAACAATCATAACAGACACATCATTCACATCACATATCATCAAGCACAAAAAAATCCTTCCCAACAAACACAATTTTCATTGGGGCATCAATCTCGTACAATCCATCATATCACAATAATATCAAAGCTGTAAAAAACCTATGACTCATTCCCTTTTCCCCCTTCAATATCAATTTAACCGGTTCTTTATCATTATTTACGCTCCTTTCTGTCACAGAGTCTAAATGAATGAAAAGGGAAATACCTTGAACAAAGAAGATTCATCCTTTGAACAAATATCAATAATTGACAAAGGAATGAAGAAGAAGAACATTGCGCAAAGGTCACGCAAGTTTTACAATGGTCGCGCAAGTACACTTGCGCGCCGATGTTGGTCGTGCAAGTGACTTGCGCACCGATGTTGGTCATGCAAGTGACTTGTGTGCCCTAAATGATAACCGCCCGGGGTCTTCTCTAGACTATAAATAGACCCTGTGGGCCCCCCATTCGGGGAGGATTTTTTTTTCCAGAAACTCAGATTTGATCTCCCGGCGCCCTAGTCTCTTCTCAAAGATTCAGAAACACTTATTAGGTAATTTCTTACCTAGAACGGAAGATCTAAGGAGGTTGAAGAAGGCCTAAGTGTTGAAACTAATCAACACTTGCGCGCCTGAATGGCCAGCCCTTAAGGGGAAAGGGACACACTTGCGCGCCGGCTTACTAATTCAATAGATCTTGCGCGCCCCTCTACTGGAAGAACCTCAAGAGGGTTCTAAAGGATTTAATGAAGAGTCAATCAAGTTTTACCCTGCTGGTTAACAGTCGCACAAGTACATCATGTGTCGCGCAGGCATATACCTACACGACCAGGACTTGCGCGCCCATGCAGTACCTGCGCGCCTACCAGGACTTGTGCGCCCCTGCCTTTTTGGGTGCCTTTCTTGCCCATTTCACCCCTCTTAAGCCATTACACATTTTCTATTGAAGATTCAGTCTTCAAGACACTCTTCAATGCCATTTATGGCATGATTTCTTGATTTTAATTCCTTATCTGAAAGGAATTCTGTGGAATATCTCTCAAAACCTAGTGATTTATACATCTTTATGTCATTAAAGATTGATATTTCATTCATTCAACCTCATCCTTTAAGATGAGAGAATCCTTAACCTAGGTCTCCTTTCTAGGAATAATCCCCAGTCATAAGTCCTCTAATCTGGACATCCTCTTTAGGAGTAAGCCCCAAGTCCCTTAATATTTGGGCATCCTATTTAGGAGTAAGCCCCAGATCCCTTAACTTGGGCCTCCTTTTCAGGAGTAAGCCCCAATCTCAAAAATGGGCATCCTCCTCAGGAGTAAGCCCCAAACCATAATTCCCTTAACCTGGGCCTCCTTTTCAGGAGTAAGCCCTAGTCATAATCCTTAACCTGGGCCTCCTTTTCAGGAGTAATCCCCAGTGTCAAATCTGGGAATCCTCCTTAGGAGTAAGCCCCAGTCTTAAATTCTCTTAACCAGTCCTAATTTACCTTTGATCTGGGATTCCTTTTCAAGATTAAAACCCAATCATAAGTCTTATCCTAATTTGGGCCTCCTTTTCAGGAGTAAGCCCCAAGTTAGAGTATTCAAAATCTCTATGAAGCACATATACCTTTATGGAACATGTTCCTGGATTTCTTCCTTAAAGTGAATCCTAACCTTCATTTATCTGGGCAGTCATACATACATAAGCCCCACATTATTTCTTATGATTTCATCTTTCATGGCATAATTGTCTAATTTTTACCAATACCTCTTGTTTCTCACACCGAGCATGACTCACGTGATCTTAGAGTGTAAAAGTAATTGTGAAATCCTTCTTTGAGCCATCAATCATAAACATCATACTCCCTTACTCAAACTACGTGGGTTATGATTCCTTTTCTAAACAAAGGATACATAGGTAGCCCGTCTACGGGTTCGATCCCAACTCTAAAATAATCCGTGTCCTTCTGAATGACAATAAACTTCAAGTTCCCCACTGAGTGGCTTTAAAACCAGCATGGTCATCATAATGACCAAGAGACTTCTGTATAAATGTGTCGAAGGGTACCATTGAACAAGAATATCTAACAAATACAGATGATTCTCTATCAATGAAGAACCTCGAATACATACAAAAGATACTTTAAATTTCCTACATATTTAATCATTTATTTTTAGATCGGAATAAAAGATCATTTTATACTTGGTAATGTAATAAGGATTCACGAACATAACTTAAATCTATAAAGAGAGTCCCGGAGTAGACAATAATTCCCCTAAAAAGGTGTGATGAGTCTGAACTCCCATCCTCTCGACCAATTCAAATTCTTAAGCCTCATCAGTCCACAAACTAATGAGCACCTACCTTTTGAAAGTAGGTCCGAATGGATGTGGAATCATTGGATGTTTCCGGTTCTACGAACAAACCCGTTAGAAACCGATCGGAATGTTTGAACCTCCCATCAAGGCGGTCATCCCCGGATTCAGAGGGAAACAAAAATGGTGAACCCGACGTGAATCCTTAACCAAGTGAAAATGATGTTTTACCTATTTGTTAGGCCCCTATTTAAAACTCAATGAGAGGGCCAACAAAAAAAATCATTGACATATGTGCTCATCCAAAAGATGTAGTGGCTAAATTTATCTTGATTACGTCTGTTATATCAAACATTCACTGTTTTTCCAAGATCTTCTGCATTTCTAGAATGGCTGCTCTCAAGTTCACACCTGTGAATACTGATGTTGCAAATGCCAGTGCTGCTACTCCTGCTGGATCGTCGTCCGCTCTTAGGACGATATCACCTACTCAGTGTCTTCAATGTTGGGTATCAAATGCACTGGTTAAGGAGTACCATCAACATGGTACCATCCCAACTCTGGAGGTTGCCCAACAAGCCCTCCAAGTAAAAAACTCACATCAGTCGTCCGGACAACGACGACCAGTGATCAAGAAGCAGGCGGTGCTGACTACCGTATCCAACCGTTTCGGGTCGTTATCCCCAAAACGCAATCACCATTTGATCCCTTATTCTGGGGAGGTGAATGAGCAGGTCCCTCAGGACCTTAATTCAAATAGACAGGAGTCCTTCCTGAGGGCTCCCACCAATAATCGCTTCCAGACTCATGCGGTAGTGCGCCCTCAACATGATGAGGGTACCGACTCCAGGCATTCGGCTCAGGTTCCTCAAACCCGAGAAAGCAAGACAAACCACCAGAGGAGGAATCTGGTCAATAGTGAGCAGGTTATCATCTCTACCATCTCTGGAGAAGTCCACCAAGCTAACATGGTGGCAAGCAACGAGCATGCACATACACCTGCCCGTTTTAAACCCACTGTCCAGCAGACTCGTCTGGCAGCATCACACCAATCCCGCCTGGCAATTCCGGAAGAATACTATAGGCGGGAACATACACCTATTTATACATCATCAGCTAGTCAGCAGGCTCGTCTGACTATATATGATGGATCTCGTCAACCACGTTTGGAGAAGTGAAATCAGCAGGCACATACACCCGCTAGTATTAATCAAGCCTACCAACAGTCTCGCTTGGTAGCATTCGGAGAAGTTAGTCGGAAAGCCCCGACAACAAATAGGAGGCAGACTCAACTCTCTGCCCCCACACTTGAGTACTGTCAGGATTCACTGATAGGAAAAGGAGGACAGGAGCAGGCACATACACCTACTCCAAGCCCGGAATGGACGTATATTCCCATTTCGGCAACTGAAGTCACCAAGCATATTCTATCAATGGTGAAAGAGAAGAAGCAAATCCCTGCTCATATTCTGGATGCCTGCCAGGATATTATAACAACCTCATCGGCATCTCAGGGAAAGACACATAAATATATCCCTAATAGTGGAGTGATACATCAACAATTCACTCCGGAACAGACACACACATCTGTTCCAGTCCAAGATGGTTATGGGGCATACTCTCCCATATCATACGGACGACCAAGTCAGGCACATACATCTGATTTGAGAGGAGATCATCAGCCTAACCTGGCCATCTTTCCTGATCAGGCACATACACCTGCTCAGAGTAGCCACTTTCTTCAACAAGTGGTTTCCAAGGCGAGTAAGAAGGCGTATAAGAAAAAGACCCACCCAACACAGTCAGGAGATCAAGAGCCAATCTGTAACAAGGCCTTGCTCGATGCTGGAGTTCTTGAAGCCCTCAGACAATTATCTGTTGGAATTCAAGATTCTACTCCCTCAGTTCCCAATAATGGGAACATTAATTCTGAAGGTTTTCAATAGACACTTCCACATGAAGGCTTGCTTCATGAAAATTCGGTCGATCTCAAAGTTTCATCTTCAGATGAGAGCCACAGGAACCCTCTGTGTGGTCAGAAGACCAAGGAGAAAGAGATATCATCTTTTTCTGTAACCTATTATGGTGGTCCTCCCCATGATGATGAATTTCAATGCGAAAGTCCTCTTCACAGTAGTGATGCACATTTCCCGGAAAATGCTCCAGTGGACAATGTAGTGCCGAGAAAGCCCTATTATCTTGAGGCACTTGCAAATGTGAAACCAGTCATGTCTAAAGCTTCATCGCTAGTAGGTGAAATAATTTCTCAATCAGAAGATAGCCCAGGGTGTAGGTCATTCTCCGAACCACCCCTAAGTCATACATCTTCTAGTTTGATCAATGATTTCTCTACCAATCCTGTTGAATCCAATGAAGCAATAAGGAAACACAAACTCTGGTCAAATCAGGTAGAAGAATCTTCATCAAATGATAAAGAGGAAATGATGAATATGAGAAAACAACTGGCGAAAGGTGAAGTGCCAGTCATGTTTTGGCCTTTGGATGACTATCAGTATAATATTCCAGAAATGTTGACGGAAGATGAAATTCATGATATTCATCTCAACATATGGAAAAATCTTTGTCAGTTGAAAAAGAAAGTATTATCTTATGATGAATATGGAAATTATCTTAAGATAATAGAATGGTAGTCTCTCGATATCCGAAGGATGAAAAGCAGCAGAGAGCCCTTCAACATTCATGCTTTGGCGCACGAAGAAGATTGCGTCAGTTAATTGCCAATACCCCATCTGGTATTCGTGTCAGAGGATAGGGTGTTCATAGAGCACTACATTTCACGATGCTCTCCAGTCAGCAAAGCCCACTGAAAATGGTCTCATGCAATGTTATTGCCCATGTCCGGCCACAGTCAATGGGCTTTGATTGTAATCAAAAGCTTGCCCAAGAACTAGCTTCAACTAGTTCCTCTCAAAATCAAGAATACAGAGAACAAGTTGATGAATTACTCTTGCATCAAGAAAACGAGAATATTGAACATGCCTCTCATTTGGATCAAGCACGTCACCAAATGTCAGAAGTTTCTGAAATCATCCAACGGTCTTTTGAATCGGGTGATAAAAGTGGATATATATTAATGCATCCAGCTAATTTCTGGACTAAGGTTCGCAAGATCAGGAGGACTTTCAAGAAAGTCTCAGAAATAGCATGTCAAGATCCACCCCAGCTCTCCAGATTGGGGACTCTTTTAAACCAACCCTCGGAATCAACAAAAAGGATTCGTGGAGTTGAGCGAGAACAACAGGAACAACCCCAGTCCACTGGACTGGGGAATTTTTCAAATCATCAATCCCCTCCTCATAGAAAGTCGGTCTTTTCTCGATTGGGAAAGAATCCTCAAGAGGAACAAAGAGCCAAATTATCAGGAGATTCCCTCCAAATTACGGTTCATGAAGAAGTTCCTAAGGGATCGAATCAACAAAAGGCAATGTCTCATCAACGAAATGGAAGAAGACAATATCACAGAAATGCTGATAGAATGGATGCGATGTGTTATGCATCAATCAATGTCATCAATGCCGTTGTTGCTGATCCACCAGATGAGGCTCACTCAGGGGTCTCAGATGAAGAGGTTCCTACTCAAGAAGATTTACGCACCGACACAAATGAAGAAGGTGTGCTTACTCAAAGTCAAATGATTACTCAAAACTTAGGTAATCATTCAAGTAACCCACTTCTCCCTCTCCGAAAAGGATCCAAAAAAGGGAAGGGAAAGAACTAGGTTACATATCCTTCCTCTAGAGAAGGTCAATCTCTCTCACTAGAGCAGAGGTTTTCACAACAGGAGGAAGAAATGAAGGAATTAAGAAGGTTGAATGCAGAATTACTTCAGAGTAGTCTTCTTCTTAAGAATTCTGGAGTCAGTCAGCCAAATGAATTTGTTGCAACTACTAAGATGGATCATGAATATCCTCCTCTATTAGTACACCCTCACAGGTTTAATCCTACAGGTGAAGTGCAACAATAGTTGACAGTACTACCATCAGTTGCAGCACCAATCGCCACATCTGTCCAAGCTCCAGTCATTGCACCTACCCAAATCCATGTTCAACCAGATGTTTCTCAAAAGTTCATAACTACTATTGATTAATTAACAAATCGGTTAGAAACTATGGAAGGGAAGCATGCACAAGTTCAACCAGAAAAGAAAGTTTACCCTGAATGGGTAGATTCAATTTCTCCTCCATCGAGTTTTGGGAACCTTGTATTCCCTATTTTCAACGGATCAGGTGATCCTAAACAACATTTGACGTATTATGTGTCTTGTTGCGATCCTATGATGGAAACTCCGGAGCAGCAAGAAGCAGTGAAACTCAGATGCTTCGTGCAAACCTTGCTAGGACCAGCTGTTGTTTGGTATACAAGCTTGCATTCCCGGTCAATTACCGGATGGGAGGATCTTCGCCAAAAATTCCTCCTTCAGTTCAGCTCAACTTTTCCAAAGACAACAGTTTTCGATCTTACAAACTGTAAGCAAAGGGAGAATGAAAGGGTCTCTGATTTCATTGCTCGATGGAAGGGATTAACATATTCCTTGATTTTAGCACCCCATCAGGATGAATTGTTACCAATCTATGTGGCAAATCTACGTGATGAATTACGCACGCTGTTAATCCCTGTGAAATACAAAGGAGGGTTTCGAGACCTTACTTCAATCGCTCAGCAGATTGAAGATTCCCTTATACAGGCTAAGGCTAAATCTCGTGTAATTCCATCAGCTCTAGGAAGGAGAATTGGTAAAGCAGAAAATGCTACAGTTATGATTAAACAAGCACCTGTACCTATTTCTACCTCAAAACCTTCATCTTCTCGAAGGGCTCCACCTTCTGAGCGCCAACAACAAAGGCCTTTTCATCTAGATGATCAAAAAGATCAAAGACGAAAATAATTTGAGGATCTGAAGAGTAAAACATACTCTTTCCGAAATGAACAAGTTACTGGTTATTTCATTTCGGCTCTGGAAAACAATTTGGTTCAATTGCCAATACCCAAGAGGCCAAACAAGAAAGGAGATGAAGACTGTACTAATTATTGCCCTTTTCATCAAATGTTGGGGCATCCCATCCAGGAGTGTTTTGTCTTCAAAGACCTCCTGCAAAAGATGGTCAACTCGAGACAGGTCACATTGAAAGGCTCCTCATCCCAGGTAGCATGTGTCAGTGCTATAGTTCTAGAGGAGGAAGATGAATGACGGGAAGTCAAAAGCAAAAATGCACAAAAGTATGATGATTGGATGGTCAGAAAGACAATCAATCAAACTCATGCTATTTTGCGAACACAATTAAGGAAACCAATTGTGTATTCTTCCATGAAAGTTGCGGCAAAACCCTCTTCGTTAGAGGGAAAGTCCTCAAAGAAACAGAATGATTAAATGAAAGAAAAAGAATCAGAAGAAGATGATTATGTGTCAAAGCCTAAGTTTTCTTTGACTTTGGCGGACTTCATGCCATCTACTTCAAATCCACGGGCACCGCCCCACTAAATGACAAA
This sequence comes from Viscum album, assembly GCA_963277665.1. Lineage (NCBI taxonomy): Eukaryota > Viridiplantae > Streptophyta > Magnoliopsida > Santalales > Viscaceae > Viscum > Viscum album. The sequence continues at coordinate 1,036,241,404 of OY728130.1, forward strand.
GCCTAAACAGGCTAATTAGGCAGAGTCTTCATCAGACAAGAGTTAATCTTTTTCTATGTTAATATGATTCAATTAACAGATCCATATTCCAGTCGCAGTTTCAATTTCAATGAGCCTAAATTCCCTATATCAAACAGACGAATTAGAGGAAGTTCCAAGGGATCAGGATACATGGGAAGATGTGGATCTTTCAGAAGCCACTATTCTAATTCTACCCCTGCTAATACTGTGTACGCAGCAGAAACTCGTGGTAGATCTCTTCAACAATCTCATCAAGAACAAGCAAGCTCTTCTACCAATAACAAATTCAGTCCTAGCACAATTATTTTGGAAGACCGGTTGAAGGTTACATAATCTTCCTCTCAGCAATTAAATAGATCTAATCGGTCTAATCTTCCAAAACTAGGAATATTTCCAACTTCTATCCCAATACAAGATGCATCAACTTCCAAAGCATCTTCTTCCAAGGTACCTGCTAAACCACATATTCCTATTGGGAAACGTAGACCTCTAGATCAAAAGTATGATATATTGAAACACTTGGCCCAAGTACCAGCCATGTTATCAATTTTGGATGCTCTGAATCTGTCAAAAGATATTCGAAAAGCACTCATCGAGGCTTTCTCAAGTCCTCAGGAGTTTGAAACTGAAATTGCAGCAGCTGAAGTCTATCACATAGAGAATAATTCTACAGAATTCCATGCAATAATATCCTTTACTGATGAAGATGAAGATGGTGTTGTGCATGGACATATTAGACCATTGTACTTGTCTGGCAAGGTCAATGGCATGGATGTTCGAAGAGCTTTCATTGACAATGGTTCAGGAGTCAACCTCATGCCCATTCGTACGCTTCATCGATTGGGCCTCACAGAATATGATTTATCTCCCTCCACCATGATGCTACAGGGATATGAAAAAAATGAACAAGAACCACTGGGTGAAGTTACACTCAGAACACAGTTTGGATATCTTGTATCCAATTCAGATTTCATGGTTGTTGATCAAGACTTAGCCTTCAAAATTTTGCTCGAAAGACCCTGGCTACATCAACATGCGGCTATCCCTTCTTCATACCATCAATGTCTCAAATATTGTTTCGATGGTCAAGTTGGGATGTTATATGGTGATAAGGCCCCATTCAAGACATGTGAGTCTCAATACATTGAGGCATAATTCTATCACATGAAGCAAAGGGAGAAATCCATAACAAAGGATATTACCAAAGTTAATGCTCCATATGGTTTGGAAAAAATTCCAGTAAATCCATTTACACATGTGAGTACAGATTATGTGTTTCCTATCAGTCAAATTGACAAGATATACCCAAATAAAAATACTCTTATGGAAAGATCCATAATGTCAATTACGGCAATCAAGCCAGACAACATAGGAGAAACTAGTAATCTACCAAGCAGTGATGAAAGCACAAATGGTGACGTCTTCATTTCATCTGCTGAAATCCATCAAGTCTATGCTTCACCAATTAGGCCAGAAGAAGTTATAGAAACATCGGAGGTGAACAATTATGTCCATTCTCAATCCATCATCTCCTCTTTATTACCTAAAGAAGACCCTTCATCATCAATCGGGTTGGAAATGGAAGCTTCTTCTTCAAAATATGCAAATTTTGACATCTCTTCAGATCATGAGAATTCTACTTTATCATCTACTATGCAAGTAGAAACGGAATAAATAAAACATGATGAAGAAGAAGAAGAAGAACTCAGAGATGCTCCTCCAGCATTTGAAGAGGGTATCTCTACCACTGTGGATGAACTCATAGAAATAAATCTGGGTACAAAAGGAGATTCATGCCCCACTTTAATCAGTGCGGACATGACTCTTGAAGAGAAAGAGATGTATATTTATTTTCTAAAGAAAAATAAAGATATATTTGCCTAGAAATATACAGAAATGACCGGGCTTGATCCTGATGTTTCTACTTATCATTTGGGTTTACCAGAAGAACATCGAGGATTTAAGCAAGCCGTGAGAAGAACACACCCAACTTATGCTTCCAAAATTGAAGCTGAAGTGGATAAGTTTATCAAAGATAACTTCATCAGATAATTTCATTATCCCAAATGGTTGGCTAATATTGTCCCTGTAATGAAAAAGAACAGACAAATTAGAGTTTTCATCGATTTCAAAGATCTTAATCGGCATTGTCCTAAGGATGATTTCCCAGTTCCGATTACAGAACTTCTAATTGATGCAACAACTGGCTATGAAGAACTTTCCTTCATGGATGGATATTATAGATATAATAAGATCCGAATGGCCCCAGAAGATGAGGAATCTATAGCCTTCAGAGCCCCTCAGGGTCTGTTTTTCTACCGGGTAATGCCCTTTGGCTTAAAGAATGCAGGTGCAACTTATCAGTGTGCCATGCATCGTATCTTCAAACCCTTCTTAGGAAAGTTTTTTGAATGCTATGTAGACGATTTGGTAGTTAAATCCAAACAACGTTCTAATCACTTGGCTGATTTGGAAGTCATATTTTTCAAGATTCGACAACATAATTTGAAGATGAATCCCTTAAAATGTGCTTTTGGGGTAACCTCAGGAAAATTTCTCAGCTTTGTTGTATGCCATCATGGTATTGAAGTCGATCCTGAGAAGACCAAGTCAATCCTTGGTATGTCACCTCCTCAAAATTTGAAATAATTAAGAGGACTTCAAGGACACTTAGCCTATATTCAGCGTTTCATCTCCAATTTAGCAGGTAAAAGTTTATCCTTCACCAAATTGATAAAGAAGTGAGTCACTTACCAGTATACTGAAGAATTTCAAGAAGCATTCGATATTCTCAAGAAATACCTCTTGAGTCTACCTGTACTCATGCCACCTGTTGAAGGAATACCACTTATCCTCTATGTGACAGCTCTAGAGCCATCATTAGGTTCATTTCTTGCTCAAAAGAATGATGCTGGGAATGAAAACAATCTCTACTATCTTAGTCGAACCATGCTTGACGCAGAAACCTGGTATTCATGTATTGAGAAGTGCTACCTGGCATTAATATTTGCAGTTCAGAAGTTGAGACACAACCTGAAACATCACGAGGTCCAATTGGTATCTTGCAATAACCCGCTCAAATTTATCCTAAGTCGTCCAATGCTTACAAGACGTCTGGCAGGGTGGGCAGTTATTTTGCAGCACTTCGACATTCAGTATGTGTCTCAAAAGGCGATAAAGGGCCAAGCTCTGGCTGATTTCCTAGCCGAACACCCTTCAGTGGAAGACACATCTTCAGATATTGAACTCCCTGATGAATAAGTCTTCTCTACTCAAGAAAGTACTCAGGCATGGGAAATGTATTTTGATGGTGCTTCCAGAATTCCAACAGGGAGGAAAATGGAAAATCCTAAATTCAACAATGTTGGATTAGGAATTGTGCTCATTTCTCCAGAAAAGGCAGTGTTACTTTATTCCTTCTTATTTTTGGAAGGTGGTACCAATAATGAAGCAGAATACCAAGCTCTCATCGTAGGTTTGGAATTAGCACTTCAAGCACAAGTGAATCACTTAAAGGTGAAAAGTGATTCAGACCTGGTAATCAAACAAGTCAATGGGAATTACGCCATCAAAAAAGAAGAACTAATCCCTTTGTATGATTACGTCAGAGATTTAATGGCGGAATTCCCTTTGGAACCAACATTTTCTTATGTCCCAAGATCCCAAAATTCTCAAGCTGATGCATTAGCTAATATAGCCACAACTCTGGCAGATCCAAATCGGGACGAGACAACCATCAGTATTGCCCACCGTCGTGGAATTTCACCTTATGTTCGAATCATGACAGAGGAAATTAATGAAATTTATCCCATTCCTGAACCGTATGGTCATACTACAGGATGGATGTCACCTATCAGGGAATACCTTCAAAATGGAACACTTCCACCTGATAGAGATGAGAAAGAACAAATCTGGCGACGTGTGGTTAATTTTACTCTTTATGATAGCCCAGATCACCTAGAGAAAATTCTCTACAAACGTGGTTTTGATGGAGTTCTCTTCAGATTCATTTATGGTGAAGAGACAATGGATGTCATGAAAGAAGTGCATGTAGTAGTCTGTGGTGCCCAACAGTCTGGACGTAGACTGTCTGATCAGATTCAAAGGCTTGGATACTTTTGGCCTTCAATGATACAAGGTTGTGTAAATTTCACAAAGAAGTGTCATTCATGCCAAGTACATGCCAACTTCATTCATCAACCTCCAGAGTTGCTTCATACAACTAAATACTCATGGCCATTTTCCACATGGGGAATGGATGTGGTGGGACCTTACCCTTCGGCTACAGCCAAGCAGTTTAAGTACATTTTTACTGCTACTGACTTCTTTTCCAAATGGGCAGAGGAAATACCTCTCAAGGAAGTCAGTTATAAATGAATAGTTAGCTTCATCAAGTTGAACATCAATACCAGATTTGGTGTCCCTCATACCATATTGACGGACAATGGCACCAATTTCTGTTCATTCGAGGTGAAGAAGTTGTATCAAGAATACAACATCAAATCCAACCATTCATCTCGGTATCATGCAGCGGCCAATGGCCAGATAGAATCCCTTAACAAGACTCTTTCAAATATACTACAAAAGATGGTGAATAAAGATAATAGGTCATGGCCTGATAAACTCTTTCATGCTTTATGGGCTTATCGGACTACCACCCGCACTGCAACTCGGTCAACTCCATATTCATTGGTATATGGAACGGAAGCCGTCTTGCCCACTGAAGTTCAACTACCCTCACTCATAGTTTCCATTTGTGATCAATCATCTACAGATGAAGAATCTCAAAAGCGATTGAATGAATTGGAACGATTAGATGAGAAAAGATTGCACACTTTGCACCACTTTGAAGTCTATCAGAATCGAATAGCACAAGCTTTTAACAAAAAAGTTTGTCTTCGTTCATTCACTCAGGGAGAATTGGTATTAGTTCTCAGAACTCCAATGATACCAGGAAAGAAACCTCCCAATCTTGAGCCAAAATGGGAAGGACCTTATTCAATACATAGGGTCTACTCCAATGGAGCTTATTCATTAATCTGAATGGATGGATAACTCATCACTACTCCAACCAATGCCAGATTTTTGAAGAAGTATTTTCTATAAAATGCAAAGTCCCTCTTTCGTCCTTGCTATATGAAGTTAAAATATACAGCAACGGTCCATATATATGACCTTAAAATATTTGTACTTTCATCTCACACGACGTTAAACTGTGAAAAAGTTCCCTAAATGGTCCAGTATGACCTTAAACTGCATCATCAATGGTCCATTCATATGACCCTAAACTATTTGCAAGTCCCTTACGTCCACCAAGACGTTAGACTGTGACGTCCTAACTACATGAAGCTAAACTGTATAAAAGTCCCTTATGTCCGGAAAGACGTTAAACTACATAATCATCAAAGGTCCTGTATGACCTTAAACTACACCACCGTCCAGCATGACATTAAACTGCACCATCCACGGTCCATGCATATGACCTTAAACTATTCGCACTTTCGTCCAACATGACGCTAAACTGTATCGTCCCTTTTTCGTCCAACATGACGTTAAACTGTGGAAAAAATCCCCAATGTGTCCAACATGACGTTAAAATGGTGCACTCTTTTGTCCTCACTGCATGAAATTAAACTGCACAGTCCCCCCCTTTCGTCCAACATGACGTTAAACTCTATTGTCCCCATCGTCCTAACTACATGAAGCTAAACTGTACAGAAATTCCATGATACGCCCTACATGACATTAAACTATATTTTGTCCCTGCTACATGAAACTAAACTGTGCAGCACCAATAGTCCTAACTGCAAGACTTTAAACTGCATAGTCCCTTTATATGTCCTACATGATATTAAACTATGTATCGTCAAGATTGTTGTTACCTCTTGTTTCTCACACCGAGTATGACTCACGTGAGCTTAGAGAAAACTTCAACTATAACACACTCTCTGGGCCGCTAACCATGTGTAAGTCCTAACATCATTTTTTTAGATCATTGTCCCCAAGAACAACTTGATCATTAATTCATTCTTTAATTGAACTACACGGACTTTGATCCTTGCCTTCTAGGCTAGGTATGTAGGCAACCTCCCAAGGATCAAGCCCAAAACCAATCTCTTCACATTGGTTCATCTCCATATCATACGATGATAATTCATGAAACCGCCCTTAGAATCAATATCTTTACATTGGTTCACTTTCATCCTTGTTATACGACGTTAAACTATACAACACTTTTGTCGAGTATGAAAATAAACTACAAAGTTCTTTGATACCCTCACCTGATAGGGAACCATTATTTTCCTTGATTTTTAAATCATGTTTCATTTTAAAGACTACGTGAATTCATGGAAATGCCCTAACCTTTATCTTGGGTTAAACCATCATTGCACTAAAGTCCCCGTTCACCCTTCACATGTACGAACCAAATTTGTACAGAGGGTATTTCTAGAACTATGTGGGCTTGATTCCCATCATTACATGATACTTAGGAACGTTCAAGTGTCCCTTGAATCCAGCCCCAAGTCTTTGGGCCTAACCCCAAATTCCATTTTTCAGTCCCTTGGCTGAAAAGTCCCCATGAAAACACACACTGTGTATTTCTTACAATGGTCCAAGCTCTATGACCCTAATCATAGATCTCTAATCCTCCTGTCCCACATGACGTTAAACTGTAGTTTAAGAACTACGTATGGCTTGATTCTCATCCTTTTGGGATACGTAGTGAAGTCCGGCATATCAATTCAGGACCCAACCACAACATGATTATGGTTATCATTGATCTATGTATCTCTGTATACATTGAAAAATACCCATCTTTATGTGTCATAATCCTAACCTTAAATATTTTCAGATCCTCATAACCCTTTTCATGACTTCTAGTCACAAAAATGTAAAACATCTGAGAGTTATTTTGTCTGGCTATGCAGCACGTTCCCATAGGCGGCCTTGCATAAACAGTCTACATAACAGACTTCTTAGAAAAAAGATACTATTATTTGACTATGCATCCAATGCCCTTAGGTGGCCCTGCATAATTCAACCCCCTAACGGGTTTTTCGGATAGTGGTAACTTCATTCTTCGGAAGAATTCCTCTTTTGTCCTTATTTGTATTAAACGACAGTATGTAGGGATCCGCAAAAATAGCAATCCTTAACATATTTGTCTCATATCCTTTTTCATGATCTGAAAGTATTCAAGTCTATGGTTTATATTATCCTTCCCTACGTTTGGGTCAGACCTTCGTAGGAGTGATAATCATCCAGCTCTTCAATAATCTTGTTTGGAAATATCTTCTCCATATTCAAGTACCTCTTTCCATATAGCAGACTCTATACTTTGGAAGATTTGAATCTCTATAAACTGTAACTGGCTTTTAGCACTAGGAAAGTAAATTTTTTAGAGTTCTTTTTCCTGACTATGCAGCACGTGCCCATAGGCGGCCTTTCATAAACAGTCTACATAACAGACTTGTTAGCCAAAAGATACTATTTTATTTAACTATGCAGCCAATTCCCTTAGGTGGCCCTGCATAATTCAACCCCCTAACGAGTTTGTTAAATAATGGTAACGTCATTATTGGAAACTACTTCTTCTAATGCCTTTTAGCTATTTTTCATATCATTCCTCAAATTCAAATATTATTAAGTCATAGCTTACATATTTTCCCTCATACTTGAGTATGGTAATATGCTTCCAGATGAATTTTCAAGGAATTGAGTCAATTATAATTCATTCGGTCAAAGCTATTTTGACCTTAAACATTAGCCTCTTTATGTCCGACATGCATGACATTAAACTACCCGATTTCTTATTTCTTCTCACCTCAGAGTCAAATCCTATTTTCTCTCCGGATCCAACTCTAAGGGGGGACTTTTGTTGACGCTCTTTTCTGTCACAGAGTCTAAATGAATGAAAAGGGAAATACCTTGAACAAAGAAGATTCATCCTTTGAACAAATATCAATAATTGAAAAAGGAAGGAAGAATAAAAACATTGCACAAAGGTCGCGCAAGTTTTACAATGGTTGCGCAAGTATACTTGCGCGCCTCAATGGTCGCGCAAGTACACTTGCGCACCGATGTTGGTCGTGCAAGTGACTTGCGTGCCGATGTTGGTCGTGCAAGTGACTTGCGCGCCGATGTTGGTCGTGCAAGTGACTTGCGCGCCCTAAATGATAACTGCCCGAGGTCTTCTCAAGATTATAAATAGACCCTGTGGCCCCCCCATTCGGGGAGGATTTTTTTTCCAGAAACTTAGATTTGAGCTCCTGGTGCCCTAGTCTCTTCTCAAAGCTTCCAAAACACTTATAAGGTAATTTCTTACCTAGAATGGAAGATCTAAGGAGGGGGAAGAAGGCCTAAGTGTTGAAACTCATCAACACTTGAGCGCCTGAATGGACAGCCCTTAAGGGAAAAGGGCCACACTTGCGCGCCGCCTTACTCCTTCAATAGATCTTGCACGCCCCTATTCTGAAAGAACATCAAGAGGGTTCTAAAGGATTTAATTAAGAGTCGCTCAAGTATTACCCTTCTGGTTAACAATCGTGCAAGTACATCATGTGTCACGCAGGCGTATACCTGCACGACCAGGACTTGTGCGCCCACGCAGTACCTGCGTGCCTGCCAGGACTTGCGTGCCCCTTCCTTTTTGGGTGCCATTCTTGCCCATTTCACCCATCTTAAGCCATTACACCTTTCCTATTCAACATTCAGTCTTCAAGACACTCTTTAAAGCCATTTATGGCATGATTTCTTGATTTTAATTCCTTATCTGAAAGGAATTATGTTGAATATCTCTAAAAACATAGTGATTTACACATATTTATGTCACTAAAGATTGAGATTTAATTCATTCAACCTCATCATTTAAGATGATGGAATCCTTAACCTAGGTCTCCATTTAAGGAATAATCCCTAGTCATAAGTCCTCTAATCTAGGCATCCACTTTAGGAGTAAGCCCCAAGTCCCTTAATTTTTGGGCATCCTATTTAGGAGTAATCCCCAGATCCCTTAACCTGGGCCTCCTTTTTAGGAGTAAGCCCCAGTCTCAAATATGGGCATCCTCCTCAGGAGTAATACCCAAACCTTAATTCCATTAACCTGGGCCTCCTTTTCAAGAGTAAGCCCCAGTCATAATTCTTAACCTGGGCCTCCTTTTCAGGAGTAAGCCCCAGTCTCAAATCTGGGCATCCTCCTTAGGAGTAAGCCCCAGTCTTAATTTCTCTTAACCAGTCCTAATTTACCTTTGATCTGGGATTCCTTTTCAGGAGTAAAACCCAATAATAAGTCTTCTCCTAATTTGGGCCTCCTTTTCAGGAGTAAGCCCCAAGTTAGAGTATTCAAAATCTCCATGAAGCACATATACCTTTATGGACCCTGTTCTTGGATTTCTTCCTTAAAGTGAATCCTAACCTTCATTTATCTAGGCAGTCATACATACATAAGCCCCAGATTATTTCTTATGATTACATCTTTCATGGAACAATTGTCTAATTTTTACCAATACCTCTTGTTTCTCACACCGAGCATGACTCATGTGATCTTAGAGTGTAAAAGTAATTGTGACATCCTTCTTTGAGCCATCAATCATAAACATCATACTCCCTTACTCGAACTACGTGGGTTATGATTCCTTTTCTAAAAAAAGGATACGTAGGTAGCCCGTCTACGGGTTCGATCCCAACTCTAAAATAATCCATGTCCTTCTAAATGACAATAAACTTCAAGTGCCCCACTGAGTGGCTTTAAAACCAGCATGGTCATCATAATGACCAAGAGACTTCTGTATAAATGTGTCGAAGGGTACCATTGACCAATAATCTCTAAAAAATACAAATGATTCTCTATCGATGAAGAACCTTGAATACATAAAAAAGATATGCTAAATTTCCTACATATTTAATCATTGATTGTCATATTTGAAGTAAAGCTCATTTTATACTTGGTAATGTAATAAGGATTCACGAACATAACTTAAATCTATAAAGAGTGTCCCAGAGTAGACAATAATTCCCCTCAAAAAGGTGTGATGAGTCCGACCTCCCATCCTCCCGACCAATGAAAATTCCTAAGCCTCATCAGTCCACAAAGTAATGTGCACCTACCTTTGGAAAGTAGATCCGAATGGATGTGGAATCATTGGATGTTTTCGGTTCTACGAACAAACCCGTTAGAAACTGATCGGAATGTTTGAACCTCCCATCAAGGCAGTCATCCCCAGATTCCGAGGGAAACAATCATTAATTAAGAGAGCACAACCATCTCTCATAGATATAAAAGGGTAAACCTCCCCCGCATGATACATACTAAAGAAAAACAAGGGATTTCTCTACCTCAAAGAATCTTTGTCGACTTGTTACAAATCGTATGAGAATGAAGAAATGCCTACAAACAAAAATCATAAGAAAAACACATGGAACAACCTACACCACATCAAAGATCCATCAGAACGCAGGCCAAATCATGCCCTAAACAAAAACCACACCACTACAGTGGGTTCCCGAAAGAAGAATATGATAAAAGAAATAAGAAGGAATAGGAACATACCACATATTTCCAACAAGGATCAATCAGAATCAACAACAGGAAGAGGGACAGAAGATCACTCAAAATTTCATAGGGCTTACCGCAAAATGGGAGGAAGGAGTGTTCATATGAATGAAGAGAAACATCTGAGAATAGAACTTGAAAGATAGAAACCTACTGGTTTTATGTTGTGTAGTACATATTCATGATGAAAATTCCACAAGAATTCTCAAAACCCGACTTTCATCGAAAAAATAATCACCTTGGCCATCATTAAATGCACATCATGAATTCCACTTACATGACGTGTAATCCATATCACATATTCCATCAATATTAAATTTACAAGTCATGAACTAGATGGATACCTAAGCCATGAACCACCTTTACAGGTCTTGTATTCCACTTACATGACATGAACTTCCAGCAATAGCTCTGCTGTAGCTCAATCCTCCACAGAAAACTCCAAGGACCTCTCCCAAACCCCTACAACCATCAAAAATGGAAATGTAATGGGTTGGGAAGGTATGGTCCATTACATCAAATACCCATCAAATGGTTCTCACCTTCAAGAATCCAAAACTAATCCTAGAAGGAAAGGGGTCCCAACAACCGCCCTACGAGATACCTCTCAAGGATCTCTTCATACCTAAAATTATACCATGAGCCAAACATGTCATGAAAATTTTCAATACAATATATCACACAACTTCATCACCACACGACCAAATGCCCTCAACCATCCAATATCCATACATCCCAAACTAAAAACTTCCGCAACCAAAAAACTAAACTACCCCGAACATACAAATCAGATAATTCCATCCTCCATGTCAAGATATTATCCTCTATGGGTGCCACTGACTCGCTCGCATAGGTTTAATCTCATCGTGGAATAATGATACTTGAATAGGAATCAATTTCTCCCCTTTCCGTATGGAAGAACCCTATCACATATCATACATCACAAAATAGGGGAAAATAAGTCAATGGAGAACATTCAAGACAGATCTGAGATGATCGACATGGTCCCCCACTAACTTTATGAAGATCAATATATCATTGATGAACACGATGAAGAACTGGTCTAAGATCTGATAGAACATGGAGTTCATAAGTCCTGTGAACATGACTAGTGAGATTGTAACACCAAACAACATGACTACAAACTCAAAGTTCCCATACCTACATATGAAGGCAGTATTCAGGATATCACCCTCCTTTACCCTCAATAGGTGATATCCAAACTACAAATCAATCTTAGAAAACTAAATCACCCCTATAATCTAGTCAAAAAAGATCATCTATCCTCAGAAGAGGGTAACGATTCTTAGTCGTTACCTAATTCAACATTTGGTAGTCTACACAAAACTTCAGATTACCATCCACCTTCTTGGAAAACAACACTAGAGCACCCCATGGTGACACACTAGGCCAAATAAAACCCTTCTGCATTAGATCATCTATTGAGTCCTTAACTCTCACAACTCAAAAGGTGATATCTGATAAGAATACATCAAAATTGGAGAAGCACTAGGCTACAAGTCTATCCCAAAATCAACATCACATCAAGGGTTAGCATCACAAAACCTTAAGAAAAGCATCTAGAAACTCCCCAACAACCTTGGGGACCTTTACTATCCCAGTGTCCACTGATTATATTGATATCTCAACCATCAAAGAAAGAAGGGGCTCCACATGTTAGCTTCCCACCCGACAACCCCACTCGCTAATGAAAACCACATGTTGGCCATCCACATCCAAGAACAGGACTCACCTCCAGATGCAGTCGATAATATCACATATAGATTACAAACAATTGATGATGAGGATGAAATTGTATGATATCATCTACAATAAGAAAGATCCCCATGAGACTGATGTGGCTCAATCATCAGTATACACCATCATCACACAAAAAAAAGATGGTCTGGTCTCCAACTGGTGTAGTCTGCACCGGGTCCATGGAAAGTAAGGCTACCTACCTTTTTATTATTTAAATATTTCATTTCATGATACAATATTTAACATTTTGGAAGATGATTTGGGGTTTAGTGTCTTGGAAATATGAACAAAATACATGAAAATGACATAAACATAAACTTTCTTCTAATACACTTTCTATAACGCTTTATAGGTTCTTACTAGGTTACTCTTACTACATCTCATATCCAGGGGACATGCATCATAGAAATGTGTGAGCATAATGCCCAGTAATGGAATAAACAAATAAAACACTTAGAAAGTGAGAAAGAGGCATCTAAATAAGGAATGATCATATGAATATGATTCATATCATAATATAAATAACATGAATCATAAAAATTAAAATGTGTATACAACATAAAAATAGGACATTCATAAGCATATCATCAATTTTTATCACCAAGGTGTCATAAATCATAATTACTGAGGTTATTCACCATGGTATCGTAAGCATTCCATCTCCAGAGATTAATTATTTACCCAATGCATTGGAGTGATATCAGGGTGCACAATTCATATGTCTTAAATCATTTGAGACACATTGAACATAAAAGAAATCATTTCATAAATAACCCTATGGAAATAAATAATAGGTTTTATATAAAAAACATTGCATCAAAGTGCATAACATATTGAAAAAACATCATTTTAACCCATGAAATGGGAATATAAGTTTAATATATGTAAATCCCAGAACCAATAATATATTTTTAGATCTAGGTGAATTCCATTGGAAATGTAAGAGGTTTGGGTATTCACAATATGAACATATTTCATGAAAAATAGAAAAATTCATGAAACAATTTTGGCAGCATAATGGTATACAATATGGATTATGGGGAAAGCATAATGAGATAGATTGGAGGTATCCCATTGTTAAAACACAATTTTGTAAGTAGAGGGGAATAATGAGGATGAATAAAAAATAAAAAACAATGAAACTTGGAAGACACGTAATAAGGATGTACTTGAATGAAAAAGGAGGTTAGGATGATTCCCTTAACATGAAGAGTTACCTCATAAATCATATAGGGGGAAACCATAGGACCATGGAGACACCTTGGGAAAACCTTTAAGGGGCTCTTTGGGAGTGTAAAAGAGAAAAAATTCATGGATTCTGAATTTTTAGTGGATATTGGGGGCAGTAATGGTTTATTTATACCTGATGAGGGGATGATTTAAGTGAATAAGAACTGATTATATTGTATTTAAGGCCTAACAATCTTGGGTGGTATTAATTAAAATTATTTTGGTTGAAAATTAATGTTTTAAATGATTTTTTATGTCATGAAAAACATCAATCATCCATTTAATTTTGTAGTTTTTAGGTATTTTAAGCTTTTACCTTTTAACTTTAACTTGCTACATTATTTTACCTATACCGTAGTAACTCTTTTTCTCACCATGGTGCCTTTTTTATGTTAAAAATTAAATTGACCTTATTTCCAAATTTGGACATTTTAATTACAAATATTTAATCCATTTTACATAATTCAATTTATAATTGTTGTAAAAATCAATTCTAATGTGATGTGTGTATAACTCATAAAAACAATTTTTTTGAAAGGTTAAAATCATGGTTTTCAATTCTAATGTGATGGGTCAGACATATACTTTCTTAGTAGGGACACATGGAAGACATCGCGGATATTAGAAATATTTGGCAGTAGTAATAAATGATAGGAAATTTCCCCAATATTCTCCCAAATCTCAAATAGTTTAATGTAACTTGAATTCAGTTTCCCCTTCTTTTGGAATCTAATAACTCCCTTCTATAGATATATCTTGAGGGATATATAATCCCTGACTTGAAGGAATGTGACAAATTACATAGTGATGCTATCCTACATATATGTAGGTATGGATGGTGGTTCTAATACCCCTTTAAGAAGTTTTCTCTACACCTTTACTTATTGATATACCAAACACCCTACAGTGTAATCAACAATATCCCTTTTCATATTATCTCACAAATAATGATCACAAAGGTCCCTATACATTTTAGTGCTTCCAGGGTGTATAAAGAATGAAGAGCTATAAGGTTTATCCATTAGATCCTTCTTTATGTCATGAATAGATGGAATACATAACTATGTACCAAATTTTAGTACATCTTCTTTATCAATATTGGATTCCAAAACTTCCCATCTTTTAAAGCATCTATCTTCTATTGAATAAAAGATTTATATCCTTGTTTTTTCTTGATCTTCTCTAGTAATGTTGGTTAAAAAATAATTTGATATAGGACTAATAATGTCCCTTCCCTTATGATTCCCATGTCCAAACTTACCAAGTCCTTGATCAATGGATCACTTTCAATCCTAATCATTGCAATAACACTGTGATGTTTTCTACTCAATGCATATGTGACTTTATTCTCCTTTTTGGGGTGATAATGAATTGAAAAATCATAGTATTTACGAATCTACAACCATCTAATTTGTCTCATGTTGAGTCCCTTCTATGCGAATATATACTTTAAGAGTTGGTGATCTGTGTATATATCACAATTTTCCCTATAGAGATAGTGTCTCCATATCTTTATAGAAAAAGTGACTACAACTAACTCCATATAATGGGTAGGATAATTTTGTTCATGAGTGTTTAACCTTCACGATGCATATGCAATCAATTTTTCATTTCTCCTAAGTATATCTCCAAGTCCCTTTAAGGATTCATTACTAAAAATGACAAATCCTTCCCCATTAGTGGGTAAAGTTTGCACAGGTGCACTAATCAACCTCATCTTCAGTTCTTGGAATATTTATTCACTCTTCTTTATCTAGATGAACTTAAATCCATTTTGGGTTAGCTTCTTTAGTGGATTATAAATCTATGATTTTTTTTTCAAAAACATTCTATAGTATCCTATTAGACCAAGGAAACTGAGAATATCGGTTATAGTAATAGGATGTGGCCACTCCTCTATAGAATCTATCTTTGTTGGATCCACTGATATTTCTTCATTGGGTATTATGTGTCCTAAGAATGAAACTTTTTGTAAATAGAACACACATTTTCTAAACATACAAAAAAAAAATCTTCCTTGGAGTTCTTAAGATGACCCTTAGATGATCTTCATTCTCTTCATGACTTTTGGAATAAATCAAAATACCATCAATAAAGTCTACCATGAAATTATCATGATATTACTTAAAGACTCTATTCATTAAATCCATAAATATGAAAGGATAATTATTCAATCTTAATGGAATAATGACCAACTCACATTTCCCATATCTTGTTTTGAAGGCAGTCATTGGGATATCTTCTTTCATTACCCTCAATTGATGATACCTAGGCTTTAGTTCAATCTTGGAGAATAATTAAACCCCATGAAGCTACTCAAATAAATCATCTATCATTAAGAGAGGGTACTTTTTCATCATTTTGATCCTATTAAGTTCTCTATAATCAATGTATAACCGCATCTATCCATCCTTCTACTTTACAAAGAGTATTGGTGCCCCCAATGAGACACACTCCATTAGATAAAGACCCTATCCAAAAGTCCTTGAAGTTATTTCATTAATTCCTCAAACTCCACAATTTTCATTCTATATGGGGTATTTGATATTGGCTTGGATACATGAATGATTTTAATGGGTAACTCGACCACTCTTTCTTGGGAAAGTCTAGGTAAATCTTTAGAAAATATGTCTATGTATTCTTGAATGATTGGGACATTTTCTATCTTTATAATTTCATTTCCTTCTCTATCTTCACTGATCATATCTATAAATATGGCAATATAGGTGCTTATAGACATAGAATAAGAAAAGATATCTCTCTTTTGAAAATAGATGTAGGTTTTCCATTCAAGACTTCTAAAATTATTTTATTTCTATGAATTAACTTAGCATTATACATTGAGAGTCGGTCCATCCCCAATATATTATTAAATTCTACCATGAGAATGACTACTGGGTTTCTGATGTGATTGTACTCACCAATGTTAATACTAGAGTTTCTATATACTATTTATGCTAGGATAATCCATCTAGGAGTGTTGAATAATAACTCTAATTCTAGTATCTCAAGTATTGATTCTATATTCTTTACAAACATAGATGAAATAAAGGAATGTGTAAAACCAAAATCAAACAAAGTACTTTCTATCTTTGAGAGAATAATGAGTTTACCCACCACCACATTATTGGACATCTCTACTTCAATAGTCATGATTGAAAATTCCTGACCTTACTCCATTGGCCTATGCTAAGGAGGATGGTGGTTTCCCTCCATTATCTTTTGATTTGGACATATATGAAATAAAGGAATGTGTATAACCAACATCAAACAATGTACTTGCTAGCTTTGAGAGAATAATGAGTGTAACCACCACCACATCATTCGATATCTCTACTTCAATAGTCGTGATTGAAAATTCCTGACCTTGCTTTATTGGCCTTTTTTGAGGAGGATGGTGGTTTCCCTCCATTATCTTTTGATTTGGACATTTATTGGAAAAGTGCCAAACTGTCTACACTTGAAGAATTGAACTTCAAGTTGGGCCTGCACCATCTTCCCTTTGTCTTTAGTGTTGAGAAGTTGAGGCTTCACCGCACTATCATAATTTCATGCTATGTGTCCATCCCTTCTTCACGTATAACACTTTACACTACAAAACATGTCGTTACTTGATTGTTTTTTCCCACATTTGTTTCATGTGGGAAGTTTCCCTTTCTTCCCCACTCTTCCATGATCAAAATTATTCCCTAATTTTGGATCCATTTCTTTCTTATTTTCATTTAACCTATTTGACCAATGCATCACTAAAAAATCCAATTCAACCTTTATAGAACTCCACAATAACTCCTCATAGCTTTCATTGTCACGATTTTCAAAATTCCAATGAATATGGGGTCACAATCCATCGATGAATCTACCAACCATTCCCTTTAGATTCATAACAAAGGTAAAAGGTGTACCGAGAAAGTATTGTAAATTTCATTTCATAGATTCCCACTACTTCATTTTCCTTTTGATTCAGCTCTAAAAATTCCTTCTCCATTTTTGTTCACATTAAACGGGGACAAAATTTATTGAAAAAATATTCCTGTAATATCTTCCCACTCCATACCATCAATCTCCCATCTTGGCTTCACATTTTTATTCAGTTTCCACCACTGATCAACTTCTCCATCTAAGTGGCTTACTTATAGGGTGAATTTCTCTAGCTCTAAATTTTGGACTACAAAAAATATTTTTCTATAGAGGTAATACATTGTTAGTAATCAATAGATTGATATATCCACTAAAATAAGGTGGTTGTTTACGCATGAAGGATTCAACTACTAGTTGTTCCTTCCTTGGTGAAGCAAGATGATCTACACTATTTTGATTGGTGTTCATGACTTGATCTAATTGATTCATCATAATCATGAAGTTTTCAACATTATCTCCCCCAATATTGGAAAAGAAATTGTCACCTTGACCATTGCATCCATTTTTTGCATGAGTTATTCTACTTTCTTCAATTTTATTCTAGAAGGGGAAAACCTAAGTTAGAAATTTTTTACTATTGGGAATCTTATAAAAAAATTCTAAAGAAATGTATAATCTTAAAATTTTCTAATGTCATTCTTTTAGGATGATATTCTTCAATCTTAATAAATGTTTTACATTATCTTTATATCCTTCATAATGGTTTGTACAAGCTTGTGATTAAAAAAAGCATATCACTCAGTAGTGTCAAACCAAGTGTGTAGCAAGAACTATTGTCCTGAACCAATTTTTGATCAAGTATAGATCAATACAGTGTTTTCAGGTGTTAACCCTATGTACATCTATGCCAGAGCCACATCCACCTGTAGTATCTAGACATGATTGTATTTTATTGGAAGCCACTTACATAATACATAACAAAATACCAATATTTTTTCCCTATATTTAGAATTATCCATAGGGTTTTTACTAATGTTTTATAATCCTAATTTCTATAAAATAATAAACCATCATTTTATACCAACTATGGTGACCTGCCTTTTTATTACATAAATATTTCATTTCATAGTACAACATTTAACTATTTATAAGATCTTTTGCGGTTTAGTGCCTTGAAAATAGGAAAATAATACATGAAAAATACATAAACATAAATATTATTCTAATCCAATTGATATAATTCTTCACAGGTTCTTCCTAGGTTACTCTTACTATGTCTCATATTCTGGGGATATACATCAATGAAATTGATTGAGCATAAATCCCATTAAGAGAATAAACAAAGGAAACACATAGTATGTCAGAAAGAGGCATATAAATAAGGTATGATAATATGAATATGGGGAATATAATAATAGAAATTGAATTAATAATAACATGTAAATGTGTCTACATCATAAAAATCATACATTCATAAGCATATCACCATGGTGTCATAAATCATAATTACAGATGTTATTCACCAAGGTATTATAAGAATGTTATCTCAAGAGAAAAATTATTTACCAAATGTTTTGTAGGTCTATCAGGGTTCACCCTTCATATGTATTAAATCATGTGATCCACATTGAATATAAAGGAATTCATTTCATCAACAACCTGTGGAAATAAATAACGGGTTTTATGTAAAAATCCTTGTGTACAAAGTGCTTAAATTCTTGAAAAAAATATCATTTTTAACCCATGAAAAGGAAATATGGGTTTTATATATGTAAATCCCAGAATTAAATATGTTTTCTTACATCTAAGTGAATTTACATGGAAATGGAAGAGGTTTGGGTATTCACAATAAGAAAATATTTCATGAAAAGGAGAAAATTCATGAAATGATTTTGACACCAAAATGGTATATGACATGGATTATGGGAAAAGAATAACGAGAGATATTAGAGGTATCCCATAGGTAAAACACCATTTTTGAATTAGAGGCCATAAAAAATAGAATTAATAAAAATAAAGAAGTTGTACACTTATAAAACACATAATAAGTATGTACATGAATGAAAAAGGAGGGGAGGAGGATTCCCTTACCTTGAAGAGTTGCTTGAGAAATCATGAAGGGGGAACCCTTAGAACCATTGAGATTCCATGGTGACACTTTGTAGGGAATATTTGGGAATTTAAAGGATTATAAATTCATATATTTTGAATTTGGAGTGGATAGTGTGGGTAGTTGGGGTGTATTTATACTTGAGGAGGGGTGAGTTTAAGTGAATAAAAATGATTATTTTGTATTTAAGGCTAACCACTATTTGGTGGCATTAATTCCAAAAATATTGGTTGAAAATTAATGTTTTCAAGGATATTTTAGGTCATTAAAATCATCAATGACCCAATTAATGTTGTAGTTTTTAGGTATTTTAGGTTTTTACCTTTTAACTTTAACCCGTTGTGTTATTTTACCTATACCACAATAACTCTTTTTTTACAGTGGTAAAATTTTTATGTATAAAAATTAATTGAAATTATTATCTAATTTAGAACTCATAATTCCAAAATGTTAATCCATTTTACTTAATTCAATTTATAAAAGTGGTAAAAATCAATTCTAATGTGATACATGTATGACTCATAAAAATAATTTTTTTAAAGGTTAAAATAACTGTTTTCAAAAATGTTAAGCAGGTGTTTTTAAATGTAGCACATTATGTACTACATTGTTCCATAAATAAATTTTTACTATCAATATGGATTAAAAAAATTATAAATCTTGATCATGTCATAATAACATTATAAGAGTTGTTGTATTTTATAAAAACAATATTTTCACTTTTTAACCCAAAATTTTACTTTTTTAGAAAATTAACATAAATTAACCCTAAGATAATACCAATTTGTTGAATTGAAAAATGAAACTTATTTTATAAAAACAATACTATAAATATTAAAATCGTGGATTTTAAATAAAAAATCTTATTTATTCAATATTAAATGTTTTATGGCATAAAGAACTTTTTGATAATTATGAAAAATACTTAGGACTTTGCTAGCTTATATTATCATCTAAAAGTGTTTTATAAGATAATTTAAAGAAAATAAAATTTATTTAAAACATGTAAATTTATCATATTACATATTTTTTATAGAAATTAAATATTTATATTGTTTCTATAAAATAATCCCAATGGGTACTTTATTGCATCAACAACAATAATATTGACCGACTGTTTTCTTAATTAATTGTCATAATACCCACCGGTCATATTGGACAATACTCCTCTTTTAAAATGGTCATATCACTCTATAAATATTCTATCATACTCTCATAATTACTCATTACTTAGCTTACAGAGGTTATTACACATTTTTTGATACTGTTTATTATTTTCCTAACACTTCTTTTCCCAGTTACGATCTTTATGGTAGGGGTGATATTTTTGGGGGATTTCAAGCCTATGGAGTTTGTTCTAGTGAATGGAATATTATTTAATTTGTACATCCCATTATTGTTCCTAGTTTTACTAGTCTAAATTTATGTATCATGTATGAATTTATCCTGAAATACAAAAGTCTTTTTATGTGCTTTTATTGTAAAAGATAATAAAAAGATATTGGGAGGCAAGAGAACCATTAATAAAAGAAGTATTTTTTTGAGTTATTACAGATAGTGTCCATAAATATAGTCCTAGAGCATGGACAAGAGTGGGTGTAACAATGGAGTGTGAATATCTAGAATCAAACACGACACAAACAAGGGTACTAAACAAACTGATCATGCCTATGACAATCTTTGGCCCCTCTCGTCCTGCTGTATCTACTATATGAAAATGAACATGCACACCTTCATTACCTTTATAATAATGCCCACCCCATGACCATGGCTGGGTCATGGTCCTTGAACATGATGAACATATTGAGGTTGACCTCTGCCTACTCCATCACCCCTATGCATAGAATAACCCCGCTTCCCCCTGCTGCTGAAACGGTCTCACTAGAGAATGATGATGAGGATGGCATTGAACCTATCAAACTCCACTAAAATGATCTTGAAGGAATATTGGAAATGAGTTCTGATGTTGGAAAATAACAACACATAAAAATCAGTTTGGCACAAAAACATCGGGAAGAGCATGAAAACCACTATCCCCAAAATGCTGAAAAGGAAGGTGATGAGGTCAACTCCCCACTAGTTGAATCCTTGATGGTCTTGGTGCCTGAGACATGCCACTGATAACCCTACTCCTTGTGGAATCCTACTAGTCCCCCCTTCACGGTAAACCTCCTCATGAGTGAATCCTCTCGATCACCTCCACCTTCTGAACTAATAGATACACTGAAAACGTAAAACAATGACTACGTAATGGATAAAAGGACAAAGTTCCTCATAAATATTTCTCATATGATAGTCATATTTTGGAAAAAAAATATATAATAAAAACACAGAAGGATTTTGAACTTGATTCCTATATCATGTAATGACATACACCCATATTGAAGAGAAAGATGATCTTGCCTCTTCACTCCCCTCATGGTCGACAAAAGCAATATTATTAAGAACTCTTTCTAAAAGTGAACCCATTAAACATATACCTTATTCTCTCCAAGATACAGTGTCCACCACTGACATGAAATTCCCTGCATCTGACCAACTGCCAAAGGGGACCAATATCCCACCAGGATACAGATCAAACTGAAAGAAATATTTATCTCCTATATCCATCTCTCTATCTCCACATTTGAAACACTACCCTCATACTTCCCCAAATCTTTCCATTGGATTGCGTGAAATATCCTCTACAATTGATCATCCTCCTCAATTGGATCAACCTTCTGAGATCAATAATATCAGCCTACTGAACCTCAGCTGCCTAAGCCACATGAAAATGAGGAACATGATCCATACTAAAATAAAACAATTATTTCATAAGGTCGGTAGTATGTAATTTCATTTTGATTCATTTTAGTTCACTTTATCATTTCTAAAATAACCCAATTCAAAAATGAAAACTAGTCATCATGATGTATGTACCTCTTATAGGTCTCTAACTTGAGAACTGGTCCACCTAACTTAGTTGTTTATTAAGATCAGATTCCATTCACTAGATCATAGGGGCCCTAAAATCCTGGGTCCTAGCTGATCTCTCCAGCCTAGGTCATGCACCAAGGTCAACTGGCACTATTTTCATACCAACCCATGCAACCCTCATTATGCATAACTCCAAACTCCAACCTATCTCTCAAACTCCATTTGATACCACTCTGTTATGACCCCCTCCCTCTAAAGATACTAAAATTATGGGAGAGATATAATGACCTCTAAGTTCCACCTCTAGTAGGCCCCAGGTTGGAAACTATCATCGAGGGTATAAAACTATCATGAAATGGGAGGCACTACCCTCTATAACAATGTACGATCAGGATATAATATGAACCATCTATAAGAAAATCAATGACATAATATAAAAAAACCAAAACCATCCCACAATGCATGTATAAATAAAACTGATACAGATAAAAGTATCTAAAATAAGTACCCAAAAGAAAAGATAAAGTAGTGATATAACAGCTATCCAAGGTCGGAGTTAGTAATATCCTACATAGTAAATGTAATCCTCTTGAAAACATGAAAAGTGTTTTATATACATAGGGTGGGAATACAGGTATAATTAGTAGGAAAATGAAAGTCTCTTGTGCACATGTTAAAGAAGCATAATAGTTCACCCATTAGTAAACAGTGAAATCAACAACACCTAAACATGTCAACTGTCCATCCCAAATCTCACCAAGGAATGCCCACCAAATAATGCAAGATAATTAATATAATATAACATGAGTCACATCAATAATGTATACCCCAAACCACTTTCCCACTAGTATTCCGCTATCACACCCCAATGTCGTACATTCTGGTGATTCTATCTCTTATGAATACCACAACGCCCCACAAACACATTCACAACTCATCTTTCCAAAAGAAACCTAGTCTTATTGCTCCATAAGCACAACTATATCATGTCTCTCCCAAAGACACCTAGACCACAACAAATCCACAACCATAACAAGAGTATTAGGTTATCATGAACATGAAGGACATCAAACTTGTTCCCTCCTCCTACCTTGCACGAAACCCACTATAAGACACCAAATCACATATCATCTCGACCACAGACACTTGGCCTCATCACATCTCACCCAAAGACACCTAGGCTTGTTACCACACAAGAAAGACCACATCACATCTCACCCGAAGATACATGGGCTATCACAACCACCATTTAGTGTACTAAAAGACCTCCAAACATCACATCATGTGCAATACCTACCACACATGCAATAGAGAGAGGGAAAGGGAGGGTACACAGCCATTCTTCCTCCTCACTGTATGCCAGGAAACACACCCTGCCATATAAATATGACTGTCAGTACTTAGTGCTCGATGTGGATGGGGTGTGTATAGAAAACAAAAGGAACATAAAAGTATATACATACATCCACACACAAGACCAACCTATCAGTTCACAAAAAAACACTAACCAAATCACAACATCCCCATTTTCTTTACCACCTCTAAATGCATAACACCACACAATCCACGAGTCAAAAGACTCATTTAATCTTTCCAAAAAAACCCATTATCCAATCCATTCATTTCATTATTAAGCATCAAACACAATTAACCACACAACCCATCATTTATTTATTCATTATACATTTCCACCCCATTAATCAAACCAAACCCCATCCATTTCAATCATTATTAAATAGTTATTCCATCACTACCTAGGAATATAGCACAATGCTACCACACATCATAAGTAGTTCATCATCTCTATCACACCATCTCCTCACAGCCCCAAAATCATGGCTAAAAAACCAACACCTCACCACCCTGAGAGCACAACCAATCAACCACCACCTCACCACCCTAAAATCATGGAAAAAAAATAACCACCTCACCGCCATAAAAGCACAGCCAAACAACAACCACCTCTTCACCCCAAATTCACGGCCAAACTACCACCACTTCACCACCCCAAGAGCATGGCCACATATCACCCATTAGCCCCACATCACATCACAACCACACATCAACACCCCATAAGCACAACCACACATCACAACACATCAAATATCATTTTACTGATTTGAAAAGGGAGTTTTTATCACATTCCACTTTATTTTAGGGGCATATCACACAACCCATAATTCTAGGGAAACCATTTCATTATCAAAATATAAGTGGTTATACAATTTCCATTTTAGGGTGATATCACAACAATCACAGCATACAAAACAATCACAACACATATCATCAAGTGAAAACAAATCCCTCAATGACCACAATTTTAAATAGGGCATAAATCCCTTACAATCGATTAAATCACAATAAAATCAAAGATATAAAAAACATGTCAATCATTACCATTTACCCCTTTTATTTCAATTTATTTAGTTATTTATCTTTAATTAAGCCAGCCAAACCATTTACTATAGATAAAGAAGAGTAAACCCCTCCTGTATGATACACAATAAAGAGAAATGAGGTATTTCCCACCACAAAGAAGATTTTTCGACTCCCTATGAACTACATGTTAAAGAAGAAACACCTATAAACCACAAATTCATGAAAAAACCATAGATAAACCAACACCACATCAAAGATCCATCAAAACACAATCCAAATGACACCCTAAACCAAAACCATACCACTGTAGATAGTTCTCTAAATAAGAACAAGAGAAAACCACCAATAAGGGAGAAGAAATTACCATGGATTTATAATGGGGATCAACAAAAATCAATGGATCAAAGATGGAGGAAGAGCTCTAGAAGATCCCTCAAAATTGCATAGGTATTTCAAAAAAACGAGAGGGAGGAGGGTTTAACTGCACGAAGAGAAACAACCAACAAAAGAACTTAAAATATGAAAACTCATCTATTTCACATCATGTAATATATATACATGACGTGAATTCCATGTGAATTCAAAAAAAAAAAATCCAATTTTCATTGAAAAAGATGATGACTCGGCCTTTATTTAATACACATCATTAATTCAACTTACAAGGTGTGTAATCCATCTCACAACCTCCCCCTTAGCTAATTTATAGCCTATGAACCAGTCGAATACACAAGCTATGAACCACATTTACATGTCATGTATTCCACTTACATGATGTGAACTTCTTACAACAACTCTGTTGCAGCTCCATACTCCACCAAAAACTCCCGAACTTCCCCTAAACACCTCCAACCACCAAAACCAACAAAGTAACTAGTCGTGAAGGCATGAGTGTAGCTTCCTGATATTTTATGAAATATATTATTTCAAATTAATTTGAATTATTTGATAGCTTGAGTTAGACATAATGATAATTTTAGACTGTGAAACACCAAGTTTATCTTGTTTTTCACATAAAATCATTTTTCTTTGATAATTTGTGTTACAAGTAAGGTCGAGTCTTATCGGACAACAATATACTACTTATATTAGCATTTAACATGATAGTTACCACCTAGCTGTTGGAATGGTTGGAATGTATAAGATTAAATAAATAATAAAAATATGGTTTACACATGTATATATAATGAATTCATTTGAGACCAATTAATTCTAATTGAAAATAAAACCCTTATGAAAATAAAAGGTACTATTTTTCTGAAAAACTATTTTAATGCACACAAGTGTGTTCTATACCAATAAATTAAACAAATTAATATTTTGGGTTATATTAATTAAATATACATATTATAAATCTAATAAAATATTTTTAAATTTATCCAATATATTTTATAGGCATAATATAAAAAATTCTAATTTTATGCATAAAAAGATGTATTTTTCGAAAGGCGGTTTGGCATATTTTTAATAGAGAACATGTTTTAAAACTAAATTTTTACACTTTTATAAATTTAATTTGAAAAAATAAAATTCATTTTTGAAATATTAATTTCAAAATTATCTTAGGGTTATTTTTTTTATTTTTTTTGAGAATTTTCTTTTTTTTGATGAATAGTGAAAAAATACTAAATTTTAATTGAAAACTGATTTTTCATCTAAATAATATATAAAGTTAAATTATATTTTAAATTAGTTTTAAAGTAAATATAGTTCAATTATACATAAATTATTCCAATTTAGGTCACTTTAATCATTTATATATTTAATTTAGACATAAATACTTAGTAAACTGTTGAATATTTTTGCTTTAAAAACAAGATTTCTCGTCTCATCTGCTGGGTTAATTTAAATTAATTTCTGCCACTTATATGAATGAGATTTATAAAAATGGATTCAATATTTTTAATGATAATAATTTATATTTTCTAATAAGTTTAACTTAATTTTGGCTATAATTATTATTGAAAATAGTTAAAATTAATTAACATGATTAAGGTTAAAATGAGGTTTTGTGCATTATATGCATCCGTATTGAAATTGATTTTACACACACACATAGGTTTTTTGTTTAATTAATTGGAGTTAATATTTTGAATCATTTGGTATAAATTATCAAATAAAAATATTTTTAATTATAATATTAATGGTTAAATTACCTAGTTAAATAAAAAGATAAAAGTCACTTTTGAAAAGACTATAAATATAAAATTGAGTAAAATTATAGACTAAAGAATAACATGATAAAAAATGTATTTATTTTGTGTAGTGGAGGTATTTTTAGACCAATTAATCCATCCCCTCCATTATTTCTCAATTTTTTAGGCACATGAGGTAAGGGAGAACTTCCAATAGTGTTTACATCTTTATATTTAAGAGAATGTCACTCCTCCATTATAAAAGATCATTCAATATCTCCACTTCTTCAAACCTCCCAAGCCATTTGGATCGACCCAAACATGCCAAAATCAGTTAAAAAATTCCCCTTTATCATCCTAGAAGCATCACTTTGGCTATAAATCCAACAAAGGAATCCCATTAGTGCAAACTAAAAGGAGTTACCCAAAGAAGAGGTAATGTTTATCAACGTGCATTTTTGTTTTGTTTCCTTCTCCACCCTCTTAAATTATCAATATATCATGATTATATAATAAAATAAGAGTCCTAAATATACTTATATGTTGTTATGTTAAGTTTAATACCTTAAAACACACACAGTTCCATCATATGGGTTATAAAATCATCATTCGTGTGTACAGAAGACCACTGTGTCTTGAAGCGATGTCATTTGTTTTTCCATTACCACCTCTCATGGTTGGGAATAATGATGGACATAATGTTTATATATGATATTTATTATATTTATAACATATTCATGACTATGATTAATTATATCATATATACCCTATTTACATTTCATACCATAGGGGATACAATAATGTCGCTCATGTGTACGACATACTACTGCCTCGTGAAGCGATGTAAAGCATTTTTCACTAACATTTTACATGGTAGGTAACAAGGGTAAATATAATGAATATATATGATATAAATTACATCCTTATGATATTAATGAAATAATTATATTTCTATAAATATAATATATCATTTCCTTTCTTACCCTTTATCTAACTGAAAAAGTAATAACGTAATTCATGGACGTGTGGACTACCACCTCCTCAAAGTGATGTGATTCTTATTTTATCATCACCACATCGAAAGAATTATATATATATATGAGTATAAATAATTATATAATATGGTATTTATGATATAATTATCATTCTATAAAGATAAATTTTACTTACCTTATTTCCATAATGATCATTGAAAAATGAGAACGTTACTCATGCATGCGTATGGTCTACCATCTCCTTGATTTTAATGTTGGATCATTTTTCATAACCATCCAGCATGATTGGTTTTATAATAAAAATTTATTTATAAATATTATTATTATTTAAATATTATTATTCTATATATATTTAAATAATGACCTCTTTGACCATAGTCGACCTACGAAAGTCGTTTTTGACACAAAAATTGAATATGGTCAAAACAGCTGAATTAAAAATAATTATTTATGTAATTGTATTTAATTGGGTAATAATTGAAATAAAATTACTAATAAACTTGAATAAGTTTCTCAATAAAGTATATAAATAACATAAGTTTATTATTAAGGAAGATAAAGACATGCATGACAAGTTGGACTCAAGGTAAGGGACTTCGTCTCAATTTTCTTTCATTGAGGCATTTTTTAATGATTATGAACTAATATTCTATTATAAGGATTATATATAGCCCCTTTGAAATTTTATATAATTAATTTATCTATTCTCATGATATTTTATGTTTTGTTAAATTTCAACCTTTCGTGGGGCTTATGATTCAAGTGTTTCCCAAGTGATAAGGGGTCATTCCTATAAAAATAATCTTTTAATGTTTTTTCTCAAACTCTATTTATCTTCCATGTCCATGTTCTAAAAATGGTTTTATTAATGGTTTTATATGTATATAAATTATTCACAAAGAAAATTTTATTTCTATTTACATTATTTTAATGGTTTTCAAAACTAAATCGTTTTACATGTTTTATACAGAATGTTTTGACAATCAATAAAAGGGATATTCTATTCCTAATGTACATGGTGACAATGAATTTTACACCACTGTGACTATTATTTAATTTATATATTCCTTTGAAATATTTAATTTTTTCTTAAAATAAAAAACCCTCTTTCCTTTTTTGGCTATTTTGGTTTTGAAAATGGGTTTTCAAGGAAAATGGTGTTTTGGTTATGAAAATGCATTTTTAAAAGAAAAAGGCGTTTTTATCTTAAAATATTTTTCATATGGGTTTAAAATAATTTTTAAAATGATTTTATGATGAATGTTTTTTATTAATTAAATGGTACTTGAGCATTATATGAAACGGGTTAGCCCGATACAACTTATACGAAGGATTAAGCCCCATTATAGCTCACAGATGGGCCCAATATAACATATATGAAGGGTTGAGACCCATTATAGCTCATGAGAAATGGGTGAGCTAGATATAGCTTATAAACAGGGTTGAACACCATTATAGCTCTTGAGTGAGCCTGATATAGCTTATACGAAGGGTGGTCCCCATTATAGATCTCCAATGTATTATGAAATGATTATATTGGAAGTCAACCATATCGTTATTCCAATTAAAAGGGGTTTGAAAGGGTTTTATGAATATGATTCTCTAAGTCACCTAAAAGGAGTTTTAATTTCATATTGTGGTTTTTGATGATTTTCTTTGAGAATAAAGGTGTGTTTTTTTTCATGTGAAAATGTTTTATCTAATATGATTAAATAACATTGAAGATAAATGTACATATTATATGAATTTTCATGTTTTCACTAGATTAATGATTTTCCTTCTTTGTGTATTATTTACTGAGATTTTGTTCTCATCTGAAGTTTTTTTGAAATGTTTTCATAGGGTTTATGGGTAAGGGAAAGGAAGAATTCAAATTTAATGTCATAGAGATTCTCTATAAAAATAAATCATGCTTTATTTTAAAAGTATTATATTATGAAAAAATGGATACTAATCAAAATTTACCACTTTTTATTATATGGTTTTGTTATATATGAGTTATGAATTAATTCTCTAAAACTATAAACCTAAAAATATCCTCAAAAGTGAATGAAATTAAATACTTTAGTAAAAATAAATATCATGTAATGTTTAAGGTCAGAGTCATATAGGTGGTAACAAAGGTTGATTTAGATAACTTTGGATATTAGGAAGTTATCATGTGAGGTTATCTTAAGAGTTATGGGTACCATCATAGGTCAATCATGAATTCAATTCCTTGGAAACCTCATTTAAGGGTTTTAATTAGTAAAAAAATTGAAGTTATTAATGAAATTTTTAGAGATTTTATTGTTGGGTTGAGGTATTTTTAACCCCTAGGATCAACATGAATTATTTTTTAGGATTAAAGAAAAAAATGTGGATAACCTGTATATTGGTTGAAAAATCGTCGCTCCTGGCTAGGCGGTAGGGCTTGAACCCATGACCGAAGGAAGATAAGGGTTTCACACCTATCACTGGACACGTGATGTCATGGTCAGTATAACTTTTTTATGGGTTAATATTAAGTTTATTTTGGAAACATATGGGATTTTATTTTAGGAATAATAGTTGTTTTATCTTGGTAGAATATATGATAAAATCCTTCTCATCTTTGGGTTTTGAACATAATAATGAAATGTTTAATGAATTTTAGGGATTGTTGTTTATGGAATGTTTTTTTTGAACTTTAGGTATTAATTTTTAAGATTAATGAGTCATATAAAGGTTCACTTATTTTGGGAATTGTCTTTCCATGTTATAACAATTTTGGTTTTAGTTAATGTCTCAATACAGGAGGAATATATTGTCATCCCTTATTGTGGTTATGTGGTCTTTAAAAGTTGTTTTTAGAGTATCAGGTGTAAAAAAAATCATATTGAATACCCATCATTTGGAAAAAAATATGAGATTGTAGTGTAAATTGATTAAAGGATGAAATTATACTCATCAATTAAGTATGTCTCCATATTTCCTTAGTCTAGATTATAATAGAATTATTTAACTTTAGAAAAAGGATCTTGAAATAAAATATTATCCTATTACCATATTTCTTAATGATATTAATGACCTTTTGCAAACTTGTCTGGCTTGTGGTTTTGTTTTAATTGAATTCCTCTTGATCATGTTCTCTATCACTTACTATTATTCTATGAGAATTAGTTTTCCCTTCAAAATGCATCTTTTAATTTCCCACCAAAGTTCTCCCTATGTGGAATCATAGTTATACATAACTTCATGTACCTTTATGTTCCCGACTTTCCATTTTTAAGGTATTTTTTCTTTACTTCATTTTTATGATTTGGTTTTCAATAAATTAATTAAAAAAATAATAATATTTTAATAACTATGACGAATTTTGATGGCAAAATTCATTTTAAGGGCGGTAGGATGTGACATCATGAGATTTTATGAAATAATTTTTCTCAAACTAATTTAAATTATTTGATAGATTTTGTTACATGAAATGTTAATTTTATATTTCACAACACATATTTTATCTTTATTTTCATGTAACATTGAGTTTCTTCAATAACTTGTGTTACACGCAAGACTGAGTCTTACCGAACAACAATATACTAATAATAATAATATTTAACATGATATTTATCACATATATATTGGAGTGGAGTGAATGAATAATATTAAATAAATTATGAAAATATGGTTTACACATGTATATATAATTAATTACTTTGTGATCAATTAATTAGAAATGAAAATAAAACCCTTTTGAAAATAAAAGGAAATATTTTTTTGAAAAACTATTTTAATGCACACAAGTGTGTTCTATACAAACAAATTAAAAAAATAACACTTTTTGGATTATTTTAATTAAATTTATATATTATATAATAAATAAAATAGTTTTAAATTCATCCAATAAATTTGATAAGAATAAGATAAGAACAAATCCAATTTTTACTTATAAAAAGCTCTATTTTACTAAAGGTAGTTTTGCCACCTTTTAATGTCGCACTTTTTTTTACCTTTTAATGGCGCACTTGTTTAAAAACTAAATTTTGAAAATTTATAAATTTTATTTGAAAAAATAATCATCATTTTTGAAATAGGTATTTAAAAATTATCTTAGGGTGAATTTTTGGTATTTTTCAGAGAAGATTCATTTTTTGATGAATTATGAAAAAATACAAAATTTTAATTGAAAACTAACTTATTATATAAATAATTCATAATGTTAAATTATATTTTTAATTAGTTATGAAGTCATAATTGTTCAATTATACATATATTAATCCAATTTAGGTTATTTTAATCATTTTTTTGTCGAATTTAGATATAAAAACATAGTAAACCTTTAAACATTTTCACTTTAAAAACATGATTTCTCATCATGTCAATGAGATTTATTTTAAAACGATTATGCCACTTCTATGAATAGAATTTGGAAAAATGGATTCCTTATTTGAAATAATAAAAATTTATATTATATTATAAGGGGAAATTAATTTTTTTACTATAATGATTAGTGAAAAAATTTAAAATTAATTAACGCGATTAAGGTAAAAATGGGGTTTTGCGCATTACATGCATTGGTATTAAAGTTATTTTTACACAAAAAATAGGTTTTTTATTTAATGAATTGGAAATAATATTTAGAATCCATGGGTCTATATTATCTAATAAAAATATTTTTAATTATAATCTTAATGGATAAATTACTTAGGTAAATAAAAAGATACAAGTCACCTATGTAAAAACTATAAAGATAAAAATGAGTAAACTTAAAGAATAATGAATAACATGATAAAAAAATATATTTATTTTGTGTGGTGGAGGTATTTGTAAATAAATTAATCCCTCCTATACATTATTATTAAATTTGGTGGCACATTAGGTAAGGGTGACCACCCATTAGTGTTTACCTTTTGATATTTAAAAGAATGTCACTCCTCCTCCATTATAAAAGAGAATTCACTCTTCCCACTTCTTCACACCTCCCAAGACATTTGGATTGACCAAACCATGCCAAGATCAATTCCAAGATTCTATTATCTCATCCTCAAAGCCTCAATTTAGTGATAAATCCTAAAAAATAAGTTCTTTGGTTCAAACCAAAAAGAGTTACCTAAAGAAGAGGCAACATTCATCGGCATGGATTTTTGTTTTGTTTCCTTCTCCACCCATTAATTTATTATTATACCATGATTATATAATAAATTAAGTATCCTAAATATAATGATATTTTGTTATATTAAGTGTACAACCTAAAAAAACACACACTTTCATCAAATAGGTTATGAAATCATCATTCATATGTAGGACATACTATCACCTCGTGAAATGATGCCGTTTGTTTTTCCATTACCACCTCTCATGGTTGGGAATAATGATGGACATAAAATTTATATATGATATTTATGATATTCATAACATAATAATACCTCTAGATTAATTATATCTTATACATCCTTTTTACATTTCAAACCATAGTGGATACGATAACGGTGCTTGTGTGTATGACGAACTACCACATCACGAAGCAATATGAAGCGTTTTTCACTAATGTGTTACATGGAAGGTAATAAGGGTAATTGTAATACATATATATTATATAAATAACATAATTATGATATTAATTACATTATTAATATTTTTTAAATATCATATAACATTTTCATTCTTACCTTTTCACTCACTAAAAAAGTGATAACGTCGTTCTTGGACGTGTGGGCTACCACCTCCTATAAACGATGTGATTATTATTTTTTTCGTCACCACATAAATTTAATGATATATATAAGTATATATAATTATATGATATTACATTTATGATATAATTATAATTATATAAAGATAAATGTTACTTACCGTCTTTCTATAATGATTATTGAAAAAAGGTAATGTTACTCATGCGTACGTACAACCTATCATCTCTATGATTGTAACATTGGTTGATTTTTCATAAACATATTGAATTATTAGTTTAAAATGAATAATTTATGTATAATTATTATTATTATTTCATGACTATTATTTTTTATATTTTTAAATAATGACCCCTTTGACCATAGTTAACCTACCAAAGTTATTTTTACACATAAATAAAAAATGGTCAAAACACCCAACTTAAACATAATTGATTATGTAATTGTCTTTAAAGTGGTAATAAGTAAAATAAAATTCATAATAAACTTGAAATTTTTTCTCAAGAAAGTAACTTATTAACATAAGTTTATTATTTATGAAGGTAAAGTCACACGTGACAAGTCAGGCTCAAGGTAAGGGACTTCGTCTAAAGTTCCTTTCAGTAAGGCATTTTTTGATGATTATACACCTATATTATTTTACAAGGTGTATATATATCCCATTTGACATGTTATATCATTAATTTCTCTATTCTTGTGATATTTAAATTTTTTCTTAATGTTAATCTTTCATGGGGATTACGATTCACGTGTTTCCCAAGTGATAAGGGAATTTTCCTTTTAAAAATCACCTTTTAATGTTTTTCCATCAAAATATCTTTTTATTCCATGTCTATGTTTTAAAAATGAATATATTCATGGTTTTATATGGATGAAAAATATTTATAATTTACATTTTTTGTCTCTTTACTTTATTTTAATGGTTTTCAAAAATGAATCTTTTAATGTGTTTTATATGGAATGTTGCAACAAATGACAAAGGGATGTTCTATTCTTATCGTCCATGGAGATCATGAATTTTCCACCACTGTGAATGTTATTTAATTTCTAGATTCCTTTACAAGATTACATGTTTTCTTTAAATGAAAAACCCTATTTCCATTTTATTGGTATTTTGATATTGATAACGGTTTTTAAAAGAAAATGGCGTTTTGGTGTTGAAAATGATTTTTCAAAAGAATAGGATATTTTTATCCAAAAATGGTTTTCATAAGATTTTAAAAGAGTTTTTCGAAGGGTTTTAGGATGAAATTTTTTATTCATGAAATTTTAATTGAGAATTTTATGAAATGGGTGAGCCCGATAGAGCTTATACGAAGGGATGAGTCCCATTATAGATCACGAGTGAGCCAGATATAGCTTATATGATGGTTTAAGCCCCATTATAGCTCAGGAGAAATGGGTGAGATTGATATAGATTAAACAAAGTGTTGAACCCCATTATAGCTCACTGGTGAGCCCAATATAGCTTATACGATGGGTGAGCATCATTATACCTCCCCAATGCATTGAGTAATGATTATATTGGAAGTCGACCATATGGTTATTCCAATTAAAGGTGTTTTGAAATCATTTTATGAATATGATGCTCTAAGTCACCCAAAAGGAGTTTGAATTGCTTGATATGGGTTTTAATGATTTTATTTGAGTAAAAACACGTGTTTTTTTTTATTAAAGTTTTTTATTTCACGTGCTCATAGAAAATTAAAGATAACGGTAATAATTATGTGTGCTTTCATGTTTTCTACATATTAAAGGTTTTTATTCTTTGTGTATCCCTTACTAAGATTTTATGCTCATCCCAAAAAAATCATAGGTTTTAAGGATTGTAAGGAAAAGGAAGGAGTCATGTTGAATGGAATTGATATACTCTATGAAAATAAATCATGATTAATTTTAAAAGTTTTATATTATAGAAAAAATGGATACTAATTGGAAGTGTCCACTTTGTATTATATGGGTTTTTATGTATGAGTTATGGCCTAATTCACTAAAACTATAAACATGAAAAGGTCCATAATGTGAAATAAATTAAATTATTGACTAGAACTCAAGATCATTGAAGACCGGGGCCTTATAATGGGATGTTAAAGTATCATTTCATTAATTTATTCAAATTTTTTCATCACTCCTTAATTATGCTAAAATATTTTTCAAAAAACTTTTAGACTACTGTATCATTCAAAAATGCATAAATTTAGGGGGATTTTAAAATTTTGATGTAATTTAAAGGTTAGTTTATTGAATAGTAATCGTTCTCTAATTTAGTGTGAGTATATGTTCACTTATAACTATTTATACATTGAAAGGAATAAGAATTTGTTAATTTAATATTTTTGATCAATTTCAAAATGGGGAAAAATTTTCTATCTTTTTTTTTTGTAATTATCAAAAAGGTGGAGAATGTTAATGTGGCTCCTAATAACTTTGTGTATTTATGTTTTGATAATTACAATACTTATTTATTTCATAATTATCATTTCTCATTGCTTTTATATCACTCTTTTATTCCCTAAAATACGGGTTAAAAAAGTACTTTATGCCTACATTGTTTATAAGAAATGATATTCTTTATAATTTATTACTATTATGATGTTCATCATGTATGTTGTGAACTAATTTTGGAGAAAAATCCATCACATTAGGGGTTACCATCACATATAATGTTAGTTTGTAGATTAGTTTATTTTCCAAAATTTGGCTATGTCCCGCCTAACCGCATAAGAAAATCTGAACGACTGTATGAACAAAAAGTCAAGAGACCGCAAGACAGATAACCAGAATTCTTCTGACTATTTACTTAGATGCATGAATAAATTTTATTGACCATAATGGATTATAAAAATATCAAAAAGTCATAGACTGATCATGAAAATTTATGTGACCACACGAAGAAATTTCAATCGACCACATGATCATGTTTTTATCAATCCTGAGTGAACATTTTTCACAATCCTCAACCTACCACAGGAAGAAAAATCAATCTTCATTATAAATTCCAAATTTGGAAAACTGTTGAACCTAACTTAGTAAGTCAAAATTTTTAAAATTGTTGAACCAACCATATGAAGTCAAAAATTGGTAGTGTTTAACCTACCATATGAAATTGAAATTTGATAAAGTGTTGAACATATCTTATAAAGTTGAAAATTTGGAAAATTATTGAACCCACCTTTTGACCCATCGTAAGTGATAATTTAGAAAAGTGTTGAACCCAAGTTATGACATACCATGAGTGATAATTTGATAGATTCCACAAACAACCATTTGACCTATGGTCACTCAATGAATTTTTCATATTTTAGTTCAAAGCATTCTATGTCTTTATTGTTCTTTTATATTTCAATTCACCACATGTTTGTTTCATATGATTTCATTGATTTTGTTATTTATTATACACTCAATAATTATTTTGATCCAATGGAAATTTATTTGGAGATATTTTGTGCTATATTTATACTACATTAAATATGGTCATACATTTATTAATATACACACTATTTTCTTGGAACATGAAACATTTAAATTTGGATTATTTGAAAAATAAAAAGTATGTCTCATGTGTATTATAAGAAGTTTCCAAAAACATTTATATTAGTTTTTATGATTCTATTTAATTGTTTATTAATTTTTATTAATTATTTCCATTGTACAACCAATTTTAGTGTTTTAAATTTTCGAAATAGACCCATGCGGAATGTGCATTCAATGAAGGAATCACATATTTCTATGGTATGGATGAAATGCAATAGACTTTATTCCTTGAATCTTATTTTACAGGAAGAAAACTATATATTAAGTTTGAAAGATCCGCATCAAGTTAACGAGGTTGAGGATAATCTTAAATTGTATTGTGTGATAAGCATGGAAATAAATTATTGCTCTTGGATGAAATTAAATCATTTGATTCATTATTATTAGAGATAACCTTATTGTCTCAACACTCAGATCCATTCTTGTTCATCATACTTTTTTTTCTATGTTCATAATTGTGTCTCGGTTATACCATAAATTTCCCAGTCAAGTTATACCACCCCATGAAAAATATATGTTTTGGTTTGTGCCATTGGGTGTGTAAAAGGTAGGGAAATTGTGTTATGAATCAATATAAGAAAAAGTAAGTGTTGTATTAAGAATATCAGTGAGAAAAAAATTCATCTTTGGGTATATCCTTTGGGGTTTAAAAAGAATGTTTTGAAGGGTTGTGGCTCCCACAAAAATTTAGAGATTCCATAGTTAGTGGATATCATTTCTCTTTGTGTTTGAGTGGGGTGGAGGGTAGAGTAGGATTATTTTTATCTGAACTAGTATAAAAACCACTATGTTGATTTCTTTTTAATTACACCACATTTCTTACTATATTTATTATTAAATTATTAAAAATATTTAAAAAGGTCAATTCACCCCCTTTTTGACCATTTTTCTATTATCACATTAATACCCAACATTCTATTCTTTTAAAGACGAGTTGTATTACGTTGAAATAATCCATTATTATAGGTTCAAGTCTATATCCTTATCTGATTTCTTTCCTGAAAATAAAAGGTGGACTATGAGTGAGTGGGATGAAAATCACTATTCACTAAGGATATATTCATCCTTCTCAGGAGGAAAACCTCATTAACAAATGTATTTTGGGAATTTCTCTTATTTTTTTGTGAGGTTTGAGAGTAAAACTAAATAAGTAAGAGAGAAAATGGGTGAGGAAGAAAAATATAAATAATAAATCAACCCCTAGGGTTTATCACCCCACGTGTGATCCTAATAGTCACTTTTGACTAGCGTTACACAGGTTTCATATTCTCTCAAATCCAAGCCTCAGGTTATTGGGGATTAAATTAATAGGAATTAGTTGAATAATATTCCTAATGGTCAAAAATTTATAAAATTCATCTCTTATGATATTCTCGTCTCACACTCTAGGTTTAAACTTCCCTGTTATATCCTATATAATATTTTTATACATCATTCTCCCCTTTTTCGTTTGATTTTATAATTCTTCAAATATCTCTGAACCCTTAGACTACTAGGACTTAATATATATCTCCCAATACATGAATATGAATTTTCACTTATTTTTTGAGTATAACTAATCTATAACTAAGACATTATAAATAAAATCCACACCCATGGTTATTTATGATAACCAAGGTAGAAAATTAGTGTTTAAACAACCAATTCTCAGGAAACTATAACTCTTAATAATGACTTTTCTTTTCCACCAACATATATACACACTGTTATATTTATAATATGAATTTTTTGATTAATTCAAAACTATAAATTTTACTCAATTTGATATTATGTATGAAATTATCATTTAGAAAGTCTCCATAAGGTATTACTTTTGTTTAGTTAAAATATTTCCAAAATTTACATCAATTTTCTAGTGTCTTCATATCAAAAAATTTGATTATACTGAAACCTTTTTTATTATTACTTGTATTCCATGTTTTGTAATTGTGATTCATTTTCCCAATGTTCCATAGTCCCTAATTTTCAAATATGTTGGCACTAAATATAAATAATTTTTAAATCACATAAAAAACAAAAAAAAAAGAACAAAAAAAACTAAATATAAAAATACTAAACAACATAAATGATTACCTTCCGCCAAACTTGTTTCATGAAATGTATCTAGTGAATTATAATAGATATAAACTTGTTTAAAAGATTATAATAAAGTACAATAATCCACTTTGTTATGGAGAGGGATAACCTAGATGATTTATTTATAGAATTGTTGGGGGCGTTCAATCTCCTCTAGTGGATCCTCTTGAAAGTTCTCATAGTAATTCTCCCCTCTCTAACCATTCATAGTGAAGGGCTTCTCTTCTCCACATATAATGATATAGGATGGCCAAAATGTAAAAAATAATTATGTGTGAATGGAACCTATCATCTAGAATAAATCTTTACTAGAATTAATTTTATCTTGGAATTATAAAAAAAACACTTTCTCTTCAGGATGCAAGCCTCACTTCTAGATTAGTTTGACTTGTATCTTCATTTATCCATGAAAAGTATATCATTTTCAAATTCCTCTCTTTTAATTTCTTACAAATTATATATTTATAGCTTCATTTGATATCCAACTCTTCTAAATCAAAGTTCATCTTCTTGACCACCCTATAGGATTTATCCTCCAATTCAATAGGGATATGACAACTCTTTCCATAGAATAGCCTATAAGGAATTATTACAATATTTTCCTTAAAAAAATAATTTTTAAGCCTAGAAATATTTTTCCATCCATTGATTCTAATCCTTCCTATTGTGATTAACAGTCTTTCTAAGATTCCTTTCACTTCTCTTTTGGTAACCTCATCTTGACCATTTTTCTGTAGGTGGTATGGTGTTGATGTTTTATGGTCCAATAAATATTTACTCATCAATAATTATATGATTCTATTGAAGAATTGACTTACATGTTCACTTATTACTTCCCTTGGTATCCCGAATCTACAAAATATGTGTGTCCTAAAAACATCATAAACAAAAATTGAATCACCATTTTTGGCAGTTTTGACTTCCTGTTGTGACTCACAGTCTATTCTAAGATTCCTTTCACTTATCTATTGGTAAACTCTGCCTACCCATTTTTATATGGGTGTCATGGAGTTGATGTTTTATGGTCCACTCCATATTTAATTATCAAGGATTACATGATTATATTGAATAATTGAGTTCCTTGGTCACTTATTATTTCCCTTGGTATCCCAAATCTAAAGAATATTTTATTCCAAACAAAAACATAAACAAAAAATGAATCATTAGTTTTGGTGGTTTTAACTCCCACCCACATATAATGTAATCAAAATTAATCAATATGTATGAATATCCAAATGACCTTGTAAATGATCCAATAAACTATATTACCCACAAGTAAAATATTTCTTATATGTTCAGTTGTTTTTGATACATTTCCCATATTTTAAATAAATTTCATATAAATTAATATTGCTAACATTTCCAATAAAAGTTATATATATCTTGAAAAAGTGTGGGCCAATACATACCTAAATCTAAAACATTCCTAGAAGTTCTATTGGGGATAAGTAACCATCCACAAGATAGTGTGTGACAAAATTTAAGCACATAATGTACATAAATCTTGTGTGGATATCTCATATATACTTGGTCACATAGATATATGGATGATCCAATGCATAGAGTTTCGATTCACCCTAAAGTATTGAGATATGGTATTGTTTAAGGTGTGTGAGTAGTTAGCTTTATTACAACTGACCCTAGAAGAGGTGAGGGGTGTAGGTTTTATTCCATCGATGGTGGTGACTCCTCTACTTCTTCAGAGTGTGAGGGAGGATCCATTGAGAGACATTGAATATGAGGTTCTTCATGACTAGACATCCTTAGAAGATGCACCAGATGATTTCCCCGAAGGAGGAGAGTGCATCATCCTTTTTCGAGGATGGAAGATGGTTCTATTCACTTTTCTAGAAGAGGTGATGTGGGAGTTCCACACATCCCCCTTGGATGTATATCTCGGTGTGGAAAAGATTTATAGGGACCTTCAATAGAAGTTTTGGTGGCCTGACATGAGGCAGAGTGTCGTTGAGTTTGTATTTCAGTGTCTCACATGTTAGTAGGTGAAGGCTGAGCACCATGTTCCGAAAAGTTTGACACAGCCTCTTGAGATCATTAAAGGGAAATGGGAAGGAATATCCATATACTTAATGATAGGGATTCTGCAAATAGTGAGAGGCCACGATGCCATATGGGTGATAACTGACTAAGTTACCAAGCCATCACACTTCCTTTCCATTAAAAAGTAGAGTTCGGTAGATAGTTTTGATCTATTATACATGTGTGATATTTTATGACTTCATGGGTTTCCCCTGATGATTGTCTCTGATTGTGATGTGTTGTTTACATCATAGTTGTGTTGAGGATTACAGGAGGATTTCTGGACCCAATTGAGGATGAGTACGATGTTTCTATAATGACTTGGATTTTCCCATTTTTTTAGGAATTAATTGGGAAAATTTCAAGATCATGCACTGAGATGGCATGTGATTATGAGACTCGATGTTCCTGGATCAATCCATTGAAAAATATTTAGTTTTTAAAAGTGCGCGTGAGCGGTTTTTCTGAAAAATTTGAATAAATTATAAACAGGAGCCCATATTAGAAATATGAGGGCACCGTTGCATTTAGAGCAGTGAAATTACCCTAGGCGGGGCTTAACCTCATCTGACATAGGCCAATAGTAAAATTTAGTTTTTGGGATGCAACCTTCATTAAAAAAATTTAATAAACTCCCATGGCGGTGGCTGTGAGAGCCTGTGGTGGATGTCGTGGTACTGGGGGGACGTGGTGTTTCCTACATTGACTAGCCGCACATAGGTTTGCTGGTCCACATGAGAGGACTGGATTGGATGGGGGGGTAGAATGCCTTGGCACTCGGGGAGACACGGTATGCGGCTGGGCCACGTGCTAGAGGAACCGACCTACTCGATGTGGGCCAGATTGGGAGAACCGGGCTGTAGTGCAGCAGCCCAATGGGCCCAGCAGCAGGCTGGGCTGACATAACAGACTGGGTCAACCTGGCGGATCGAGTGGACCTAGTGGGTTGGGTTGGACCAGTGGGTCAGGTTGGGCCTGGCGATTCAATTCACTGGGCCCAAGGTTAGTCCAACGGGGTTAGACCAGACCCAGACCCAATCGTCCCCTTTTCACAAAAGACCTGTAACTTTCAAACTGAGCATCCATTTGATGACCTGTTAGCAGTGTTGGGACCGTTCTGATGAGACGATTCTTTTGAGATATTCTAAGTGAGTTTTTTTGGAAGTTAGGAGATAACCTTATGGTTTGAGGAGTATGTCCTCCCGGTATAAGAATGATTTGAGATGAATCCGTGTGGTTCGTATAGAGAGATGCTGGGATGGTTACTCCATTGATGATTTAGGGAATGGGTTAGTTACCTTTGGGTAGTATCTTTTGAGGGTGTTACTTCCCTGATAGACTAGGGTATGGGTTTCCCCAAGGCGTTTGTACAGTTGGACAATTCTCTCCTACCGTGTTACGGTGCGAGCCCTCCATACTCTTAGAAAGGTAGAGTAGCTACTCCCTTGATGATTTAGGATGTAGGTCCTCTATCCAAGGAGTTGGTATGCCCCTATCGTTCCTAGGTGCAGGTACTCCATACACATCATTCCGATAGAGTCGGTACTCCCCTTCCATGCTAGGGAGTGGGTCCTCTAGCCTGGGGTCAGTACTCCCCAATCGTACCAGGGTGAGGGTCCCCCATAGTTAATGAACTAGTAGAGTCAGCACTCCCCTATCATACCAGGGAGTGGGTCCACTACTCACTGACTAGTACTCCCCTACTGAGTAGGGTGTGGGTCCTCAATTTATGAATTATTACTCCCCTGACATACCAGGGTGCAGGTACTTCATGAGTCGTACTCCCCTGTGGGATCAGGGTGCGGGTCCTCACTTACAGAGCTATACTCCCCCATCTCTGAGTAGCAGCAGGGATCTGTTCCACCATTGGATAATGGATCTCCCTCGAAAATTGGATATAACTACAACAAGTGGTCCCATTTACTCGATGTGAATGATACCTAGATAGGATCTAGTGATCCCTTGACATATTGAGGTGTGCTCCACTCTTTATAGAAGGAACATAGTTTTTTCATGTTACTTCAAGAGTAGTACTCCCTTGTTTGTGGGGTAGTGGAGAGGATTGGGTTCCTCTGTTCTATCTTGTTAGAGATGATTCATGCGGTGCATAGCATAGAGAAATGCTCCCTTATCTGTGTACAGTGGTGAGGGGTGGACCTCTTCACTTGGGATTCTTAGTTTGTATTGGGCACAATGTAATGATGACTGGACCTATGGTGTTGGGCACTAGGGCTATACCTAGTAGTATGTTCCTGATGGAGCACGTTCTCTTAGACATACCCTTAGGAATGGTAGAGTTTTTCTCTATTAAGTGTATCTGTCGGACATGTTCCATTAGAGATGGATGATCTCATGGAGTGTGTTCTCTTAATTTTTATTTTTACAATTCGAGCCTATGATGAGAACCCTATTTCTAGCTATGAGGTTGGGAACTTATGATTCTAAGTGTCTAGAAAAAGTATATCTGGGAGTTCATGATATATGTGTTGTAAAAATGTATCTCCGTTGAGATGACTGTATCTTCTTAGTGGTGCTTTCTTTTTGGTCTTTTACTTTGTGTTTTGGGGTTCCCTACTGAGTATTGTTTTACTTACCCCTACGTGGGCTTTTCCCGCACATGTTGTGTCTTGTGAAGAATATTTACTCTTTGATGGTGTTATAGGCAGTCCACGACTAGGTGGGGCCTAGTGTGATCAGACAGATGGAGGTGAGCTCTGGTGGCTTACAGAAAAAAGTCCAGTGTCGTACCTTATAGCTGGATCAGGTGAGTTTTTCTATAGATGAGCTTTAGTACTTGTTTTACTGGCTCTTTATTTTTTTGGGATTGTATTCTGGCCCTGTTTTACTTTA
This sequence comes from Viscum album, assembly GCA_963277665.1. Taxonomy (NCBI): domain Eukaryota; kingdom Viridiplantae; phylum Streptophyta; class Magnoliopsida; order Santalales; family Viscaceae; genus Viscum; species Viscum album. Next base: position 1,036,285,503 of record OY728130.1, read on the forward strand.
CTACTTTACTTTCTATCGTACTCTATTGTTGGGTTGTAGTGGTATGCATGCATTTTCTTTACTTATCATTTTTTACTTTCCAGCATCTTTGCCTTGGAGTTGTGTGTGTGTGTACAGGTTCTTAGTGAAATTCCTACCATTTATGGGATATTTCTACTAGGTACTAGTCACCAACCCCTGGACTATCAGAGGTGGGCTTGGGGTAGTCATGACATGAGCCTCAGGGGACGGGTTGTGATAGTTTTACCCCCAGGATGATTAGAAGACTGAGGGGATTATCCATGTGTTGGAGGATATTCTGATGGAATATGTGTTGGACTTCATCTTGAGTTGGGATAATCACTTTCCATTAGTGTAAATTTATTAAAATAATATTTATCACTCTACTATTATCATGTCACCTTTCGAGACCCTATATGAGTGTCCCTTAAGGTCACCCTTATATTATACCGAGATAGGAAAGACATCTCTTGTTGGTCCATAGATGGTGTAGGTGATGACAGAGAAGGTACGGTGATCCATGCATATATGTGGAAAACATAGATCCAATAGAAATCCTACACAGATCAATGTCGTAGGGCCTTGCAGTTCAATCAGGTAGACCATGTTTTCCTGAGAGTATCCCCATGTTGAGGATTGTAGACGTTTGGCTTATGAGAAAAGATATCTTTGAGGTTCATTGTGTCATTCGAGATCCTACGTAGGATTGGTGAGGTTGCTTACCACCTAGCCTTGCCCCCATTATTGGAATGGGTGTATGACATATTCCATGTGTCACAACTGAGGAGACACATGAATGACCCTGAACACATTATTGTCTGGAGAGTGTTGTACATCGAAGATGGCGGTAACTTTTCAGAGTACCCAGTGGAAATTGATGATCAACATGAGGGGATCCTTTTTGGATAGACTATACCTTTCGATTATGTGCTTTGATAGCCCTAGAACATGTTGGAGAGATCATAAGATCATGAGAGTCAGTTGCAGACACAATTCCCCCACCTTTTTTGTTTAGCTTGAGTTTTTCGGGGTGAAAATCCTTGAATGATGGGAGAATTTAGTGACTTAGTTTATTCCTTGTAATATTTTGTTACATATTAAGGAATATTTCTAGAGTTTAGTGATGACTCAGCATGAGTTTTCAATCCCCATAGAGGCTCGGTACAGATATATTAAAAATATTAAAGATAGTATATCTCATTCTTGCATAGTTTGTGGTCTTTATGGTTTTCCTATTGTTTGGGACCTCATATAGGTAATCTAAGACAATGGTTGAATTTGGAACATATTGTTTACACTAGACATGACATAAAGTTGGTTGATGCTAGGTTTTCGGTTAATGCGGTCCTTGGTGGTACATTTAAATGAAATAAACTTAATATTTTTTTTAAATCTCAAAAACCTCAAATTACTATTTAAATATGCTACTATGAAAATTTTCCAGGGTTAGACACATAACACTGAGAGATTATAGAGGATCCTCTAATGTTCTTCGTTGGTGGATTGACATTGGAGAATGATGAGGAATCAAATCGAGGTGGGTCGAGAGACAACGAATACAAAGGGTCTTGTTCATCACTAGCGAATGTATTCTTCACCAAAAATCGATCCTAAATCAATGTAGGTCATGTATTTTGTGGTTTTCTGTCCTTTACAATTTCATAATCATGTATTCATAATAATCTTATTTGGATTTTCATTTTCTACCCTTCACATGAGTTAGTTCAATAATTTTAATTTTTTAATCAATTTTAATTGTGTTGTTCCATGATCTCACCCTAGAAATCCACAATTTTTAATCGTTGGACAAAAAACTGGTTCAACGATGGTTTCACCAATGTTCTTGTGCTTTTCACCTACTCTTTCTTTGTGTTCTTCATCATTGGACCATTGGGTCATGATTAGACATTGTTAGGGAAAGTTTAAATGTGATCAAACCCTTGGATTTTCAATGGTTATGAACATGATGAATGGAATGGTGTTTTGTGGAATGATTGGGTTGATTTGTAGGTATCAAGTGATGAATATATGGATTTGGGATCCTAAGTAGTGATGAAAATGGATGAAAGGCATGACGAGCGGTGCTGCGAGCTTTGCGCAGATGACTGGATTCTACTTTTTGGAAATCGGTGGCCTGAAAATTGATGGTCGACAATGTTACCTTTGATTTAGATGGATCTGAGATGGCCAAATGGTAAAAATTGTAGTGGAGAAACCAGATCTAGAAAACACGTGAAGGAAACTCAGGTTCTGGAAAAATCCTAACTACATATTGTGTATCCTGAAGAACACATGTAGTGTAGTCTGGGTTCCCCATGGTGGCTAGGGTTTTAGTGAGTTAAGTATCACACACCGTAGGGATCAAAATTGCTTGGAAGAGGCTAGAGCACCATTGTATTGGGCCCAATAAAGGATTTTATTGCAGAAGGGGTCACCTTTGGTTGAATATTATGTGAAGATGGACCATTTAAAAGAGGGAAATACATACTTCAAGAATCCCTTAGAATATATAATATTGAGTTTATTCAAAATAATGGACTCCACAAGTCATCTTGAGGATTTAGGGCTAGTCACCGCTTATGTTTCGTGTAATGGGTGGCCCTTCACGAAACATTTACTTAGGACAGTCCGTCCTATAAAATCATATCAGATATCAGAGTGGGTTGTGAAGTATTTATGTGGTCTGGTCTTCAAAGATATTTATGTGAACATGTATAAAAATTTATTATGACGAGACCTGCCTAAAATACTTTTTATATGGTGGATTTTCTCTCTCTACAAGCCTAGATTTTGAGTTTGTCTCTAATAGTTTTTCTTTATAGGCCATCTCATGAAAAATTAAACCATAACAATTGTAATTTTTCAACATTCAAGCCACACAAAATAACCAAGTTTCTCAAAATGCATGTTAAGGGGTGTATTTATAAGAGAAACTGCACAACCGACCACCCCAACACATATTGAAATACTACTGTATAAAAACATTTCACCACCGTAGTGGCTTCTAAACACTCATAATCAAGTGTGAAGCCTCCTATTACATGATCCCTATTTTATGAAAATAAATAACATCAAATTCTAATTTAAATAAATCCAATTCAAGGCATAAGATTTATTTTTTTGATTCCTCACTCAACCCAAATAAAGTGAACTTATTAAAAAAAGTTGAAAATCATTTTAATTAACATCATTTATAATATTCTTGAGATCCTGAAGACCCTCACCTAGACCATGAAACCCCCCTCATGGAGGGACTTAACTGGGCTAGACTCCATTTGGAGTTGATCCAATGTGTAATCTATTACTTCACATCTCAAGAACCATGAGAAGGACCCTAAATTATATATGGGGTTGCACCACTTCTACACCATATACCTGATCCTTCCCTTCATCAATCCTTTTTCATCTAAAATCTACCAGAGCAGCTTCCACGAGTGCGATAATAGTGTCGGGACAACCACCAACATGTTTGATAGATGATATATTTCACTGTCTATCAGATGCTCTCCCTAATGTTACTCCCCTTTGATCCTTCCCAGATTTTCCATGAATGCCTTCTCCGATGCTTAATAAGGTGACTCTGGCCGGCCATTGTGTAATAAATTCCAAAAGATCATTACGATGTCAATATCTGGTTCATTATCTTCTTTCAACATGAATTCTATGGTCCTCTCAATCTCATGCACAACATCTGACCAAGGTGATCTGGAGGAAGTGGTATCATAGGAGTCTAAGCCTCTTCCTTCTTCTCATAAACCCTTTTAGGTTTCATCTATTCCCCCATACTGTGGGATGGGTCGGGTCTTGTTCATCGCTATAAAATAGGTTCTTCACCAACGATTGATCATGAATCAAGGTTCATCTTTTGTGGTTTTAAACCCTTTCCAATTCATAAGTATGGATTCATGATTATATTATTTTGATCAATCTTTTCCCACCCTTCTCATGTTCCCATCTAATAAATTAAACTGTTCAATCTAATTTATTTTTTTGTACCATGAACTCACCTTGGAAATCCCTGATTTTGTAATAATTGGTCGAGAATTCTTGGTTAATGATGGTTTCACATTTGTTCTTATGATTTTCTCCCACTCATTCTTCATGTTCTTCATAGTTGGATCACGAGGTACCAATTTGATATTTTTGGGGTGGGTTTAAGTGTGATTGAACCCCCATATTCGCAATGGTTGTGCGCATGATGAATGGATTGATGTTTTGTGGATGTATTGGGTTGATTTTCTGGTAGTAGGTGATGAATCTATGGATCTAGGATTCAGAGCAATGATGATAAGTTATGGGAGGCATGATGAGCGATATTGTGAGCTTTGATTAGATAACTAGATTCCGATTTCAGAACACAAAAGGCCCAAAAATAGATGGTTGGCATCGCTACCATTTTTTTGGTGGATCTCAAACAGTCATATGGAGAAAATCAGGGTGGTGACTCCAAATATGTAAAACACATGAAGGAATGTTGGGTTTTGGAAATATCCCAACTACAAGCCATGTATCATGGAGAACACACACCATGTAGTCCAGATTCCCCGCAGTGGCTAGGGTTTTAGCTTGGTTAAGGATCACACATCGTGTGACCCTTCCTCGGGTGGTTATGTCGTTTTCCAGCTGGAACATGCCCTACAACCTCATGTGAAAGGAAACATTGTGTACTCCGAGAGTACATGATAATAGAATGTGTACACAAGAAAGGGATGGATGAACACAACCATACCCCAAGTGGTCTAGACACATCATGTTCTCCTTGTACATGTATCTACATAGCCATCCAGGTCATGTGAAGACCAGTACATTGTCAGATGTCTAGGCATGGTCAGACATTTTGTGACCCTTGGGACATGTCATGTTCCTTATTGTGGATCTTCCACTATGCATATCTCCTTCTTTTAGACTCAGATTTTGGTCCATAGGTAGCCTATCATGTGCAATTTTCCATGCAGATTGCAAAATTCTCCATTGTAGTGGTTTCCAAGATATGACGTGAGGTGTGATTCTCCTTTTAACGATGCTTTTCTAATGGTAATGATTAGGCCGGATCACTAGAGAGATGATGGGGTTGAAAACCCCCTATAGCACCAAGGTGCGAGTCCTCCATACCCTTTACACTGGTCAAGTGGTACCCCCTCATGCTATAGAGGTGAGGGTACTGAGTCCACTAAGTTAAAACCACTATTGTACTAGGGTGTGGGTCCTCTATTCATACACTGAGTGGTTCCCCCTATAGTACTAGGGAGAGAGTCCTCTATTCGTACATTGAGTGGTACCCCCTATCATACTAGGCCACGAGTCCTCAATACTCCAAGTGGAACCCCTATCATATAAGGTAACATGTCATATATACACTGAGTGGTACCCCCTATCATGCTAGTGTACGGGTCCTCCACCCATAGATTAGCACCACCCTATCATACCAGGGCATGGGTACTTTGTCTGTTTACTGAGTAGTACCCCCCTGTCGCACCAGGGTGAGATTCCTCTATAAACTAAGTAGAGCCATCCTGATGCACTAGGGAATGTGTCCTATAAATGAGGTAGTGCCCCCTTGAGCTATAGATTTTAGCAATGAGTTGTGGGTACTTCATATTGTTTTCATAAAGATATAAATGATGTTGAGAATCAGATATGGACCCTTTGGAGATGGTGGTAGACTCATCGATCTTAGCTAGGCTATGGAGATGAAGATCCAAGTTCTCTCACATTTGGGTTTCTATTTTTGACCATGTGTGTGTGTGTTGGGTTTTCCATAACCCTATTGTCATGGGTTGAGCTAAACTCTTATTGTTTCTTTCTATTGCTCCCATATTGGTTTTTGGGGTGTCCTACTGGGTATATATAAACTCCTCCCTGCATGGTGTTTTTCTACACATATTTTGTCTTATGAAGATGACAGGTATGTTAGAAATGATATTATTGGAGAATACTGGTATTAGGGGTGCATTGGCGACATTTAGTGGTAGAACATAGAGATTATGAGCTTGTCTCTCTCGTGAACTTTATCTTTTCTAGTTATAGTCAGGTTGGGACTTCTTTTCTGGTTGGGTGTGTATTTTACCCCCTTACACTTTGGTTATTTTCTATTATAATCAGATGTATTCCCTATAGGTTTATGCATTCATGGTTTACTCTAGATTTTATTTTCATTTATTATACCATTGAATTGTTGCATGGAGATGTTTGGGTGCGTTTTCGCAGGTACATTAGTCAAAGGACTCCCATTTTAGTTATTTATTCTTGTCACTAGTCTCTAGCCCCTGACCTATTGGATATAGGATTGGGGTTATCACCCTTGTCTTATTTCCGACCAGGAGGGCCTTGGTGGTTCGAGTCATTACATGATATCCTTTCACTTATTTTTTTAATGAATGGTATTGGAAGTGGTCTTTCCTGGCAACGTGATTCAATCTCCTATGGTCAACATAGTATTTCCATCTATTTGTTATTCTCACAAGGATCAATTCATTCTATTTCATTCTAAACAATGGTTGAATTGATTTTTCAGGAATAATGTGAATGAGGCTAACCCACTATAAGTTTGAAATGGGGTAGAAGATCCTGCTCCTAGAAATTGTTCAAATTATTTTTTAACTAACTCCATAATAGTTGGGGTTAGTTTCATTTTGGGTTGTCTGTAAGGTTTGTCAATATCATAAAATAGTATTATATGCATACACATCCTCAGACTAAGCTTGGGTATGTAACCTAGACTCTATCCTATTACCTTTACATTATCTCTTAAAATATTTATGAGTTTCATTTCTTGATTAGGGGACACATTGCGAGCAAATATCGTGGGTAACATTCCTTTTCCAATTTGAAACACATAGTTTAAATGTGGTGGTAGTGGTCTCAATATAATCATGGGTGGACAAATTATAGATGTTAATTACTTAGGTTCACTTACATTACCACTTTCAATTATTTTCAGGAAATTGAATTATGAGATTAATCCTTAATTGAAAACAACCAATCAAACTCATCAAATAAATCAGGGTATTACTCTTTGTTAGGTTTCTATATAGTAGTCTAAGGTTGATCATAGTCATTTCTCATTGAATTATTGAATATAAATTTGCTATCCAGATTCAGATTCACTTTTAATAGATCAGTTTATCCATGTGAAGTAGGTTCCTTGGTGTGTGTAAGTGTGAAAAGAGAATGTTTTACTTTTGTAAACTTAATTGAATAAAAAATATTGAATTGTACTATATTTTCTCTAAATTATATTGTTAATGTAACTTCATGGAAATAAATGATTCTCTTAGTTGCCTTCAAAAATGGATTGAATAGGATGATTAGTGATTTAGCAGGTATTCTATCATCTTCCATTTTTAGTAAATAAAAATTATCTAGAAAGATAAGGTTCTACACCCTCACCAACACATCTTATAGAACTCTGATTGGGAATACAATATCTAAGTTTTCCATCTTAATTTTAACACAGGATTGATCTCCACAATCAAAAAATATGAGAACATAGAATAAATTATTACATTAAGTGAATCTCTAGAATCACATATAACATATGTTAATTACATGTCTCAAATAGTATAGGGAATAAAAAATGACATTGGATCTTAATATTTGGTGGGTAATTGAGGTGTTATTAGAGCTAACACATTTCTTCCCAAGCTTAATCTCTGATTCCCTTGAAGCCTCTTTGTCATGGAGTATAAATTATTTAGAAACTTAGTATATTAGGACATATATTTAAAGGATATAAGAAGAGGTATATAGATTTAAAATTTCTTGAATTTCTCCAAAATTTCTTATCGAATTTCCACTTGATGAACTTTATTGGATTGAATAATTCTTGAGGGAAAAGGTAGTGGGGATTTTTCTTATGTTTTGATGGTTTCTCAAGTTCAATTTCTAATTTTTCCATATCCATTTCAGAATAATATCTCTTCTCCCCTTATTTTATTTTATTGGTTTGTTATGATTGTTGTTTTAGTGAAGGTTTAATTTCATACCCACTTCTCATTGTTACTAGACTCAAATTTCCCTTATTATTGGATAATGTTTTAGGAGGTGAATTCCTAGTATTTTTAGCCATCATTTCTATTAGATTGCCAAACTGATTTTTCAATTCCTTCAACTCAATATCTAGTTCCTCTATGTTAGGATATGGTTGGAGAAGGATTTTTACTTGATAACTAGAGTTAGTATCCATGGGTTTTCTTTTATTGAAATAGTGATGGTTAGAAAGTCTATTGTTATCCTTCCATGAAATATTATTGAAATTTTATAGTTTGATGGAATTGTTGTTGAAATATGGGCTAGTCTTGATTTTGAGGATTTGAAAATGCATAAATTATCTATTAGTTATATCCCCATCCTTTGTTGTCCATGAGTCATTGAAATGGTCTTTGTTGATAGGAAACAACACAACTCTCAGTATCCTGCACCTAATCATAGTGGTCAATGAAATGACCAGGAGAATGAAAAAGGATAAAAACCTTAACTGGGTTTGGATGGTCATTAGATTGTCCTAGATCTATTTTCCTTAACAAATGGGTTAGTTATTCCATATTTGATTCAAATAAATCTGATTTTTGGGCATTTTGTGGGATTTACCTCATGGATTCCTCTACTGAAAATACTACTTGTGAAAAAAATTATGAATTACAAGCTATATTCCCTATATTTCATTAGTCAATTTTCAATTAATACTCCTACAAATGATGTATATATTATCTTTATATCACTATCAAGTAGTCCTTGTCGAATAACAATGTGAATTGATGTTCCTAAATGGCATGGTGTGGACAACTTGCACAAAGTTTCTTGAATCCCTCTCAATAATCATAGACACACTCTCTTGAGAATTTATTGATTGCATCTGTTTCCTCATGGTGGTTCTCCTCAGGTTTGAAAGAATCATTAATGTTAGTTTGATGTTCATCCTAGATAGTGAAATCAATGAGTTGTAATTTTTACAAACACTCCTTCACAACACCTTCGAGGGAGAAGGGGAATTTAATCCATTTTATGTGGTCCTCAGCTGCACCTCTCAATTTCAAAGTAGCACACACCATGATGAAGTACTTGATATGTATATTTGTATCAACTCTTATAAGGCCATGGAACATATGAAAACATTTACCAATTATAGTTTTCAATTTAAAATCATCTTGTAAAGTAATGTAGTAAATTTGGTTGTTTTGTTTTATGAAACAAGGTGCACATAACTATCTCCAAGTCTTTTCAAGGTTTATTTCCATTAATTGAAACCTCTTATTATTCCCCCACTTCTTTGGATAACGTGCATGCATCATCCTTTTCAGTAGCTTTTGTATCCATTCCATCTGATCGAGCCATATTCCTCGGTCTACTGCCTTTGGTGTCCAGTTCCAGACTACTTTCTTCGTCCCTATCAATGTCAGCCTTCCCATTATCATCACCTCGACTTGAATGCTCCGCCTAGTTCAGAACTAACTAAGACATATCCATATTCAATTCCTGCATTTGGATATCTATTTGTTGAAATTCTAAATTCTATAGTTCCTCCATGTGTTGGAATCCAATCTGCAATGCCACAGCCTTTTCAAGTCCTATAAATTTGTTCTCCATCCTCATCAGTAAAATCTATTGTGATTGCAAGTCACTTATCACTACAACATTTCATTTACCCTACCACATTCTACTAACATCATATTTTTTTCCTAGAACACTGGACTGAAGTGCACAATGGATCATACAGGTATACTGATAGGTGGTTGAATCATTGTACATTAGTTTTTACCATTTTTTTTTTCTTTTCTCAAACCCCTTTTAATTCGAACCTCTACACTTTTTAGAGTGAACAAATATTTCCTTTTATAAATACAATTATAACATATGCAATACATAAAGTAAATGAAGCACAACATAGTATTTTTACAATCCCCCCTGATGTTGGTGACTGCGTCCTTACCGTATTTATAATGATTTGAGGCAAAAAATCCCCACTAAGAATGAGTCACCAATTACAAGTGGGTTAGTCAGGTATCACCCTGAAACCATTGTGGGTAGGTATGAACCTTTTCCAAAATTATAATGGAATTTCATAGGTGTTTCAAAAATAAAACACTTAACATAAAGAGAGAGATCACAAGTAGTTCAAGCTACCACTGCAACACAAAACTGATCTTCCTCTTTGATCCACTGAGTATAAACTGATTCTGCACTCGCTAACATTCACTGAAACTCTCCGACTACCACTGAATATAACCAAAAACAATGATTCTTAGTTAGATCTGTATAATCACCTGAATTATATAAGATAACCCTTCTAATTAAACTCACTATAGTAATATAATTAACATCTGAAGATGTTTTAATAATCTATAAGTTTTTTTCTTATTTTATTCATTGAAAAATATTCCTTCTACTCTACTCAATTATTAAACACGTGAACATCATGTGTTCTTTAGGCATGTAGTTCTCATCATCACATGTAAATATTTACTCCATGTAATTTTTCACACAATTTATGTGTATTCTTTGTGCAATAACAAATGCACAACACCATGTATACTTTTGATCTTCTTTATACAAGGACACAATCCTAAAACCTTCATGAAAACCAAATATATTGTGTGACCTTATTCATATAACTTTTTAGTATGTCTTGCACAAATCCAAATGAGTATGAGTGCAATTTTCATGCAAGTATTAGAAAGGCCGTATGACACATGGGCCTCAATCCAGTTGGTGAGGACTCTCCATGTGCATCCATGAGACCCAGGTTCGAATCCGAGCAGAGGCATAATTTCATGTTACTGTAGCAGTATTGTAGCAGGTATTGTTCAGTATTGTAGTAGCTAAAACTATTCAACCTCGAGCCACCAGTTTGGTCGTGGAGTCCTCAAGGTCTTTGGGGAACCTAGGCCTTTGGGTAAGTAAATATTTTGGTCCACCTTAAGACCTTCAATCCACCTCAAGGCCTTCGAGCCACCTGATGTGTAGATGAAGACCAGACAGATTCTACAAGAAACAAGCTCCAAAAGGGGATCCAGAGAAAGAAACATTCACGAGAGTAGAGCTAATTGATTTGGAAGAATGAGATGGTGTGAAATTTTCCATTGGTACCAAACTTGTGCACCTATGAATTGGAAAACTATCCGAACAACCATGCAAAGGTGGAGAGCTGATCATGATGAAGATGCTGAGGAGGGGCAGTTTCATGTAGTCATAGTCTGTAATGAATTCCATTAAGACATTCTGGTTATGTAATGTCACAAAGCCTACAGGCCATGTAAGGGTTCCCCTTTAACCCTTAAAAGGAAGATTATCAAAAATGAATAAAAAATGAAGGCCTTTGGGCCATTTAAGCAGAGCATATTCTAACATTGCCACACCTTTATTCATAATTTACATAACTCAATTATTCTCATGCATGCATGTTCTCAAATGCATGCATATTCCATGTACACTACTATAGATATGGATTTTAAAAGTGTGAAAAAAGGGTAGTTAAAATGCTAAAAAATAACGGATAATCGAAGTGCTATTAAACGTGGGTCACTTTTATTAGTAATAAAAAATGATGATAAAAGCTCATTTTATCAATGCTAAAAAAAGAGAAGATAAAAGCCACTTTTATGAGTTCTTTTTTAGCACTGATAAAATACCCCTTTTATCAGCATTAAAAAATCACTCATAAAAGTAAAAAAAATGAATTTTAAAAAAGTTTTTTTCCTGTAGATTCGAAGGGCAACCCCCATATCAGTGGCTAATGCCCTTTAATAACAATTTTCTAACCTCCCACCCCCACTCCTTTAACGATTCTAGGAAGCCCACCCCTTTAATAATGTAACACATCCTCACCCCCTTTGTGCGCCCCTGCCTTTGGTGGGGTTTGAACCTCAGACCTTCCCCTCATAATCTCGCACCTTTTCCACTCAGCTATATTTGTTTGTTATTTATTTTATGATATATCCCTATATTTAAATATATTTTGTTACATTTTTATCCATATATATATATATATATATTTATATACCTATATATTTAAATACATATATGAAATATTTTTTTCATTTGTACGTGTGTTTATAAAAACATATATACATATATATTTATATATATTTGTGCATCTATAACTATAATTAAACATATTTATATTTATTTTTGTATATTATACATTACTATTTATATACATATATTTGAATATGTAGATAAATATATATATGTTTGTAAAGACACAAACAAATATATTTTTATATATATAAACATTATATAAACATTAATTGTATATGTAATTAATATTCATACATTTTTATTTTAAATAAAATGGATATTATTTTTTATTTAGATAAGATTTATATAATGATAAATATATTTTATATGTAAATATGTTTAATTATTTATTTATAAAAATAAATGTTTATTTGTGAGTATATAAAAAAATACGTATATATTGTTATATATCTGATTATAAATAACAGTAAATTATTAAAAATTGATAAAATTTCAAAATAATAATATCAATATAAATGTAAGACCTAATAATAAATTTATACCCCACTAAAAATGGGAAAAAGACCCCCTTTAATGAGGATGAAATTCCATCGAATGTTACAAATTTGGGGTACTCTGACTAAAAACCCAGTTTTAGAAGACCTTTGGGACTTTTTGGGCCTCAAAAAATGTGAAATAGGGTTTCCCTGTGTCACAAGTGCATAGATATCTTTGCAATCTTCGATTTGATATGTGGTGGAGCCCAAACAGATGCTCAGATCAAAAGTTATATCCGTTTAATGTTCAAGTTATATTTTCAACTTATTTTAGATCTTTTATTAATTTCTTGATTTTTTTTATCTTCAAATAGTTATTAAATGACTACTACTCAATAATATTTGCCAAATTATTAAATAAAAATATTTTTTAAATTATTTTATAAACCCTTACCACTAAATTTATTATATATTATGTGTAAATGCCTATTTCGCATCATCTAAATCATATTTAAAAAATATATATTATATGTATTAATATATTATATTTAATTATTTTTTTGAAATATACCCTTTATCGGTGCTAGTAAAAAAGTGTTGATAAAGACCCTCATTTATCACCATTACTAAAGAAACATTGATAAATGGGGTCTCTTTAACAATGCTAAAAAAAGCGCTGATAAAAGGGGTACCTTTAATAGCGCTTTTTTTAGTGAAAATAAAGGTACCACCTTTACTAGTATTTTTTAGCACTGATAAAGGGTGGTGCTATGTAAATCTATTTCTGTGGTAGTGGTACAATGAAAATAATTTAGTCAAGACTATGTGAAACACACTGTTTATTTTTTGTTTTCATCACTCACATTGTATGAACATAGTGTCCACTACTCAAGTATGAGAATGCATAGGTTCTCCATGTCCTTCGCAATACAGTACAAAAAATCTAAGTGAACATCACCGAAGACAAGGGAGATTCCTAAAGCACTATCCTGAGTGCTTCGTAGAAACATGTTATTCACGAAGCAAACTATTATGATATGCACATGTAGTTTTCCCATGGAATGATTTTCTTCTTAGTGTAAAATAGAATCTGCGCGAAACTTATCTACCGCAAACCAGACATTCAAAGTAGCTCCATTTTTCTAGAAAGAAGTGCATCTCTTGACCAACTACTACTCAGCCTCAGTTCATTTGATATTTATTGGTGATAGGTATTGCCTCACATCACATAGGACTCCTCTGTTTCACGACACAGGAAATCAACGTCATCTGAAATCTCATATTCTCTCTATGATTCAATTCTTCGGTTTGATCTTCATTAACACATGAAAATGAAGTTTCATGATATTTTGATCAGTTTCAGACAATCAGAAGACTAAAACAAAGCTCGGTGACCATGACTCAAGCTTATGTCGACGTCACTGCCTGAAGATATCCTGACGAACAAAGGAACTCCATGCTATATCTCATCAATTTAATCCCCATTTCAATCTTGCAAAAACCATTGCATAATATTTAGATCATCTTCAAATATTTAGGATGATCAAATGGCGATCAGAATCTTGGTTTAATCTTTGAACGATGTTGCAAGAAAATATCATGATGATCTGTTATACTCGGATGGGATCGGTGTAGAAGAAGAGGCGTAAAAGATATCAGATGGCTCAGATGATGATCATACAAATCACAGGGTTGTTATTCTTTTGGTGCTAGAGTAACGCGCTAAAAATCATTCCCAAATCGAAACGACCATAAATATTTGACTCGCTTATAATAAATGTCATAAAAGACATCTACCGGAAAACAGAAACTAGTACACACATTTCACACTGCACCACTATTTGGTGATGCTACCCTTTGTTGTCCTGCCGCCCCACACCGCAACTGTTGTTGCTCATGTTCCTCCTATAGGCGCCACTTGTGCATGATATATCTACCTGATGGCTATGCCGTGAGGTAGCACTTTTCCATGTTTGTAATGGTGCAGGTCCCTCACTGTCAGCAAATGTGTGTTGTGTACTTTTTATATAACCACCTTTAAAAATGGTAAGTTACTTTTTACATAAACACCTTTAAAAATGGTAAGCCAAATTCCATATAAGTATAACCAATCAACTCAAACGTCATCAAAACATCTGTACTAATTTGGGCCCCTCACAACTAGCCAGTACAGTTGGCTACTTTTTATATAACCGCCTTTAAAAATGGTAAGCCAAATTCCATAAAAGTATAGACAACCAACTCAAACAACAAAAAAAATGGTATGCTAATTTTTATATAACCAACTTTTAAAATTGTAAGCTACTTTTTATAAAAGCACCTTTAAAAATGGTATGCCAAATTCTATATAAGTATATCCAACCAACTCAAACAACATCAAAACCTCAGTAGTGGTACGGGTCCCTCACAGTTGGTTATATAGTTGGATACTTTTTATATAACTACCTTTCAAAATGGTAATCCAAATTCCATATAAGTATAGACAACCAACTCAAACAACATCAAAACCTCTTCATGAAAAATAAATGACACATGTATTTTATAATTTAAGCTCGGTTCTCCAATAATCACACTTATTGGTGCTTTATTTGAAGCAGCTTCTTCAAATCAAAACAACCTTTCAGATTTAAAAATAATTCTCAATAAAAATTCAAAGGCAACAACTCCATACATCAGTCATAGTAACATCAAATTTTAATCAAACAAGTATATTCACAACAATTACAACACAGATATTACATTAATCAATTTGAGTTCTTCATGGACCAACCATGTTTTTCTCCATCTGGCACGCCAAACTCAGCTTTCATGAGCCATGTTCCACCCCAGCTACCACATCCGAGGTGTCTGCAACTGCATGGAAATTTATTGAATATCTCTCCCTCAAAGCACTCACAATGAAAACATCAATTAATAAGTGCTATAGAAAATCTTTTTTTGTGACTCAACAGATGGGTAATGCGAGCTATACAAGATAATAAGTTGGCACTTGCATTGAATTGGTAGCCCAGTGTCAGTTCTAGCTCATTCAGTTGACATAAGAAGGATGACCAGATGATTTGTAACCTTGGGGGTTAGCTCAGAGCAGTTAGGAAGAGTGTTTTGTTCTTGGTAAGGTATATTTAGTTGTATAAGGAAAAGGATACTCCTTATAAAGGGAATAAATGATTTAATGTAAGTTGATGACCCTACCAGGTAGTTAGAAAAATTAGATGAAATCTTCCATGAAGAACCCGATTGCCATTATCAAAGGAAAGTATGATCAAATAGAAGCACACAAATGTGAATGGTGACCCAATCATGTAATTTGGGGGGCTATGTAGGAGGCCTGGATGAAGTAAGCCTTTCGGGGTTTTGTTATGGGTGATGGTGTGTCTGACATGGTCTTTTGAGCCATTAAGGTGAATAATACATCAAAGTATAATTTGGATGGTGGGGCTCAACATTACTTGTAAGAGGCTCGAGCACCACTATATTGGACCCTCAAAATGATTTGTTTTACAGAAGGGGACACCTTTGGTTGAAACTTATGTGAATATGGGCCATTTAAAAGAGGGAAATACATACTTTAAGAAGCCCTCAGAATCCATGAGATTGGGTTTATTCAAAACATTGGATTCTATAAGTTAACATGAGGATTAAGGGCTAGTCACTGCTTAAGTTTAATTCAATGGGTATCCCTTCATGAAACATTCACTGGGGATAGTCCATGATACAAAATAATACGAGAGTGAGCCGTGAAGGATTTGTGTGGTCTAGTATTCAAAGAGATTTATCTGAAGAGGTATGAGAATAAATTCAAATAATCAATATAGTGATTAAAAATAAAATAAATTCAATTTCTAAATATTCATCGGAAATGAAAAATCATTTCATACTTCATTATATATAATTAAAACATTAATTTAAAATTCAATGAGATCATACAAATGGGTCAAGATACCATATGATTTCATTTAAATGATCACATAACACACCCATCATATTTTGGAGTTCCCAATCAAAATAGAACTCTTTTAAAATGATATTAACTGCCTTTATAATGGAAATAACGAATAGATATCAATGTAATATAATCTAGAGAACCTCATATAAAACAAGAAAAATTATGGATGGTAATAATTATTAAAATATTTATACATAGTCATATTGGTTTTTCTATCACTGCCTCTTTACACTTCATAAAGAATAACACGTTATATGGATTATCACTCATGAAAA
This sequence comes from Viscum album, assembly GCA_963277665.1. Classification (NCBI taxonomy): domain Eukaryota; kingdom Viridiplantae; phylum Streptophyta; class Magnoliopsida; order Santalales; family Viscaceae; genus Viscum; species Viscum album. Next base: position 1,036,302,176 of record OY728130.1, read on the forward strand.
TAATAACATCTACATGCATTTCAATTATATCCATGAAACATTTCCTTGATTATATCAATGAATGATCACAATGATATATATAACAATCACATCACACCTGGATTTTCATCCCTCAAATTATAACTAGAATCATCTAATAATGAACAAATCCCATTAATATATTTTCATCACTCAATGCAGTATACATTTACCTCCAGATTCTTACATTCGTTTAACCACAAATAAAAATGATCACATAAACATTTTAAAAATATCACTAAATAGAAACACCAGAAAACTCATATACCCCTCTACAGTCATAGTGATAATTAGTGTCCAATGGTATCAGAATAATTTATTCAATTATAATCTTTATTTGTATTAATTTCAATTGATTTTAGTTAGTCATTATTTCCTTAATAACCAAAAATTGATATGTTTTTACTCATCACCACTTGGCTATGGAAGCTATTATCAAGGACATCTCATATATATTCCTTTCCTATATATACAATTGTATATAATGGATAATACTTTCTTTTGGACCCTTAACTCAACAAATAGTCCAATATATATATAGATAACCAAAATATGTCTAATCTAAACCATAGAATAATGCCTAATGTTAGCAGAGCAATGGTCAATTTTTTTGAAAATAATTAGCACTCATCCTCTTATGAATAACAAACTTATATTCATAGAACATTCTCATAAACCAAATTCTATGATAAACTGATTTCTCATCCTGAATGAGAATCATAAAAATTCAGCTAATGTGGTTTCCCCTCATGTGAAGACTAAGAATAAATTCACTAATTACATCTCAAAAAAGTTTCACATGAATACTAACCAAGTGTAATTCCATTATAAATGTAGTTTCTAACTAGTATATACATGTCATTATGAGAAAACAATGTATCTCAATATAACCAAATTTTATTAGAATATACTCACTCAACATTCTACCATGTTTTCACTACACAAATGATTTTTTAATTCATACACAACAACATATTGATTTCTTCAATTTTTATCAAAATTTTCTAAAAATTACCTTGTTAAAGGGGTGGGGGGGATTGATTCCCAAAACATTCTCCAGAGCCTCACGACCCTCTAATCCACCAAAAAACAACCCTCGTAGAGGGATTTGGCCCACCTAAACTCCATTTGGAGTTTGTCGATCGAGTAGTAAATTCCTCTACCAGTCAAGAACCGAGCGAAGGACACCAGGCCATCCGTGGGGATCCGCCTCTTCTCTACCATAAACCTGATCCCGTACTTCATTAATCCCACTTCATTCATCATAAGGTGGAGCAGGGGCCGCGGGATCAACATCAACGATAGGATATCTTAAAGCTTCTTTGAAATAAAATGTATGTCGCTCTCCATGGGAAGCTCTCTCTGAATATACTACCCTTCTATCCTTCCCAGTTTTTCCAAGAAAGACTAGGGGAAGCCGATAAAGGGGAATCCGGCCAGACGTCATGGAATACCGACATGAAAAGTGTCATAAAGTCATCTACGGGTTATTTTTCTTCGCTGATGATGAATTGCACTGTACTCTTCAACTGGAGAATGTCCTCCGACCGAGGTGGTCGGGAGGAAGCTGTATCGAAATTAGAAGAACCTCCCTCTCCATGAAAACCCCTTCTGGTATCTTACATTCTTCTCTACCTTCTCTACCGTGGAGTGGGGTGGGGGTGGAGTGCTACGGGGGATTTAAATAAACCCTCCCTCACCCCAGAAACCCCTTTTAAGCATCACACTATATGATATTTCTATAATAATAATGGTAAAAATAATGAAAACTCAGGATTCAATTTTAAGAAAACTATATTTTCACCATTGATAGGTTTTATATTACTATCAATGAGTATTAGAATATATATTTGATTATTATATTCAAACAATAATGTTTCAATTACAAGAATTATCAACCCTCTATCATTGAAAATGGAATGGATTTTCACCTCAATTATCTTGTATTATAAGATATTAAAATGTCTATATAATTAAAACCATCGAATATATTGTTTTCATTTTCCCAAATATATAGAATGAAAATAATTCATACATTAAATCATATCAATATTAGAAAAATAACCACTCATAAAATCATATCGACTTTAGATAAACACTCCCTCAATTTATAAACATCATTCCTTGACATCAACAATGTTTTCATTAGCCACTATGTCAGGTTTTAAAAAATTAAATTGAGGATGGAGAAAAATCAAATGGAATATATTAGTGATAAGACCAAACCATAACATGCATATATACCATATAATTACACTTGATTATTTATTATAAATCACAATAAATCGCACCCCCAGAACCTATAAGTTTAGTTTCTTTGAAGATTAGACATATAAATGTGTTATTTTACAACATAGTGTACATTTCTTCCATAATTTCATCACACTTGACCACCTTCTAGACATATCATATGTTAAATTCTTCTTCATAACCAAGGGAATGGGTGAGTTCATATGCTTAGTACGAGGTAAAATGTGAGAGATATCAATCGGAAGAAACAAAGATCATAAGTGAGTACAAGATGTGTATGTGGGTTTGAGAACATTATCAAGGTATACGACCATAACATAAAGAAATCGTACCCAATAGAATATGAATCATAAAACATAACACGAATCATAAAATAAGGAATTTGGCATAACATACTAAATAATACAAAGGATTGTGGTACATATATAATCATATGAAATAATATCTTTATGGAAACAATCATTTCCAAGACCATCATCACATAGTGTACAAAATGTCCCATAACTGAGTGGGCTATGCCAATCTCTCATATCATATAATATAAAATGTTATGAGATATAAGATTTACCCAATTCATTTTAGGACTATATAATTTTGGTCTCTCCCTTAAAAACATGACAAACTATACACATGTGTACCACATAAACATGAAAGCATTCATAAATTCATCATAGCATGATAAAACCATGAGAATGGAAAGGGTTTCATAAAAATTTCCCTAAGTTATAAAAATAATCAATCTAGAGAAATAAATTGAATGGTTCTAATAAGAATATCCCTAAATAAATCTGATAAACATCAAAGGATATTGATATGGATGATAAACAATTCAAAGAAAGTTAATAAAACGTAAAAAGGATATAATCCTATGTATTTTTACACATTTTACTTAATAATAAAATATTATGAATAAATGTTTTAACATGGTAAGTATAAAGGTTGTAAGAAATATTCTAGATCCACATTGAATAAGAAATCATTAAATAGAAGATTCATAATGAATATAAAAGTAAGCAATGGAAGAAATTATCTAAGAAGAAAATGTAAAATAAGGGAGTTAAAAAGATTCCTCTTATACTTTTGTGAGTAATTAAAATTCAATAGAATGTATCCTTAAGAAATTATAAGAGTAGATATCAAGATATCCAAAAACTAATATGAAATATATGGACATGGAAGAGAATATTTCTAGATAAAAAAAGAAGTGATAATGATAGATCCACTTTGAAACATCATTTTGGGTGAATTATAAATCAATGACTGGGGAAATGGTAAAAATACACGTGAACATGAAAAATAATCAATGGAGAAGAAAATAAATTGGGATTTAGAAAGAAAATATATTCAAATTACCTAATAGAATTTTTTATATATACAATCTAAATTTCAAAGAGAGATTGGAAGAGAAACTCTTATGAATTTGTTAATGTTTGAATCAATAATTAATGAAACAAATAACTTGAGATGGATTTATAAATACAATGATGAAATGGAAAAAACCATTCTGGCTTGTTCCTTTGCATTCCCAGGTGCGTGGAATCATCACGAGGGAGTTTGAAGGTGATCCAAAGGCTTGGGAAGAGTTCTGTCCATTTAAAGAGCCACCACACCATAGTGTTGGGCTTGGTGGAGGCCGTGGTGAGCTTTCATGAGAGATTCGATCATTCCAGTTCTACTTTTTAGAGATCTGATGATTTGAGCTAGCTATGTGGTGTTGTGGCACACTATAAGGAGTGAAACTACTAGGGTGGTCACTTTAGTAGGCATTTTAGCCAAGTCAGGTAGGCCAACTATATTAAATGGGGACCCCTAAAACACCTATGGTAGAAGGTGTTTTAGTTGGATAATTTCACAATGGAATATGAACCAAAATAGGTTTATGGGGAGATCATTAGGTTTTTTACCTTCCATAAGCATGAATTTAATGGTGTTTCCCAGCTCATAAACATCCTTCGACTGATGTGGTCGAGAGGAAGTTGAATTGGGGAATATTGATGGCCTTCAATCTTTGATGCATAGACCCTTTCTAGTTTCCTTGTGATGTTATATTCTTCTGGGATCTCTCTATTGTACCGTGGGGTGGGGCAGGGTGGGGATGGAGGGATTTAAATAAACCAATTTTATAAAATTTCATTTTCCCAATGACTCAATCATATTACACCTTTCATCTACTCAATGAGGCACCTAATAATTGAGGATGAATTTGAGGTGCATGACAATGACGTCTGGACAAGAAGTTGGTGGTAGGATCTCCTTCATTCTTCCTGTTTTTACATGGATATAAAATTTAATGACCCAAATAACCCACACCCACATCTGCACCCTTTATATATATATATATTCAACAATATATATTATTTTTAATTAATGTATAATATTTTGAAATATATTTTAAAAATTATAATAAAATTTATATATTGTCTTTTGTTAATTAATTTTATATATTTAAGTTTATATATTAACATTTCTTAATATAATAACTATTGTAAATATATTTTGAAATTTATAATAACATTAATGTATTTTATAGTTTTTAACTGGGTTGGGTGACAACTCATTACATGAAATGAAGAACAAATATATTGAAATACCAATACATTGCCTGAAGACCATGCGCTGCACCAGCATTAAGTATGGGTAAACTAAAGTCAAGTAAGAGTAAAAAATAAACTTGTACAAATTAATTAAGGCTAAAAAACCTAGTTAAGCGTAAAAAATTTCAACAAAGGGTATTATAAAGTTAAGTAAGGGTAAAAAAAAGTTATGTAATTGTAAAATAGAATAAATTCAGGGTAAAATAACATTAAGTAAGGGTAACCTAAAGTTATGTAAGGGAAAACATTGTTAATTAAGGGTAAAAATAAATTTATTTAAGGGTAAATAAATGTTAATTAAGTGTAAACTAAAGTTATTTAAGGTAAATAAAAGTTAAGTAACGGTAAAAAAAATTTATTTATTGGAACAATAATGTTATGTAAGGGGAAACAAAAGTTTTGTAAGGTTAAAACAAAGTTATATAAGGGTAGAATAATGTTATGTAAAGGTAAATATAAGTTATGTATAGGTAAAAAAAGTTATGTAAGGGTAAACCAAAACTCATACAGGTTAATTAAGGGTAAACTAAAGTTATGTAATGGTAAAATAAGGATAAGTAAGGGTAATCTAAAGTTAAGTAATGGTAAAATAAAGTGATGCAAGGTTAAAATAAAGTTATGAAAGGGTTAACTATAGTTAGTTAAGTGTAAAAAAGTTATGTATGGGTAAACAAGATTTATGTATGGGAAAAACAAAGTAAAGAAAGGGTAAAACTAAAGTAAAGTAAGGTTAAAAAAAGTTAAGTAAGGGTAAAAAATAATTAAGTGAGGGTAAAATAGGGTTAAAAATTTGTAAGATGTAGTTAAGTAAGGGTAAAAATTATGTTAAATAAGGGTAACAAAAATTTAAGTAAAGGTAAAATAAAATTAATTAAGGATAAACTAAAGTTAAGTAAGGGTATAACAAATTTATGTTAGAGTAAACTAAAGTAAATTAAGGGTAACAAAAAGTTATGTAATTGTAAAATAAAGCTAATAAAGTGTTAAGAAAAGTTAGGTAAGGGTAAAACTAAAGTTAAGTAATGGTAAAAAAAAGTTAGGAAAAGTTAAAATAAATTTATGTAAGTGTAAACATAAATTATGTAAGGGTAAAAAAAGTTAAGGGTAAAACTAAATCTATGTAAGGGTAAAAAAAGGGTAAACTAAAGTTAAGTAATGGAAAACTAATGCTAAGAAAGGTAAAATAAGTTAATAAAATGTGTCTATATATTAAAATTAATATAAAATTTTTAAATATATATTAAGCTTTATAGTAATACTTGTATATTAATATTAATATTTTAACATTGATAAAACTATATTAAATGACATGGGTATTAATGATTATAAATTAATGTAACTATATACTATATATATGTATATATAAATATATTTAAATGAATATTAATTTATATATGTACATGTATGTATGTGAAGTATATACCTATATATATATATATATTAAGACACAAACACACACAAGCATACATTTTTATATACAAATTACAATAAGTATATTTATACATGCTTTCAAAAATATATTCAAATATAATTAAATTCATACATTCATATATAAATCTATATTAACATAATATAAATACATATTAATACAATTTTATACAAATATACATATATAATTTTTTTATTTATAAGTATACACATTGACACATATATACCCATACATATGTAAACATACACATATACACATTAATATGTGAATTTTATTATATATAATATATACAATTGTAAATATGTAATCAATAATATATCTAATTAATATATATATATATATATATTAATAATGAATCTATATAAAATTTACAAGTATACAAAAATAAATTATTTATTCATTACACATGAGCGCACACTCACATACACGCTAACATTATGTATATACCTATATAAACACATGCATATATATTAATAATGAAAAAAAAATCATTTATAACCAAAAAAAGAAAAAATATTTTTTTATTAATAGGAAATCCATTATGCAGATCTCTTATGGGAGAATCACATGACAAACCTCCTATAGAAAATCTCATATGGGTGATTCACAAGACAAATATCTTATAGGAAATCTCATATGAAATATTAAAAGGATGAAAATCCTATGGGAGATTCAGAAGACTTATATATTGAGGGATATTTATAGGAAAAATCTCATATGAGAGAATCACGTGACAAATATCCTATGTAAAATCTTTTGTGGGTGATTCACAAGACAAATCTCCTATGGGAAATCACATATGGGAGATCTGCATGACAAATCTCATATGGGGAATTCCTAGTGAAAACATTCTATGGGATATTCAAATTATATATATGTGTGTATGTATACTTTTTCATATGTATATAGTTACCCAATCTAATGTATATATACATTACATCACTTTTTTAGAATACATCAAATATTTCAAAAACAGGCTCCCAAAGACCGTATTAGTTTAGTTCCATTGGAAGCTTAGAAGAGAAATCTTCTAACTTAGTGAAATATCTTTAATGTTTCCCATAAAGATCTCCCCACATAGTATTTCTACTTAAGAACCTTTCTTCATAACACGGGTATAGGAAAACACATGAAATGGGTGAGCTCAAATGCTCAACAAGGTTAAATAAAAGAAACGCGTAAGCATATAATGAACATAATGGTATGATAACATGATGATGGTCATTATAAGATCATACCATGTGTATAAAAAATCATAAACATGAATCATGGAATAAATATTTTTATTTCATAAGACATGAATCATAAGGAAACAAAGAACATGATCCATGAAAGCATTATATATGAATTAGACTTGGAATTGTGGAAGAAACATAAGAATATAAAAACATTATGTCAATGCGGCCTACCAAGGCCTTTTTAACATCTCAGGCTTGGGTTGATCACTTGTATACCTACTTTGGACTTGGGATTCCCTCCCTTGTACCATCTTGTTTCGGGCATGGGATTTCCTCCTATGCAACCTCTTATTTCGGGCTTTGGATGTCCTCCTGTTTACCCTGTTGTTTCAAGCTTGGGATGTCCTCATGTGTACCCTCCTATTTCAATCTTGGGATGTCCTCCCATGTACCCTTTTATCTTGTAAAACATTTATCATTACCCAATGCATTGTAGGGAGATATAGGTTGAACCCATCTCATAATAAAATCATTTATACATGTTCCACAAGATAATAAAACTTCCATCATATCATGACCCATAAAAAGAGATGAGTTCTATAAACATAAAATAATAACCCATGAAATTAAATGGTTACCATTAACCTTTCATCACTTTATAACTTATGGAAAAGATATCAGTTTCATAATCATTTCATCAATGCATAACCCATGAAAAAAAGTGGGTTTCAAAAGCATATAACCCATGGAAGGGAAACAGGTGTCATAAGCATCATTCCATCAAAACACAAATCATTAAAAAATAATATGAATGGAACCTTTGGTTATTTTCCTTGAAGGGCATGAGTAAATTCAACGGATATTATATTAGATGGAAAATAACATAGAAGGATATTTTGAAAACATTTCTTGAGGTAAACATACTTTCTTATTTGAAAAGGCTCTTTAATTTTTTTGAAAACCATTTTATTTAAACTAAACTTTAATACTTCTAAATAAATCATTGAAAACATTTCAAAAACATTTTTCTTTGAAAGCATATAAAGAGATCTTGAAAACATTTTGAAATTTTTTTTCCTTAAAAGTATATAAAAGAATTTTGAAAAAACTTTTGAAAACTATTTCTTATAAAATCTATTTTAAAAATTTACCTTTTATACATGACAAGAAAGCATAAAATAATTGACACTGGGTAAATCCATTCATGTTATATGAGGTAAAAAGAAAATTCTCTGTTCATTATAAAAAGATAAAAAAATTCTACTTTCAGAAAGAGACAAGTAGATTCCTTTGAAAAAATTGGTAAAAGAAAAAATGGGTAAAAATTAATTTTAATTATCATAAGATATTAGTAGAATATTCTTGGAATCCCTTTTTAGAAAACATGGTTTTGAAGGAACACAAATTTTCGACCGAAGAGAGGGTAAAGTCAGGCTTTCTTAAAAAACACTTTATTAACTCTATTAGGTATGAAAGAGTATAAAAATGGAACTAAAATATGAATAAATCATGAATAACCATAGGTGAATAAAATTATTTAATGTTTTTGAAAGATGGATCATAATATTTCCTCAAAGGAGGCATAACCATAATCAATCTTGAAAAGCGATGAGATTGTTTTAATAAACTCTTATAACTTTGTAACATGGGATCATACTCTCCAAGTAAGAATAAGAAATTATATGAAGCTTAAAATATCATTAAAATAAATATATTCATGATATAACATGTAAAATGGAAGTATATACACCTAGAAAAATAATTTAGGTTCATAATAAAACATGCATCTCAAAGATGAAAAGTTGAGACAAAGTCATCTTTCCGATTTGGTAGCTTTTGAAACATTAACCACATGAAATAATGATCATATAATGGATATTTAAATACCTATAAATGTAATTATAATAATCATTGAACACATCCATGGTCAGTATTCACACCACATAAAAGGAATGGGTGGTGAATAAAGCATGTATCTCAAGGAAATACAAAGTGAGATGAAATCCCCTTACCTTCTGTCTTAACTATCTTCATACTCATAAGAACCTACTATATAATTAATATAAGTTTATTATACATATTTTACAGAACTATATTCTTATACCTAATTCCATATATGGTTTTATTACCACATTATATTACCCACTTGTTAACAATTCTATCTTAAGGTTACGCTTTGGGTAATTTTTCACTTTGTTTTTCACATGTGTCTTAATTTTATATATAATTGATCCTTATAATTATATCATGATTTAAAAAATTTAAAACATTATCTAAATATAATTAATATTCTGTACATGTGTATTATAATAATGTATAAAAGTATGAAATGTAACACACCGTTTATGGAGACAGTATGCCATTCATACGCATGAACACTGCTTCTGTTTTTATTATCGTATTGAAAGAAAGAAGGTAAATGAAATATTTATATATAAATGTGTATATATAATTATATAAGTATCATTATTATATCATATATATCAAATAATTTCACTAAACCCATCCTTAATACATTCCATGTAGTGTGCGAATAAATCAAATCGCTTTGAAGGGGCTGTAATCCACACATCCTCAAACGAAATTATCGTATTTAAACCACATGGAAAGTATAAAGATATGTGTTATAAAAGGATTAAATAATATTAAATAAATAATAAATATAATATATAACATATATAAATAGATTTTCCATCATAATGTCGACCATGAGAGGTGGTAAAGGAAAAATAAACAATCATCATTTCGTAAGGTGGTAGTTCGTTGTACACATAAACAATATGTTTGTTATCCATTAGAAGGAAGTGTATGTAAGTTTAGGTCAAAATGTCATCATAACAACATCCTAGTATATTTATGAAATTGTTTTTGTTATAAAATCATGTAATACAGAGAGTGGAGGGGGTGGAGAAAGAAAATAAAAGAAAGGAGTTTGAGAGAAGATGTTACCTTTTAATCAGGTAACTCCTTTTGGTTTTTGTCAAAATTATTCCTTGAATTAATTTCTACCCAATGGGAGGATTATAAGTGGAATTTAGGGATTTTGGAAAGATTATTGGGAAGATCCTAGATGAACATATGTGGTTTTGAAGGTGTAAAGAAGATGGAGGGGTGGTGGCCTTTTATAGGGAAGGGAAAGAGCACACATGGAATTTTTGAAAACAAGTTAGGTGTACCCATGTTTTTACCTAAAAAAGTTACACCAAACCAAAAAAACTAAATAATGGATGGTTCATGGCTAAATAATTTACTGTTAAAGTGTAAGATCCAGGTTTTTGGAAAGGTATGTTTTATTGTGTTCTAGGTTAAACCCTTTCTTTTGGGACTTTAAAAAGGATTCTTGAAGGTGTGGGAGGCCTTGGGGGTGTTCCGGGGGCTCGGGGCACAGAATAAGGGAAGTCTAGCCAAAGCAGACCAAAGCGCACAACCTGTGCAGTGTCAGCCAAACCGTGCTACCTGCCCAGGCTATGTTGTGCGACCCTCCCTCCTCTGGACAGAAGCGAGCGCACGATTTGCGCACGGTTTGCCAAACTGTGTGGCTAAATTGTGCGACTCTCCGTCCTTTGGGAATTGGCATGCACACGATTTGCGAACGGTTTTCCAAACCGTGCGGCTAAACAGTGCGACCACTTAAAGTTGGAAAATTTAAAAAATTGCCACTCCGGGCTTTATATCCCCAACTCAGGATTTTCCTCTCCTCCTCCTCTCTTCACCTTAGGCATGAACCAAATCTCCCAAGGACTTCAAGAGATCAAACTCCTTCGATTCAAAGGTGTTTTTGGTGTCGTTAGTTGCGGATTGAAGCTTCGGGTAAGGCTAATCTCCTACCTGGTTCTTTTCTTGGTTTAGGGTTTGTGTCTTCTCTACCTCTTGTTCTGAAACCCTAAAACCCTATCTTTTGGGTGAGTTCTAGGTTGAAGCTCCAAGGGTTGGTCGAATCAAGGTCTAAGGACTCAATTGAGGGTGCGTTCAACCGTGGATTCAAGGTAGGTGGTCTAAAAGTTATATCCCATGGTTATTTAGGGTTTTTGTGCATGTTAAATTGTGTTCTTGATTTTCCTTGGTTATGTTTGGATAAGCTTGGAATGTTTGAGAAGAATGGTGTTTAAAATGACAAATGGGAACCCTCACGATCCCCGTGGGATGTGTTGGGATTGACTTGACCTAATTAGGGCCATCCATGGGATGTGCCGGCTTTTCCCGGGTTTAGGGATTGTTATTAAATAAGTGATTTGTTGTAGTAAATGGTAGAACCCTTGATGGATATGTTGGAATGATTGGTTGAACGTGGAATAAAAGTTAGGTGATGCACCTAGACTTGGTAATTACCAAAGGTTTAATTTAAATGGCTTAAATGGTTGAATCACGGAATGATGAACGAGTTAAATGGGTTAATGTGTAAATTGATTAAAGACCATAATGGGATAGGTTATGGGTTTAGTGTTGAATTCTTAGTGAGATAGGCATTACACATGGGAATTGAGTGATTGGTTAAATGATGTGAAATGTTAATGTGTTATTGGGTTAAGGCATAATGTGAATTCCCATGTGGATTGTTGGGAATGGTGTTTGCTGAAGGGAAATGGCTTGGATGGTTTATGGTTAAAAATATATAAAAGTACGTGCACATGGATTGGTAGTGTGGGGTATGACTAGAGGATCTACGCCCATGGGTCGTGCAAAGACTGATGCTCTAAACTCCACCTTAAATGCATGGGTTAGGAAAGGGGACTGAGGGTCTATTCTTGTAACGGTTGCATCCACCCAGACTGAGGCTTCGAGGTGAGGTTATGGTTTATATGAGGGAGTTAGTCCTAGTGAGATAGGATAACGATGGGTAACCCTCTTGCATGTGATTGTTGTCCTTAGACCCATGTAACATGATGAATAAGATTAACCCATGGAAGTGTGATTAAATGGTAAGAGATTGTAAATGGTAGTAAATGAATGGTAATGGAATGGAAATGGATTTGGATCTGAACTGGTTAATGACACTTTAAATAAATACTTTTCATTTATCATTCATATTTCTTTTGTATACACTACCTGTTTATACTGGATAATTTGTAGACAGCATTGGTGGTGGCCTACTGAGTTGTACTCACACCCTGCTTGGGCCACCGTTGGGTACCTGAGAAGACTTCATGTTTGCAGGTCAGGAGAAGGGAAAGGGTCCTTGCTAGTTAGTGACTAGACATGGGTAGCACTTGGTGGAGGATCCAGACTTGGAGTTGGGACCACTTTGGGGATTTGGCCGTTGTCTTATTTTGGCTTTGTTCACTTTTTCACTTGTAGTATGACATGGAATATTTTCTGTTGGAAATGTTTGTTATACATGTTCCTTGGTTATTGGTAATTGTTTCCGCTATTTGGTTTATTCTGTTGTGGCTTACTCTAATAAAAAGGGGGTATAGTCTCCCCATTTGACTACATAGACCCCCGCTGCTAGTCAGCAGCCTTTGGCATACGGGGAGGCATGCTTAAGGTCATGTAACCACCCGGATTGGAGAACCGGTTTAGTGGATTCCATGTTGGAGACGTTACAAAGTGGTATCAGAGGAGGTCTTTCTTCTCCTTCTCTGAGTTCTTGTTATTTGGGATTGGTAGCCAAGGGGTTAAGAAGTGTCGGGCCTTGGTAATGAGCTCATGATTGGCAGTAGCTGACCCAGGTACGTTGAAACCCAAGCCACACTGGGTGGGATATGTTGTTCTTGGTTATGTGTTGTTAGAGATGATAATATTTCACTTTTGGGTGATGCACATGTGGTTTGATGTGACTGTTTTATGATATTTGGATCGTGACCTTAACGACATGAGGATGTGCATTCATGCATCATTGTAGGCACCTAGGGAGATGGGTGACATGCATTGTATTAGGCACACACACGGGATGGGTGTGTGAGGCAGGAAAGTAGGGTGCATTATGAATTTCATGAAACCAAGAAATAATGAGAAGAATGAAATGAAACAAGTGGGTAAATGTCATTAATGAAATATAAGGGTTTGAATAAAAATTGGAAAATGTTATTGGGTTGTTGTGGCTAGTAAGGAGTCTTTTGTGATGGACTCATGAATGTTGTGGTGGTATGTGTGCTAAATCTCGTGCTTGGAAATGTAGAGAGATGCCACCACAACGTCGGGTACCAGTTGGGCAACAGGAGGATGTTGTTGAGAACACTCCTCCATTAGAGGGGAAAGAAAATGTGGTGATCAATGAAGGTGGAGAAGACCAGTTCTGTGGGAACTTGGCTCGCCTTATGCAGATGATGGATCGGGACCCAGGGTGGGTTGCACCGAGTATGATTGAGCTGAACAGGGAATTCCAGCTGCAGCACCCCCCAAATTTCATCGGAGAGGGTGGGCTAGAGGCAGAGGGGTCCTGGTTAGAGTCTATCCAGGCGATACTAGATCATCTATAGACCCCTATCGAGAAGCGGGTAAAGCTAAATGCTTATATGTTGCGAGTTCAGGAAAGGCGTTGGTGGGACATTCAGGCTCAAATCGAGCAGGTTGAGGGAATTTCGTGGAAGGTTTTTCAGGAAAAAATTCTGGAGCATTTCTACCCAGATACTTTGAGGAAGGAGCAGGCTGCAGAGTTTATGAGACTGATTCAGGGATCGCTGTCGGTGATGGACTATGCTAGTCGCTTCACTGATTTGAGATGCTTCGTTCCAGTGTTAGCAAGGGATGAGGCAGCGGTGGAAAGACGCTTCCAGGATGGGCTGAGACATGATATCAAGTCTCAAGTAAACATCTTCTGCTTGAAGAGGTTCATAGAGGTAGTAGATCAGGCTTTGATCTCGGAAGGAAACCTGAAGGGAGCTTCGGGTAGTGGGCTTGTGGTGCCGGGGGAAGAAGAGTAGTGCAGCTATCGAGGGTCGGAAGCGATGCCATGAGAGCTCACATCATGGTGGTAGTGTGCAAAGTTGCTAGAATAGAGGGTCAACCTCTCAGAGTGGGAATCTGGTGTTCTGATATCAATGCGGTAGGCCGGGGAATGTGCGTGGCCAGTTTCCTCAACCTACAGTTGAGTGTCGTTCGTGCGGTAGGATGGGACATGTGAAGAAGTTCTGTTGGAATCCTCGGCAGGCAGGTGAGTTTGATGGCAGAAGGTAGGTACCAGATACGGGAAGGGGATCAGTTTCCCCGTATCAGGTGGGCAGTTGGAGCTCCACGGGTCGTACTGGCAGTGGTGGTGGATGTGGAACTTCAGGGCAAGATTGCTCACGCCAACAGGGCAGTGCGACATAGAGTATTCAGGCTGGAGCCCAGGGCCGAGGGGCATACCAGCTTCAGGTAGTTCAGTTTGTGCCTAGTGACGGCGAGGTTGGACCGTTGACTGTTCAAGGTACGATCCTTGTAGCTTCTACATTTGCTAGTGCATTGTTTGACATGGTTTCCACACACTCTTTTATCTCTGCTCAACTTGTGGTAGTGCTGGGTTTACCTGTGGAAGGGGTGTGTGGAGTTATGTCAATTGAAACTCTGTTGGGGGTGCGGGTTGAGGATATCCAGCAGTGCATGGGATGTGCCTTGGAAGTTGGTGGGTATCATTTTCTGTGGGACTTGTTCATCCTCGAGATGTCTGGGTTCGATCTAATCATGGGAATGGATTGGTTGGTGTTGTATCGGGCACACATAGACTGTTATCGTCGCAGAGTATCGTTCAGGTTGCTTAAGGGTGATTCTTATGTCCACTGTGGTGAGTGGGATGTTCGAGTAGGTCGTGCAGGAACGTGGGGACAACGAATGAGTGAACTCATGGCTCGAGTGGCATGCCTCATTCTTGATGAAATTAGAAGAGGGGAACATACTGTTTTTCCTCCTGTGGTGGATCGGTTTTTGGACGTGTTTCCTGAGGATTTCTCAAGGTTACTACCCGAGAGGGATGTTGAGTTCACAATCGAGTTATTGCTGGGAGCGAAGCCAGTTTCTATTCCGCCATACCAAATGGCATCGGAAGAACTCCAGGAAATAAAGGTTCAGCTTGAGGATTTGGAGTGTAATGGGTTTATCCGTCCTAGTACGTGTCCTTGGGGATCTCCTGTGCTTTTTTCAAAGAAGGACGATGGGTCGTTGAGGATGTGTGTTGACTATCGAAAGTTGAATCAGATTATGGTGAAAAAAGTACCCTCTTCCAAGAATAGATGACATGTTTGACCAGTTGAGGGGTGAATCAGTGTTTTCTAAGATTGATTTGAGGTCGGGTTATCACCAGTTGAGAGTGAGGCCTTCTGACATACCACAGAAAACTTTCTGGAGTCAGTACGGGTTGTTTGAGTTTATGGTAATGCCTTTTAGCTTGACCAATGCACTGACAGTGTTTATGGCTTTGATGAACCAGATCTTTCATCCCTATCTAGATTAGTTTGTGGTTGTCTTTGTTGATGATATCTTATTGTACTTGAAAACTCACGACGATCATGCCCAACATCTTTACATCGTCTTGGGTACGCTAAGAGAGTATAGGCTATATTCCAAGCTATCCAAGTGTAAATTCTGGATAGGTGAGGTTCATTTTCTGGGTCACATCAATTTGGAGGCAGGTGTGTCAGTGGATCCGGAGAAAGTACAACCAGTTGTATCTTGGGAGCAACCCAAGAGTGTTTCAGATATTCAGAGTTTTCTGGGCTTGGCCGGGTATTACCGAAGGTTCATTCAGGATTTATCTCATTTGGAAGCACCACTCTCAGGCTTTACCACGAAGGAAATAAGTTTCGAGTGGTCTTTGGCTTGTGAGAATGCCTTTCAAGAGTTTAAGAAGCAGTTGACGACCGCACCTATCTTGATCTTACTTGAACCGGGTAAGAAATGCTTCGTGTTTTGTGATGCGTCTGGAATTGGACTTGGGGCTGTGTTGATGCAAGATGAGTGGGTTGTGGATTATGGGTCAAGGCAGTTGAGACCCCATGAGCGGAACTATCCCACTGATGATCTTAAGTTGGCTGCAGTGGTGTACTCCTTGAAGTGCTGGAGGCACTATTTGTTGGGAAAATGATTTATAGTGTTTACAGACCATAAGAGTTTAAGGTACATCTTCTTACAGCGGATCTGAATCTTCGGCAGCGAAGATGGGTTAAATATCTCTAGTATTTTGACTTCGAGTTTGTGTACAAGCCAGGAAAGGGAAACGGTGTTGCTGATTCTCTGAACAGGAAGGTTTAGAAACAGGCAGTTCTGGAGTCCATCACTGAGTGGAAGGTGATGGCCTTGTTTGCAGAGATGCACCTGGAGGTGCAGGAAAAGAATGGTTAGGTCACTCTTGCTTCCTTAATGATGGAGTCAACGCTCTTGAGTCGAGTTAAAGAAGGTCATCTTGATGATCCTGAGTGTTTGAGCATTAAGGAAAAGCTTAAAGGTGGGGATCTACCTTCTGGTTGTAGCATTAGTGTGGATGGTGTTGCATGTGTTCGTGATCGTGTGGTTGTGCCAAAGTGTGTGCGGGAAGAGTTGATGCATGAGTTCCATGCATCAATGTGGGCAGTTCATCCTGGTTCGACCAAAATGTACCATGATCTATGAAGGCAGTTTTAGTGGCCTGGAATGAATAAGGATGTTTCGGGCTTTGTGGCACGGTGCCTTACCTGTCAACAGGTGAAGGCCGAGCATCAATGCCCAGGTGGTTTGTTGCATCTGTTTCCCATTCTGGAATGGAAGTGGGATAATGTAACGATAAATTTAGTCTTGGGTCTTCCAAGGATTCCATAGAAGAATAATGCGATCTGGGTAGTTGTGGATCAGTTTACGAAAGTGGCACATTTCTTACCAATTCAGGAAACCTTTATAGTTGACCAGTTGGGTGAGCTGTATGTTCGGGAAATAGTGCGGTTTCATGGGGTGTCGCAGACCATAGTTTCGGACCGAGATCCGCATTTGACATCATGTTTCTGGCAAGGGTTGCAAAAGGCACTTGGTACACACGTTTTTTTGAGTATGGCTTTCCACCTGCAGATGGACGGGCAGTCAGAGCGTACGATCCAAGTGTTGGAAGGCATGTTTAGGTCTTGTGTCTTGGACTTTGGTGGTTCTTGGGAGAGATGCCTATCGTTAGTTGAGTTTTCCTAGAACAATAGTTTTCACGCTACGATTCAGATGGCACCGTTTGAGGCACTCAATGGGAGGCCATGTAATCTCCATTGTGTTGGCTAGAGGCCGGTGAATCTGATTTGTTGGGGCCAAGTCTCATGCAGGAGACTTCAGAGAGAGTGAAGTTGATCAGGAAGAGAATGGATACAGCTCAGAGTATGCAGAAGTCGTATGCAGATCGGAGGCGTAGACCTCTTGAGTTTGGGGTGGGTGATAAAGTATTCCTTCAGGTGTCGCCAAGGTTGGGTCACCATCGGATTCAGAAGTAGGGTAAGTTGGCACCCAGGTATGTGGGACCTTTTGAGATTGTGGAGAGGATCAGACCAGTGGCTTACTGATTGGCTATTCCACAGCGGTATGGTGGGATGCATGATGTTTTTCATGTGTCGCAGCTTCGACGATATCACCCTGACCCATCTCACGTGGTTGATGTTGAGGATGTGGAGCTTCAAGTTGATGCATCCATTGAGGATCATCTGATTCATGTGATGGATCATAGTGAAACGGTCTTGCGAGGCAAGGTTGTGCCATTAGTGAAAGTACTATGGCAGCATGGGAATGTTCAGGAAGAAACTTGGGAGCAGGAATTAGATATGTGGGCTTAGTGGCCTGAACTTTTCTCTTCGGTGGAGCAATGAGGCTTGGAATCTCGGCTCAAGGATGAGCCGTTATAAGGTGGGGAGGTTGTAAGATCCCAGTTTTTTGAAATGTATGTTTTGTTGTGTTTTGGGTTAAACACTTGATTTTGGGACTTTAGAAAGGTTTCTTGAATGTGTGAGAGGCCTTGGGGGTGTTCCGGGGGCTCGGGGCACGGAAGAAGAGAAGTCTGGGAAAAGCAGACCAAGGCGCACGGCCTACGCACAGTCATCCAAACCGTGCTGCCTGCCCAGGCTATGCTGTGCGACCCTCCCTCCTCTAGACAGAAGTGAGCGCAAGATTTGCACACAGTTTTCCAAACCGTGTAGCTAAATTGTGCGAATCTCCCTCCTCCGGGAAGTGGCGCGCGCACGGTTTTCCAAACCCTGCGACTAAACGGTGCGACCACTTAATGTTGGAAAATTTACAAAATTTCCACTTCAGGCTTTATAACCCCAAGTCAGGATTTTCCTCTCCTCCTCCTCTCCTCACCTTAGGCACGAACCAAAGATCCCAAAGACTTCAAGAGATCAAACTCCTTCAATTATAAGGTGTTTTTGGTGCCATTAGTTGCATATTGAAGCTCTGGGTAAGGCTAATATCCTCCTTGGTTATTTTCTTGGTTTAGGGTTTGTTTCTTCTCTCCCTATCATTCTAAAACCCTAAAACCCTATCTTTTGGGTGATTTCTAGGTTGAAGCTCCAAGGGTTGGTCGAATCAAGGTCTAAGGACTCGATTGAGGGTGCATTCAACCGTAGATTCAAGGTAGGTGGTCTACAAGTTATATCCCAAGGTTATTTGGGGTTTTTGTGCATGTTAAATTGTGTTCTTGATTTTCCTTGGTTATGTTTGGATATCCTTGCCATGTTTGAGAATAATGGTGTTTAAAATGGAAAATGGGAACCCTCACGATCCCCGTGGGATGTGTTGGGATTGACTTGACCTAATTAGGGCCATCCATGGGATGTGACGGCTTTTCCCGAGTTTAGAGATTGTTATTAAACAAGTTATTTGTTGTAGTAAATGGTAGAACCCTTGATGAATATGTTGGCATGATTGGTTGAACGTGGAATAGAAGTTAGGTGATGCACCTAGACTTGGTAATAACCAAATGGTTAATTGAAATGGGTTAAATGGTTGAATCATGGAATGATGAACGAGTTAAATGGTTTAATGTGTAAATTGATTAAAGACCATAATGGGATAGGTTATGGGTTTAGTGTTGAATGCTTAGTGAGATAGACATTACACATGGTAATTGGGTGATTGGATAAATGATGTGAAATAGTAATGTGTTATTGGGTTAAGGCATAATGCGAATTCCCATGTGGATTGCTGTGAATGGTGTTTACCGAAGGGCAATGGCTTGGATGGTTGATGGTTAAAAATATATAAAATCATGTGCACATGGCTTGGTAGTGTGGGGTATGACTTGAGGATCTACACCCACGGGTCGAGCGAATATTGATGCTCTAAACTCCACCCTAAATGCATGGGTTAGGAAAAGGGACTGAGGGTCTATTATCCTAATGGTTGCATCCACCAGGACTGAGGCTTCGAGGTGAGGTTATGGTTGCTATGAGGGAGTTAGTCCTAGTGAGATTGGATAACGATGGGTTACCCTCTTGCATGTGATTGTTGGCCTTATACCCATGTAACATGATAAATGAGATTAACCCATGGAAGTGTGATGAAATGGTAAGCGATGGTAAATGGTAATAAATGAATGGTAATGGAATGGAAATGGATGTGGCTCTGAACTAGTTAATTACACTTTAAATAACTACTTGTCATTTATCATTCATATTTCTTTTGCATACACTACCTGTTTATACGGGATATTTTGTAGACACCATTAGTGGTGGGCTACTGAGTTGTACTCACACCCTGCTCGGGCTATCGTTGGGTACCTGAGAAGACTTCATGTTTGTAGGTTAGAATAAGGGAAAGGGTCCTTGCTAGTTAGTGAGTGGACATGGGTAACACTTGGGGGATGATCCGGACTTGGATTCGGGACCACTTTGGGGATTTGGCCGTTGTCTTATTTTGGCTTTGTTCACTTTTGCACTTGTAGTATGACATGGAATATTTACCGTTGGAAATGTTTATTGTACATGTTACTTGGTTTTTGGTTATTTTTCCGCTATTTGGTTTATTCTGTTGTGGCCTACTCTGATTAAAAGGGGGTATAGTCTCCCCATTTGACTACATAGACCCCCGCTGCTAGTCGGTAGCCTTTGGCGTATGGGGAGGTGCACTTAAGGTCATGTAACCACCCAGATTGGAGCACTGGTTTAGTGGATTCTGGTTTGGGGATGTTACATAAAGGGTGCTGGACATGTGTCTTGGTCGTTTTGGGTCTTAAATTTAATGTTTAATACTTTGTTAACCTAATTTTTCTCTTAATCACTGTAATTAATTTTAATCACTTTCACTAATATTTTTGGTCAAAAACTAATTTAAAATTATTAGACATTATAAATTATTCTTATTACAAATATGGAATCCAATTTTCCAAATTATAATCATATAAGTGTAAGAAATTGATTTAAAAATAATCCCATTGTCGAGGCGACACTGCGTGTTTTTAAAGTAAAAACGTCCAAAAATTTTCAATGTTTTCATACCTAATTTCAAAGTTAAATTAATTTAAATGAACTAAATTGGATTAATTTATAAAAACATTATCTAATTAATCTTTTAAAACAATTTAAAATGTAATTTAACCCTATATATAAATTATATGAAAAAACATTTTTGAACTAAAATCCATTTTTTTTATTCATTAAAAAAATGAAACTTCATAGAAAAATACCAAAAATTTAGCCTAACCCAATTACTATGTTATTATTTCATATATTATTTTTATTTTTACATATTAAATATATAAAATTTCCAAAAATTTGATTTAAAATGGGTTCTTCATTAAAACGTGTTAAAAACACCATAATAAAAATATAGGGTTTTAAGTATAAAATTGTGTTTTTTCTCATATTATGTTTATATAATATATTGTATGAATATGAAAAATATTTTATTGAATATATAAAATATATATTACATTGATATCACTAACTAATTTTAATTAATTTAATTTATAAGGGTAAAACGGGTTTGTGACCATTAAAATATTAATATTTTCTTTTATATTCAGTCAGTTTTCATATTAATTTCTTATTAATTGGTAACCTATGAATTCACATTATATTTTTTTGAACCACATATTTTTATAATTAATTTATTAATATTCATAAACATTAAATTAATAGTTAGGTTATATCTCATTATATTAAATGATTTTATTTTTCAAAATATACTATAGTTTGGTAACACTCAATTTTGCATGTTACACAAGCCTTTGAGGAAATTCATTGTTGAATGTTATGTAAGCTAACCTCGGTGTGCTATGTAGGTCAAGATAGAATTTACATTATGTGTAGTGAATGATTAACTTGGATTTTTATATAATGTAATACCAACATGGTGCTTTAATATAAAATAAAATATTTTTAGTGTTTCATGAAATAAAAAATATCAAAAAGATTAAATTAATTAGAATTTTTTTTCACAAAATCTTAGGGTGTAACATTCTACCCCCCTTAAAATGAATTTTTCCCTCAAAATTCATCTAGGTTATCAATGATTTGATACTTTAATGTTTCATTCATAGAAACCCATATCGTAAGAATAAATACTAAAATAACTCTTAAAAAGGGAACGTTAGAACCATAACGGTTACCCAAAGTAACATATAACTAGGTTTCCACATGGAAGAACATAGGTTGAAAGTGAAAAAATTTACATGGAAGATAAATCTAAATATCATGTTTTATAAGAGAGTAATAGGTAACTTGGTTAGGAGAAAGTTAATAACCACAAAGCCATAAATACGTAATTATTAAAGGGACCATTTGATTGATTAGAATAGAAGGTACTTGGATAACCTTTTTGATTTCAAGATCCTTTCCCTAAGGTTTAATAATTTTCATGAGAAGTTATTCTTACTTGATCTTATTCATTTTCATATGCATAATTCACCCTTTGACTATTCCTTGATTGATTTTCACTTCATCACTTACCCTAAGAAATGAAGGAGAATTTTTCATTCCTAAATTAATAATAGATCATGAGATCCATGATAATTTAGCCCATCTATCTTCCATTACCATCAACAAAAGGTTTTTATATAAGGTTATCCAATATGCATAAATCCTCATGTGGTGCGATAATACTTTAATCCCACAAGCTTCATCTGATGTTTGACTTAATCATCCTATAAATGGTTAACCTTATAACGCTTCTGAAAGATAAAAATAAAAAACATTAGAATTAATTACACTAAATCAGACTAACATTGGTCCCCCATATATCACAAAGTAATTCTTGGTTGTCTCATTCTAAACATGCGAATAACCTCATCGTATATTCTCTTGAAGCGTGGTAATAACCTAAATTACCATAAATCCTTTTGGAAAACATGCATGCCTCTTTATTCCAATGATGACTGGATACATTATTTAAATCCAAGATGCTATAAACATCATCCATAATGAAATAGACCACCTTTTCAAGAAATTAGTAATCAGTTCTAGTGTAATCATGGATATACAATTTACTTTATCAAAATCAGTCATCTTTTTATCCAACATAAACACAATTTTCTCAGCATCTTGATCACATTAAGGGTCACCTTTCCTCAATAAAAATATCACTTTTATAATTCTTAATCACCATTCAACATATAAATTTCTATACTTAATGAAAACTTATACTGAAAATACTTATATATTTCAAGATTCATATAACATGATCTTTGAATTCCAAAATATAAATACTTATTTTATTCTCAAAGAATTACTCCGGATTCATTAACATATTCCTTAATACCTATTTCCTAGAATATGAAATATGAATCATTTATTAAGGTTCCAGAACCTCAATCTAATCGAGATTCTTATGTTTAATATAAATAATACTAGAAGAACATTACATAAGTTTCACATGTCATTTGCGATCTCTTTATCTTTAGAAGCATAACTAATGCTCATACCACCTTCATAATTATATGTACACTTGAGAATTTTTTTTCATAAATCCCATACTTTCCAAATATGAAATATTCAATGTTAACCATGTTTATTCTAGTTCTCTCAATTGTCTAAAACCAGAAATCACAGGGTGAAAAACTCATATCATAGAAGAAAGCCTCATAATCATTAAAAATTACTTATAGGATGTCTAAATCATGAAACATAATTTTTAATCAATGAAACCTTTGTTTATACTAGGTTATTAATATCCATATTACATTTACATTCTTCATGATGATTTATAAAGAGTTAGTGAATTTCCAAAGCATATCCACTGAGAGTGTCAAACCACGTGTGCAACAAGCCCCATTGTCATGTACCAAATTACCCCAAGTTAGGCATGGAACATCCTTTCAGAGTTATTAATCCTAGGTAGATCTATTACAAAGCCACATCCACTTGTAATATCCATATAGGGATGTATTTCTAGGAATCCAATCACTCTATCGTTTACCAAAATTCAAGAACATTTTCCTAAATGTTAACTCATTCTTATACATATCCTTAGAGACATCCATTGACATATCCTTAGAAAAATACCTAGGGAATTCACTAAAGTTTTAACATCCTAGTTTCCAAAGGGTAACTAAACCTTATCTCTGATACCAACTATAGATACCTTGTCTTAACATACATATATATTACATCACTTTTTCATAATACATAAAACATTACAAAAATAGATGCCCAAAGACCATATTAGTTTAGTGCCTTTGGAATATTGGAACAAAAATATTATAACTTTGTGAAATGTTATCAATGTTTCCCACAAATATCTTACCCCTTAGTATTTCTACTTAAGAACCTTTCTTCAGAACCTGGGGAAAGGAAAACACATGAAAGGGGTGAGAAAAAATGCACAATAAGGTTAAATAAAGGAAATGTGTAATCATATCATTAACATAAGGGTATGAGAACATGATCATGATAATTATATGATCATTCCATTCATATCAAAAATCATTAACATGAATCATGTAATAATTATTTATAGTTCATAAGACATGAATCATAAGAAAATAAATAATGCGATCCATGAAAGCATAATATAAGAATAAGACTTGAAATTATGACAAACACGTAATCATATAAAAAGTATATATCAAGAGGCCTACCAAGGACTTTGTAACATGTTAGGCTTGGGTTAATCACCTGTGTACCTACTTCGGGCTTGGGATGTCCTCCCATGTAACCTCTTGCTCTAGTCTTGAGATGTCCTACCATGCACCCTCTTGTTTCAGGCTTGGGATGTCCTCCTGTGTACCCTCTTGTTTTTGGAATGGGATGCCCCCTATGTACCCTCTTTTTTTGGGCTTGTAATTTCCTCTTATGTACCATTTTAGATCATAAAACCCTTATCATTACGCAATTCATTGGAGGTAGATATAGGTCCCACCCATCTCATAATAAAATCATTCATACATGTGCCACAAGATAATAAAACTTTCAACATATCATGAACCATAAAAAGATATGGGTTATATAAACATAAAATTATAAACCATGAAATTAAATGGGTATCATTATCATTTTATCACATCATAAACTATAGAAAATAGATAGGTTTTATAACCATTCCATCAAAGAATAACCCTTGAAAAGAAGGAGGTTTCAAAAGCATATAACCCATGGAAGGGAAATGGGTGTCATAATAATAATTCTATAAAAACACAAAACATTCAAGAAATAATATTAATGGAACCTTTGTATCATTTCCTATAAGTTAATGAGTAACTTCAATAGATATTATCATAGATGGAAAATAACATAGAAGTATATTTTGAAAAAAAATCTTGAGGTAAATATCATTTCATCTTTGAAAACGATCTTTAAAATATAAAATTTTTGATTTTTTTTTATTTAAAATAAACCTGAAATATTATAAATAAATCTTTCAAAACATTTTTGAAACATTATTATTTGAAAACATATAAATAGAGCTTTAAAACGTTTCAAATACAATTTTCCTTAAAAACTTATAAAAGTAGCTTGAAAAAACAATTGAAAACCATTTCTACAAAAATATATTTTAAAAAAAATTTCTTAAAAATTTACCTTATAAAAATGAAAGGAATTCTTCAATTAATTGATGACTGGTAATACCGTACATGTCATACAAGGTAAAAAGAACATTCCTTTTGCGTTGTAAAAAGGTTAGAAAACTGCGTCGTTTAGAAAGTGATAAGAAGATTCCTTTAAAAAAATTGTTAATAAAAAAAGCATAAAAATTAATTTTAATGATCATAGGATATTATTAGAATATTCTTGGAAACCCCTTTTAGAAAACATGGTTTTGAAGAAACACAGATTTCCGACCGAAGGGAGGGAAAAATTGGAATTTATTAAAAAACACATTCTTAACTATCTTATGTACCCAAAAGTAGAAAAATGGTACTAAAAAAATGAATAAATAATGAATAACCATAGGATAAGAAAATTATTTAATGTTCTTGAGAGATGGATCATAATATTTCCTCAAAGGAAGCATAAACATAAACAATCTTGAAAAGGGATGAGATTGTTTCAATACTCTTATAACTTGGTAACTTGGGATCATACACTCTATTTAAGAATTGGAGATAAAATTAAGCTTAAAATATCATGTAAATAAGAATATTAATGATATAAAATGCAATATAAAAGTATATACACTTTGAAAAAGAATGTTGGTGCATAATAAAACATGTGTCTCAAAGAAGGAAAATTGAGACAAAACTATCTTATTGATTTGGTTGCTTTTGAAACATTAACCACATGACATAATATAATGGATATGTAAATACCCATAAATTTAAGTATAATAATCATTTAATACATCCATGGTCAGTATACACACCACACAAAAGGAATGAGTGGTGAATAAATCATGTATCTCACAAAAATAAAAAGTGAGATAAAATCCCCTTACCTTGTGTCTTGAATCTCTTCATACTCATAAGAACCTCTTGTATTATAAATATATGTTTATTATGAATATTTTATAAAACAAAATTCTTATTTCTAATTACATATATGTTTTTATTATGAATTTATATTACTTTGTTGCTAACAATTCTATGTGAAGGTTACACTTCGAGTAATATTTGTTTTGTTTATCGCATGTGTCTTAATTTGTCATATCATTGGTCCATATACATATATCATGATTTGAATAATTTGAACCATGATATAAATATCATTAATATTCAATACATTTGTATTATAATAATCTATATAAGTATGAAATATAATAAATCGTTCATGGAGACGATAGGTCGTACGTATGCATGAACAATGCTTCCATTTTATTGTTGTATTGAAAGATACAAGGTAAATGAAATATTTATATATATGTATGTATATATATCATTATTACATTAGCATTATTATATCATATATATCATATAATTTCACTAAATCTATCCTTAATACATTCCATGTAGTGTGTGAACGAATCACATCGCTTTGAGGGGACAATAGTCCACACTTCCTCAAACGAAATTATCATATTTAAACCAGATGAAAAATATAAAAATATATGTTTTAAAAGGATTACCGAAGTTTAAAGTCATAATAAATATAATATATAACATATATAGAAAGATTTTCCATCATAATGTGTAAGATCTCGGCCTTTATGGAGTCATCTCGAGCACGTTTTCAGGTAATTTTTGACGCTTTTAAGTACCTTTAACATAGAGTAGTGGCTTGGGGTGAATTTGGATGAATTTGTAAGGAAAACTAATGGATACTGGGCTATGCACGGTTTGACAAACCATGCGACAAAACCATTCAAAGTGTACAAAATTGGATAGAAAAGTCTGCATGTTTGGCATATGGTTTGCCTAACTGTGTGACCAGACTGGGCCAACCATGCAGAAGTGGGCAGTGGAGTCCACACAGTTGGCGCATGGTTTACCTAACCATGCACCTCTACCCAGGAAACTGTGTTTGTAGTATTAAATACCTAAAAATCTCTTTTAAAACCACCCAAACCCCCCAGGACTCCCATATTTCGACCTTGGATCAGGCTTGATAGATTTTAGGTGTTCCCAAAGCCTTCCTGTGGGATTACAATGCGATCCGATCACTGTTATTCGAGATTGGAAACTTGGATTGAAGTTCCACTTTCCTACCGATAAGTGGATTTCATCCCGATGCTTCTCCCGTTCTTTCCTCCATCCTTCTTAATTATTTTCATGGAGGATCTTCATATTTTCCATGGATCTAAACCTATGGGTTGAGATCTAGATATATTATTATGAATCTAGATCTAGATTTACAAGATCTTGATGCCTTTGATCTTAATTTTGGGTTTTAGGGATTTAAATCTGGAGCTTGATCGATGACGTTGTGTGGCTCGGATTTTGGGGATTTTCATTGGGCTAGCATCCGTCAATAAACTGAGGTAGGTGGTCTAAATTGAACCCCCAAAGTCATGATTTATGATATATGTATGAGTTTATGAAATATCTTGATTCCCTTGATTAAATGATTTCATAAATAGGAGTAATTAGGAATGTGGAATTGATGTGCGTTTACCTTGGTGATTTATTGATAATTGAATCACAGAACAAATGAATGGGGGTTGCCCAAAGTGATTGATATTTTGGAGATTTAATTATGCGTTGTGATCTTGTATTTGAGTTCTTGAATTGACTGTATTAAGATAATTAATTGGGAGAATTAATTATGAAATTATGTTTGGATTTAAGGATAATTAATTGGGAGAATTAATTATGACTTGATGATATTTTAAATGGATAATCAATTGTGAATAATTAATTATGGAATGAGAATGGTTTTGATTGACTAATTAATTAATTAATTAATTAATGGGTTATATGTTCAGTTAATTGTTGAATTAACTAATGTAATTTGAAATATTTAACTAATTGTTGGATTAGTTAATGAATAATGTGGAAAATTATTATGATTTAATGAATATTTAAATGGATGAGATTTTGTGGTGCTAGGTATGACATCCTAGACCAATGTAGATGTTGGGACATGGACATGGCGTTCCTCCCCAATAGTTAGCTAATCTCTTAGATGTAAGGGTGTTAGGCATGATGACCTACACCGAATGAGAGTTGAATTGGTTGGCATGACGTCCTAAACTCGAAGAGATTTGTGGTGCTAGGAATGACATCCTACACCAATTGATTAATGATAATAATGAATGATGAATCAAATTAGATTTGGGGTACTAGGAATAAAGATCTAAACCAAATGATTAATGATAATGAATGATGATTCATAGAGAAAACATGATTTGAACTTGGCCTAATGTGATGATTAGATATTAAATGACAATGTGATAACTGTTTTAATTACGCATTATATTTATTGCTTCATAAAACTGCATGCACTATCTTTTGACTAGACTCGTTTTAGACACCATTGGTGGTGGCTTACTGAGTTGTACTCACACCCAATAAAGGCCGCCTGATCAGCACCTGGGTAGACTTTGTTGTTGCATGACAGGATATGGGAAAATCCCTGGGATAGGTTGCTGTTTGTGATTGGAGCATGGGAGAGGGAACCAGACATGGTTCAAGACCTGTTTTTGAGTCTTTGTGTCTTTACTTTGAGTTGCATTTTAGACACTTGGCACATTCATTTTCATATAATGTTTTACCTTTCAGTTGATTATTTTATTTCCTGGTTTTGACTATCATATTCCATGGTTTTGTTCTATTTATTTATACAATTCTGTACATGGATATTGTTATTTGCTTCCACTGGTGTTTCATTCTGATAACAGAGGGTATAGTATCCCCAAGAATGACTTACCAGACCCTTGATGCTAGTTGAAACCCTCTAGAGTACGGGGAGGCGTGCTTGAGGGCATATGACCAACCGGGTTGGGGCACCGTTCAGTGGCTCCCAGGTCGGGATGTCACAAAGTGGTATCAAAGGTATTTCCTTTTATTTCTTATTCTTTTGTCTTACTGTTTTGGGAAATGTAGATAGGATAATAGGAAGAGTGGAGGCTTGGTAATGAACTCATGCATGGGAGTTGCAAACCCATGTACAGGGGAAAATCCAAGTACTTAGGGTGGGATTGTTGTTTGCTATTATAGTTGTATATTATTTCACCTTGGGAGATGCACTTGTGGTGTGTTGTGATATTTGTTTTCAAAATTTTTGAATTTTTATTTGTGTCCTAAAGAGGCACAATAGTTGAGTTTGCAGGCATCATTCTAGGTACTCAGGGTTTTTGTAACATGCATTATTCTCGGTACTCATGGGAAAATGGGTTATGGGTAAGTTGTTGAACTTGAACTGTTTTTCCTTATTGTGAGAATGAAATAATGATGAAAAATGATAATAAATGGGTGTTTAATGAGAACCTTGATTGATGAAATGGGAAAAATTTGTTAATTAATTGTTGAATTAATTAATTTTAAATAATGTGATTAATTAATGGTTGAATTAATTAATGAGAATGAATGTACCCTTTTTAACCAAGACCTAGGATTAGGATGGTCAAGGGTAGTGATAAGGCCTAGGTGTTTACCGTGTGGTGAGATAATTAATAAATAACATGTTGAAAGTTGATGTGTTAGTTTCTTCCCTTACATGAATGCTATAAGGATGTGTTATGAGACCTAAGATGTGTTTTAGGCTTTGTAGGACTATGCCTCCATGACTCTTGTTGAGGGAGATACCAAGGGGTATGGCCTGAGACGAACTTCTAAACAATGAGATTAAGGCACCATTGGTGCAAGCTGGGGAAGAAGGGGAACGATTTTGAGAGAACTTTTCTCATTTCATGAAATTCATGGAGAGAGACATAGGACGAGTTTAGAAAAGCATGTTTTAGTTGACAAGGGAGTTCCAACTGCATCACCCTCCTACTTTTACTATAGAGAGTGGAACTAAGGGATTTGAATTTTGGATTGAATCCATAGAGACGATACTTGACCATTTGGAGACTCTGACTGAGAGGAGGGTCAAGTTAGATTCTTATATGCTACGGGGTTCCGCGAAGCGCTGGTGGGACATTCAAGCACAATCTGAAAAAACTGATGATATGTTATGGAAGGACTTTCTGGAGAAGTTCTTAGAGCATTTCTATCCAAACACGTTGAGGCATAAGAAAGCTTCAGAGTTTATGCATCTGACACAAGGAAGAATGTTCATAATGGAGTATGCTGAACATTTCACAGATTTACAATGTTTTTCTCCGTCATTGGAAGTAGATGAGGCTTCTTTAGTAAAATGATTTCAGGATAGAATTAAGTGTGAAATTAAGTCCCTGGTGAATATATTTAGGCTGAATTTTTTTTATAAGTGGTTAATCAGGCTCTCATTTCAGAGGGGAACCTAAAAGAGGCTTCTAGTACTAGATAGGTAGCTGGACGATTAGGGAGTGTTCCTTCTAAGAGCAGGAAGCGCCATCATGAGAATCTTAATCTGGATATTGGAAATCAAGGTGGACATTCAGAAGGAATGGGTACACTAGATCTTTCTCATTTGATTTTCCACTATTGTGGTAGGCATGTACACTATCATACACATTTTCCTCGAACACCAATGGAGTTCCAGTTTTGTGTCAAGATGGGACACCTACAGAAGTTATGCAGGAAGTAGCGGTAGAGCTGGGCCAATTACTCAGCAACTGGGAGAGCTCACAGACCAAGTTTCTAGTCTCTTGCTGGGTGATGGGAGTGGTAGGCAAGATGTTCTTCCACCAATAGTAAAACTATTTCAGGATGTCTTTCCTGGAGACTTTTTGGGGTTTCAACCTAAGAGATATGTGGAATTCACTAGTGATCTCATGTCGGGGGCTGAGTCGGTATCTATTCCACCTTACAAAATAGAACCGACTGAGCTTCAAGAGCTCAAAACACAGTTGGAGGAGTTGAAGGATAAATGGTTTATCTGTCCAAGTATGCCACTTTGGGAATCACCTATTTTGTTTGCAAAGAAGGAAGAAGGGAGTTTACACTTGTGTATAGATTAACGAAAGTTGAATAAAATGAATGTGAAGAACCAATATCCTCTTCTTCATATCGATGATCTGTTTGAACAACTGAAGGGGGATAGCATTTTCTCAAAGATCGATCTGAGATTAGGGTATCATCAGGTGAGAATTCAGACTTCTAATATACCAAAAACTACTTTCAGAAGCAGTTATGGTCTTTATGAGTTTTTCATAATTCCATTTGGGTTGACAAATTATCTAGTAGTTTTTATGTCCTTGATGAACATGATATTTCATCCACACTTAGATCAGTTTGTGGTGGTGTTTTTGGATGACATCTTAGTGTACTCTAAGACTCATAACGATCATGCCCAATATCTTGACATCATCTTGGGTACACTGAAAGAGCATCGGTGATATGCCAAGGTATCTAAATGTCAGTTTGATATTGATAGGGTATAGTTTTTGGGGCACATCATCTCGGAAGAAGGTGTGAATGTTGACCCAGAGAAAGTGAAAGTAGTTATTTCTTGGGGGAAACCCAAGAATATTTTTGATATTTGTAGCTTTTTAAGATTAGCTAATTATTACAGGAGGTTTATCCAGGACTTTAATTGAATGGTAGCACCATTTACTAGTTTGACCAAGAAAGGGATAAAGTTTGTCTGGTCAGGAGCATGTGATAATGCTTTCCAAGAGTTGAAGAAGTTCTTTAATTCAGTACCAATTTTGATCTTACCCGAGTCAGATGAGGAGTACAAAATGTTTTGTGACACTTCTGGGGTCGGACTCGAAGTTGTGTTGATGCAAGGGGATAGAGTCGTTGCTTATGGGTCGCAAAAGTTGAGTCCACATGAATATAATTACCCTATTAATGACCTTGAGTTAGTAGCAAAGGTTTATGCTCTTAAGTGTTGGCAAAACTATCTTTTGGGTGAAAAATTTACAGTTTTTACGGATCAAAAAATCTTAATGTATATCTTTTCACAGCGCGACTTGAATACTTAGAAGTGAAGATGGGTAAATTATATGTAGTCTGTTGATTTTGAAATGGAATATACACCTAGGAAGGGGAATAGTGTGGCTGATGCCTTGAGCAGAAAAACTTAGACTCAGTTAGTACATGAGTTGAGTGCAGAGTGGAAGATGATGACTATGCTAATAGAAATGCATATAGTAGTTCATGAGAGTCAGGAGAGGATGACTCTGGTTTCTATAATAGTGAAGTATACAGTCTTGAGACAGATCAGAGATAGGCAGTATGAGGATCTAGAGTGTTTATCCTTGAGGGAAATCCTTGAAGGTAGGGAGACACCTTCAGACCAGAAAATAGATGAGGATGAGACCATTTATGTGAAAAATCGGGTTGTTGTACCTACGGGTATGCGAGGGGAAATCATGTGAGAATTTCATGCTTCAAGGTGGTAGTTATATCTTAGGGTGAAAAAAATGTACCATGACCTTTAACGATAGTTTTGGTGGCCAGGCATGAAAAAGGAGATAGTAGGGTTCGTAACAATATGTTTCACATATCAGCAGGTGAAAGCATAGAGCCAATGACCTGGAGGCCTATTGTAGCTGTTACCTATTCCAGAATGGAAGTGGGATGAGGTGACTATGTATTTTGTCATAGGAACTCAAAATATTCTTAGGAATAATGATTCTATTTTGGTTATTATGGATTGACTAATGATGGTATCACACTTTTCTCCCATCAAGGAAATCTTTACAGTAGAGCAGTTGGGAGAACTGTACGTGAGAGAGATAGTTTGTTTGCATGGGGTGCCATGGACTATAGTTTTAGATCGAAATTCACGCTTTAATTCATGCTTTAGGCAGGGTTTACATAAGGCCCTTGGTTCACAGGTTCTACTAATTATGACCTTCCACCCACAGGTAGATGGGAAGTCGGAGCATACCATTAAGGTGCTAGAGGATATGATGGGAGCTTATGTCTTTGACTTTGGTGGTTCTTGAGAGAAGCACATGGCTTCATTGTATTTTGACTACAAAAATAGTTATCATGAAACTATACAGATGGAACCATATGAGACACATTATGGTAGACCTTTTAGATAACCACTATGTATGTTAGAGGCGGGTGAGTCAGAGCTGTTGGGACCGAGTCTCGTTCGGGAGACATCAGAGCACATATAGTTGATTCAGAAATGTACGAATATGGCTCAGAGTAGGTAGAAGTCATATGCTGATAGATGGAGTCGACCCCTAGATTTTATATATGGTTATCGTGTATTCCTTCGGGTGTCACCAAGATTGGGTCACCATAGGATACAGAGGCATGGCAAGTTAGCGCCCAGGTTTATCAGACCGTTTGAGGTGTTAGAGAGAATCAGGCTGGTGGCGTACCAATTAACACTTCCATATAAATTCAGCGCTATTCATGATGTTTTCCATGTTTCATATATACAGTGGTATCACTCCGACCCTTCTCATGTGATTGATGTGGAGGAAGTTGACCTTGAGAAAGATGCATCCTTTGAGGAGCATCCGATACGTGTGCTGGGTCGCAGAGAGAAAGTGTTATGTGGAAAGACCGTTCCATTGGTTCATGTGTTATGGAAACATAGAAATGCTCAAGAGGGAACATGGTAGTGAGAAGAAGATATGAGGACTCAATGAACCAATCTTTTTGGCTCAGAATCATAGAGAAGTTCGGGAGTACAGCTCGAGGATGAGCTATTATAAGGTGGGGAGATTGTAAGATCCCGACCTTTTTGGAGTCATCTTGAGCACATTTTTAGGTAATTTTTGATGTTTTTAAGTAAATTTAACTTGTATTAGTGTCTTGGGGTGCGTTTGGGTGACTTTTTAAGGAAAACTAATGGACAATAGGCTGTTCACGGTTTGCGCACAGTTTCACAAACCAAGCGACCAAACTGTGCCCAGCGTGCGAAATTGGATAGAGAAGTCTACACGGTTGGCACATAGTCTGCCTAACTGTGCGAATAAACTATGCCAACCATGTATAAGTGGGAAGTGGAGTCCGCATGGTTGGTTTATGGTTTGCCTAACCGTGCGCCTCTTCCCAGAAAACCGTGTGCGCGGTTTTTAATATCTGAAAATCTCTTTTAAAAACACTCTAACCCCTAGGACTCTCATATTTTGACTTTGGCTCGGGCTTGATAGATTTTAGGTGTTACCAAAGCCTTCTGGTGGGATTCTAAGTCAATCAAAACACGTTTCTTCGAGATTGGAAGCCTGGATTGAAGATCCGCTCTCCTCCCGGCAAGTGGATTTCATCCCGATGCTTCTCCTTTTCTTTCTTCCATTTTTCTTAATTATTTTTCAGGAGGATCTTCATTTTTTCTATGGATCTAAACCTATGGGTTGAGATATATATCTATTATTGTGAATCTAGATCTATATTTACATGATCTTGATGCCCTTGATCTTAATTTTGGGTTTTAGGGATTTAAATCTGGAGCTTGATCGACAACGTTGTGTGGCTCGGATTTTGGGGATTTTCGTTGGGCTAACTTCTGTCAATAAACTGAGGTAGGTGGTCTAAATTGAACTCCCATAGTCAGGATTTATGATTTGTGTATGAGTTTATGAAATTTCTTGATTCCCTTGATTAAATTATTTCCCAAATGGGAGTAATTAGGAAAATGGAATTGATGTGCGTTTACCTTTGTTATTTATTTATAATTGAATCACGAAACAAATGAATGGGGGTTGCCCAAAGTTATTTATATTTGGGAGATTTAATTATGGGTTGTGATATCGTATTTGAGTTATTAAATTTATTATATTAAGATAATTAATTGGGATAATTAATTATGAAATGATGTTTGGTTTTAAAAATAATTAATTGTGAGAATTAATTATGACTTGATGAGATTTGAAATGGAAAATTAATTGTGAAGAAATAATTATGGAATGAGAATGGTTTTTATTGATTAATTAATTGATGAATTAATTAATGGGTTGTATTCTTAGTTAATTGTTTAATTAAATAATTTCATTTAAAATGTTTAACTAATCGTTGGATTAGTAAATGAATAATGTGGAAAAAAATTAGGATTAAAAGAATGATTAAATGGATGAGATTTTGTGGTGCTAGGCATGAAATCCTAGACCAATATAGAATTTGGGACTTGGATATGGCATTCCTACCCAATAGTTATCTAATAACATAGATGTAAGGGTGTTAGGCATGATAACCTACACCAAATTAGAATTGGAGTCCTAGGCATGACATCTTACATCAAAGAGATTTGTGGTGCTAGGCATGGCATCCTACCCCAAATGATTAATGATAATAATGAATGATGAATCGAATGATATTTGGGGTGCTAGACATGATGACCTACACTAAATGATTAATGATAATGAATGCTGATACACAGGGAAAACATGATTTGAACTTGGCCTAATGTGATGATTAAAGATTAAATGACAATGTGATAACTGTTTAGATTATGCATTGCATTTATTTCTTCATAAAACTGCATGCACTATCTTTTGACTATATATATTTTAGACACCGTTTGTGGTGGACTACTGAGTTTTACTCACACCCTATTTGGTCCACATGATCATCACTCGAGTAGACTTTGTTTTTGCAGGAGATGATAAGGGAAAGGCCCTGAGATAGGTTGTTATTTGGGATTGGAGCATGGGAGAGGGAACCAGACGTTGTTCGAGACCTTTTTTGGAGTCGTTGTGTCTTTACATTGAGATTGATTGTAGAAACTTGGAACTCGCATTGTCATAGCATGGTTTACCTTTCATTTGAGTATTGTATTTCTCGGTTTTGACTATCATATTGCATTGTTTTTTTCTGGTTATTTATACACTTTCATACTTGGATATTGTTATTTTCTTCTGCTGGTGTTTTATTCTGATAACAGAGGGTATAGTCTCCCCAAGACTGACTTACCAGACCCTCACTACTAGTTGGCACCATCTGGAAAATTGGGAGGTGCATTTGAGGGCATGCGACCAACCGAATCAGGGAACTATTCAATGGCTCCCTGTTCGGGATGCCACATAATGTCCAACATGAGAGGCAGTAAAGGAAAATTGAATAATCATTATTTCGTGAGGCGGTAGTTCGTCGTACACATAAACAATATGATCGTTAACCATTAGATGGACGTGTGTGTAAGTGTTGTTCGAAATCTTAGCACAAAAAATACTATTATATTTATGATACTGATGTTTTTATACAAGCATGGAATAAAGAGAGTGGAGGTGGTGAAGAAAGTAAATAAAAGAAAGAAGTTTGAGAGAAGGTGTTACCTCTTAATAAGGTAACTCCTTTTAGTTTGAAAAAAATGCTTAATTTAATTAATTTATAAATAAGGGGATGATTCTGAAAGGAATGGATGGATTTTGGGAAGTGTATTAGGAGTATATTAACTGAACCTAAGTGGTTTGGGAGGTGTGTAGAAGATGGAGAGGTGGTGACCTTTTATAAGGAAGGGAAATGACACACTTGACATTTTTGAAAAAAAGTTATATGTACCCACATTTTTACCTAACAAAAGTCATAAAAAACCAACCAAAATATATAATATAAGGTTCATGGCGGAATCATGGCCATCCAATGGGTGTTGGATAAGTTTTTAGGTCGTTTGTCAACCTAATTGTTCTGTTAATTGTTGTAATTAAATTTAATCTCTTTCAATAATATTTTTGATTAATAACTATTCTTACCTTATTATACATTATAAATTATGATTATTAAAAATATGCAATCCTTTTCTTCAAATTATAATCATATAAGTGTTAGAAATTGATTTAAAAATAATCTCACTGTCGACACAACACTGCGGGTTTTAAAGTAAAAAAACCAAAAGTTTGCTAGGTTTTTCCCCAATTTCATAGTGAAATTGATTCAAATGAAATAAATTAGATTAATTGATAAAAATAATATATAATTAATCTTTGAAACCAATTTTGAATGTAATTTAAACATATAAATAAATTAGACGAAATAGAATTTTTTAAACTAAAATTCAGTATTTTTTACTATTAATTAAAAAAATAAACAGCATAGAAAAATACCACAATTTTAACCTAACCTAATTATTATGTTCCAAATTAAAATATGATTTTTATTTTAAAATATTGAATCTTTAAAATTTCCACAAATTGGATTTAAAATGGATTCTCCATTAAAATGCGGTAAAAACACCTTAATAAAAATATAGGGGTTTAAGCATAAAATTTTGTTTGTTCTTATCCTATGTCTATCAAATATATTGGATGAATAAAAAATATTTAATTAAATATATAAAATATATATATTACATTAATATCACTCACTAATTTTAATTAATTTAATTTATTAGGGTAAAATGACTATGTGACCATAAAAATAATAATATTTTCCTTTATATTCAATCAGTTTTCATATACATTTATAATTAATTGGTAACCTGTGAATTCATCTTAAATTTGTGTAAACCAAATATTTTCATAATTTAGTTAATAATATTCCTAATTTTTAACTTAAGAACTAGGTTATATGTCATTATATTAAAAATGATTTTTTAATAATATATTATAGTTCGGTAACAGTCGGTCTTGCGTGTTATGCAAGACATCAAGGAAAGTCATCATTGCGTGTAACGCAAGAAAACATCGGTGTGTCGTGTAGGGAAAGCTAAACATTATGTTATGTGTAGTTCATTATTACCTTGGAGTTGCATATAAAGTAAACCAAACATGGTACTTTAATATAATATAAATTATTTTTAGTGTTTTGTGAAATGAAAAAAATCAAAAAGATTAAATTTATTTTAAAAAATATATTTTGAAAAATCTTGGGGTGTTACAATATATGTATGTGTTCATGTGTTACTTATAGTTGTATGTAACCATATATATGTATATTTGTATAAAATTGTATTAATATGTATTTAAGTACTTGTATTGATATAAATATATGTATGTATGTAAGTATGTAGTTATATTTAAATATATGTACGAAAGCATGTATGTATAAAAAATATAGATAAAAGCATATATGTTTATACTTAACATGCGTATATCAATATATATATATGTGTGTGTGTGTGTGTGTGTTTGTGTGTGTGTGTGTGTATATATAGGTATATACTTTACATACATATATGTATGTTTGTAAACACTCATTCCTTTTCATAATTTCACACACACACACATAGTATGTTGTTATATTGTACTATAATTAATACTATATATTGAAAAGTTATACTTAATAAAATATACGTAAAATATTACAGTGAGTATTCATAAGTATAAACAAATGTTGGCACTCATTAATTTTTATAATTTTATATATACATATATATAGTATGTGGTTATATTTATATATAATCAATATTATATACATAAAAATTATAATTGATAAAATATTCATAAAATATTATGTATTTAAGTATTTATAAGTATACAAAAATGTAATCACTTATATATATATATATATGTAGTATATAGTAATATTGGTACAAAAAATGTACTGTAAGTTTCCACTGCAAGATTTGGATTGTATTTTTGGGTTGTAAATTTACATTATGTGCACGTACTTATATAAAAATATTATATATATATATATATATATATTATGTGTGTGATAAAAGAAACTTTAAATATATTCATCTATATATATGTAAAAGAACAAAATTATTATAAACAATATATATAAGAAAACAATACACTGTAAATTTATATTATAAAATATATGTAGTATGTATAATTATAAATATGTTTACACACACACATATTTATGAGAAGTATGTATGTAATTATTTGTATAGTTCTATTAATATATATTTATAAATAATTATATTATTAAATACTTATATATATGCATGGACCCATGAATGAACATACATATAGTTATATGTAATCATATAAATGTATATTTGTAAATAATTATAGTAATATGTATTTATGTAATTGTACTAGTATATGTGTATGTATATATGTACTTTTATACATTCACACACACACACTTATATTTTTTTTTAAATTTTTATCTATATGTTATTTTTTAGTGTCCTGTTTTTATATAAAAATACATAATAAAAGTTTAAAAAATACACTGTATGTTTTTAGTATAATTCTATACCCGTATATAAAAAAATAAAGTTCAAAATAATATATCATTTATGGGTCTATAATTATTCATTTTGATATAATTATTTCAATGGTATTGATGGATTGAAATTTCATTATCATTTGAAAACAATATATTAGATCAATATTTATAATAGGGAAAATAGTTTTCATGAAGGAAAGATAATATCAATTAGGTTGTGGTGGTGGAATTTGGGGTGTGAGGGAAACATAAGTATGATAATATAATTATTAGTTTTATTTGAAAAAATGATAGACATTTGGGATTTGTTTTCCACATGTATATACCATTAAGGAAGAGTTCATCCCCTATTTTAGGTGGGAAACTGAGAGGATACTAATACCCTTTTTTTGTAGGTTTATTTGTCTAATGACTCATGCAAATAAATTTACAATAATTAAATACTTTTTTTTGATAATATATTATCTTTCACATTGGAGGAGGAGGAATAAATTATGTAAATACAATTATGTTTTAAATAATGGTTCTAATATTAAATTAATTTATGATTTTTTTAATAAAAACATTGCTTACCCCACTTAAATATCATGTGATGTTATTTTAAGGATTTCAAAATTTATCTTTTGAAATTTAAAAAGGAATGAAACAAAAAATTCATGAAAAAACAATTTCACCACTTCCCTGTAGAATATGTTCTATTGAAAAAAATCATGATTTAGAAGATTTTAATTATTATTTATATATTTTGGAGATAAATGTAACATATCATGGCTTGATATGCCATTTAATAATAGGTAGAGAAATTAGGAATTCAAAAAGGGAGTAAACTATACAAGTGGAGCTGAAGTATAAATGTTTACAAGGGATATTAGTTCAATGATAAAATTTCAAAATAAAAATTTCAAAATAATATGGATTTTATTGATGAGAAATGTTTGATGTGATCAATATAGTCACTCGACTAAATATTAAATAACTATCCTTCAAGATTAATAAAAAAAATGTTTCTCAACTAATGATAAAAGATGAATAAGAGGATAAAGTTATATAATGGAAAAAGTGAAATATAATTAATCTAGAATGTTAGATGGTTGTCATTAAATATGACTAGACGTATAAAAATCATGAAAATTAGTGGGTGTTAAAGTGGAGTTTTAGTGATCATTGAAAATGATATTATATTTGATTTTAAACAAGTTGGTATTGTATTATTCCCATTACAAGTAATGTTAATTTAGTTCAATAACACTACTATGGAGTACTATACTATCAAGGTAGATCTATGGGGAATTTGGATTTTTGTTTCTAGTACATGATTCTTTAATTAATTAATTTATGTTTAAATAATAATAATGATATAAATAATGAAAACTCATATGAAGTGGAAGGGATTCCATTTTAAGAAAACTGTATTTTAACCATTGATAGATTTTTAATTGTTATTTTTGTAGTGAGTGTTATAATACACATTTTATAATTATATTCTAACAATCAAATTTAAATTAAAAAAATATAAACCCTCTGTGTTGGATAAATAATGTTGAAAATGACACGGATTATCAAGTCAATTATCTTATATGATCTCATATTAAAATGTTTATATAAATAAAACCATTAAATCAATTATTTTCATTAATACCATGTATATAAAATGAATATAATTTAGAAATTAAATCACATCAATATTGAAAAAATAACCATTCATAAAATCAAATCAACTTTAGATAAACACCCCCTCAATTTATAAACATCATTCCATGAAAGCAATAATGTTTTCATTAACCACTAACATCATGTTTTGAAAAATAAATTGAGAATGGAGTTTTTTTTGGAATATATTAGTTAGATGATCCAACCATATCATGAATATATATGACATAATTTTCACTAGATTATTTATAATAACGAATAATAAATTTTAACCCTAGAACCTATAGGTTTAGTGTCTTTGGAGATTAAATACCTAATTGTATTATTTTACAACACTGTGTACATTTCTTCCATAACTGCATCACACATAATCCACTTATAAACATATCATTTTTTATATACTTCTTTATAAACTAGGGAAAGGTTGTGTGTAGATACTTGGCATGAGTTATAACATGAGATATATTAATTTTAAAAAATGAACATCATATGTGGGTATAAGATGATTAGGTGGGTATGAGAATATAATCAAGGTATACGACCATAATATAAAGGGAACATACCCAATAGAATGTAAATAATAAAACATGATAAAAATCATAACTTAAGGAATTTTGAATAACATATGTAAAGACGAATAGAAATGTGGTATATACATAAGTATAGAAAACCATATCATTATGTCAAGGATCATTTCCAAGTCCATCATCACATAGGGAAAAAAATTTCCCATAACATAGTGGACTATGACCATCTCTCATGTTATATGACATAAAATATCATGAGATATATGCTTTAAAAAAATGAAATTTAGGGATATATAATTTCAGGCTCACACTTAAAACATGATAAAATATACATATGTGTACCACATGGACATGAAAAAAATTTGAAGATTCATCATAAAATGACAAATACAGGAGAAAGAAAAGGGTTTAATAAAAATTTCCATAAGGCATAAAAAAATCAAGCTAGAGAAAGAAACTGGATGGTTCCATTGAAGAATATCCCAAATGAAATAAGATAAAGATAAAACGATATTGATATAGATGGGAAAATATTTAGAGGATGATAAAAATTTAAAAAAGAAATAATCCTTTGTTTTATTAACCTTTTTACTTTAAAATAAAATATTATGGATAAGAGTTTGAACTGGGTAAAGAGAAAGGTAATAAAAAATATTTTATAGCATCTTTGAATAAGAAAGCGTCAAATGTAATCTTAGAAAAGAATATAAAATTAAGTGATAAAATAAATTATCTGTTCGGAAAATGTAAAAGAAGAGAGTTAAAAATATTCATCTTACACTTTTTTGAGTTATTAAAATTCAATATAAAGTGACCTTAAAAAATCATATAAGTATATATAAGGATATACATAAAATAATATGTTAAATATGGATATGGAAGATATATATTCTTGATTGAAAAAATATATAAAGAAATTTTCACTTACAAACACCATTTAGGATAAATTATAAATCAATTAGAGGAGAAATGGTAAAAATAAATGTAAACCTAAAAAATAATTAGAGGAAAATAAAATAAATTGGGATTTATAGAGAAAGTATATTAAATTACCTAATGGAAATTTTTATATAGATAATCTAAATTTTTAAGAGTGATTAGAAGAGAAACTCCAACAACTTTGTTAATTTTTGAATCAAAAGTTAATGAAAGAGATAA
Organism: Viscum album; assembly: GCA_963277665.1. Lineage (NCBI taxonomy): Eukaryota > Viridiplantae > Streptophyta > Magnoliopsida > Santalales > Viscaceae > Viscum > Viscum album. The sequence goes on from OY728130.1 coordinate 1,036,344,757, forward strand.
CTTGAGATGGATTTATAAATATTATGTTGAAATATACTAGACCATTTTGACCGATTCCATTTTATTATTGGGTACTTGGAGTCATAATGAGGGTGTTTTGAGGTGTTATAGAGGATTTGGATGAGTTCTAGACATTTATAGGGCTACCACACCATGGTGTTGGGTGTGGTGGTGGAAATGATGAGATTTCTTGGATTCCCAAATCATTTTGGTTGTCCTTTTTGGTGCTATGATGTTTTGAACTAGCTGTGTGGTGCTGGGTCATACCATGGGGAGTGAGACTTCCAAAGTAGTTGTTTTAATAGGTATTTTAGCTAGGGAGGTCACCTGTTTGAAATAGGGACCCCTGAAATGCTTGTGGTGGAGGTTGTTTTGGCTATAGAATTTGCATATAGGAAATATAAATCTTGGAGATAGCCATAGAGGTGTTTGTGGTACTGGTTGAAGGCCAATGGCCTAAGGCATGTGGACATCATGCATAGGATTGCAAGTATTTCACTGGGTGTAGTGATTAGTGAGTTAACCTATGAGAAATGGGGATACCTCTATGTTATATTATTGGGTATGGTGGCATGACTAGATGAGGTGAGGCTGAGTGAGAAAGTGAGGATGAAAATGGTGAGTAGGAAAATTCCACATCACAGATATTGGTGTGGTGATACTAAATAGCTAGGATTTATTCCCCATTCCATTGTGAGTGGCTATAAGGGCCTTATAGAAGTCCAAAACACCATGCACCATGTTATGGTACAACGAATGGCACTGGTCAATGATGTTTTATTTTTTTAACGGAACATGATCTTTAGGTATTTAATGATTTAAAATTAGATCCGTAGTTGACTATGGAGGGACACAGGTGTGGTGTTTTTCACCATGTTGTGGTTGAGGCTATTTGCCCCTCCTATAAAAATATATGGTCAATTATCCCTCAGATTGATTTTACATTCCTTCCCTCAATCCCTAGAAAACCTTCATCCCTCTCACTGATGTCTGATGATCTTTTTAAGAGTCTAAACACATTGTATTTCTAGATTAAATTCTCAACACATAAGTTACTCGAATTCTTGTTTTTCACCTCATTTTCCTTTATAACTTTTTGTGGATATTCATTGTGGAGTAATTTCAGGTTCTGGGCGCAACATAAGCATGGGTAGGATGACACCCAACTTTGAATTTTATTGTAATCATTGATCATTCTGGTATCAATATGATGATGAACACCAGTATCCATAGAATAAAATCAAAGATTTAGATAAAGAAGAAAAAGAACCTGGAACCCAGAGATAGGATCGACATATTTTTTTATATATAATTTAATTAAAATAAAAAGAATACCTCTAAATATTTATTTATTTGTTGATGTGTATGACCTATAATGAGAGATGCGCTGTAATTTCAATGTAGAGACCAAGGATAGATCTCCTCTAGTAGTGATCCACACGTGCTCTGCGAATCGCTGGACGTCGACGAAGGAATCTCTGGGTGTTAGCATGGAGGATCCTTGCTCTTGTGTCCTCCACCTTCGATAGACTTAAGAGACTCTTCCAAAGCATTTTCTGATCCAATGGACGATGGGAGTTCTCATTCTTTAGAGCGTTCTTGGAGAAAAGAGAGCTCTCAAGGCTTGAGATATTTTTCTCCAAATGTTGTGAAAAAAATTTTCTCTGGCTATCATTCTCTTTCCCTAGGCATATGAGAATAATAATATAATAGGGAATTTAATTTACCATGTAATAATAAATAATTAGCATAGGTTCTATTACTTATTTTATTATTCAATGTGAAACCCCCATGTCAAATAATAACAGCAATTCTATTATTTCCATGACATGTTCTTAACTCGCATATTATATTCAAATATTATTTTAATCAAATAATATTTAATATTATTTCTCACTGGTACCATAACTTGGTCTTCCCATCATCCAAAATATTTATCATGACTTAAATAATGACTATTTATTTATTAAATAAATAAATAAATTTAACTTCATTATTCACCGATAAATAAATATTCCATCCACAATATATTCTATTGAATAATTAGAAATGAAATAAAATGTGGCCAGACATACTTAAATAATTATTAAACCACAACTGGGAATAATATTTATCTAACTTGTTAAATAATAAACTATTTAACTGAGATTCTGGATACACTTAGTGTGTGACCCTCTAGACCTATTTCTCAGGGGCATTAGGTGAGCTTACCTAAAGTCCAAGGTTAGTGTCTAGCAACATGCCAATTCACCCATAAAGAAAGAAGTTGATACAGTAATGAAATTTCACCACATATGAATTCTTACCATGTAATATAATCCCTTTATCATAATATCTCCAATCGAGTAGGTTGCATGCCAGTGTTATCAACCTATATACTCAATAACCCATTCTTTGACATTCCAAAAATTGAACTTTCTTAGTGAACACCATGGCCATAGATTTATTTAGGCTATATCATATCCATCAAAGGGCCTGAGATATTTACTTCTGTTAATGAACAAAAGGGATAAATCCTTTCTCGCATTATTCATTAATGCAACATTACTTATGATGCACCCAACATATCCTACCTCGCTGTGAGCATATGTTGTCACAGTTTTCACTAATACATAAAAGTGCATGACTCATAATATCCATTAATAATAATATTAATGTCTAAGAACCATTACACACATTCGTAGATAGAAACATACAATGAAACTTGTAATGTGGATTTCCTACTGCCGTGTCTCATTATCATAATATCTTACTAAATATTACTAGGGGCATACCTCATTAAAAGGTGCTTCAAAGTCTTATGAGTCTCTCCCTTGATAGCCTGTATCATTTGTGTCCCTTCAAATGATATCATACAACCATAAAATATTTATTCAAGAATAGTTTCATGACACTTCCAGGTTCTCATCATATCGGGGAACTGCTATGACCTTTTAGTGTGAAAGCTACTCTTGGGACATTATTACATGCTATGTAATGTAGATGAAAAATCATGATGTGATAATACATTTATTAATATTTAAAAACCATGAATATAAGTTTATTATAAATCACAAAGAAGTTGGTTCTAGGGAACCAAGTCCAACAAAATCCCACTTTCACTAGAACCAACTCGTAACAACATTCATCCTGCTAGCTATCACAAGATATTCATGATTCTACTGAGATAGGCCTTTAGTCAAGGGGTGTGCCACATTCTCCTCCATGGACACTCTTCTCACTGTAACTTCACCCCTCATATGAAAATCCCTCAAGAGGTGATACTTTCATATTATATGTTTTATCCATTGATGTGACTACGACTCCTTCGCAAGATCCACCTTTGTAGTATTACCCCAATATAAAGTGATAAGCTCTTTACTACTAGGCACCACATCAATATCCTAGATGAAGTTCCAAATCCAAATGGATTCCTTTGTTATATCAGAAGTTGATATATATTTGGACTCTACTGTAGAATCAGTGACAACTAGCTGCTTTGAACTCTTCCAGCTCACATATCCTTCATTGAGACAGAAAACATATCCTAATTGTGAATTTAGATCATTCTGGTCTATCTTAAAACAATCATCATTATACCATTTGATAACAAGCTCTTCGTCTCCTCCATACACCAAGAACATATCCTTAGTTGTTCTTAGATATTTAAGGATAGCCTTAACAACAGTCCAATGATGTTCCCATGGATCTACTTGATATATGGATACTGTGATCAGTTCATAGGCAACATCAAGTCTAGTACATAGCATGGAATACATGATTGATCCTATCACCGAAGCATATGAGATCTTACTCATTCTATCTCTCTCTTGTTGCGACTGAGGAAATATTTTCTTAGAAAGATGTATTCCATATGACATTGGAACCGATTCCCTCTTGGATTTTTCCATACTAAATCACTTTAGTATCTGGTCAATGTATGTACTCTGACTTAGTCCGATTAGCCTCTTGGATCTATCATGAATGATCTTGATACCTAAAATATAGGCTTATTCACTTAAGTCCTTCATGTAGAAGCACTTGTTGAAAAAGTCCTTAACAGACTGTAAGACTGGTATGTCATTTCCAATAATTAATATGTCATCAACATATTCTACTAGGATAATGAACGCATTCCCATTAAACTTTTTGTAAACACATGGGTCACATTCATTCTTAATAAAGCCAAATTCTATTATGGATTCATCGAATCGAATGTTCCATGACCTAGATGCTTTCTTCAATCCATAAATGGATCTATGAAACTTGAAAAACATTTTGGAATCAATTGGTGTCACAAACCCTTCTAGTTGTGTCATATATACATCTTTGAGAAGGTTCCCATTAAGGAAATCAATTTTGACATCCATCTACAAAATCTCATATTCATGGTAAGATACTATGGTGAGTATGATTATGATGGATTTAAACATAGAAATTGGTGAAAAGGTTTCCTCATAGTAAATTAATTGATGTTTTTTTAAATATTTATCCACCAGACGAACTTTAAAGGTACTAACTTTACCCTCCATGTCCAGTTTCTTCTTGAATACCCATTTGCAACCAACAGGATTTACATCAACCGGTGCATCGACCAAAACCCAAAAATGGTTTTGATATATGGAATCCATCTTAGAATTCATATCATCTTTACATATTGTAGCTTATGAGATCTCTACTACCTCCTTTTTGGATAGAGGTTCATTATTATCCAATAATAATGAGTCACCATCCTTGGTGACAAGGAAACCCAATCTATCTAGTTCCCTTACCTCTTTTGTACTCATATGCAGTACTTGTGTTTCAGGAACTACTTCTTCCATAGGGACCCATGAAACTTGTTCCTGTACCAACTCCTATTTTTATTGAGCATCAACTTCATCAATGTTAATCATACCCCCACTAACCATTTTGAGGATGTGCTCCCTCTCAAGAAAGATGACATATCTACAAACATTAAATTTCTTTTTTGAGGGGTTGTATAGGTAGTATCCCTTTTTTTATTAGGATACCTAGTAAAGAAACACCTCAAGCCATGGGGTGCTATTTTGTTTCTTGAGAAAGCCATAACAACTTCCTCTCATCCCCATACACATGTATGCAATAAAATGGATTTCTTTCCACTCCATAGCATGGAGGGGATACTATTTTCCACCTTAGTTGGTACATGGTTCAATGTGTATGCTACAATTTGAAATGAATATCCTCAAAAGGAAAACATTCAATTTTCATGACTCATCATCGACCTTAACATGTCTAACAAGGCACAATTCCTTCATTTTCTAACACCATTCCACTATGGTGTATAAGGTGGGGTGAGTTGAGATAGAATCCCAGATTCCCGTAAGAGGTCGAAGAACTCTTGGTTAAAATATTCTCCACCTCAATCCAATCAAATTTTATTTATATTATTACTGACCTGATTCCCTAATTCATTATTTAACTCCTTGAATTTCTCAAAGGATTCCGACTTATACCTCATTAAGTATACATAACCATATCTACTCAAGTCATCATTAAAAGTAATGAAGTACGAACATCCACCTCTATCTTATACTAGAAATGGTCCACACACGTTATTGTGTACCAATCCTAGAAGCTCTGTGGCCCTGTCACCCAATCCACCAAATGGTGGTTTGGTCATTTTTCCATGTAAACAAGCATGACATCTATCAATTGGTTTTATCTCAAAAGAGTCTAAATAACCATCTTGATAGATATTTGTCAATCGCTTATCGTTTACATGACCAAGGTAGTGATGCCACAACTGGGTGTTATATGAGTCATGTGAACTTGATTATTTATTTATTTCCAACACTTGGTTTTTGTAATTTAATACATACAGACCATTATTTAAATGTTCCATACCATAACATATATTGTCCTTATAAAAGAAACAACACTTATTTTCAAACTTGAAAATAAATCCATCTGTATATAAAATCGATATAGAAATTATGTTATTGGTAACACTTTGTACATAATATTAGTCGTGTAAAACCAAAATCACATCGGTCAGAAATGAAAGGTGGTAGTCACCAATCTAAAGAGAAGCCATCCTCAAACCATTGGTAGCTCATAGATCCACCTCTCCTATGGAAAACTTCCAAAATATACTTGGTTCTTACATTTGAATATAGATATGAGCACCAAAATCTATATCTAATACCAATGTGTAGAAATGGAAAGATTGCACTTGATAATGAACGCACATTTGACTTCCCCTTACCTCTACATGAAATTCCTCTTCCCGTGGCCTGTCTTGACACATACAAAGCATATTAACTCCTTTCCCTCGCCCTTCCTTTAGACATTCTTCTTCTTGGTTGGATGGTGCTCAAGGGATTTAGACTATTTATAAGTCTTAGGCCCATTTTCCTTGTCCTTCCTCTTCCTATTTACCATAAGGAATATAGGATTGTCTGACCCCAAGTCCTTATCTACTTAGAGAATCAGGGTCATAAGTTCTGATAATCTATTATCATTATTCATCATATCATAATTCAAAATAAAACTAGAGAAGGCCTTGGGAAGTGATGATAGTATGAGATCTATATGAAACTCATCTGGGAATTTAATCCCTAAGATGTATAGACGCTCAATGTAGCCAATAAGCTTGACTACATGTGGCCCAGTAGGTGCAGACTCACCAAGCATAGAAGATCTCATATATCTATTATCTTGCCTTCTCTTGACAAAGATCCTGAAGGTGAGACCTCATGCTATAAGAATCCATTTCCTCATGTTGCTTCAAGAGCTCAGAAGACATGGATGATAACATGAAGGACTGAACATTTGTAGCATCATTCAGATATTTCTCATTCAAATAGAGTTCCTCATCACTCACCTAATTCCCTGGCACAACTCGTAAAGGTTCCTCCATCACATATAATTTATTCTCATGGAGAAGGATGACGCGTAAACACCTCTACCATTCCGGGAAATTCATACTATTGTGAAGGTTTTCCTTATCGAGTATGGATCTCAACGCTATGTTTGATGTCATTTTTTATTGCTATTTCTACAATTAAGACGAGAAGAATATATGTACTTTATCTTGATAACATTAGTAAAATTAATAAATTAATATTTATTAGTCTCCCACTATTTTATCGAAACCCAATATCCCTCACCATTGGATTTGGAATATCCTGTTGCTTGGATATTCTAGTGGAAAGGATGCATATTCCCTTCTCATTACCCCAACTTTGGCTGGTCAAGAAAATCGAATGGTTTTAGGTAGGCATTCCAAATTCCAACTACATTGACTCATATCTCCTTTATCTGTTGAGTGGACTCCCCAATCCTGAAACCATTAATGATTTCCTCAACCATTTCCTCTCATTTACACCAAGTAGTACTTTGGCAGTCAACCCTTGATGTAAACCATGTCAAGTCAACCCAAAAACTCAAATTATAATTCCTCGATAATTAAAATCACCCCAACTTTGGATGTTCGTTCACTTTGAACTATTGGTTCAATTTTTACCGAAGTAATGAAAACCAATACTGACTTAATATTTTATTGAGGGATTTTATCCTTTATGTATAAATTTACACTTATTATCTTTTCACATGATTTTTAATGTTAAGTGGGATATAATTAAGTGATTAACCATGTATATATAACTTTTATGCATAATCCATTTTATTTTTGTTCCATATTGCATTCTTGTTAATTGATTAATTATGTGATCGTAATTATACATCCATAATGAATAATAATGAAAATGACAAAAATAAAACAAAGGGTATGATAATGAGAGTTACTATTGGTTATTTTATCTAGCAAGTGATAAAATAACCCTAACCTAGGGGAGAAACACCGTGAACCATTTCAGGTTCGTGTTAAAAAGCTTTCCACCTGTCCACCTTTATATCTCCTTGGATTGGTTTCGCCTCGACTCCTAACTCAAACCACCTCCACAAGCTTGGGAGCTCAATCCATTACATATGCTTTTAACTCACACAAAGGTGAGGAGTAAAAGTGGGTTTACATAAATGAAACCATGGGAACACATGCCCTATATATTAATTAGGAGAAGGAACACATGCCAACAAATTTAATTTAATAAATAAATTAAAAAAACCAATCACATACAAATATCTGGTATAGCTCATGACCATCCACATACATGCAACAAATTATGTATTTAATAAAACTAGAATAAAATTCTTTAATTGTTCTTATTAAGATAAATTATGCTCAAATCAATTAATTATTATCTTTAATTAAGCAATCCTTTTATCTTAATCCTTTTCTAAATTTACTTGAGATTCACATCCACATAATTTTAAACAAATAAATTTATTTAAAATTAACCTTGTACAAAGATGTAAATTGGAGGAAACATGGTAAATACCCACCCAAATATACCCAACATATATTATCTTATTATACTATTTTACTCTAGTGACATATGGAATACACCATTTAATGCCTACTATCACAATGTGTACATCATCGATGATTACACAAATCACATGATTATTTCGGCCACATGTTATACTTCAATGCACATAGTAAGAACCTATAATAAAATTTATACATGATATGTAGTTCTGTACATTATACAAAATTAAAGTTTTAATTCTGTGTAATTTCATAAAGTACATGGTGTGTAAGTCTAACTACATGGCGCATACTAACTTTCACTGTCTTATTCGAAGTACACACCTAGAGACTCGGTGTGTGTGGCATACTTTAGAAATATCAGAGTACACAACATGTCCAGTGGGCCACACGCCATATTGTATTTGGGTTACACGATCACCAGTCAGTTGAGACATGTATGGGATACACAGTTTCACCCTGAACCAAGTGGGACCGCATGCCGTGTCTAGTGGGCCACACAATATGTAATCTAGCTAACCATGCCCCAGTCTATCCAATCAATGCACAATTTAATAATTAACTACAACTTATATAAAAAATGTACATAGCTTGAGTATTTTCTGAATTACTCCTAATGCACTGAACATGACTAAACACTGTGTAATCTGGAATACATGTCGTGTGTGGAAGTTTAAACAACATATAATTCCGAATACATGAAGTGTACTGTCGTTTCACCAAGAAAGAATAATCAGTGCCTCTTGATGAGTTCCTCATTTTTAATTTTAATCATAAAATTATACATTTCTGTTAAGTTTATAAGAAATGATTGAGGATGAATAGATCTCCAAATTCAAATTACAAGAATGATTAAACATTAATTTAAAAAAATTATTAAATCATAAATCATCAATGAATTATTTAAATATATATAATGGAAAATATGACCACTATGATACCCCTTGTAGGTTCTGGGTGTAGTGGAAGTGCGGGTGGGACGACACCCAACTTTGAATTTTTCCATAATAAATTATTATTTTGGGATCAATGCAATGATGAATGCCAGTATCCACAGAATAAAATCAAAGTTTTAGATAAAGAAGAAAATTAACTCGGAACCTGGAGAGAGGATCAACATATTTTGTTTATAATTAATTAAATTAAAAAAAATAAATAACTTAAAGGATTTATTTCTTAGTTGATGTGTCTGACTATAGATGAGTGATGCGCCTTCATTTCAATGTAGAGACCAATGATATATCTCCTCTAGTGGTTATCCTCACGTGTTCCGTGAATCCTTGGACGTCACCAAAGGAATCACTGAGTGCTAGTGTGGAGGATCCTTGCGCTTGCATCATTCGCCTTTGATAGACTTGAGAGATGATTCCAAAGCATTCTATGATCCAGTGGAATATGGGCACTCTCATTCTTGAGAGCGTTCTTGGAGAAAAGAGATCTCTCGAGGCTTGAGATATTTTTCTACAAATGTTGTGCACACCAATTTCTCTGGATATCATTCTATTTCCCTAGTCAATTGAGAATTATAATATAATGGGGAATTTAATTAACCATTTAATAATAAATAATTAGTATAAGTGTTGTTACTTATTTTATTATTACATGTGAAACCCCCATGTCAAATAATAACATCAATGCTATTATTTCATGACATGTTCTTAACTTGCATATTATTTTTACATATTATTTTAATCAAATATTATTTAATATTATTTCTCACTAGACCCATAACTTGGTCCTCCCATACTTCGAAATATTTATTGGGCCTTGAATAATGACTATTTATTTATTAAATAAATAAATAACTTTAACTATATTATTCACTGATAAATAAATATTTCATCCACAATATATTCTCTCAAATAACTAGAAACAGAATAAAATGTGATAAGGCATACTAAAATAGTTATTAAACCTTAATTGGGAATAATATTTATTTAAATTTTTAAATAATAAATTATTTAAGTGAGATTTCAGATACACTTAGTCTATGAACCTCTTGGCCTCTTTCTCAGTGTCATTAGGAGATCCTGCCTTAAGTCCAAGGTTAGAATCTAGAAACATGCCAAGGCACCCATAGAGAAAGAAGTTGATGCTGCAATGAAATTCCTCTACATATGAATGCATAATGTGTAATATAATCCCTTTATCACAATATCTCCAATCGAGCAGGTTTCATACCCATGTTGTCAACCTATATTCTAGATAACTCATTCTTTGATTTTCCAGAAATAGAACTTTCCTAGTGAACACCAAAGACATGGATTTATTTAGGCTATATCATTTCCACCAAAGGACCTAAGATATTATCTTTTGTTAATGAACAAAAGGGATAAATCCTATCTCTTATTATTTATTAATGAAATATTACCTGTGATGCACCCAACATATCCTACCTCACTACGAGCATATGTTGTCACAGTTTTCACCAATACATTAAACTACGTGACTCATAATATAAATTAATAATAATATTAAAGTCTAAGGCACACACATTCACAGATTGGAACATCAAATGACACTTGTAATGTGGACTTCCTACTATCAGGTATCGTTCTCATAATATCCTACTGAATATTACTAGGGGCATACACCATGAGAAAGTCCCTCAAAGTCCTATGAGTCTCTACCCTTGACAGCCTATATCATTTTTGTCCCATTAAATGATATCATCCGGCCATAAAACATTTATTCATGAATAGTGTCATGGATCTTCCAGGTTTTTATCATATTGGGGAACTACTATAACATTTTAGTGCGACAGCTACTCATGGGACATTATCACATGCTATGTCATGAAGAATAATAATCATGATGAGAAATGGAATTTATTAATTTTAAAAACCCATGAATATAAGTTTATCATAAAGTACGATGAAGTTAGTTCTAGGGAACCAACTCCAAAAGACTTTCACTTGCACTGGAGCCGACTACTAACAACCTTCAGTTTGTTAGCTCTCACATGATATTCATGCTTCTACTGAGATAGGCCTTTAGTCAAGGGGTCTTCCAAATTATCCTTCATGTACAATCTACTCACTACAACTTTACCCCTCTGGTGAAAATCCTTTAAGAGGTGATACTTCTAGATTATGTCCTTCATCTGTTGATGTGATCTTGGATCCTTTTCATGATCCACTTCTGTAGTATTATCACAATACAAAGTGATAGGTTATTTACTTCTAGTAACCACATCAAGATCTGAGATGAAGTTACAAATCCAAACAAGTTACTTGGATTCATAAGAAGCTACTATATATTCGGACTCCACTGTAGAATCAATGACAACTGGCTGCTTTGAACTCATCCAGCTCACAACTCCTCCATTGAGACAAAAAACAAACCCTAATTGGAAATTTAGATCATTCTGGTCTGTCGGAAAACCAGCATCAACATACCCTTTAATGACAAACTCTTAATCTCTTCTATACACCAGGAACATATACTTAGTTCTTCACAGATACTTGAGGATTTCCTTAACATTAGTACATTGTTGTTCCATTGTATTTTCTTGATATCTGCCTACCATGGTCTACGCATAGGAAACATCAAGTCTAGTACACATCATGACAAACATGATTTATCCTATCACCAAAGTATATGAGATCTTACTCATTCTATATTTTTCCTGTTGTGTCTGGGGATATATTTTCTTAGAAATATGTATTCCATGTGACACTGGAACCAATCCCCTCTTTCATTGTTCCATACTAAATCTCTTTAGTATCTGGTAAATTTATTTACTCTGACTTAGTCCGAGCATCCTCTTGGATATATCACAAATGATTTTGATCCATATAATATAGTCTTCTTCACCTAAGTCTTTCATGGAAAAGCACTTATTCAACCAGTTCTTAATAGATTGTAAGACTGGTATGTCATTTCCAATAAGTAATATGTTGTCAAAATATACTACTAGGTTAATGACCACATTCCTATTAAACCTTTTGTAAACAAATGACTAACATTCATTCTTAATGAATCCAAATTCTCTTATGGCTTCATCAAATTGAATGTTCCATGACCTGGATTCTTACTTGAATCCATAAATGGATCTCTACAACTTGAAAACCCTTTTGCCATCACCTGGTGTCATAAAACCTTCTAGTTATGTCATATATAAAGCTTCTTGAAAGCTCCCATTAAGAAAAGATGTTTTGATACCCATCTTCCAAATCTCATAGTTATGGTAAGCTGATATGGAGAGTATGATTCTGATCGATTTAAACATGGAAACCAATGAAAAGGTTTCATCATAGTCCATTCCTTGATGTTGTTTAAAAAATTTATCCACTAGACTTTCTTTATAGGTACTAAATTTACCCTCCATGTCCAGTTTCTTCTTGAATACCCATTTGTAACCAATAGGATTTACATCAACTGGAACATCGAACAGAACCCAAATGTGGTTATAATTCATGGAATCCATCTCAAAATCCATAGCCTATATCCATCTTTAAACTTCTTATACCTATAATTCCTCCTTGTAGGAGAGAGGTTCATTATTGTCTAACAATAATTAGTCACTATCCTCGGTGACAAGGAAACCATATCTCTCTGGTTCCCTCACCTCTCTTGTACTCCTACGCAGTACTTGTGTTTTAATAACTATTTCTTCTATGGGGACCTGTGGAAGTTGTTCCTGTACCAACTCCTATGTATCTTGAGCATCAACATCATCGAATTCAATCTTGCTCCCACCATCCTTTTTGAGGATGTTCTCCCTCTCAAGAAAGACAACCTATCTAGAAATAGTCACTTTTTTTTTCTGAGGGGTTGTATAGGTAGTATCCCTTTGTTTCCTTGGGATAACCTATAAAGATACACCTCATACACCAAAGTTCTAGTTTTTTTCCCGAGAAAGCCTTAAAAACACCTTGCATCCCCATACACTTGTAAGTGAAAAATCAGATGTCTTTACACTCTATAGCTCAAAGGGGATACCATTTTCCACCTTAGTTGGTACTTGGTTCAATATTTATGCCAAATTTTGAAATGAATATCCTCAAAAGGAAAATGGATGTTTTTCATGACTCATCATCAACCTTAACATGTCCAACAAGGTACAATTATTACTTTCACTAACACCATTCCACTATGGTGTATAAGGTGGAGTAATTTGAGATAGAATCATAGACTCCCATAAGAGGTCGATGAACTCTTGGTTAAGATATTATCCCCCTCGATCCAATAAAAGATTATTTATCTTATTAACAAGATGATTTTGTACTTCATTCTTGAACCCCTTGAATTTCTCAAAGGATTTTGACTTATACCTCATTAAGTAGATATAGACACATCTACTCAAGTCATCAGTAAAAGAAATGAAGTAAGAATATCCACCTCTATATTCTACTAGAAATGGTCCAAACATGTCAGTGTTTACCAATCCTAGAAGCTTTGTAGCCATTTCACCCTATCCACCGAATGGTGGTTTGGTTATTTTACCTTGTAAACAAGAGTGGAATCTACCATTTGGTTCTAGCTCAGAAGAGTCTAAATAACTATCTTGACAGTTCTTTGACAAGCACATATCGTTTACATGACCAAGTCGGTGATGCCGTAACTGGGTGTTATATGAGTCATGTGAACTTTATTCATTATCGATTGTCAATACTTGGTTTTTTGTAATTTAATACATACAGGCCATTATTTAAATGTTTCATACCATAACATATGTTTTCCTTATAAAAGAAACAACACTTATTTAAAAACTTAAAAATAAATCCATCAATATCAAATATAAATATAGAAATTATGTTCTTGGTAAGACTTTGTATATAATAATAGTCATGTAAAACCAAAATAATCCCAGTCGGCAATGAAAGGTGGTAGTCACCAATGGTAAGAGAATCTAACCTCAAACCATTAACAGCTCGTAGATCCACCTCTCTTTTTGTAATATTCTAAAATCTAATTGGTTCCTGCATTTTAATATATATATATGAGCACCACAAGATGTATTTAATACCTAATGCGTAGAAATGGAATGATTTCACTTGATAACAAACACACCATTGGCTTCCCCTTATCTCTGGGAGCAATTCCTCTTCCAGTGGCCTTTTTTGCCACATGAAAATCATACTGCCTCTTTTTCCTTATGCTACATTTGGACCTTATTCTTCTTTTTCGGATGCTTCTTAGGGGCTTTAGACTATTTATAAGTCTTAGGCCTCTTTTTCTTTTCCTTATTCTTCTTATTCACTATAAGGACTGCAGGTTTGTCTCACCCTTAGTCCTTATCTACTTGGCGAATATAGGTCAGAAGTTCCCATAAGCTCTTATCATTATTTCTCATATTATAATTCATAATAAAACTAGATAAGTCTTTTGGAAGTGATGATAATATGAGATTTGTTTTAGACTCAGTCCAAAATTTAATCTTTAAGATGTCCAGATGCTTAATGTAGCAAATAAGCTTGACTACATCTGACCCAACTGGCGCAGACTCTCCAAGTTTAGTAGTGAACAAATAATTGGAGATATCATACCTCTATTGTCTCTACTTATCATGATAGATATCCCAAAGGTGATACATCATGATATAAGAATCCATTTACTCATGTTTCTTCAAGAGCTCAAAATACATGGATGATAACATGAAGCACTGAACATCTGTAGCGTCATTCAGATGTTTCTCATATAAAGATAGTTCCTCATCACTCGCCTCATTCCCAGGTTCAACTAGTAAAGGTTCCTCTAGCACATATAATTTACTCTCATGGCGAAGGATAACGCTTAAACGCCCCTACCATTTGTGGAAAAATCATGTTGGTGAGAAAGTTTTCCTTCTTGAGTATGGATCTCAATGATATGTTTGATGTCATTTTTGATTTCCATTTTTACAATAAATATGATCACAATATTAGTACTTTATGTTGATAATATTAGATGAATTAATAAATTAATATTTATTAGTCTCCCAATATTTTGTTGAAACCCAATATCCCTCACCATTGGACTCGGAATATCCTATTGCTTGGATATTCTAGTGGCAAGGATCCATATTCAATTCTCATTACCCCAACTTTTACTGGTCAAGAAACTCAAATGGTTTTAGGTAGGTATTCCAAATTCCAACTACATTAACTTGTAGCTCCTTGATCTATTGAGTGGACTCCCCAATACTGAAACCATTAATTATTTCCTCAACCATTGATTATCAGTTACACCAAGTCATTCTTTGGAAGTCAACCCCTGATGTAAAAAATGTTATGTCTACCCAAAAACTCAAATTAGAATTCCTTGATAATTAAAAGCACACCAACTTTTGTTGGTCAATCACTTTGAACTATTGGTTCGATTTTGAATGAAGTAATGGAAGACTATATCGACTTAATATTTTATTGATGTATTTTATCCTTTATGTGTAAATTACCACTTATTATCTTTTCACATGCTTGTTAATATTAATTGGGATATACCTAAGTGATTAACCATGTCTAGATAACTTTTACGCATAATCCATTTTATTTTAGTTCTATCTTGTATGCTTTTTAATTCATTAATTATGTGATCACAACAATACATCCATAATGAATAACCATGAAACTGACAGAAATAAAACAAATGGTATGACCATGACCATTATTATTGGTTAGTTTATCTAGTGGTTGATTAAATAACCTTGACCTAGGGTAGAAACACCTTGAACCATTTCAGGTTCATGTTTATAGCTTTCCAACTGTCAACCTTTGTATCTCCTTGGATTTTTTTCTCCTCAACTCCTAACTTGAACCACCTCCACTAGCTTGGGATATACATCCATTACAAATGCTTTTTACTCACATACAGGTGATGGGTAAAAGGGGGTTTACATAAAAGAAACCATGGGAACACAATCCCTACATATTAATGAGGAGAAGGCACACAAGCCAAGAAATTTAATTTACTAAATAAATTAAAAGAATCCAATCACATACAAAGGTATGTTCTAGCTCATGATCATCCACATTCATTCAATAAATTATGAATTTAATAAAACTAGCATTCAATTATTTAATTGTTATTTTTAAGATAATTGTTGCTCGAATTGATTAATTATTATCTTTAATTAATCAATCCTTTTATCTCAATCCTTTCCTGAATTTCCTTGAGATTCACACCAACATAATTTTAAACAAATAAATTTATTTAAAATTAATCTTGTACATAAATGAACCTTGGAGGAAACACAGTGAATACCCATCCGAATATACCAAATATGTATTAACATCATATACTATTTTACTATAGAGACATATGTATTACATGATTTAATGCCTACTATCACAACATGTACCTCAAAGATGAATACATGAATCACATGATTATTTCGGCCACATGTTATACTTCAATACACAAAGTAAAAACCTATAATACTATTTATTCATAATATATAGTTTTGGACATTATACAAAATTAAATTTTTAATTTTATATAATTTGGTAAAGTACACGACGCATAAGTTCGACTACATGGGATGTACTACCTTTCACCATCTTATCTGAAGTACACACCTAGGGACTCGTCGTGTGTGGAGTACATTGGAAATCTTGGAGTACACGACGTGTCTAGTGGGCCACACACCTTGTTGTCTCTAAGTTACATGGTCACCGGTCGACTAATCCATGTATGAGATAGATAGTTTCACCCTGACCTGAGTGGGACTACATGGCGTGTCCAATGGGCCACACGACATGTATTCCAGCTAACCATGTTCCAGTCTGTCCGGTCAACACACGGTGTAAGAATTAACTACACTGCATGTAATAAATGCACACAACTTGAGTAATTTTCGAATTACTCCCGATGAATTGAACATTACTACGTGGTGTGTAATCTAGAATACATGGTGTGTATGGTAGTTGACATGGTGTGTAATTCTAAATACACAGTGTGTACTGTCATGTCATTTAGATAGAATCGTCGACTCCTCTTGATGAGTTCCTCATTTTTAATTTTAATCATAAAATTATATGTTTCTGTTAAGTCTGCAAGAAGAAATTGAGGAGAAATAGATCTCGAAATTCATATTACAAGAACCATTAAACATTAATTGACAAACTAAATTATTAAACCAGAAATCATCAATGAATTATTTAAATAATTATAAATAAAAATATGACTGCTCTAATACCTCTTATAGGTTCTGGGGCTAGAGAAAGCGCGGGAAGTATGACACCCAACTTTGAATTTTAACAAAATAAATGATCATTTTAGGATCAATACGATGATGAATTCCAGTATCCATGGAATAAAATCAAATATTTATATAAATAAGAAAAATAACCACAAACCGAGTGAGAGGATCGATATATTGTTTTCATAATTAATTTAATTAAAATAAAAAAATACCTCCAAGGATTTCTTTCTACACTGATGTGTCTGACCATAGATGGGTGATGCACCTTCATTGTAATGTATAGACCAATGATAGATCTTCTCTAGAGGTGATCCACACATGCTCTAAAAATCCCTAGACATCACTGAAGGAATCTCTTGGTGCTATCATGGAGAATCATTGCACTTGCGTCGTCCATCTTCGATCGCCTTGAAAGCTAATTCCAAAGCATTCTCTGATCTAGTGGAGGATGGATGCTCTCATTATTGAGAGAATTCTTGGAGAAAAGGGAGCTCTCGGTGCTTGATAGATTTTCTCCAAATGTTGTGCACAATGATTTCTCTGGCCAGCATTCTCTTACCCTAGGCATATGAGAATAATAATATAATGGGGAATTTAATTCACCATGTAATAATAAATAATTATCACATGTGTAATTAATTATATTATTATTCCATGTGAAACCCCCATGTCAAATAATAATAGCAATGCTATTATTTTAATGGCATGTTCTTAACCTTCATATTATATTTAAATATTATTTTAATCAAATAATATTTAATATTATTTTAATCAAATAATATTTAATATTATTTCTCAGAGGACCCATAACTTTGTCTGGCCATCCTCCAAAATATTTAACTGGCCTTGAATAATGACTATTTTTTTATTAAATAAATAAATAAATTTAACTGCATTATTCGCCGATGAATAAACATTCTGTCCGCAATATATTGTGTCGAATAACTAGTGATGGAAAAAAAATGTGATCATACATACTTAAATAATTATTAAAACACAAATAAGAATATTTTTTATTTAACTGATATTATGGATACACTTAGTGAGTAACCCTCTAGGCCCCTTTCTCAGTGGCATTAGGTGAGCCTACCTAATGTCTAAAGTTAGTGTCTATCAACACACTAAGGAACCCATAGAGAAAGAAGTTGATGCCACAATGACATGACACCACATATGAACACTTACCATCTAATATATACCCTTTATCACAATATCTATAATATAGTAGGTTGAATGCCAGTGTCAGCAACCTACATACTTGATAACTATTTCCTCGACTTACCAAAAATAGAACTTTCCTAGAGAACACCATGGCCATGGATTTATTTAGGATATATCATTTCTATCAAAAGGATTGAGATATTTACTTCCGTTAATGAATGGAAGGGATAAATCCTTTCTCACATTATTCACTAATTCAATATTACTTTTGACACACCCAATGTATCCTAACTCACTATAAGTATATGTTGTCACAGTTTTCTCCAATGCATCAAAGTGAACGACTCATAATATCCATTAATAATAATATTAATGTCTAAGGACCATTACAAACATTCATATATAGGAACATCCAATGACACTTGTAATGTGGATTTCCTATTTCCAGGTCTCATTCTCATAATATCCTACTGAATATTACAAGGGGAGTATACCATGAGAAGGTGCCTCAAAGCCCAATGAGTCTCCACCATTGATAGCCTATATAATTTATGTCCCTTCAAATGATATCATCTAACCATAGAACATTTATTCAAGAATATTTTCATGTAACTTTTGGGTTCTCATAATATCGGGAACTGCTATAACCTTTTAGCATGACAATTACTCTTGGAACATTATCACATGCTATGTCATGTAGAAGAACAATCATGATGTGATAAGGAATTTATTAACATTTAAAAACCATTAATATAAATTTATTATAAATTACAAAGATGTTGGTTCTAGGGAACCAAATACAATAGTAATTTCTTTATTTTTTATGACATTTAAGAATGTATTAATGGTGGTATGTTGTGTTTAGGTATCAGTTCACCTCCCTTTGAAGATAGCGATGGTTGACTTCCTTGATCCACTTATTTCAAGTTCTGATTCCTTGACATTTCTTATCAAGGAAAGGGATCTAAAATCTCTATCCATTAATATGGGAATATGTCAATTTAGAATGACATTATCTTCATTTGGGTGGATGGTGTGAATTAACTAAATGATATAATGAACTGGATTAAAGAAAACTAAAGGGGGATGTGAGTTATCACATGTGCTTTATCTATTTTATGTTATTTCCCATCTATGATTATATTTTCATTATTGTTGATTAATGTGAATTTGAATTGTTAATATCATGAAAATTGATTGTTTTAATCACCATTTATAAAAAATCCAATCACTTAAATAAGGTAATGAGTCAGTTGTAAGTAAATCTAAAAATTCCATGAAATCCCCCATTTTAGTGATGTTGAAATGTCATAAAAGCCAATTCTTGATGACAACGGAACGAATGACTTGGTTTTATGGACTTAGTTACCCCTAAATATGCATAATAAAAATAATTTTATAGTCATGGTTTCTATGTATGATTGTGTAACTATTATAGTTTTCCTTTAGGTATGAAAGTTTTTGGGACAATGAGACTATAGTTAGTTTGGAAAGGGATATGTTGAGGGTCAATTTATGGTGGTTGTTGTGGCACTATGTGTGGGAAGTTGTGAGAGATTGGTAATGGTATTTGATATGGTTAGGGAAAGGTGGTTGGGTAGTTGTATTGTGTAGTGTGTTTATAGTTTCCCAGTGGTTATAGAATATATATGAATGGTAGATTTATTAATATGACATGATTTTTAAATGAATTATAAATTGTTTGATTATAGATTAATATTACATAAATGGATGGGTAATGATTGGGAATGAGTATGGATAGTGGATAGAGAAGGGGTTTTCATTAAATGTGGAAATGGGTGGTATAATGAGCATAATGTTTATGGAAATGATAAATTAGGATATTGGGTAACAAAGTTGGAAAAGACATAATAAAAATGATAAGTGTGGTCATTTTTCATGGTGAGTGGGACTGGTTTGGTGGTTTAGTGAATAAAGTGACGGTATATCTGTGGGGGTGGTGATATAGAGGTTGTAGTGGAGTGGAAGTGTTGGTTAGTGTGAACACATATCATGATATTGTGTGTGAATATAATAATTGTATTTTTTTTGTGGTTTCTATATGCACCTCACCCAAGTTGAGTATTTCATACCAACATCCAATTGTTGGCAGGGGTATTTTTCATAACAACTAAGTTAGTCAGGTGTTGATGGATGGATCTCTATCATCCATGATCTCCCTTCAAAAGTGGTATCAAGTGGTGGTACCCAATTGGTGGTACGTACAAGTCAGTGGTGGAATAGTTGGTGGAGATTTCTAGTAATGAGGGGACATGATATGAGGCAGGGTTCTGATATGGTTGGAGAAGTTCACAATGTTGATTTCCTTCATGTTCATGATACCCTATCACCATGGTTATGAGGTTGTGACTAGATTTGTGACATTCATATGAAATGATACATGATATTATTTATTGATGCTATTACAGGATGCTAGACATGGTAAGAGGTTGGGATTGGTAGGGTTGTGGTTCGACCCACCTCAGAATCATCTTGGTCATGTGATGATGGATATAAAAGGGATGTGAGCATATGATGTTTGATGTTTGGGAATGAATGAAGAAAACTAATGGGGAAGTGGTTGCAAGGAACCTTTAAAATATGTTCCTCTTGGTATTATTTTACTAGGATGGGATATTTATCAAGAAAGACTCAGTGAGGTTAGGGACTAATGACTAATAAGGTGCTCATTGGTTTTACTATTTATTCCTCAGGGAATTAGTTTTCTTTATCCACATTTAATTAAGAGATCTTGGGTATGATCCTACTAAGAATACATGTTCTGATCAACCATATATATATATAAATATATTTTAATGTTTTTTGAAGTATATTTTAATGATCAATTTGGGTGCTACTAGTTCGGTGTGTGGAGTTGCTGAGTCGGTGTTTCCTTAGGAGTTTTACTTGGTACTGTTTTATTTTGGAGATTTATATTTGTATGAAATTACCATACACATGTTTTATTGTAGGATATTAGTTTATTTATATTTTATGGTTTTGATTGGTTATTTTTTCTTATATTCCTAGGTGTTAAGGGTAATTCCTCCCATATATGTGCATTTATACCATCAGTACTTATAATGGCCCAGACCTCTCTGGCCCATTCCTTTGTCAAAAAGAAGGTCAAGAAGTGTTCTGGAGGGTAAAATGGACTTTTCCACACTTTACAGAATTTTGAAACTACACGCTGTGTAGTTTGAGTACACGTCGTGTGCCCCCTTTTCGGGTATACCCCGTGTTGCAGACACTGTCCTTGCTGTGTGGAATAATGGGTGCACGCTGTGTGTCCAGTTCTACACGCCATGTAGTCCTTCCCCACGTACGCGTTACCAGTCAATGGCCATGTACCGTGTTGGAGTCGTGTCCTTGCCGTGTGAAATAAATGAGTACACGTCGTGTGTCTAAACTGCACACCGTGTAGTCCTTACCCATGTATACGTTACCCTCAAACCGTGTGTTGACCAGTCAACGGCCGCAGAGTCGTGTTGGAAGCCGCATGGAGACTGTGTGAAAGAACCGAGTATACACTATGTACCATAAAGTACACGCCATGTACTTTTTCTTTTCACGCCTATAAAAGGAGGGGTCCCCTCCTCCTTTCAACTCACCCCTCTCCTCTCCTCTCCTCTCCTCTGAGCAGAGCTCTCTCAAGAGACTCAAAGGCTCTTCCTTCCATAACTTCTTTGTACGAGCTCTGATTTACGATCCGTCAGCGGCCACGAGATCGTAACGATGAGGCAGAGCTTCCGAGATTGGATCCGTTGTATTTAATTCGGCCTTTTCTTTCCGACTTCCACCCGAGGAGGTTTTTCCGGGACCCGACGGAAGTGACGGACGCCGACAGACTTCTTCTAAAGTTGATCTGGAGGAGCGCTGTAATCAGAACCTATTGAAGTAGGGATCTTACCTTCGTCTCTCTAGTTTGTGCATCATGCGGGGTGGGTGTTCTCTTGTTTATGTAAAACACTTTTGAACCGGTTTAATAAAGATAATAACTGGCTTATATAATGGGGTTGCGAAGTTGTGATTGTTGTTACTTTTTATCCTGTGATATTATGTTGTGAATTGAATGAGCTTCTACCTATTGAAAATCATGGTCATTGGGGGACTTTGCTTACACAATTAAATGTTGCCCTCTCCTTCTGGATTTTATTATAGATTGAACTTTGTGGAATGTGTAAATTGGTTAATCTCATAAAGTTGGCTGTTAAAATCTGGAACCCTAGTGTGATCACCCCGGTTAAACAAAATGGAATAATGAACATGTGGGTGTTGGCTTGGTTACATGGCATGTGTTGGGAGTGTTCTTTGGGTTGTTGTGGATAGGGTGAGCAGTGGGGCTACGATTGACTTGGTTATGGGTTGGTGTGAATGTTATGATGGTGATGGGCAGCGGGGCTGCAATAAGTGGTTTTAAAAGGGTAATGATGTACGGTATGGTTGTGGTTATGGTGGTTGGCAGCGGGGCTGTAGGGATGGGTTGTAATTAATAAATGAAATGTGGAAGAGTTAATGAATGGTGGGACATGATTGTGGAATGATAATAATAATTAATGGGTTGGTTGGCTAATAAGAAAGGACTTGGTTGTGTTGCTTGTGTTTTCCTAACTTGATTTGTGGATGACAGGGATATGTTTTAAGAACGATCGATGTGGTTGGTTGTGGATAGTTTCCCAGTAGTTAATGAACTAAATAAACTATTTCTGCTGAAACATGAAAACCTAAATGGGGTTGGGATTGTTTGTTGTATGCATGCTTTGTAGTAGCAGTGCTGAGGCACATGCACAGTTTCCCTTTTTAGAAGCCATAGGTTGGGCTGTGTGTTTGGTATATATATATATCTGTATCTTTTGTGTTTTATCGCACCCCACCCATGTTGATCACTTAGTGCCGAACACTCCCATTTCATGGGAGAGGGTGTTTTCCCTTATTACTAGCTCCTTCCTGCTCTTTCTCCCCTAGGCTATGATGGCTTCAGTCGACCTTACACCTAAGACTCTTCGGGTAGGTTTTGATTAGGTTGGATTGGCCCAAGAATCTTTGGGCATACATACTTTTTTCCCAAGAATCTTTGGGATGAGGCCCAGGTGTGTGCGGGCGGGATACGTGGTTGTGAGGCCTAGGTGTGTGCGGGAGGGATACGTGGTTGTGAGGCCCAGGTGTGTGCGGGCGGGATATGTGGTTGTGAGGCCCAGGTGTGTGCGGGCGGGGAGAGTGTGGTAGCGTCAGGACGTTCGCCGTTAGGAAGAGCAGCTAACTAAAGGGAAATGGTTCGGGGTACCCAATACTCTTGTTCTTATATACTACTACTACCTGTTGTGATTTTTTTGGGGAGTGTGGATGGTGAGGTTGGGTGGATTGAATTCCTTTCTAGGTTTCTTCTGTTGTTCTCACGGGACATTTGGATGTCTCCCCACTTGTGCATGAGAGCTTTAGGTTTCCCTACTGAGTATACTTGTATGCTCACCCTACGTTTACTTTCAGTTTTCCAGGAGGACTACGAGGGCCGTGCGAGACCCTACTAGTCGGACAGTTGGAGTTGTTGCTGTTTATGTACCTTTGTTTTCTTTTGGTATTGTACTTTGAGCTTTCTTGTACTTGTACCATGTTATAAAATTGTTTAAACATGCATGTGGTAATGGTTTGGGATTATTTCTATACACATACCTTTTTTTCCTTTTGGTGATTTACTTGTCCTATTTCCCGATCATTAAAAATAAAAAGGAAAATGCCTCCCATATTTGTGAAAAACTCATACCCTTGGTGCTAGTCGCCACCCCGGGGCCTACTGGAGGCGGTACTTGGGGGTCATTATCTCCCTTTTTCCATTTTCATCTCAGGAGGGGAATCTTTGTTGGGAGGGGGTCATGACAGAATGGTATCAGAGCTGATGGTTGAGATATAGGATGGAGTCTGGAGTTAGGCACAGTGAGGATTGCATGAGATGGTAGGGAAACAGTGTTAGTCAATCTTGGTGCGTGACATAGGCCAGGGAAGACTGGCTAGGACACAAGATTTTAGGGCCCCCCGTGATCCGATGCAAGGACTCTGAGCCTACCGAATGACCAAGTGAGACTACATTGATTGGAGGGTAGAGACCCTAGGGAAGGAACATGCATCCTCATGATTGTGTTTTACTTGATTTGGGTGTTCTGGGAAAGAAATTGAAATAAAATGATGAAATAAAACCTTTAGTTTTCCTTACCACTTGCGCTTAGGCGATCCTTGTTTACCATACAGCTATGGAACCTGGATGTCATCCTCGGGTGGCTCAGAGGGCTGAGGCCCAGTAGATTCAGGCGGTCAATCAGTTGAGGATTGACCGAGAGGAGGAAGATAGCCAGTGGCAGAAGACCCTCCGTTCTTTCCAGCGACAGACCCTCAAGAAGTACGAGGGTAATACTTCGGATACGGAGACGAAGGGGTGGCTTGAGGAGCTAGGGATCGCTTTTACCTTGATCTGTGCTCCGAGGGAGTATTGGGTTCCCCTAGCAGTCAGTCAGCTGAGAGGTGCGGCGTGACAGTGGTGGACGCTCTACCTCGGAGAGAGGATAGAGGCAGAGGTTCCATGGGATGACTTTGAGAAGGCATTCTGAGAGGAATTCCTTTCTTCCATGATCAAGGCATTGAATTGGCAGGAGATACTCTCCCTTCAGTAGGGGACTATATCGGTACGAGAGTTGGTGATCAAGTTTAAGGATCTCCTGCGCTTTTCTCCGGATCTCTTTCCAGATGAGGAGTCTTGGGTGAGACGTTTGGAGGAGGCGCTTCATCCTTCGCTCCAGTATGTTGTCACCCCCTTCACCCTTCTGACGTACCTGGCGGTACAAAAGAAGACAGAGGTTGTAGAGAGGATGCACTTGCTGGGAGGTGAACCCCGAGAGGGGATCCAGCCAGGCTCGTCGAAGGGGAAGGCAGTCAGCAGCAGGTCTCCTGCGATGAGACCTTCTAGATTCAGGCCAGTGGGGAGCAGGCCCCAGCAGTTCCAGTTCATATCTTCGGGTCCGCGTCCCTTTTTCACGATCCTAGGACTGAGGTGTTTTTCTTGTGGAGGTTTCAGGCACGTTCAGAGTCGGTGCCCGAACCAAGCTCAGTATGGTGGAGGTGGGCAGGTTCAGCGCCCACCTCAGCAGCACCAGTTGCCAGCGAGGCCCTTACTGCAGCAGCATGACCATGCCCTTCTGAGGCAGACATTGTGGGAGGAGGCCGACCTTAGGGTGCTCCTCAGGGAACTCACCCAGGGCGTGGTCGGGGAGGTGGAAGACATCAGAGAGGCAGAGGAGCTGGGCGTGGACAGTTTCACGCAGCAGAGTTGACAGCTCCAGCAGGACCAGAGGTGGTGCGAGGTACGATTTTTTTGTTCAGCACTCTTGTTTCTACTTTGTTCGATTCGGGAGCCTCACACTCTTTTGTTGCACCTAGTCTATCCCATGCTTTGGGACTAGACGTAGAGAGACTTTCCGTACCACTGGTACTAAGTACACCATTTGGAGGCCAGACTAGCATATCTTGTGTTTTCCAGGGATGTGGGATGATGTTGGGACCAAATCAATCTAGTGGGGACCTTCTTCTGTTAAAGATGCAGCCATACGATGTCATCCTAGGCATCGACTGGTTGTTTTCTGTTAGTATCGTTATCGACTGCTTCTGGAGAAGAGTCGTGTTCTCCGACGTGGATGGACAGCGCGTAGCTTTTGTTGGTGAGAGGAGCTATCAGGAGGGAAGCCGGAGTGTGGATCCTCTCCTTTCCTTGTTGGGTGTGTTATCAGTGGTTCCAACTGATACAGAGATGATGGATGTCCCAGAGGTTGTTGGGGAGTTCCGCGATGTTTTTCCTGAGGAGGTTGTAACTCTACCCCCCCGATGTGACGTTGAGTTCGGGATAGACTTACAGCTTGGTGCCTGTACTATTTCTATGGCCCCTTATCTGATGGCACCATCGAAGTTGTGGGAGTTGCGGATTCAGATTGACGATCTGATGGAGAAAGGTTTTGTTCGACCCAGCGTGTCGCCATGGGGTGCTCTGATTTTGTTCGTGAAGAAGGCAGACGGTGGTCTCAGGCTATGCATAGACTACCGAATGTTGAACCAGGTAACGGTCAAGAACTGTTACCCCCTCCCAAGGATAGATGATCTCTTCGACCAGCTGAGGGGAGCAGGTTGGTTTTCCAAGATTGATCTATGATATGTATATCATCAGCTGAGGGTGAAGGATAGTGACATCTCGAAGATGGCTTTCAGGTGCAGGTATGGGCACTTCGAGTTTGTAGTGATTCCATTTGGAGTTACGAATGCACCAGCTGTGTTCATGGGACTTATAAACCTTGTCTTCTGGGAGTTTCTGGACCGATTCGTCATTGTGTTTATCGACGACATCCTGATCTACTCAAGATCAGAGGAGGAGCACGTTGAGTATCTCAGGGCAGTCTTGGAAGTCCTTCGACACCACCAGCTTTACGAGAAATTGTCGAAATGTAAGTTCTTGACACAAGAAGTACACTTCCTTGGGCATGTGGTGTCTCAGCATGGAGTGTCAGTGGACCCGTCGTAGGTGGAGATAGTTGTTTCTTGGGTAGCACCCATGATCGTGGAAGAAGTTCGTAGTTTCCTGGGGTTAGCAGGTTACTATCGGAGTTTTGTTTCAGACTTCTCTCGAGTTGATGCTCCATTGAATGCTTTGACGAGGAAGAAACAGGTCTTCCTGTGGAGTGAGCAGTGCCAGAAAGATTTTGACTACCTGAAGGATAAGTTGGTCAGTGCTCCCGTACTCAGGTTTCCAGAAGAAGGGTTGTTGTATGAGGTGTTTTGTGATGCTTCTGGCCTTGGTCTGGGGCGTGTTATGATGTAGAAGAAGGGATTGATTTGTTATGGGTCTACGCAGTTGCGCCCTCACGAGCGTAACTATGCCACCCATGACTTGGAGCTTGCAGTTGTAGTGTTCACACTGAAGTTGTGGCGACATTACCTCTTTGGGGAGCGC
Source organism: Viscum album (assembly GCA_963277665.1). Lineage (NCBI taxonomy): Eukaryota > Viridiplantae > Streptophyta > Magnoliopsida > Santalales > Viscaceae > Viscum > Viscum album. The sequence goes on from OY728130.1 coordinate 1,036,372,357, forward strand.
TTTGTGGTCTTCTCAGATCACAAGAGCTTGTGTTATATCTTCTCCCAGTGTGACCTGAACATGCGGCAACAAAAATGGGTCGAGTTTTTCCAAGACTATGACTTTGAGATCTCTTAAACTGAAGGTAAGGGAAATGTTGTGGCTGATTCCCTGAGTAGGAAGTCGCATCAGGAAGTGGTTCAGGAATCTACTGATGCTTGGAAGGTGATAGGAGAGTTGGATGCCTTGCACTTGGATGCCAGGGTAGAAGGTGTTAGAGGCTGTTTGTTTCAGATGACGGTGTAGTCCTCCTTGTTGCAGCAGGTAGAAGAGTCCCAGTGGGGGGACACCGAGGCTGAAGTGATGTGGGATCGTGTCGATCAGGGGAACGCTCCAGAAGGATGGTCAGAGGATAACCGACATCGGATGCTTTTCTATGGAAGGTTGTTTGTTCTGGAGGCAATGCGTGAGGGAGTTCTCCGTGAGTTCCATAGCTCAGCCTTGGCGGTACATCCAGGAGTTTCAAAAATGTACCATGGCCTGAAGGAACAGTTTTGGTGGCCCGGGGTGAAACGCGAAGTGGCGTAGTTTGTGGATAAATGCCTAGTGTGTCAGCAAGTGAAGGCTGAACACCGTGTTCCCAGTGGTTTATTGCATCCTTTAGATTTCCTCAAGTGGAAGTGGGATGACATCTCAATGGACTTCGTCAAAGGACTACCCAGAGATCAGGGTGGTTATGATGCTATCTGGGCAGTGGTGGATTGTCTGACGAAATTGGCTCACTTCTTAGCAATTAAGGAGTCAGGCTCGGTGAGTACCTTAGCATAGAGGTACGTAGATGAGGTGGTGCGTTTACATGGAGTTCCGAGGACTATCATCTCAGATTGTGATACTCGGTTTACCTCACGATTCTGGAGGGGGATACAACATAATTTTGGCACCCAGCTACGCCTTAACACTGCATTCCACCCCCAGACCGATGGGCAGACAGAGCGGACTATCCGGACGTTGGAGGACATGCTGTGAGCATGCGTTCTGGATTTCGGAGGATCATGGGTACGACACTTGCCGTTAGTAGAGTTTTCCTACAACAACAACTTCCACTCTACTATTGGTATGGAACTGTTTGAGGCTTTGTATGGAAGGCCATGTCGTTCACCCATTTGCTGGGCAGAGGATGGTGAGACAGGTTCTCTTAGGCCAGAGGTAGTGCAGAGAACAACAGAGAATGTCTAGCTTGTACGTGAGAGGATGAAAGTGGCTTAGGACCGACATAAGTTTTATGCTGATCGTCGGAGGAGGCCCTTGGAGTTCGAGGTGGGGGATCATGTGTTCTTGAAGGTTTCCCCTCGACAAGGGCAGTAGAGGTTTGGGAAGGAGAGTAAGCTCTCACCCAGGTTCATCGGACCTTTCGAGGTGTTGAGGCGAGTCGGCGAGGTGGCATATCAGCTGGCCCTGCCACCTCAGTTGGAGAAGGGTCATGATGTCTACCACATCTCCCAGCTTCGTCGGTACTTACATGACGACTCCCACATTATTGACTGGGGAGAGTTAGATATGGGAGACGACGCGACCTTCGAGGAACGACCAGTCAGAATCGAAGATCGTAAAAGGAAGGTGCTCCGTGGAAGAACCATTCTGTTCATTCGTGTGTTGTGGAGGCATGGCGGCCTCGAGGAGAGCACTTAGGAGCGGGTGACCCAGATGCACGCTCAGTTCCCGAAGTTGTTTGGACTTGTGTTTTTCCCTTGTTCTTCTGAGCTTTGTGTTGATGTTGTTCTCTGTACCTTTGATATATGGAATTCTTGGCTTGTCAGTTGTGAGACCTTTTGTTTCTTTGTTCCCTGGTAATGTGTAACATGTCCAGATGTGTGGGAAAGGGAAAAGCCTGACCCTTAATCGAGACGCATTAATGCAGATGCGATTGAACCCGTGCAGGTGAGTCAGTGCAGCCTAAAGTGGATAATATCTCGACATAGGTAAAGGAATTTCCCAAACCGATGTTTTCGGGTAGTGTGTTGGTTGTGTGGTGTTGGGGTTAGTGCAAGTTGAAAAATCCTAATGTATGAAAGTGGGAAGACCCAATTCTTTATAGAGACGCATTAATGAGGATGCGTTTAATCCCATGTAGGCGAGTCAGTGCCGTCTAAAGCGGATAATATCTCGATATAAGAGAAGGTATTCCTAACACATATGATTGGGGTTGTTGGTTGGGTTCCTATTATAACAAGAACCCTAAAAGGTATCTTGTTGGGTTTACTCTAAGTTGGTTTTTGAATTCTCGGGGACGAGAATGTTTTAAGAGGTATCTGATGTAATGGCCCGAACCTCTCCGGCCCATTCCTTTGTCAAAAGAAGGTAAAGAAGTGTTCTGGAGGGTAAAATGGACTTTTTACACACTTTCTAGAATTTTGAAACTACACGCCGTGTAGTTTGAGTACACGCCGTGTACCCCCTTTCCGGGTATACCTCGTGTTACAGACTGTGTCCTTGCTGTGTGGAATAATGGGTGCACGTCGTGTGTCCAGTTCTACATGTTGTGTAGTCCTTCCCCGTGTATGCGTTACCAGTCAACGGCCGTGTACCTTGTTGGAGCCGTGTCCTTGCCGTGTGCAATAAATGAGTACATGCCGTGTCTCTAAACTACACGCCGTGTAGTCCTTCCCCGCATATGCATTACCCTCAAACCGTGTGTTGACCAGTCAACGGCCGTGAAGCCGTGTTGGAAGCCGCGTGGAGACCGTGTGAAAGAACCGAGTACACGCCGTGTACCATAAAGTACACACTGTGTACTTTTGATTTTCATGCCTATAAAAGGAGGGGTCCTCTCCTCCTTTCAACTCACCCCTCTGCTCTCCTCTCCTCTCCTCTGAGCACAACTCTCTCAAGAGACTCGAAGGCTCTTCCTTCCATAATTTCTTCGTCTGAGCTCTGATTTACGATCCGTCAGCGGCCATGGGATCGAAATGATGAGGCGGAGCTTTCGAACTTGGATCCGTTGTCTTTCCTTCGGCCTTTTCTTTCTGACTTCCACCCGAGGAGGTTTTTCTAGGACCCGACAGAAGTGACGGACGCCGACAGACTTCTTCTAATGTTGATCCGTAGGAGCGCTCTAATCAGAACCTGTTGAAGTAGGGATCTTACCTTCGTCTCTCTAGTTTGTGCATCATGCTGGGTGGGTGTTCTCTTTTTTATGTGAAACACTTTTGAACCGGTTTAATAAAGATAATAACTGGCTTATATAATGGGGTTGGGATGTTGTAATTGTTGTTACTTTATATCCTGGGATATTATATTGTGAATTAAATGAGCTTCTACCTATTGAAAATCACGGTCGTTGGGAGACATTGCTTACGCAATTAAATATTTCCCTCTCCTTATGGATTTTCTTATGGATGGAAATTTGTGGAATGTGGAAATTGGTTAATCACGTAAAGTTGGCTGTAAAAATTTGGAACCCTTGTGTGATCACCCCGGTTAAAAAAATGGAATAATGAACATGTGGGTGTTGGCTTGGTTACGTGGTATGTGTTGGGAGTGTTTTGTGGGTTGTTGTGGATAGGGTGAGCAGCGGGGCTGCAGTTGACTTGGTTATGGGTTGGTGTGAATGTTATGATGGTGATGGGCCGTGGGGCTGCAATAAATGGTTTTAAAAGGGTAATGATGCATGGTACGAATGTGGTTATGGTGGTTGGCAGCAGGGCTGTAGGGATGGGTTGTAATTAATAAATGAAAAGTGGAAGAGTTAATGAATGGTGGGACATGATTGTGGAATGAGAATAATAATTAATGGGTTGGTTGGATAATAATAAAGGACTTGGTTGTGTTGCTTGTGTTTTCCTAACTTGATTTGTGGATGACAGGGATATGTTTTATAAACGATCGATGTGGTTGGTTGTGGATAGTTTCCCAGTAGTTAATGAACTAAATAAACTATTTCTGCTGAAACGTGAAAACCTAAATGGGGTTGAGATTGTTTGTTGTATGCATGCTTCATAGTAGCAGTGCCGAGGCACATGCTCAGTTTCTCTTTTTATAAGCCATAGGTTGGTCTGTGTGTTTGGTATATATATATATCTGTATCTTTGGTGTTTTATCGCACCCCTCCCATGTTGATCACTTAGTGCCGAACACTCTCATTTCATGTGAGAGGGTGTTTTTCCCTTAGTTACTAGCTCTTTCCTGCTCTTTCTCCCCTAGGCTGTGATGGCTTGAGGTGACCTTACACCTAAGACTCTTCAGGTAGGTTTCGATTGGGGTGGATTGGCCCAAGACTCTTTGGGTAGGCTTATTTTTTCCTAAGAATATTCGGGATGAGGCCCAGGTGTGTTCGGGCGGGAAACGTGGTTGTGAGGCCCAGGTGTGTGGGGGCGGGATACGTGGTTGTGAGGCCCAGGTGTGTGCGGGCGGGATACGTGGTTGTGAGGCCCAGGTGTGTGCGGGCGGGATACGTGGTTGTGAGGCCCAGGTGTGTGTGGGTGGGGAGAGTGTGGCAGCGTCAGGACGTTCCCCGTTAGGAAGAGCAGCTAACTAAAGGGAAATGGTGCGCGGTACCAAATACTCTTATTCTTATATCCTACTACTACCTGTTGTGATTGTGTTTTGGTGAGTGTGGCTGGTGAGGTTGGGTGGATAGAATTCCTTATTAGGTTTCTTCTGTTGTTCTCACGGGACATTAGGATGTCTCCCCACTTGTGCACTAGATCTTTAGGTTTCCCTACTGAGTATACTTGCATGCTCACCCTACGTTTACTTTCAGGATTCCAGGAGGACTACCAGGGCCATGCGGGACCCTACTAGTCAGACAGTTGGAGTTGTTGATGTTTTTGTACCTTTGTTTTCTTTTGGTATTGTACTTTGAGCTTTCTTGTACTTGTACCTTATTATAAAATTGTTTAAACATGTATGTGGGAATGGTTTGGGTTTATTTCTATACACTTACCTTTTTTTCCTTTTGGTGATTTACTTGTCCTATTTCCTGATCTTTAAAAATAAAAAGGGTAATGCCTCCCATATTTGTGAAAAACACATACCCTTGCTGCTAGTCGCCACTCCGGAGCCTACTCGAGGTGGGACTCGAGGGTCATTATCTCCCTTTCGCCATTGCCAGCTCAGGAGGGGAATATTTGGTGGGAGGGGGTCGTGACAGAATGGTATCAGAGCTGATGGTTGAGAGATAGGATGAAGTCTGGAGTTAGGCACAATGAGGATTGCATGGGATGGTAGGGAAACAGTGTTAGTCAATCTTGGTGCGTGACATAGGCCAGGGAATACCGTCTAGGACACGGGATTTTAGGGCCCACCGTGATCCGATGCAAGGACTCTGAGCCTACCGAACGACCATGTGAGACTACATTGATTGCAGGGTAGAGACCCTAGGGAAGGAACATGCATCATCATGATTGTGTTTTACATGATTTGGGTGTTCTGGGAAAGAAATTGAAATAAAATGATGAAATAAAACCTTGAGTTTTCTTTACCACTTGGGCTTAGGCGATCCTTGTTTACCGTACAACTATGGCACCTGGACCTCGTCCCCGGGTGGCTCAGATGGTCGAGGCCCAACAGATTCAGGCGGTCGATCAGTTGAGGATTGACCAAGAGGAGGAAGATAGCCAGTGGCAGAAGACCCTCTATTCTTTCATACGGCAGACCCTCAAGATGTACGAGGGTAGTACTTCGGATACGGAGACGGATGGGTGGCTTGAAGAGCTAGGGATCGCTTTTACCTTGATCCATGCTCCAAGGGAGTACTGGGTTCCCCTAGAATTTAGTCAGCTGAGAGGTGCAGCGTGACAGTGGTAGATTCTCTACCTCAGAGAGAGGATAGAGGCAGAGGTTCCATGGGATGACTTTGGGAATGAATTCCGAGAGGAATTCCTTTCATCCATGATCAAGGTGGAGAAGCGGCAGAAGTTACTCTCCCTTCAACAGGGGAGTATGTCGATACAAGAGCTAGGGATCAAGTTCAAGGATATCCTGCACTTTTCTCCAGATCTCTTTCTGGATGAGGAGTCTCGGGTGAGATGTTTGGAGGAGGTGCTTCATCCTTCGCTCTAGTATGCTGTCACCCCCTTCACCCTTCCGACGTACTTGGTGGTACAGAAGAAGGAAGAGGTTTTAGAGAGGATGCACTCGCTGGGAGGTGCACCCCGAGTGGGGATCCAGCAAGGCTTGTCGAACGGGAAGGCAGTCAGTAGCAGGTCTCCTGCGACGGGACCTTCCAGGTTCAGGCCAATGGGGAGTAGGCCCCAACAGTTCTAGTTCAGATCTTCGGGTACTCATCCCTTTTTCACGAGCCCAGGACCGAGGTGTTTTTCTTGTGGAGGTTTCGGGCACGTTCAGAGTCAGTGCCCGACCCGAGCTCAGTACGGTGGAGGTGGGAAGGTTCAGTGCCCACCTCAGCAGCACCAGTTGCCAGCGAGGACCTTCCAGCAGCAGCAGAACCATGCCCCTCCGAGGGCAGATTTTGCGGGAGGAGGCCAACCTCAGGGTGCTCCTCAGGGACCTCGACAAGGGCGTGGTCGGGGAGGTGGACGACATCAGAGAGGCAGAGGAGCTGGGCGTGGACAGTTTCATGCAGCAGAGTTGACAGCTCCAGTAGGACTAGAGGTGGTGCGAGGTACGATTTGTTTGTTCATCACTCTTGTTTCTTATTTGTTCGATTCGGGAGCCTCACACTCTTTTGTTGCACCTAGTCTAGCCCATGCTTTGGGACTAGACATAGATAGACATTCCCTACCACTAGTACTGAGTACACCAGTTGGAGGCCGGAACAACGTATCTTGTGTTTTCCGGGGATGCGGGCTAATGTTGGGACCACATCGATCTAGTGGGGACCTTCTTCTGTTACAGATGCAGCCATACAATTTCATCCTAGGCAACGACTGGTTGTTTTCTGTTAGTACAGTTATCGACTGCTTCTGGAGAAGAGTCGTGTTCTCCGACGTGGATGGACAGCGCATAGATTTTGTTGGTGAGAGGAGCTATCAGGCAGGAAGCCGGCGTGTGGAGCCTCTCCTTTCCTTGTTGGGCGGGTTATCAGTGGTTCCAACTGATAAAGAGATGATGGATGTCCTAGAGGTTGTTGGGGAGTTCCTAAATGTTTTTCCTAAGGAGGTTGTAACTCTACCCCCCTGACATTACATTGAGTTCGGGATAGACTTACAGCCTGGTGCCCGTCCGATTTCAATGGACCCTTATCAGATGGCACCTTTGGAGTTGCGGGAGTTGCGGATTCAGATTGACGATCTGATGGAGAAAGGCTTTGTTCGACCCAGTGTGTCGCCATGGGGTGCTCCAGTTTTGTTCGTGAAGAAGGCAGATGGTGGTCTCAGGAAATGCCAAGACTACCGAAGGTTGAACCAGGTAACAGTCAAGAACTGTTACGCCCTCCCAAGGATAGATTATCTCTTCGACCAGCTAAGGGGAGCAGGTTGGTTTTCCAAGATTGATCTACAATATGGATATCATCAGCTGAGGGTGAAGGATAGTGACATCTCGAAGATGGCTTTCAGGTGTAGGTATGGGCACTTCGAGTTTGTAGTGATGCCGTTTGGAGTTCCTAATGTACTAGTTGTGTTCATGGAACTTATGAACCTTGTCTTCCGAAAGTTTCTGGACCGGTTCGTCGTTGTGTTTATCGACGACATCCTGATATACTCAAGATCATAGGAGGAGCACGTTGAGAATATCAGGGCAGTCTTGGAAGTCCTTCGACACCACCAGCCTTTTGGGAAATTGTCGAAGTGTAAGTTCTTGACACAAGAAGTACACTGCATTGGGCACATGGTGTCTCATCATGGAGTGTCAGTGGACCCGTCGAAGTTGGAGGAAGTTGTTTCTTGGGTAGCACCCAAGAGCATGGCAGAAGTTCATAGTTTCCTGGGGTTAGCAGGTTACTATCGGAGGTTCGTTTTGGACTTCTCTTGAGTTGCATCTCCATTTACAGCTTTGACGAGGAAGAACCAGGCCTTCCTGTGGAGCGCGCAGTGCCTGAAAGCTTTTGACTACCTGAAGGAGAAGTTGGTCAGTGCTCCCGTACTCAGGTTTCCAGAGGAAGGGTTGTTATATAAGGTGTTTTGTGAATCTTCTGGCCTTGGTCTAGGGGGCGTGCTGATGCAGAAGAAGGGAGTGATTTTTATGGGTCTAGGTAGTTGCGCCCTCATGAGCGTACCTATGCCACCCATGTCCTGGAGCTTGCAGTAGTAGTGTTCGCACGGAAGTTGTGGTGACATTACGTCTTTGGGGAGTGCTTTGTGGTCTTCTCAGATCACAAGATCCGGCGTTATATCTTCTACCAGTGTGACCTGAACTTGTGGCAGTAGAGATGGGTCGAGTTTCTCCAAGACTATGACTTTGAGATCTCTTTCAATGAAGGTAAGGGAAACATTGAGGCTGATGACCTGAGCAGGAAGTTGCATCAGGAAGTGGTTCGGGAATTTGTTGATGCATGGAAGGCGATGAGAGAGTTGGTTGCCTTGCACTTGGATGCCAGGGTAGAAGGTGTTAGAGGCAGTTTGTTTCATATGACGGTGCAGTCCTCCTTGTTGCAGCAGGTAGAAGAGTCCCAGTGGGGGGACTCCGAGGCGGAAGTGATGCGGGATCGTGCCGATCAGGGGAATTCTCCAGAAGGATGGTCAGAGGAAAACCGACATCAGATGCTTTTCCATGGAAGGTTGTTTGTTCTGGAGGCAATGCGTGAGGGAGTTCTCCGTGAGTTCCATAGCTCAGCCTAGGTGGTACATCCAGAAGTTTCAAAAATGTACCAAGGCCTGAGGGAACAGTTTTGTTGGCCTAGGGTGAAATGGGCAGTGGAAGAGTTTGTGGCTAAATGCCTAGTGTGTTAGCAAGTGAAGGATGCACACCCTGTTCCTAGTGGTTTGTTGCATCCTTTAGATGTCCCCGAGTGGAAGTGGGATGACATCTCAATGGACTTCGTCATAGGACTACCCAGAGCTCAGGGTGGTTATGATGCTATCTGGGTATTGGTGGATTGTCTGACGAAATCGGATCACTTCTTAGAAATTAAGGAGTCCGGCCTGGTGAGTACCTTAGCACAAAGGTACATAGACGAGGTGGTGTGTTTACACGGAGTTCTGAGGACTATCATCTCAGATCAGGATACTCGGTTTACCTCACGAGTCTGGAGGGGGATACAACATGCTTTTGGAACCCAGCTACGCCTTAGCACTGCTTTCTGCCCCCAGACCGCTGGGCAGACAGAGCGGACAATCCAGACGTTGGAGGACGTGCTACGAGCATACATTCTGGATTTCGGAGGATCAGGGGTACGACACTTGCCATTAGTAGAGTTTGCCTACAACAACAGCTTCCACTCTACTATTGGCATGGCACCGTTTGTGGCTTTGTATGGAAGGCCATGTCGTTCACCCATTTTCTGGGCAGAGGTTGGTGAGACAGGTGCTCTTGGGCCAGAGGTAGTGCAGAGCACCACAGAGAAAGTCCAGCTTGTACGTGAGAGGATGAAAGCGGCTCTGGACCGACAGAAGTCTTATGCTGATCATCGGAGGAGGCCCTTGGAGTTCAAGGTGGGGGATCATGTCTTCTTGAAGGTTTCCCCTCAACGGGGGCAGCATAGGTTTGGGAATGGGAGAAATCTCTCACCCAGGTTCATCGGACCTTTTGAGGTGTTGAGGTGAGTCGAGAGGTGGCATATCAGCTAGCCCTTCCACCTCAGTTGGAGAAGGTTCATGATGTCTTCCACATCTCCCAGCTTCGTCGGTACATACACGACGACTCCCACGTTATTGACTGGGCAGAGTTAGATATGGGAGACGACGCGACCTTCGAGGAACGACCAGTCAGAATCGAAGATCGTAAAGGGAAGGTGCTCCGTGGATGAACCATTATTTTGGTTCGTGTGTTGTGGAGGCATGGCAGCCTCGAGGAGAGCACTTGGGAGCAGGAGACCCAGATGCACGCTCAGTACCTGGAGTTGTTTTGACTTGTGTTTTTTCCTTGTTCTTCTGAGCTTTGTGTTGATGTTGTTCTCTGTACCTTTGATATATGGAATGCTTGGATTGTCAGTTGTGAGACCTTTTGTTTCTTTGTTCCCTGGTAATGTGTAACATGTCCGGATGTGTGGGAAAGGGAAAAGCCTGACCCTTAATCGAGACTCATTAATGCATATGCGATTGAACCAGTGCGGGAAATTTAGTGCTGCCTAAAGTGGATAACATCTCGACATAGGTAAAGGAATTTCCCAAACCCATGTGTTCGGGCAGTGTGTTGGTTGTGTGGTGTTGGGGTTAGTGCAAGTTGAAAAATCTTATTGTATGAAAGTGGGAAGACCCAATTCTTAATCGAGACACATTAATAAGGATGTGATTAAACCCGTGCAGATGAGTCAGTGCCGCCTAAAGTGGATAATATCTCGACATAGGAGAAGGAATTCCTAACACATATGATTAGGGTTGTTGGTTGGGTTCCTTTTATAACGAGAACCCTAAGAGGTATCTTGTTGGGTTTCCTCTGGGTTGGTTCTTGAATTCTGGGGGACGAGAATGTTTTAAGAGGTATCTGATGTAATGGCCTGGACCTCTACGGCCCATTCCTTTGTCAAAAAGAAGGTCTAGAAGTGTTCTAGAAGGTAAAATGGTCTTTTTCCACACTTTCCAGAATTTTGAAACTACACGTCGTGTAGTTTGAGTATACACCGTGTACCCCCTTTCTAGGTATACCCCGTGTTGCAGACCGTGTCCTTGCTGTGTGGAATAATGGGTGCACGCCGTGTGTCCAGTTCTACATGCTGTGTAGTCCTTCCCCGCGTATGCGTTACCAGTCAACGACCGTGTACCGTGTTGGAGCTGTGTCCTTGCCATGTGCAATAAATGAGTACATGCCGTGTGTCTAAACTACATGCCGTGTAGTCCTTCCCCGCGTATGCGTTACCCTCAAACCGTGTGTTGACCAGTCAACAGCCGCAGAGCTGTGTTGGAAGCCGCGTGGAGACCATGTGAAAGAACCGAGTACACACCGTGTACCATAATGTACATGCCGTGTACTTTTTCTTTTCACGTCTATAAAAGAAGGGGTCCCCTCCTCCTTTCAACTCACCCTTCTCCTCTCCTCTCCTCTCCTCTGAGCAGAGCTCTCTCAAGAGACTTGAAGGCTCTTTCTTCCATAAATTTTTCGTCCGAGCTCCGATTTACAATCCGTCAGCGGCCACGGGGTCGTTACGACGAGGCGGAGATTCCGAGCTTGGATCTGTTGTCTTTCCTTCAGAATTTTCTTTCCAACATTCACCCGAGAAGGTTTTTCCGGGACCCGACAGATGTGACGGACGCCGACGGACTTCTTCTAAAGTTGATCTAAAGGAGCGCTGTAATCAGAACCTGTTGAATTAGGGATCTTACCTTTGTCTATCTAGTTTGTGCATCATGCGGGGTGGGTGTTCACTTGTTTATGTGAAACACTTTTGAACCGGTTTAATAAAGATAATAACTGGCTTATATAATGGGGTTGGGAAGTTGTGATTATTGTTACTTTATATCCTGTTATATTATGTTGTGAATTAAATGAGCTTCTACCTATTGATAATCACGGTTGTTGGAGGACTTTTCTTACGCAATTAAATGTTGCCCTCTCATTCTAGATTTTCTTATGGATGGAACTTTGTGGAATGTGGAAATTGGTTAATAATGTAAAGTTGGCTGTTAAAATATGGAACACTTGTGTGATCACCCCGGTAAACAAAATGGAATAATGATCATGTGGGTGTTGTCATGGTTACGTGGCATGTGTTGGGAGTGTTTTGTGGGTTGTTGTGGATAGGGTGAGCAGCGGGGCTGCGGTTGACTTGGTTATGGGTTGGTGTGAATGTTATGATGGTGATGGGCAGTGGGGATGCAATAAATGGGTTTAAAAGGGTAATGATGTATGGTACGGTTGTGGTTATGGTGGTTGGCAGCGGGGCTGCATGGATGGGTTGTAATTAATAAATGAAAAGTGGAAGAGTTAATGGATAGTGGGGCATTATTGTGGAATGAGAATAATAATTAATGGGTTGGTTGGATAATAAGAAAGGACTTGGTTGTGTTGCTTGTGTTTTCTTAACTTGATTTGTGGATGACAGGGACATGTTTTACGAACGATCGATGTGGTTGGTTGTGGATAGATTCCCAGTAGTTAATGAACTAAATAAACTATTTTTTTCAGAAATGTGAAAACCTAAATGGGGTTGGGATTGTTTTTTGTATGCATGCTTCGTAGTAGCAGTGCCGAGGCACATGCTCAGTTTCTCTTTTTAGAAGCCATAGGTTGGGATGTCTGTTTGGTATATATATATATCTGTATCTTTTGTGTTTTATCGCACCCCACCCATAACTTCTTCGTCTGTGCTCCGATTTACGATCCGTCAGTGGCCACAGGATCATAACGACGAGTCAGAACTTCTGAGATTGGATTCGTTGTCTTTCCTTTGACCTGTACTTACCAGCTTCTACCTGAGGAGGTTTTTCCAGGTTTTGACAGAAGTGACGGGCACCAACGAACATCTTCTAAAGTTGATCCGGGGGAGCATTGTGTTCAGAACCTATTGAGGTAGGAATCTTACCTTCATCTCTATAAATTTTGCATCATGCGGGGTGGGTATCCTCTTGTTTTCATGAGAAATGGTTGAACCATTAAACGAATATAATAACTGGTTAAAGAATAGGGATGGTGAAGTTGTTATGTTTATCTTTGTTTATACTATTATTATGTTGTGAATTAAATAGGCTTATGCGTACTGAAAATCATGGTCGTTGGGGGACTTTGCTTGCGCAATTAAATGTTGCCCTATATTTCTACACCGTTTTTGTGAATGGAACTTTGTTGAATGTGGAATTTGGTTAATCACATAAAGTGGGATGATTAAATAAAAATCTGTAACCCTTGTGTGATCACCCCGGTTGAACAAAATGGAATAATGAACATGTGGGTATTGTATTGGATACGTGGCATGTGATGGGGGTGTTTTGTGGGTTGTTGTGGATCGGGTGAGCAGTTGGGCTGTGGTTGGATTGGTTGTGGGTTAGTGTGAATACTATGTTGGTGATGGGCAGTGGGGCTGCGATAAATGGTATTAAAGAGGTGATGATGTACGGTGTGGTTGTGGTTATGGTGGTTGGCAGTGGGGCTGCAGGGTTGTGTTTGAATGTGAACAAACTATGGGTTGTAAATAATAAATAAAAAGTGGAAGAGATAGTAATGGTGTGGAATGGTAGTGGAACGAGAATGTTAACCAATGGGTTGGTTGGTTATTAAGAAGGGACTTGTTGTGCTGCTTGTGTTTTCCTAACTTGATTTGTGGATGGCAGGGATATGCTTTACGAACGATCGATGTGTTTGGTTGTGGATAGTTTCCCAGTAGTTAAGGAACTGATAAGCTGATTCTGTTGAAACATAAAAACCTAAATGGGGTTGGGGTTGTTTTTTGTATGCATGCTTCGTAGTAGCAGTGTCGAGGCACGTGCTCAGTTCTCTGATTAGAAGCCATATGTTGGGATGAGTGTTTGGTATATATATATATAACTGTATCTTTGTGTTTTGTCGCACCTCATCCATGTTGAGAACTTAGTGCTGAACACTCCCATTTCATGGGAGAGGGTGTTTTCCCTTTAGTTACTAGCTCCTTAGTGCTCCTTCTTCCCTAGGTTGTGATGACTTGAGGAGAACTTACACCCAAGACTCTTCGGGTAGGTTTCGATTGGGGTGGTTTAGCCCAAGACTCTTTGGGAAGGTTTTACTATTTCCCAAGAACCTTCGGGATGAGGCCCAGGTGTGTGCGGGTGGGATACGTGGTTGAGAGGCCCGGGTGTGTGCGGGCGGGATACGTGGTTGTCAGGTCCAGGTGTGTGCGGGCGGGATACGTGGTTGTGAGGCCCAGGTGTGTGTGGGCGGGATACGTGGTTGTGAGGCCCATGTGTGTGCGGGCGGGATACGTGGTTGTGAGTCCCAGGTGTGTGCGGGGGGGGATACGTGGTTGTGAGTCCCAGGTGTGTGCGGGCGGGATACGTGGTTGTGAGGCCCAGGTGTGTGCGGGCGGGATACATGGTTGTGAGGCCCAGGTGTGTGCAGGCGGGGAGAGTGTGGCAGCGTCAGGACGTTCGCCGTCAGGAAGAGCAGCTAACTAAAGGGAAATGGATCGGGGTACCCAATACTCTTGTTCTTATATACTACTACTACCTGTTGTGATTGTGTTTTGGTGAGTGTGGCTACTGAGGTTGGGTGGATAGAATTCCTTGCTAGGTTTCTTCTGTTGTTATCACAGGACATTAGGATGTCTCCCCACTTGTGCACGAGAGCTTTAGGTTTCCCTACTGAGTATACTTGTATGCTCAACCTATGATTACATTCAGGTTTCTAGGAGGACTACCAGGGCTGTGTGAGACCCTACTAGTCAGACAATTGGAGTTGTTGCTGTTGATGTACCTTTGTTTTCTTTTGGTATTGTACTTTGAGATTTCTTGTACTTGTACCTTGTTATAAAATTGATTAAACATTCATGTGGGAATGGTTTGGGTTTATTTCTATACACTTACCTTTTTTTCCTTTTGGTGATTGACTTTTCCTATTTCCTGATCTTTAAAAATAAAAAGGGTAATGCCTCCCATATTTGTGAAAAACTCATACCCTTGGTGCTTGTAACGCCCCGACCCTAATTACCTAGAGTCGGTGCATTATTACATAACATTGGTATGATCACGAGAAAGATCAAGTCTCCAAAGACCGATTAGTTTAGTAGCCTTGGAATAACTAGATACATCCATAAATTTTTACATTACATCATAAAAAAAACATCTTGTCTTCATATCCCCTCATACTATCCCTGCAAGTCATTCATAAATTACTTCTTCATAATGCTGGGAAAGATAAAACATTGAAAGGGGTGAGCTCGGATGCTCAGTAAGGATAACATTATAGCAGAAGCTTTCATAAATAAGCATAAACACTTAAGGCAATTTATAACTAAAAAAAGCCTTTTAAATTTGAACTTCAGCATAAAATGGCGAAGGTAAAATGAAATAATGCCATTTACTTACTCACATGGATATTCTACTAGTCGAATGATCACATGTAATATCAATAACCACTTTCATAATGATGGAATGCATAATGCCAGACTATCATAACCACATAGCCAAGGCCTCGTGCCAAGACTACAAATAAGATTTTTCCAAGGCCTTGTTCCAAGACACTAGTTTGTCTCATGAGACCTACCGATGCATCGAGGAGCTATAGCGGGCTCCACACGTCACTTATTAAGTCCAATGCATTCCTCATATGAACATGTTTAAACATAACATAAACATTCGTATTAAAACTAGCATATGAAATGTCAATAATTTTACCACAAACCATGAATGGTATAAAAACAGCACATCCACAGTCAAACATAACACATTCGATACAATATGGAAGATTGTATTGTATCACATTAACCTCAATCAAGAATAATGAAGGATGTTGACATAGATAAAAATAATCATCAAAACTATTTGAGAGAAATATCCCCCTTTTCTTGAAAACATTTAAAAGTCACACTATTTGTCAAGAAGCCATTTAAAAGTAGATTTTTGAATCAAAGTGTCCCATACCACTTTGAAACTTTTTAAAAGGAGTTTTGATTTCTAAACTTTAATGTCCATATAAATAAATCCTTAAAACCATTTTTAAAACATGGACATTAATGAGAAAGGTTTAGATGAATAAGTCTTTAAAACATTTAAAAATGGTATTTTAGTTAGAGATTCTAACCAAAAGAGACACTTGAATACAAATAATTGAGGTAATAAAAACATTGTAATATCATGAGAATAAAGGGAATCATGATATACTATGTCAAAGTACATTATATACACCACATAAAAGTGATTTGGTGTATATCATCAAAGAAGACTCAATGGAATGTAAATTGAGATGAAATCTCTCATAAAGGTTGTATCCTTAGGTTAAGGATAAATAAATGACATAATTATGTGTGATAAATATAAATACACTAAAAATGATTGGATATTCAGTGTAAAACAATCAAAGGACATTCACACATATTCTTGTAAAAACAATACCAACGAATTGGATGTTTAACTCAACAAATGGAGAATGAGTTAAAATTACTCTTATCAAATTCATATCAATGACTTGAGAATTATCAATGGAGTGATTATGTGTATCAAAGTTATATCCACAGGAAGGGGAGTGGAAATTATGACATAATCAAATGAATAGTGATTCCACACATAATCTTTGGGTAATATAATCAATGAAATATGCGTAAAGCCAAATGAGTGGAAATTGAAATTTTAAATTCCCTTATCGATTAGGTAACTTACGAATCATACACCCATGAAAGAAGTATCATACCCTGATGATGTAAATACCCATAAATTAAAGTATATTACAAAATGAATGCAATCATGGGAAGTACACATACCCCACATGCAATAATTAAGTGGTGAATAATGGAAATCTCACGAAATTAAAAGTGAGATAAAAAACCCCTTACCACGTTAATCAACTGAGTCGTATGGCCAAAAGTTAATAACCAACAAATGATTTATAGAATAACATGAATATAAATAGAATCATGATAATATATATCAAATGGCAGTACACAATACACCACTTTCAATAATTTAGTGGTGAACAATGGAAATCTCATGGAATTGAAAGTGAGATAAGAAAATCCCTTACTTTGTACTTTTTCCTTGGTCGATGGTAGGTTTACCTCCTGTATAATGGTGAAATAATTG
Source organism: Viscum album (assembly GCA_963277665.1). Taxonomy (NCBI): domain Eukaryota; kingdom Viridiplantae; phylum Streptophyta; class Magnoliopsida; order Santalales; family Viscaceae; genus Viscum; species Viscum album. The sequence continues at coordinate 1,036,389,093 of OY728130.1, forward strand.
TTATTGAATAATAAAAGAATCATTTAACTTAATATGATATCATATATGATCTTTTAACATTGATTTGTTAATAATATCGTAGAATTATCGTCATTTCGGGTGTTAACGGGTTCATTTTACTTTATATTCTTTGTTATGTGAGCCATATTCGTTATTAATGGGATGTATATTATTCATATCCAGAATTATATCAAGTCCTTAGATACTATTTTTAAATCATAAAATTATAATTATACTTGAATGGATATGATGGACAATGAATCTCATCGCGTTCATGGAGACGGTAGTCCGTACATACGCACGAGCGACAATATCATTCTTTTGATATTAAAATGATATATAATTGGATTTTATATCATATATACAGAATCATTATCATGTTATATTTATTATTTACATGAGTTACACATCATTATTATACCCATCCAAATAATAATATATTGAATAACAATTACACCACGACGTGGAGACGGTAAGCCGTACGTACTTACGTATGGTGAAATGTTATTCAAAGGATGGATAGAATACTGAATATGGTTGTACCATATTTATAATAACATCAAAGTATATATATGATACTGGAGTTATTATTTTTTAATGGTAATAACAAAGAAAGAGGAAGTGGAAGAAGAAAGGAACTTAAAAATGGGTGGTGAAAACATTACATCTTCTTCGGGTTCTTCCTTTTGATTTGATCAAAAGGGCTCCTTAGGTTGGATTTATGATCAAACTAAGGCCTCTAGGTTGTAGTGAGGGGATTTGGGAGAGTATTTGGGCAGAGTTTGGCCGAACCAAAAGGCTTTGAGGGTGTGAAGAAATGAGAAGGAGGAGTGCCCTTTTATAAGAGGGGTGAGGGCACCTTTGGAAAAGCTAGAAATATTAATTTATAATAAATTCATATTCGGTTTCCAATGGCTCCAAAGTTGACTATTCAAAGGTTAAGGTGGGGATGGGTCGAAAAAAACTCATCCAATAGAATTTAGACAGGTTTGGGTAGTTATATTAACCTTATCTTTAAGTATTAACTCTAAGTTAATTAGTTTCACTTTTACAATGTCTCTTTGTATTTTTATATAATATGGTTAATAAACTTACTATATACATCCAAGCGACCCAAAAGTGGTCCATTAATGATGAACCTATCATGATATAAGTCTCTTGGCTGAACCTTAGATTATTAGGAATTTAATATCAATTAATAATATAATATTTGTTTTAAGAACTCTTTTATGTCAATTTAGACACTATTCAATAGTTGATTTTTGTGAAACTCATAACAGATTGATTAATTCTAAAAAAGTCAATTAAATCAATCCTAATATATCATATTATCCTAGAAAATTAGTTTAATTCATTAAAAGCTTCATATTATATTTATTTGGGTATTTATAATATCAATTATTTTAATTTTTCACTATTATAGTAATTATTGCATCATCATTGTGTCATAAATAAAATAAATTATTTAATGTCTAAAAATTATAAATAAAATATCATTATGTAGGAAATCTTTTTATATTTCTAATTAATATCTATAATCTAAAATCCAACATATATAACCCTATGTAACAATTGTTTTTCTAAAAGATATATGCTTGTGTCATTTTTGTATTCATTTTAACTTAATGAAAATAAAGTGTCATTATCACTTACAAGTGGATCCATGGGGTCCCCAAATCGACCCAAAGATGCCCATGGTCGACCATGTATCAACCAATAGGGTTAAGACACGTTTTAGGGTAATTTAGTATTATTATAATATTATATTTTAACCCTTATTTACCGGATTTACCCTTAACCATGGTAAATAAAATATTTACCGCAGTAATTATTCAAAATGTCTAAAAATAAAAGTTACCTATTTACACAATTTGGACATCCTGATTCCAAATATAGAATCCATTTTTCTAAATTCAAAACACATAAGTGGAAGAAATTAATTTAAAATTAATTCCCGCTGTCAAAACAAAAAGCGTGTTTTTAAGAGATAATAACTATCAAAAGATTGACACTTGTTTATGTTCGGTTTAATTGTAAAATTATGTCCAATGACCAACATTATATTAAATGGTAGAAATATATTCTAAATATACTTTAAAACCACTCAAATTCACAATTTATCACTATTAATTATTTTGATTAAAAAAGTTGTTTTTAATTAAAATTTAGTAATTTTCACTATTCATCAAAATATGAAAGTTATCCGAAAAGTACCAAAATTTTACCTTAGGCTAAATTCGATATTCAGAATCCAAAAATGAAGTCCATTTTAAAATATAAAATATATATAATTTCAAAAGGTAGGTATAACTATTCATAACGGCTAGTTTGATTGGTTACGGTGTGTTAGAACTCGGTGTTGCGTACAACACACGCTAGCGTGCCGTGGAAGCTTGGGATGTTTCATTTTAAATTTTTGATGTCCCCATTTAGTAAAAAAATTTAATATATAGTATCTAAAAAGGGTTCACTATTAAAATTTGGTAAAAGTGAAATACTAAAAATGAATTTGTTCTTACATTATGTCTAAGAAACTCATAATATGGATTCTAAAATTATAAGGATTATATAAAGTTTAAAATTTAGTTAACACTATTAATAACCTCTTTTGAACAGCTTGTTTGGTAAGTCATGGTGCGATTGAACTTGGTGTTGCGTGTAGTGAATGTTATTGAATTATTTTGAAGAAATAACACACTATAAAATCTTGGGGTGTTACATTCTCCCCTCCTTCAATAAATTGCGTCCTCGCAATTTGAAATTGTTCTTCGAAAATAAAAGGTTGAAAATAGAAAATATCTTTGTGGTAAAACCCACATTGGAAATTGGGTTACTAAAATTTAGTCTTAATATGAGGAAGAGAGAAATGAAAGGATCACCACCAAATTATGATCTCGATTAGGAGAACATTGGTGGCAATTAGAGACATATAATTAGAGGGAAAACGTAAATATTTATAGGTAGTGATTGAGGTCATCAATCACAAACAAGTATAAAATTGAGGTCCTTAAACTCATCAATCTATGATGATTTGAAATACCATCGGTCCAAGAAAACATAGGGTATTAGGATAACACATTTTTGACGTTTCAAAATATCATAGTTGAAATCCCACATCGAAAAATGAATTAATGGGGCCTCTATTTAAAATAATGAGTGGAAAGTATGAAGATTACCGAAAATTACATATACTAGGGTTCCATGTAGGAAAATATGGATATGGAAGAGAAATCTAACCATCAATTATCTGATGGAGAGTGTTAGAGAACATGGCTATGAAAAGGCCAACAATCCCAAAGCCATAAATTATTGATGATTTAATGTACCATCTAGGACAACATTTTTTTTAACGTTACATTACATAAGGAAGAGGAATTCATTTATGATATTGACTAAGAACATTATGAGATATACTTAAATTTTAAGTAGATTTTCATTCTTTAATAAATTTCCACCACTAACTCAATTTTTTTTAAACGATGAGTATTCAACAAGACTTGGTCATACTGGAAGAGCTAGAATAAACTTCTATAGAATCACATGATCCATGTAGGATAAACCATATATTTAAATTGTCTTTGAAGATTAATCAAAACCAAAATGGTTAGTGAATCATCTAATGATCCCCCAAAAGGATATTCATTGAGATATATATGCACTAATCTTCTAAAATTAAACCAACAATACCCCAAAGTTAAATAGATACCATTCAATAACAAATTGTCCTTAAAATCCTTTAATATAATCCAAACTAATATTGAAACCCAAAACATAGAAGAATTTGATTATGTAGTCTCCCATGTTACATTGTATCTCCAAATGACATCAAATACTCTTAAAGTCACATACTTAAAAGTAATTAACATCATCACATATTCTCTGTTATAGGTTAATCATTTCGATAAATAACCCAAATCACTATAAATCAACAATAAAAACGTAGATAAAAATCCACCATTACTCTACAAATGAAACCTCATTGTATTCTATTTTCCTTGGGCATATAGTGTTCCTAACAAAACGAACATCTTATAAAATAACATTTACCACTTAATCACCAAATCATTTTCCTATACCAAGGGTATTCATTTGATAAGACATAAGAACCCAAATCATCTTATTATTGATCAATAAAATCATTTAACAAAAAAAATAGTCACACTAACCAGGGACTTCACGTAGTCTAATGGTAGGCGATAAATCCCAATCGCACTTTGGTTGTGGGTTCGATTCCCACAGCTTTGTCCGACGCGACGGGTTGTCACACGGTCTACGTGTTGTCCTTTTTCAAAAACTATATTTTATAATATTACCAAAATGAGATAAATTCCTCAAAATAACATAATTTAACCACAAATGTTATATCATACTTTGCATTTTCATCCCAAATTATAATAACTTATCATTTTCTCAAACCCCAATGATCATATAAAACCAAATGGTTATTTATACCTATATCCACAAGAGAAGAGACAATTCTTCTTCAAATATCATTCTCACATGGCAAACTGCTGGGTTACAAATACAAGAGAAAATTAATCCAAAGTAAACCCATCAACAAGGAGTGCTAATACTTTTTAATATTTTCTCCAACCATTTATTTCCACATAGCTTCTTCTTTGACCAAGAAAATATCCTATAGAATAGGACATTCACTCGGGTAATGGCCAGGTCCCCTAAATTTACGGAAAATGACTGTAAATGGACTCTTGGGGCCATTTTTATCTTCTTCCATAATACTCTTCATTTTTCTTCGGCAATTCTTCACTTTATGTCCTTCCTTCCCGCACGTAAAACATTTCATTGTCCCATTGAGACACTTTCCTGGGTGTCTCTTTCCACATTTCCTGCATGATGAAAATTGAGGTTTCTTTTCTCCATGGTCTCCATTGCTGGAGATCTTATCATTTATCACCTTTCTCTTCCTTGTTGAGTCTGGAGTTGGTTAATATATATGTTGTTGATCATATTTTTGGAAAACTGATTTGGCATAAAGACGATATCTTTTACGCCTATCAACATTCCATTTTGTTGCTCATCGCCACCACCGCTCCCACCTTGTACATCATTCTCAAAGTCACTATGACTTCCTTGGAATCCATCCATTGACTAAAACGAGAAATCATTGTGTGAGTAATAGTAGTCGTAAAATCATTTAGAGATTAAAATGTCACCATATTCTCAATTTGAAACATATTAGGATTAACCAAGGTCATTTACTCTGATCTTATGTATATATTACTTAAATCGGATTGTAAAGAAAATGTAAATTATCCTAAGCATATCCCCCGGGAGTGTCGTAACCAAGAGTGCATCAAGGCCCGTTGTCGTGCACCAGTTCCCGTTCGAGTCTAGCTCAAAGCGGTGTTTTCGGGTTTTACCCCTAGGTACATCTATGCCAGAGCCGCCTCTACCTGCTCTTATCCAGACAGAGATGTATTGCTCGGAAAACTCACAAAATCTCTACAATACCAAAATTCTAGGAAGTTCTTTTATACTAATCCTCAAAGTTCATCTTAGGTCTACGTGCTCTAATCAGAGTTTATCTAAATCTAGCTACCAAGGTTTGTACTAAACTTCCTCTAATACCAACTGTAACGCCCCGACCCTAATTACCTAGAGTCGGTGCATTATTACATAACATTGGCATGATCACGATAAAGATCAAGTCTCAAAAGACCGATTAGTTTAGTAGCCTTGGAATAACTAGATACATCCATAAATTTTTACATTACATCATAAAAAAAACATATTGTCTTCATATCCCCTCATACTATCCCTGCAGGTCATTCATAAATTACTTCTTCATAATCCTGGGAAAAATAAAACATTGAAAGGGGTGAGCTCGGATGCTCAGTAAGGATAACATTATAGCAGAAGCTTTCATAAATAAGCATAAACACTTAAGGCAATTTATAACTAAAACAAAAGCCTTTTAAATTTGATCTTCAGCATAAAATGGCGAAGGTAAAATGAAATAACGCCATTTACTTACTCACATGGATATTCTACTAGTCGAATGATCACATGAAATATCAATAACCACTTTCATAATGATGGAATGCATAATGCCAGACTATCATAACCACATAGCCAAGGCCTCGTGCCAAGTATACAAATAAGATTTTTCCAAGGCCTTGTGCCAAGACACTAGTTTGTCTCATGAGACCTACCGATGCATCGAGGAGCTATAGCGGGCTCCACCCGTCACTTATTAAGTCCAATGCATTCCTCATATGAACATTTTTAAACATAACATAAACATTCGTATTAAAACTAGCATACAAAATGTCAATACTTTTACCACAAACCATGAATGGTATAAAAACGGCACATCCACAGTCAAACATAACTCATTCGATACAATATGGAAGATTGTATTGTATCACATTAACCTCAATCAAGAATAATGAAGGATGTTGACATAGATGAAAATAATCATCAAAACTATTTGAGTGAAATATCCCCCTTTTCTTGACAACATTAAAAAGTCACACTATTTGTCAAGAAGCCATTTAAAAGTAGATTTTTGAATCAAAGTGTCCCATACCACTTTGAAACTTTTTAAAAGGAGTTTTGATTTCTAAACTTTAATGTCCATATAAATAAATCCTTAAAACCATTTTTAAAATATGGACATTAATGAGAAAGGTTTAGATGAATAAGTCTTTAAATCATTTAAAAATGGTATTTTAGTTAGAGATTCTAACCAAAAGAGACACTTGAATACAAATAATTGAGGAAATCAAAACTTTGTAATATCATGAGAATAAAAGGAATCATGATATACTATGTCAAAGTACATTATATACACCACATAAAAGTGATTTGGTGTATATCATCAAAGAAGTCTCAATGGAATGTAAATTGAGATGAAATCTCTCATAAAGGTTGTATACTTAGGTTAAGGATAAATCAATGACATAATTATGTGTGATAAATATAAATACACTAAATATGATTGGATATTCAGTGTAAAACAATCAAAGGGCATTCACACATATTCTTGTAAAAACAATACCAACGAATTGGATGTTTAACTCAACAAATGGAGAATGAGTTAAAATTACTCTTATCAAATTCATAACAATGACTTGAGAATTATCAATGGAGTGATTATGTGTATCAAACTTATATCCACAGGAAGGGGAGTGGAAATTATGACATAATCAAATGAATAGTGATTTCACACATAATCTTTGGGTAATATAATCAATGATATATGCGTAAAGCCAAATGAGTGGAAATTGAAATTTCAAATTCCCTTATCGATTAGGTAACTTACGAAAAATACACCCATGAAAGAAGTATCATACCCTGATGATGTAAATATCCATAAATTAAAGTATATTACACAATGATTTCAATCATGGGCAGTACACATACCCCACATGCAATAATTAAGTGGTGAATAATGGAAATCTCACGAAATTAAAAGTGAGATAAGAAACCCCTTACCACGTTAATCAACTGAGTCGTATGGACAAAAGTTAATAACCACCAAATTATTTACAGAATAACATGAATATAAATAGAATAATGATAATATATATCAAATGGCAGTACACAATACACCACTTTCAATAATTTAGTGGCGAACAATGGAAATCTCACGGAATTGAAAGTGAGATAAGAAAATCCCTTACTTTGTACTTTTTCCTTGGTCGATGGTAGGTTTACCTCCTGTATAATGGTGAAATAATTGTTATTGAATAATACAAGAAGCATTTACTTTAATATGATATCATATATGATCTTTTAACATTGATTTGTTAATAATATCTTAGAATTATCGTCATTTCGGGTGTTAACGGGTTCATTTTACATTATATTCTTTGTTATGTGATCCATATTCGTTATTAATGGGATGTATATTATTCATATCCAGAATGATATCAAGTCCTTAGATACTATTTTTAAATCATAAAATTATAATTATACTTGAATGGATATGATGGACAATGAATCTCATCGCGTTCGTGGAAACGGTAGTCCGTACATACGCACGAGCGACAATATCATTATTTTGATATTAAAATGATATATAATTGGATTTTATACCATATATACCATATAATTATCATGTTATATTTATTATTTACATGAGTTACACATCATTATTATACCCATCCAAATAATAATATATTGAATAACAATTACACCACGACGTGGAGACGGTAAGCCGTACGTACGCACGTATGGTGACATGTTATTCAAAGGATGGATAGAATACTGAATATGGTTGTACCATATTTATAATAACATAAAAGTATATATATTATACTGTAGTTATTATTTTATAATGGTAATAACAAAGAAAGAGGAAGTGGAAGAAGAAAGGAACTTAAAAAGGGGTGGTGAAAACATTACCTCTTCTTCGGGTTCTTCCTTTTGATTTGATCAAAAGGGCTCCTTAGGTTGGCTTTCTGATCGAACTAAGGCTTCTAGGTTGTAGTGAGGGGAGTTGGGAGAGTATTTGGCCATAGTTTTGCCGAACCAAAAGGCTTTGAGGGTGTGAAGAAATGAGAACGAGGAGTGCCCTTTTATAAGAGGGGTGAGGGGCACCTTTGGAAAAGCTAGAAATATTAATTTATAATAAATTCATATTCGGTTTCCAATGGCTCAAAAGATGACTATTCAAAGGTTAAGGTGGGGATGGGTCACAAACAACTCATCCAATATAATTTAGACAGGTTTGGGTACTTATATTAACCTTATCTTTAAGTATTAACACTAAGTTAATTAGTTTCACTTTTACAATGTCTCTTTGTATTTTTATATAATATGGTTAATAAAATTACTATATACATCCAAGAGACCCCAAAGTGGTCCATTAATGATGAAAATATCATGATATAAGTCTTTTGGACGAACCTTACATTTTTAGGAATTTAATATCAATTAATAATATAATATTTGTTGTAAGAACTCTTTTATGTCAATTTAGACACTATTCAATAGTTGATTTTTTTGAAACTCATAACAGATTGATTAATTCGAAAAAAGTCAATTAAATCAATCCTAATATATCATATTATCCTAGAAAATTATTTTAATTCATTAAAAGCTTCATATTATATTTATTTGGGTATTTATAATATCAATTATTTTAATTTTTCACTATTATAGTAATTATTGCATCATCATTGTCTCATAAATAAAATAAATTATTTAATATCTAAAAATTATAAATAAAATATCATTATGTAAGAAATCGTTTTATATTTCTAATGAATATTTATAATCTAAAATCCAACATATATAACCCTATGTAACAATTGTTTTTCTAAAAGATATATGCTTGTGTCATTTTTGTATTCATTTTAACTTAATTAAAATAAAGTGTCATTATCACTTACAAGTGGATCCATGGGGTCCCAAAATAGACCCAAATATGCCCATGGTAGACCATGTATCAACCAATAGGGTTAAGACACGTTTTAGGGTAATTTAGTATTATTATAATATTATTTTTTAACCCTTATTTACCGGATTTACCCTTAACCATGGTAAATAAAATATTTACCGCAGTAATTATTCAAAATGTCTAAAAATAAAAGTTACCTATTTACACAATTTGGACATCCTGATTCCAAATATGGAATCCATTTTTATAAATTCAAAACACATAAGTGGCAGAAAGTAATTTAAAATTAATTCCCGCTGTCAAAACAAAAAGTGTGTTTTTAAGAGATAATAACTATCAAAAGATTGACACTTGTTTATGTTCAGTTTAATTGTAAAATTACGTCCAATGACCAACATTATATTAAATGGTAAAAATATATTCTAAATATACTTTAAAACCACTCAAATTCACAATTTATCACTATTAATTATTTTGATTAAAAAAGTTGTTTTTAATAAAAATTTAGTAATTTTCACTATTCATCAAAATATGAAAGTTATCCGAAAAGTACCAAAATTTCACCTTAGGCTAAATTCGACATTCCGAATCCAAAAATGAAGTCCATTTTAAAATATAAAATATATATAATTTCAAAATGTAGGTATTACTATTCATAACGGCTAGTTTGATTGGTTACGGTGTGTTAGAACTCGGTGTTGCGTACAACACACGCTAGCGTACCGTGGAAGCTTGGGATGTTTCATTTTAAATTTTTGATGTCCCCATTTAGTCAAAAAATTTAAAATATAGTATCTAAAAAGGGTTCACTATTAAAATTTGGTAAAAGTGCAATACTGAAAATGAATTTGTTCTTACATTATGTCTAAGAAACTCATAATATGGATTCTAAAATTATAAGGATTATATAAAGTTTAAAATTTAGTTAAAACTATTCATAACCTCTTTTGAACAGCTTTTTTGGTAAGTCATGGTTCGATTGAACTTGGTGTTGCGTGTAGTGAAAGTTACTGAATTATTTTGAAGAAATAACACACAATAAAATCTTGGGGTGTTACAGTGCTAGTCGCCACCCCGGGGCCAATTGGAGGTGGGACTCAGAGGTCATTATCTCCCTTTCTCCATTTCTAGCTCAGGAGGGGCATCTTTGGTGGGAGGGGGTCGTGACAGTACTAGTGGGAAACAAGGAGCCTATAGGTGGTGGGCCTCAAGGATCACTCTCATCTTCACCACTGGCCTCGGAGGGGTTCCGAGTGGGGAACTTTCATGACACATTAATTTTATTAAAATTACGATAAAATAAATTCATGGGGATGTATATACATTATATAGACTAAATTAGGTGGTGAAAATAGAATATATCTCAATATAAGGAAATTGAGATGAGAAACCCTTAACTTTACTCTTGACCACCATGAATGAACATTAAACCTTATACAATAAATATATACTTCATAATAACTTATTTTAGAACTTTATTGATATTTATTCCCATTTACACTATTCAATTATATTCATTTATATATATATATTAATTAGTTATAATTTATTTTCATGTTCATATGTTAGTAGTTTTGATCGTTTCATAATAGTTTCAGTATGGAGATGTTGATCCTCATTATTTGATAATATTTTCATCATTAAAAGATTATTCAATATATTATAATTATATTATTTTAAGAATTTATATATTCCCATGTTTATTTTATGGAGGATTCAGGTATGGATCACAAAAATGGAAATTACAATGTGGATGTTTCAGGTAATAATACCAATAGTTGTGAGTTACTTTATAATGATATTTTCTTTTAGTTCCTCACTTATAAAAAATAAAAATTATAAAAAATAATCTTTAATATCATATATTACCAAATTTTTTGTTTTTATACTCAGCCATGATTGAAATTATGAAGATAGCATAACATTATTCATGTTGATGATAAAACTGATCGAAATAAGAACATGTTATATTAAGGAATGAGCAAGAGTTTAGAGTTATATTTTCATAATATTATTTTTAAAAAAGAATAATTATGTTAATATAACATCATTAGGGTAGATAATAGGACTTTAAAAGAGTTAAGATGAAAAATTAATTGAAAAAATAGAGAATAATTTGATATTTTCTTATATGGGATCACCCCTTCTCGTAATGATTCCCTTCAAAATGAAGGATTTTAACCTACTTAATGGTACTTGAAGAAAACAATCATTGAATTAGAATTTAGGTTAGAGATTTTGGGTATGTATTCTAGAGGAAACTAATGGAGATATTGACTTTGATAAGGGTATATGAGTGGTCCTTTTATAGATGAGTTTGAGTTGTTTTTTGATAGAAATTTCTCATTGCTTAATTGTTAAGGAAAGTCATTTTGACATGTAAAGTGACCCCTAAGTAGAAAAATGGGGAGGATGATATTAACTAAATTATCAATATTTAGGTTTATTTTTATAAGTTTTATACTTCATTTTTACTATATATGGGATTTTATTAGTTTAACGATTTACCGACATAATTCAATATTCACCTCGGTAACTTAATTTTTTCCATAAAATGAAATCGAACCTATTTACTAATTTCAATGTCCTGATGATAAATATGAAATAAATTTTATCAAACTCAATTTCTAAATATGATAAATTTTAATTTTAAATAAAAACACATAATACTTTAAAACATAATTCTTTTAAATAGAAATGTCTTCTTATATAATAAGTTATTATATTTTGATGTATTATAATTACTAAATTATTTAATAGATATTAATTATTTATTAATAATTATTAATATTATTTCTAATTAATTATTCATTTCTATAAAATGGTTGTATTTAAATTTTAACACTATCAATTTACTCATTTGTTATATGTAATAGTTTTATGTTCAATAACCATATAACGAACGAACACATGCCCAATAGTCAAATAATAGTTACATTAACCTTTTTTATTATAATATATAACATTCCATAATTATCCCTAATTTATTCATCAAACTCATTCATTTCATTTTGTAAAATGTCTATCATCTTTATAATTTGTTTCATTATTACCATTGTTATAATTGGTTGGATGATCTTTGAGGGAAACCACAAGGATGAAGATTTCATATTCATGATCTTTTTATTTACTTGTTATTTTATTACTATTATAATTTCCATAATTATGTGCCATATTTATTTCTAAAAATTTATTAATTTTTATATTTTATTATAGTATTTTATCTTAATAAAATATTGAGTTATTATTTTTAATTATTTATTGCATCTGAAATAAGTTATTCAACACATTCAAGAAATAAAAATACAATTTTTTATATTCAATGTTTAAAGTAACCCCAGGAAAGAATTCAATAAAATATGCATCATCATGAAAATTTTTATAAACTTAATAGTGTATGACTATGGATTTAGATTTGATGACCAATAATTCTGTAATTAATGTTATCCCCAAGAAATTTGACACTATAATCAAATATTTTATCACCTTTCCCTTATAATACTTTTTATTTAATCCATTCCTTAATACATTCTTAAAACCTCCAAATATAAAATTATCATTATTAAAATCAAATTACTATACCCTTAAGAATATGTTGTTTTTCAATAATTTTCTTCAAAGATTCATTTTTCTATCATAATATACATGACAAACATCATAATAGTAATAAGTTATAAACAGTAGCATTTATTATAAAAATTGTAAGTACAAAATACTTTTCTTAATCAATTTTAGAGGGAATAAATGGGAGAACTAAAAGTTATATGAAAGAATAATTATGAAATTATGAATTATTTTAATTATAAAAAAATAAATAAACTACTTATGAGTCACTTCAATATTCTCCCACTTTTTTATCATTACAAAACAAGATTTGAGCTACACTCCCTTTTTTTGAAATTGATCAAAAATATGAAAGTAATAAATTCATCTTCCTTTTAATGTAAAAATATTTATAAGTGAAAATATTCTCCTCTTAAACTATAAAATGATTATTTTGAAAGAATATAACCCTTTAATTAACTCAAAATTTTAATCTCCCTATAAATTCACACATTTATTCCCATAAATAGCAGTCCAAACGTTTTTTGAAAATTATTTTAGAACAAGGGAAAGTTGATCTGTCTTTAGTTATTAAAATATATTTAATAAATAGTTTAATTTTTCAAATATATGTATAAGGTATTATACTAGGATCTTTAAGAGATTCACTTTGTAATGATTTTTTAAATTTAATGTCTATGGAATTTGACATGAGTCTTATAAGTTAAATTATATTCTTTTTGGGATTACAAATATTAAGAAGGAAATATAATATCTTTGTTAATCAATTAAAATATTATAAATATTTTTATATGTAGTTTGATATTCATTGTTGTCTAATCTCAAATATTCGAATGGGCACTTCTTGTAAATTAGATTCTGATGAAGCAAAAAATCACATTGATAATTGGAAGTTTAGAGTAATTATTTGTAGATTTATTTGAATGCATATACATCAAATGTGATATTATCAATTTATATATATACTGTATTCCAATATAATCTTAATTAATGTAATTTTAAGGTATTTAAAAGATTATTTAATTTTGTTAGGTGATTTGAGATTCTTAAATTGTTTTATCCTGCACATACATTATTTTAACTAACAAGTTTTTCAGATTCTGATTTTGGTGGTTTTAAAATAAATATAAAATGCACAATAGGTATGTGTCACTTTATTGGTAAATGTTTAGTTTCATGGATTTCTAAGAAACAAAATTAAATTGATTTATCAACAGTTAAAAGTGAGAATAATGCAGCTACATCCTTTTGTTCACAACCACTATGGATTATAGAAACTATTTCTGATTTTTGTTTTAATTTGGAAAATATACCAATTTATTGTGATAATATTTCTGTGATTTCTATCTCTAAAAATTCTTTTCATAATTCTTGGAATAAAAACATTGATGTCTGATATCACTTTCATATAGATCATATTCAAAAAGGGAATATAATTATGGAATTTATTTCAATATAAAATTAACTAGCTAACATATTTACTAAGCCACTATATTTTGATATTTTTTATATAAAAAAATTAAAAATGATATGATTGAAATTTATAATCTATTTAGGGTAAGTAAAAATATATTTTAGAACTGATTATTTACATCTATTTACTTCCAAAGTAGTACATGTTGATCAATTCTCTGAAATATTTTTTATCTGTTGGTTATTAATTCATTCATCGAATATAGTATCATTAATTTAGTATCTTCAAATTTTTTCATGGATTCTTAATGATTATAAAATATTTTCCAAAAAAAGTCTATACTATTGTACACCATAAAAAATTCACGAATTAAAGGGGAGTTTAAAATTTGGATTTAATTTAAGGGTTGGATTCATTCCCAATAATCATTGTCTAATATAGGGGAAACATATATTCACTTATAATAATGTATACATTAAATGGAAGAGGAATTTTTTAATTTAATGCATTTGATCAATTTCAAAAATGGAGGAAATTTTGGATCTTGTTTTATAATATCTAAAAGGGGGAAAATGTTGAAGTGGCACATAGGAACTTTTTTATTTATATCTTAAAAATTACAATACTTATTTATTTCATAAGTATCATTTCTCATAGGTTTTATTTAACTATTTTATACCCTAAAACACAAGTCAAGGAAAGTATATTATGCATACACTATTTATAAGAGATTATATTGTTTATAATTGATAATTATTATAAAGTTCATCATGTATATTGTGAACTGATTATGGAGAAATATACATTACTATATTGGTTTTCTTCACATGTACTATGAGTTTTCAAATTAGTCTGTTTTGAAAAAATTGTCTATGCTCGGACTGAACACATGAACAAAATCCAAGTGATCACATGAACAAGAAGTCAAGAAACTATAAGACAGGTAACCATATTTCTTATAACTACTGAATTGACTCTATGAATAAATTTTATGGACCATAATATATTTAAAAAATCTCTCAACGTAATTGAATGACCATTCTATTAAATGTGTCTACATGAAGAAATTTAAATCAACCACATGATCATTTTTTTGATTAACACTGAGTGAACATTTATCAATGTCCTCAACCCATTGACAGAAGAAAAATCAATCTGTATCGACCCATACTTTCATTAATGAAAATTAATCTTGATCTATTTAAAGGTCTTATTATGTAAAATGGTTATGTAAAACTTATTCACTTCCTTGGTTTTATGTTTTTGGATTTTTAAAATATCGTTAAGAATTATGACCATTGCTAATATAGTCGTTGAATAGTGATCACATGATTAATATAAATTCAGAGCTTTAATAAATAAAATTTACTCAAACAAAGGTAGAGATGCCCTCATCTAGTAGAATTGCTCCGTATGAATCCAATTTGTCAGAAATCGGAAAGGAGGTGGCATCATTGGGCTTCTCTCTTGACCAATCCCAAGCTGAGTTTGAATACGTTAAGCTTGAGCGGAACCACCTACGAGAGAAGTGGAATTTGATAGAGATTACCACTCGAGCGATGTTATCCGAGCCACCCCAAGAGTATGTCGCTGTTGCGAACCTTACCCTAAGGTCTTATGCAGGTGTTTTAAGTGGTTATGTAACAAGAACCTAGAACTATGACTATGTACATTATTTTTGTACAAATAATATTCATTCATTTTATTATTGTTATTTTGTAATTAGTTTTAAAAGTACAAATAGTATTTTTAGTTAATATTCAACTAAGAAATATATTTTGTTGAATTAATGGATTTTTGAATCAAATAATATTTTAACAAATTATTATTATTAAATTACTTTTTATTAAATATAAATGATCATATAATTTTTATGAATACAATTTTAATTTTTATTAAGGTTTGAAAATTGTTTTTATTAAAACCCTTGAATTTCCAATAAATGTTAGTTTTTATTTTAAAAGTAAAAATTCACATATTTAGGAAATTATTTAGATAAAATGAATATTATTTTGGAATCAGGATGTCAAAATTAACCAACAGTGAATTTTTCATAATTTTCTGAGACAATCGAATATTTGGTTAAAAATTAAATATCGTTTAATTATATAATGTGTTTTATGACAGCATAATGACCCAATAGTGATGTAATAAAATAATATAAATGGTATGTTTGGATAATATATGTTTTATCTTTAAAAATAATGTGATTTTAGATTTGTTTTATTTATTTTACAAATCTTTAGGGGACCCTCCAAGACTTATAAAAAATATTTTCGTTTTAAATTGTTTTCCTTGAGAGTGTAACTCATCTCCACATAAGAAAACCTATTATTTTAAGAATTTAGGCCATTTTACTTATAAAATATTGTTTTCCACTCCACTTTGGAAATAACCATGGGCAAAAACCATAGGCTGGTTTGTGGTTTTTATTAGTTTAATGTCTGGTGTCCCAAACCTAAATAATAAAGAATTCCCCTTATTTTCATATATAAACCCACCCAAGCTCCCACTTCCTCTTCAATAAAAGCCTTTGGAGTTCATCCAAAATCTACCCTACTCTCTCTAAAATACTCCCAAGGATCCCCAATCTCCCAATAAGTCTCTCTTAAGCCCCTCCCAAGCCCCTCCCAAGCCTTTGGGATCATACTTTCAAGTAAGAGATTCCTTCCATTATCTTTTTATCCAAGTTTCTTAATATTTTAATGCCCTTTTATTTTAAATTATAAATGTATGGGTATGATTTTAAACCTCCAAAATACTTTCCTCTTCATGTTTTAATGACTATAGACCCCTATATCTCTCATCTATGCCTTCCATGTACACCCATTACCATGCCGAAATTCCGTAATGAATTTCTATCTCCTCATTTACAGTCAAGAAATTCTTTTGTATTATGAATCTAAAATTCCATTACTCATGTTGGGACATGTATCTATATGAACCCATTACTGTCCATTTCATGTACGTATGTTGAGACACCCCATTATCTCTCATCAACCAATTTTGTGAGTTCTTATGTCACGTCGTTATGCTGCCGAAATTGCACCGTGATTTTCCAAGCCAAAGACATTGTGTAGTGAATACCATACCCATTTATCTATCAAGGGTATTCAACTTTATTAACGTTTACTTATTGATTATATAGTTTCATGTATGAATTCCACAATCCTTTATCATGGAATAAATGATGATGTTTGTTGAATCCATGTTATATGATCCATGTGGCACACTTATTAATGAAATGAAATGTTTAAGAAGGGTGTACCCTGATAGCGCTTCAATGCATTAGGTAAAGGTTAGTACTAAGATACGTCAAGTGAAATGAGGGTTTACTCATGATAATTAAATTGTGATGAGGGTTTACTCATGCTCCATGTGCAATGATCCTTGGATCATGCAAAATTCATGTTAAATGTTGTTGCCACATTTCCAGGTTATGTTAATCATGTTATATCATGCCTTTATGTCCATATTTCTATTATGATATATTGATATAAATATTTCCTAACATGTATTGTATTATTCATGTTATGCCTTGCTAACTCCCTTACTGGGCTTTATATTTCACCCTTTTCTTATGCATGTCCCCAGGTTATCCCATGAAATGCTAAGTACGAGGGAATGTAGTGGTCATGTTCAGAAAGATTTCAATAAAGATGTGTACTTAATGTCTTAAGTTTTTATTTAATGTTCCTAAGCCCCAAAGACACCAGACCTCTCGATATTCTATGTTTTATCAAGTGAAGTTTTTATGTAATAAATCATGTTTATGTATGAAATAAAGATCAGGGTTGTTATAGTTGGTATTAGAGGATAGGTTTAGTTATTTTTGGGATTAGGATCGGAAAACCCTAGTGAAGACTTAGAGACAAGACTATGTATAATAAAAACATCCCTAAGTTTTGGTGATTATTGAGTAAGTGGTTCATCAAGCAGATACATCCCTGTCTGGATACGAGTAGGTAGAGGAGGCTCTGGCACAGATGTACCTATGGGTGAAAAACCCCGACAAGGAGTTTAGGGCTTGACTCGGGGTATCCTGGCACATGAAAAATGGGCCTTACTTCACTCTTGGTTATGACACTCTTGGGGGATATTCTTTGGTAAATTCATAAGCTTAGTATGGACCATTATTAATGGAATTAAAAAAATGCCCCTAAAAATATATATATAGGGAAGTAGATCATGGATAACATAGATTTAAGCCTGTAGATTCAAAGGTTACGGAAATAAAAGTAATTTATAAATCATCATTATTTGTCTTTGGATTAACCTTTTATGTGTTACCCCTTACTTTCCTTTTATTCCATCCAATGGCTGGTAATAGGAGGACTCGAGCTAACAACCGATGCAAAGATCAATGTGATGAATGCCCTAATGAGATGCCCAATCCATTGGGAGAATGAATTACGAAATTTTTCATGATACTCTCTCAGTTAACTCAATTATTTAATAGAAGTGTGGGTCAAGAGGAACATTCATCCTCCCCCTAAGAAAGAACAAGTCGCAATCGAGATTTTCATGAGACAAAGGTCTCCTAATTTTAATGGGTCATCTGATCCCTCAATCACTGAACAATATATCAACTCCATACAAAAGTTATTCTCCATCCTTCAATGTTACAAAAATAGAAGGTTCTTCTAGCTACTTATTATATGGAAGGTGAAACTGATCAAAGGTGGACATTGATAAAAAATAAAGAGCCTGAGGAAGATATTGAGGTATTGGAATGGAATGATTTCTAGAAGATGTTTTTTCGATAAATATTTTCCACGCACCCTCCAACATAATATGGAAAGGGACTTCCTTGACATTACAAAAAAAAAACGAATCTGTCAGAGCGTACAAAGAAAACTTTATAAGGCTTTCACGATATGCCTCCAATTTTGTCATTACCACCTAATTCAAGGTTGAATTCATCTTTGGAGGGCTAAAACCTAGCCTACAGAAAGCCCTAGTGATTTGTGACTTTGAGATCTATGAGGAAATTGTCTGATGTTCCCTTAAAGTCGAAATAGAGATCAAATAATATTAGGGGTATAATGGGGATAAGAAGGGTAAGTTGGACTTCAATTCTGGTGGTCCGATGGATAAGTCCAATAGTTCTAAGAAAATACAACACCCCACTTTCATAAGGTGTGAGAAGAAGAACCCCAGAAATTTCCTGAAGGGGATGAGGAAATGCTTTAGGTGTGGAAGACAAGGGCACCTGGATATTAACCGTCATCATGAAAAACCCGCATCTGCGACAGAGGATAGGAACAATCCGATTGACCCTCAACGCGTTGTTCATTTCTTCAACTACAAATAACTAGGGCACTTTGCAAACTAGTTCCCTAATACAAGGGTTTTTTTGAGTAAACCAACAACCTCCAAGGCAACAAGGGTGGGATTTTTCCATCACAACTGCCAAAGTGAACCCCAAAAATGAAGTGGTGACAAGTACTCTAGTTATTCATTAGAATAGCGAATGTACTTTCTGATTCTGGTTTTACACATTCTTTTATATCCCAAAAGTTTAGTAGAACAATGCCAACACTACCATAAATCATTGAAGTAAAGATGTCGGTGAGTACGGAAAATGGGGCAATCATTGTATTCCATGAATATAAATCCTCCCCTATCATAATTTGTGGATTGAAATTCCTGGAGAACCTCATCATACTCCCTCTAGAATAATTTGATGCAATTATAAGCATGGATTGACTTTCCTTATATGGAGCCAAAATATATTTACGTTAGAGGGAAATCACTCTCCATATGTATAATCAACCCCCAATTATGTACAAGTGCAAGGAGGAGGATGAATCTTCTTTAGCTATATCATCTCAAGCATGGATATTACTGCCCTATGAGTATGTGCATCTGGATCAAATGAATGAGTCCAAGGAAGCAACCATTCTTGAAGACATACCTATTGTGAGGGGATTCGTTGATGTGTTTTGCGGGGAATTTCTTGGTCTTCCTCATAGAAGAGATGTTGAATTATCAATTGATCTTATACCTAGGGCATTTCCAATATCCAAGACTCCATATAGAATGGCTATTGTGGAGCTTCAGGAGTTGAAGAAACAACAACAGGAGAATCTAGATAAAGGTTTTATACGCCCAAGTGCTTCACCAGGGGGTGCACCAGTCCTCTTCGTCAAGAAGGATGGGTCAATACGCCTTTTCATTGATTATCGTGAGCTCAAAAAAATCACGATAAAGAACAAGTATCCACTGCCCTGAATCAATGACTTGTTCAATCAACTATATGGAGAACAATATTTCTCTAAGGTAGATCTGTGGTCAGGTTACTATCACGTATGGGTGAAGAAGGAGGATATCCCCAAGAATGCTTTTCGTACAAGATACGGGCACTATGAAAACATAGTAATGCATTTAAGACTCACTAATGCTCTAGAAATCATCATGGACTTGATTAATAGAGTCTTTAGAGATTACCTTGTCAAATTTGTGGTAGTCTTTATAGACGATATTATAATATACTCCAAAACCAAGGAGGACCATGAGGAGAATCTAAGAACTATACTAGAGACCTTGTGAAAGGAGACTCTCTATGAAAAGTACAAAAAAGTGTGAGTTCTGGTTGAGGGAGGTCTCATTCTAGGGTCATATCATCACAAGCAATGGGATATCTGTAGATCCCTCCAAGACATCTGCAATTGAAGAATGGATGAGGCCAAAATCGGTAATGAATATCCATAGCTTCTTGGGGTTAGATGGATATTATCACTGATTTGTGAGATATTTCTCATGATTGTCAAACAATATTACCAAGATAACTCAAAAGGGAGTCAAGTTTTCTTGGAGTGATGAACATGAAGAGAGCTTCATGGAGTTGAAAATGAGGGTTATCACTGTTCCCGTGTTCAGATTACCCACAAGTGGAGAAATTTTTGTGGTATTTAGTGATGTTTTGAAGAAGGGCTTGGGTTGTGTGTTGATGCAGAATGACAAAGTCTTTGCCTATTCTTCAAGGAAATTAAAATTTCATGAGAAGAACTATCCAACACATGATCTGGAGTTGTCTACGGTGATCTTCGCTTTAGAAATTTGGCTACATTATCTCTTTGTGTAGATGTATAAAATATATAAAGATCAAAAAATCCTCTAGTATATATTCACACAGAAAGAGTTGAATATGCACCAACGAAGATGGATAAATATTATTAAAGACAATAAATTCTCAATCCATTACCACCCTAGGAAAGTGAACAAGGTGGTAGATGCTCTAAGTAGAAAGTACCCATCAATTCTATCATTAATGTGAATCAAAAAGGATCTAATATTCTTAGATTTGATGAATATGGACATGGGAATCATAAAGAAGGGAACATCGTAAATCCTTTCACAAATGATTGCTCAACCATCTCTTTTTTAAAGGTTAAAGGGCGCTCAAAAATATGATGTGGGAATTCAGAAGAAAGTGGAAACTATCAAAAAGGGGAAATCCTCAGAGTTCAATGTCAATGAAGAAGAAATTGTGAGATTTGGGAAAAGACTATGTGTTCCATCATGTACGGAGTTGAAGAAGGAACTTTTGGATGATGCACATAGTTAAAATTTCTTTGTTCACCTAGGAAAGAAAAGGATGTATTGAGATCTCCGAAAGCATTATTGGCGGGATAACATGAAGAAGGAGATTGTTCAGTATACATCAAAGTGCCTGGTATGTCAGTAAGTGAAGGATGAGAGGCAGAAGTCTAAGGGGATGATGCAATAATTACCCATAACAATGTGGAAATGGGAGAACATCACCATGGACTTTGTCACCGGGCTTCCGAAGACATCCAAAGGAAATAATGCTATCTAGGTTATTGTGGATCGTCTTATAAAGATTGCACACTTTATTGCAATTCAGGAGGATTTTTCACTAGATCAATTGGCACATGTATATATCAGAGAAGCGGTAAGGCTGCATGGAATGCCACTATCAATTGTATCCAATCAAGATCCAAGATTCACCTCTAAGTTTTGGAAGATTCTTCAACATGATCTGGATACTGAGATAAACTTCAGTACGACTTATCATCGTCAAACTGATGTCCAATCTGAGCAGACTATCCAAACACTAGAGGAAATATTGAGACCTTTCTTAATAGACTTAATGGGATGATGGGATCAACATATTCCTCTGGTTTATTTAACTTACAACAACATTTTCCACTCAAGAAACCAAATGGATCTTTATGAAGCCCTGTATGGGAAGAGGTTCAGAACACCAGTATGTTGGGATGAAGTTGGGGAGAGAATAATACTAGGTCTGGAAATGGTCGAGGATATGGTAGAGAAGGTTAATACCATCTTTAAACACATTAATGCTGCTCAAATTTGACAAAAGATCTATGCTAATAATCGTACATGAGACCTAGAGTTTGATGTTGGAGACGTGGTATTCCTCCTCATATCACCTTGGAAGAGGGTCATGATATTTGGGAAGAAGGGAAAGCTTAGTCCAAGGTACATCAACCCTTTTTAGATCCTTGATCTCATTGGAGCAGTGGAATATCGACTAGAACTCCCACCGAACCTATCTCAAGTAAATTATGTATTCCATGTATCACTCTTGAGTAAGTACATACCTGGCCCATCACATGTACTCAATCCAGAGGTGTTACCATTGAAGAAAAACCTCTCTTATGAAGAGAAGCCAGTGAAGATCTTAGATCGTAGGGAAAAATTTCCACGAAATAAGATAATTCCCCTCATGAAAGTGTTGTGGAGAAACCACAAGTTTGAAGAAGCAACTTGGGAGCCATAGGAAGTAATGAGGCAGAGTTACCCACATCTGTTTTAGTGTGAGAAAAGTAAATTTCAAGGGTGAAATTTCTTAAGGGGGGAAGATTGTAATGACCTAAATGTTATTTAATGAAAATTCCTCTCGATCTATTTAAAGGACTTATTATGTAAAATTTTATGTAAAACTTATGCACTTCCTTGTTTTTATGTTTTTTTTATTTTTAAAATATCATTAAGAATTATGACCATTGAAAATATATCCTTTTAACAGTGATCACATGATTACTATAAATATAGGGCTTTAACAAATCCAATTTACTCAGAAAAAGGTAGTGATGACCTCATCCAGTAGAATTGCTCCCTACGAAGCCCATTTTTCGAAACTCAGAAAGGAGGTGGCATCATTGGGATTTTATCTTGACGAATCCCAAACCAAGCTTGAATACATTAAGCTTGAGTGGAACCGCCTATGAGAGAAGTGGGATTTGATAGAGATTACAACTCAAGTGATGTTATCCAAGCCACCCCAAGAGTCTGTCACCATCGCGCACCTTACCCTGAAGTCTTATGCGGGTGTTTTAAGGGGTTATTTAATAATACCCTAGCACTATGACTATGAACATTATTTTTGTATAAATAATATTTATTCATTTTATTATTGTTACTTTGTAAATAGTTTTAAAAGAACAAATAGTATTTTTAGTTAATATTCAACTAAGAAATATATGTTGTTGAATTAATGGATTTTTGAATTAAATAATATTTTAATAAAATATTATTATTAAATTAATTTTTATCAAATATAAATGATTTTATAATTTTTTTTGAATACAATTGTAATTTTTATTAAGGTTTGAAAGCTATTTTTATTAAAAACCGTGAATTTTAGATAAATATCAGTTTTAATTTTAAAAGTGAAAATTCACATATTTAGAAACATATTTAGATAAAGTGAATATTATTTTTGGAATCAGGATGTCTAAATTATTCAACAGTGAATTTTTCATAATTATCTGAGATAGTTGAATTTTTGGGTAAAAATTAAATACCATTTAATTATATAATGTATTTTAGGACATCATAATGACCCAATAGTGATGTAATAAAATAAAATAAATGGTATGTTCAGAAAATATATGTTTTATCTTTAAAATTATGTGGTTTTATATTTGATTGATTTATTCTACAAAGCTTTAGTGGACCCTCTAAGAGTTATAAAACATTTTTTCTTTTTAAATTGTTTTCCTTGAGAGTGTAACTCACCTCCACATAAGCAACCATACTATTTTAATAAGTTCAGCCATTGGAATTATAAAATATTGTTTTCCACTCCCCTTTTTAAAAAACCATGGGCAAAAACCATGGGCTGTTTTGTGGTTTTGATTAGTTTAATATGTGGTGTCTAAAACCAAAATGATAAAGAATTCCCCATCTTTTCCTATATAAACCCACCCAAGATCCAACTTCCTCTTCACTAAAAGAATTTGGATTTCGTCCAAACTCTGAAATCCTCTCTATATAATCCTCCAAAGGTGCTCCAAGCTCCCAATAATCCTTTCTGAATCACCTCCCAAGCCTTTGGGATCACACTTCCAAGTAAGGGATTCCTTCGTTTCTCTTGTTATCCAAGATTCATAATATTATATTTTTCATTTTATTTTCAATTATAAATGTTGGGGTATGATTTTTAACCTCCCCCATACTTCTATATTCATGTTTGAATGATGATATACCCCTTTCTCTCTCATCTATGTCTTCCATGTACACCCGTTACCATGCCGAAATTCCGTAAAGAATTTCTCTCTCCTCATTTACATTCAAGCAATTCTTTTGTATTATGAATCTAAACCTAAATTACTCATGTTGGGACATGTATATATATGGCCTAACTTAATTTACATTTCATGTACATATGATGAGACACCCCGTTCTCCCTAATCAACCATTTTTATGATTTCTTATGTCATGCCGTTATGCTGCTGAAATTGCACCGCGATTTTCTAAGTCAAAGACATTATATAGTGAATACCATGACCATTGATCAATCAAGGGTATTCCCCTTTTTTCCCATTTACTTATTGATTATATAGTTTCATGTATGAATTCCACATTACTTTATCATGGAATAAATTATGATTTTTATTGAATCTAATCATATGATCCATGTGGCACACTTATGCATGAAATGAAATGTTTAAGAAGGGTGCACCCTAATAGCGCTCCAATGCATTGGGTAAAGGTTAGTATCATTATAAGTCAAGTGAAATGAGGGTTTAATCATGCTAATTAAAGTGAAATTAGGGTTTAATCATGATCCATGTGAAATGATCCTTGGTTCATGCTAATTCATGTTAAATGTTTTTGCCACATTTCCATGTTATGTTGATCATGTTATATCATGCCTTTATGTTCATGTTTATCTTGTGATCTATTGATATGACTATTGCCTAACATGTATTGTATTCTTCAAGTTATTAATTTTTTACTCATTTAATGGTCTTTATAGCTCACCCTTTTCTTATGTATGTTCTCATGTTATCTCATGCAATTCTAAGTACAAGGGAATGCAGTGGTATTGTTAAGGAAGTTTTCAATAAAGACATGTATTTCATGTTTTAAGTTGTTATGTAATGTTCCTAAGAACCAAGTACAATAGACCTATCAATATTCTATGTTGTATCAAGTGAAGGTTTTATGTAATAAATAATTTTTATGTATGAAATAATGATCAGGGTTGTTATACACTCTACCTTTTAAAGTCACAATTTGGAAAAGTGTTGAACCAAACTTATGAAGTCAAAATATTTCAAGGTTTTCAACCCATATTATGAAGTAGAAATTTGGAAAAGTGTTTAAACTATCTTATGAAGTTAAAAATTTGTAAAAGTATTGATCCTTCTTTATGACCCGCTGTAAGTTATAATTTGGAAAATCATTGTACCTACCTTATGACATACAATGAGTAAAAATTTGGAAGAATGTTAAACCTACTTTATAACCTATTTTCACTCAATGTATTTGTATTTAATGACCCCTCCAACCAATGATTACCCCTCCTAGGCTTATGATTAGAGTAGGAGGATAGTGACTACCTAAGTCCCACCTCCATCAGGCCCTGGGTTGGTGACTAGCACTGTGGTTATAATAAACATACAAATGGGAGGCATTACCCTCTAAGAGAACATGTAAAAGGGAGATATAAGATATATACACAAATAAACACCTTCTTATGAATATAAAAAAGAAAACCAAGTGTATATATTTAATTCCATACAAAATAGATACAACTTAAAAGGAAACTATGAGTACTAAAAGTGTAAACTTGGCAGCGACCATGAAGCCCAAATAGCTCCTAAAAAACCACTAGCTAGAAGTAACAGACATGATTTCCAACCCAATCTAGTTGAACTGAAAAAATAGTTTATATACACATTGGGTGACCATAATAGTATAATTAATAGGATATTTCCTTGAGCCTCTCAAGCAAAAGATAAAGATATCATGGTAAATCCTAGTGAACAAAAAGTGACACTAACTAGTCACCTAAATAGGTATACTATATTTCAAGCCTCCCCATTACTATATCTCCCTCAGTATCATGTACAGAGGTTCATGTATTATATTGATAAATCATAAAGAGTACCCCACTACATCTTCTCCACTAGTTTTCTTCTCTTCCCCTACATCACATGTCATGATCCATATATCCTCCAAAATAGGCTTTCTAAAAAACACTTAGGCTAAGCATGAAAAAAAATCGTGTTTCACATCACGAAATCATCTCATCCACATATCCAAATAGTAAAAGAGAAGTATTTTAGGGCCACCAAATCCCATATAATTTGTATTATACATTGATATTATACCACAATCCATCATATCCCATACACAGTGTAAGTACCTTGAACCATCACATCACATACTTGTCAAACATATAATAACCATATGGATACTATATCTAGAAATATATGTGTGCGATATAACAAAATTCCATTACATTCCTCAAAGCACATATATGGGGAAACTAATCTCATGTATACCAGCACATAATTCCTCCAAGAGAAGAGAGCGGGGCCATAAGGGGTATTTAGCCATCTATTCCCCATTATCCTAGATGTTGGGGAAAACAACCTCCCAGAGTGCATGGGGTATTGTTCACCCCAACCAACATGGGTGGTGTAGAATATGAAATCACAAAACATATAGGATATAATATAGCTCAAAACCTTTCTATGGGCATAACCTAGTACTAGAATCAACTAAAACCATCACCACTCAGTCAATAGATAGCCACCTTTAGAAACTAGATATCCTATAAGCACAGAAGCCTTCAAAGATCTAAATTAAATTAATTATTCCTTTTTAATCACTAATATTTTATGTTAATTAATTTTTTATACATTAATTAATCATTAACATTAATATATAATACTCATTAAATTTACGATTCGGGTGAATTCGATGCCCTCTATGAATAATCTAATTGAAACCATGGTTCTTAAGATTTTCATTATTATTACCATTTCATTCTTGAAAAACCAACCCCATGGGTTAAACAATTATTAAGAATTGATTACGATTTTCATAACTCCAGGTACTCTAGGAAAATATTCTAATATACCACCAAGGATATTCATAACCAAACATGTTCAACTACCTTAAGCATTAGGTAAATGAAATAATATTAAACCATAAATGTATACATCATGCCTATACATTGATTCACAACAAAAAAGCATCCATATTCAAGAATATCAATGAGTAAGACCATATTTTGATGGAATCGGGGCATACAATTGAAGATGATGGGTCGGGGATTTAATATTTTTCATCAATGGGGCATCAAAACTTCAACATCTTCAGAGATAAAATCCCTGATATATGTTCAAGGATCTCATGTGAATTTTTGAATGAACATAAATTAAAATAAGAAAAAAAACCTCATTTAAATCGAAGTGTGCTCGATAGAATCTCATCACTAGTGACTAGTGATTAAAGGATCCAAACTTGAACCCCACTATATCATCTACACATGCGTGAAGAATTTACATGAACACCGATCATCAAATTCCAGGTGCTAGCACAGAGCTCTAATGACTCTTTAAATGTCACAATGATCACCATGATCCCATCCCTTCGATCCCTAATGACATTATTGGATAAATTTCTTAGATGGGGACCTTCTATCTCTAGGATACAGGAGTAGAGAGAGGATCCCAATTATATTGGATTGAATATTCTTTGGAAAATAGCTTCTATCCTACAAATATAGTGGATTTATCAAATACTTGGAAAATGTTCTCTAACCCCTAAAAATAAAACACCAAGTAAATAAGTAGTAAATGAAACATTTTTATGAACTAAATGTATCAGAATTTCATTTATATTTTTATCAAATACTTTTAATATATAATATGATAAAACTGGGTCATTAACTCAACTCATAATTCTCACTAATATTAAACCAACCATGAATATTAAAATAATATTTTTTCATATAATATTTTTCTTGTAATCACTAAATACCTTATAAATAAATTTTAAAAAAAAATCAACCCAATTATTCAGTAATTGAATAATGATTAATTTATTTATACATTGATGAACAATAATACTTAGACAACTCTAGGACACAGTGGTGGGGCCCACTATGTCCTATATACCAATTCACTAGAATAGGGAATACTCTTGAATATGCTATTCTGTGTGACCCTCTAGGATCTTATCTCGATAACAAAAAATACAACTCACATACTAAGAGTAGAGTCTAGTAACCCATCAAGGCCCCTAAAGAGATAAGGAAATTTCCTAACAACCACAACCTTTCCTACAAACATGTACTATGTAATATAATCTATTTGTGTCATGATATATCATAAACAAGTTTGAAAAATTTATTTCATCATACATTCTTTCGTGATTATTTTTTTGATCTTACTGGACATACTTACCTTCTAATACCTTGGAAATGGATTTATGAAGGTACTACCATCTTGATAAACAAGTCCTGAGATATCACTTCCTCAACTCAGAAGTGAAAAATTCTCTCTTGAACATTCAACCAATGCTAAACCACCAATTACACATCCAACACAAACCACCTCTCCTCAACTTAAATGTCATTTTTTTATTTGCATATAAGTACGTGATGAAATGGTACACATTGATAATCATCTCAATTCAGGAGGAAAATACACATATTGATAGATAGGAACAACCAATAACACTTGAAACATGTGATGTTCTTGTTGGATGGTATGTCTTTATGATCTCACTTACTAGAGATCACCAAGTGAGAACTTCATGGGATGAATCTAAGTGCTTATGAGGCCCCACTACATGATAGTTATACATAAACTATTCTTAGTTAGTATGATATATCTAAACCATATGACATATGATTAAGAATAATTTTATAGTATCTTGAGGTTCTCATTATATCATGGGAACTTCTATAACATTTTTATAAGAAAAATAATTTATGGAAATTACAATTTAAATCATGGATGTAGAAATATCAACACTATAATTGTAAGTGTACATCACATATAACTCATTGTATACATGGCATGGAAACCAAAAAGTGTTGATAAATGTGGTTCTAGGGAGCCCAATTTTACAACACTCCTACTTGAACCGGATCCAACTTGCTATCTATCCTTATCTGATATCACATGATGATATCATGTTTTTACTATGTTTTGGCTTTAGTCACGACCATCCATGTTTCCACTACATGGGAATTCTACTATATTTTACTTTATCCCCTTGAGTAAAACTTCTAAAGAGATTATCTCCCTAACCATATCCCTTTTTACACTATTAAAACTTTACATATTGGTTAGTACTAGTAGTAGAATAATCATAATTTATATTTTGATAAAACTTTACTTACTAGGAATGATTCAAAGAATCGGAACAAATTATTGTGTATTTTTTCACTAATTTTTTAGCTGACTCAAAAGCTATAACACACTCAGTATTTGTAGACATGGATACCATTGGATTGAATAATCTTAAATTTCTCATTACCTTAACATGATTTCAATATATAATCATATCAATATATAGGAAAACTAGTTTGTGTCCCCTTATAACTAGTATACCATTCTCTCCATATACCAGGTACATACCTTTTGTACTTGATCAAGTACAACTGGATAGTTCTGAATACTTTCCATGCAGTTATCCAAGATATAGTTTATATTTTCCTATTATAATGTTCATGTTGCAAATATACTTTCTTGTTCACATCATTTCATATGTGATTGATCCATCACATAAGCATATAGGATTCAACACACCACATTAATCTTATCATATTCCCTTAAATGTCTTGTTTGAGATATTTATGCCATGTGACACTGGTAACAATTCTCTCTTAAATTATTCTAACATGTATTTTTTCAATACATTGTTAGTATATGTACTATTGACTTGGTCTAAGAAACCTTTAGATTTACCTTAGTAGATCATGTTTCCTAGAACTTAGGTCTCTACTTTAATCCAATATCTTGATAGTTACTTTCATTATGGTTTTAACTAAATATAATAACATTAATTACTTTCCATATGTTATCAAACATATTTTACTTGGAAAACTATGATGCTTCCACCAACCTCTTGTAGACACATGTTAAAATTCATTTCAAATGAATATTATATGATCTTTTTTCATACTTAAATCCTAAATTTGATTTTTGTAACTTTCACACCTTATTGGAATTCTATGGTGTCACCATATCTTTCTGGGTGTTTCGTATAGAACCGTTCCATGATTGGTGGTCTTGACATCCAAATCTCAATTAAATGACCATAGAAAGCTAATATGACAAGTAAAATTCAAATGGATTTAGAAATAATGACTTTGTATTACCAATATAGACATATTGGTTCCATTATTCTACCACTCATTAATAGTATCACTTGAATACCCACCTTCCATGGTGAATAAAAAACCATTACCATAGTTTTTATATTCATACATAGAATGTTTCTTTGGTACATTCTCATTCAAAATCTCTTGTGGAACTTGTTCCAATGCCAATCACTTATGAATTTTTGGCATTGATCAAACCAAATTCAACATTTATTCCACTATCTCAAATAGATATATGATACCTTTTATAAAAATATTTTTCCATCACTTGACTATGATTTTTCTATTCAGGTTTTTATATATTATCCTATAGGAAATTTAGGATATTAATTAAGATTCACATTGAGTTTCTCTTGGTGAATGTTTGTTTATATCCTAAAATATTTGAATCTAAAAACATATTCTTATGAAATAATGGATTTATATCAATATATAACTCATATGATATCCATTTATACTTGTAGTGGACATATGGTTATTTGATAATGCATTTATTTTCATAGCATTTCTCGAAAAAATAGAAGTCACTGGAATGCATATATATCTCAACATGATGCTCCTTTTAATTACATCAAGAATCTATTGTGTATAATGAAATGTGTGTTTATGAATTTCTCCACACTATATTATATTGATCAATGATAACATGTAATACTCATCCTAGACCCTCTTTATTTTCATACTAGATTTGATGTTAATAAGGTAATGTGTGTTTAGGAATTACTTCATGCTATATTATAATGATCGATGGATGTTTGGTCAATAAATTATTAACCATATTATCCCAAAGAAACCCATACATTCTAACCATGCATATATCATAATTTATTTTTAAATTATTTAAACAACACTTAAATGAATCTTATGAAGTATATATATCACTAACTTACGCTTGGAATATGTTACATAATCTAGCTAAACTAATTCCAAAATATTTGCATCTTATCTTTATTTATAAAGGTGTCTTTATCCATAACTAAATAATTATATTCAACGAAAATACATAAGGTTATTAAAACTAATACGTCCAGATAACATATTGGTTTTATTCTTGGAAACTACTTTTAGTTCTATTTGAAAAATAATATTCTTCCACAACTGGGTATTAAAGTCTTATTATTTATATTCATCATGTATTTACCATGATTCATGCATTAAATAACTATTGGTTGAATATGAAATTCCATAATAAATATTTATTCAAAAATGTTCTAGTATAATTCAACACACAATTATTGTTTTACAAGAACCATTCACTTGGAATTGAATTCTTTTCTTATCACCGCTGATGTAGGTAACACCCTTACTTTTCTACCTAGAGAACACACCATTACTTCTAGTAATGTTTCTTGACTTCTTTGGATCCTATATTTAGAAACAAGTATGTAAGGATATATTGTATCTAATACACAATGAGTATAAATGTAATATCTCATTTAGTGATGAATATACCTGAATGAGAAACCTATGATTACTTCTGCTCCAATTCACTATATTTCCTCTTCCAGTGACCTGTCTTGTCACATGCAAAGAAAATATCCTCATGTTCAATGCTCTGCCTCCTTTTGATTGGTTTCATAGAAATATATTGTGATGGTTCCTTTATAATTATACTTATAGTTTGCCTTTTTGTATTGTATTTCTATTAATTCTCTTTAATAATTAAGGAGTTAACATTCTTTAAATTCTAATATTCTTAAAGAACCCATCCAAAATGATACTGAAGTGGTTTATCCATACTATAATTTTGATAATTCTTAATGAAACTAGAAAAATTGGGTGGTAAGGATGAGATAATGAGATGAAATCAAAGTTCTTGATTTGACTTGAAACCTAATTCTTATAGTCATTCAATTTACTTTATAATCCTGAGTACATGAGGACTAGCTAGAGTTCCATCTATCAATTGACACATGTTTAGTTTCATCATTATCACATTGATTTATGGCTCCATATTCTCCTCAAAAAATTATCATAGATGAGGCAATATTGTATATACATCCTTTCTTTGGATATTGATGTCAACATTATGTTATAACATTGAAATAATCATCCTTGAGTCCCCTGTAAGAATTTTTCTCATCCTCACTATCTCTCTATAGAGGATGATCAGTTTGTGGGGTCTCTAGCACATAAAATTTTCTTTCATATTGTAGTACTATATTCAAGAACATATACCACTCTTATAAATTTACATTGATGAGGACATGACCTGTGTTTAATATGGATCAGAGATTATCTATGGTTTTACATTCCATTTCATATAGAAAAAAATCTATTAGATTAATAATTTTATCATGATTACTAATTATACATTTCTAATTAATTAAATCATTAAATGTCTCCCACTATTTTATTAAACTCTAGAAACTATCTGTACTAGAATCAAAATAGTCTGTCACATGAGTATTATAGTGGAATGGATCCTCAAAAACTATCCCCATAATCTTAAATATATGGCTATGCCACTGCTCAAAGAGTTTCATGGTAGGAATTTTACTGGCCATCTACATTAACTCATGGTTCCTTGATCTGTTGAGTTAAGTCCCAACTTCTAAAATCATAAAATTGATTTACTCAATGATTTCCTCTAATGATTCAATAAGATATCTATGGATACTTATTTGTTCCAACTTTATTTATGTCAACCCATTATTCTCATAAGAACTCCCTGGTAGTAGAAGGAACCCTCAACTAGCGTTGGCGAGCACCCCATACAACTAGCTCTGTTCAAATTCAGTTGTCAGATGCCGTTTTTGATTTAATATTCCTTTGATATTTTTTCAATATTTTCAAAGATTGTAATCCAACACTGTTAAATATGTTCATAGTATGTTTTATCACACAAAAATAAACATGTTATAATAGAAATCATTCATAGTGTCTTTATTTATTTTTCTGTTTATTATTTTATGCGTTTCCCACAGTCATGAAAATGCATAAGATAATAAAATATGCATAAACAAAAGAAATTTCCCAACTGGTCTTGATAATATATTATCGGTTAATCCATTTAAATTCAGGGGTCCAACCATGACCTAGGGGTATCATAATTGAGTTGGATCTTGAATCAATATTTAGCTCACCCAAATTCCAGTGTTTTCATTTCTCATTTGGTATACCACCTCATCTTGGTGTAGTCCATGTCTTGAATTATTATTTTAAATAGTAAAAATATAGTTTCATATAGGTGAGGGGGTCGAAAAAAGCATAATTTAAATACAAAAAAATGATATACATGAATTCCCTTATGCATATTTAAATAAAGAAGATGATGCACAAACCATAAAAAAAACAAAATTAAATATTACAAGCGTCGCATGTAGTTATAATAAATAATTAAATAAAATAAAACCATACATACATGTTCAATGGTCAAGAATACTTTACTGGTAAATTAAAAGCATGATAAAAAATTATAGTTAAATAAATTTAAGATCCATGGAATTTAATAAATTAACTGAATTATTTTAAATTCAAATAATTTAATTTAAACTGGTCCAATTATTAATTTATTTTTTTATTCAAAAATTAAATTAATTAAAAAATTTGATTTTAGATCCAAGTTAAATAATTTTTTAGAATATTAAAATTATTAATTTTTAATTCCAGAAATTAATAAATTAATTTTGGATATTTAAAATATTTTCATGGGCCCAAAACCCCTACCAGGCCCACTGTGGTTTGGTCCGACCCCATGTTGGGCATTTTTGGGTCAGGTAGACCCAGTGTAGGGGGTTTTGGGTTATAGAGACCCACTGTAGGGTGTTTCAGGGTAAGTCAGGTCACATAGGAACCATGAGATCCTAGATTTAGACCAATTGGGTAGGGGTGCAAACATGGGTGTTTGGGTGTGCCACATGCCTTTGACTGAGAAAGATGATAGCCGAGGTCTTTGATGGAGGGGGATCCAGCATTGACATGAAAGGGGTGGTTCAAACTACACATGCAGGGGATCAAAAATCAACATGGGTGATGGGATTGGGATGGCGACATCCAATGCGACGATGTTTGATCTAGGCGATGGTAGCTAACAGCCCGACATGGAAACACAATGAGGTTTATACATGGGATGATGGTTGGGGAACACATGTGACAAGTGGTAGGCAGCTCACAGAACACCAACATGGCTGCTTTCGGTTGGGATAACTATCCTAGGAGGAGGCGGTCATGAGATGATGAACGAAGACCAGTGGAGGGTAGCAGGTCGAGTGGTCAGTGACATAGTAGTTTAGGCTAACTGAGGCACAACTGGGAAGAAGATTTGCTCATAATATTTTCATTTTTGTGTGTTTTGTTTTTTTTTCCAACAGTGGACAAGCCCAAAAAAAATATTCCATCGTTTTTTAAACAATACCCACTAATTGGATTTTGAAAAACAAAATAAATTAGTTTTTTTATTGTATTGTTTTATTTGGGGTGGAAAACGATTACCTTATCCTCATTTGGTATTTAGTTTTTTTAAGTAGCCTAACAATAGGCATTTGAAAAATTCGATGAAGTTTGTGTGCAAACCTGTTACCCAGCCACCCCCTGCAAATAATTTTTTTTAAAAATAAATAAAAACTATTTGAATTTTTAAATTCCTTAATTTCATATAAATATGCTTGGATGTAAAATACTGTTCCAGTTCTGGTTAGAACATTGCTTCCCCACTTGAAATATATATATATATATATATATATATATAAACTTTCTTTAAAATACCTAAAAATACAACTACTTTTGATCCATAAAAAAAGTTGGCTGGCCGTAACTCAGCCATCGGAGTTTGAATCGAAGTATGGTCAGATCCATTGGGACTGAAACAAATCCATCTAAATAATTTAATGTAAATTAATTTTTTCTTTGATCATAAAATTCACTCGATCTATAGGATACCAATTTATGGTACCATGGTGCACAAAATAATCTGGTCGGTTTAGAATTTAAAATTTTTTATCATTAGAGTGATGAAACATCGTCATCTCCAATAATCCAATCCCCAGTAGATGTTTGAGAAAGTCACATGAATTTTAAAAAAACAAAAATTAAAACAAGAATGAATACCTTGTTTGAATTCGAGGCATGCTCGATAGTAGCTCATCGCCAATGAACATTAATCAAAGAATATGAATTCAACCCACTCTAGATATTCCACACACACATCAAGATTCCACACGAATGTTGATCATTGAATTATGGGTTTTATCACAGAGCTACGATGATTCATTCAATGTCACAATAATCACAACGATATTATCCCTTGAATCCTTGACAAAGTTCCTAGATGTATCACTCAGATATGGAATCTCACTCTCTAGGAGGTAGGAGGAGAGATAGGCTCACAATTCCAATGGAATGAATAGTATCTTGTGTAGAGCTTCTCCCTAATTATATAGTGGACTTCTCAAATACCCAAAAAGGGTTCCCTGACCCCCACAAATAATACACCCACTAAATAAGCACTAAATTAAAAGTTATGCCAAACTAACTATGTAATATCCTGTTACTATTTTTAGGTATTCTTAAACACCTATTTTGTTCATTCCATGGTTGGGGTTCATTTGGGTATGATTTGGGTGATAATTTGGAAAATTTTGAATGTTTATGGGCTGTGCATGGTTGGCACACAATTTTTCCAAACTATGTTCCCTATCTGGAAAAAATATATAAATTCAAACAATGAGGGTTTGCACGGTTGGCACATGATTTTGAAAATTGTGCACCCACCTAGGTTAAACCATTCAACCCCATTAAAAGGCATGCATGGTTAGGGCACATGGTTTGTCTAACCATGCATCCCTGCCTAGATAACCATGCGTACATGATTTCTTAATCCAAAAATTAGTTATAAACATTAAGAAACCCCATTTTGGGTGCATGATAGGCCGTAATGATCCCCATATGGTTTCTTATACCTTGGGAGCTCCCAATAGGTGATTTTACCCCCTCTACACTCTTCCAAAAGTGGATTGAAGTTTGGAGAAAAACATTTGATATCAAACTTGTAGGTTTCCTCTACCCGTTCTATCTCTTACACTCTCTCATCTTTTCTACTTAGATTTTTGTAGATGTCCATGTTTATTAGTGGATCTAATCCCTGTTGTTTCAGATCATGAATCTAGGTTTGATTCTTGAATATTCATTATTGATGTTTTTCTTTGGAGTTTCCCGATCTGGGCTTGGTGTTTCGAGATCCCATGATCCCGAGGTAGGTGGTTCCTTTATGATGGACAATTTTGATTAACCCTAAATTTCTTGATTTAAATTCAATTTTTTGATTAAAATTAAATTGCTTGATATAAATGAATTTTCATTTTACTAGTTGATTAAAAACCTAATTCCATTGAATTGAGGATTTGAAATTGTATTTGGTATGAATTTGGGAAAAAACCCACAATTCCATTGACTTGGGGTGTATTTGTGAAAGTGATGGAATTTATTGAAATTTAAATTGTTGAATTTAAATTTTGAAATTGATTTGATGGATTTGATTTAAAATTGGTGTTTGATAAAAAATGATTGAAATTATTTTGTTAGAAACCCATTGGTTTTATCTTAAAAAGTAACATTTTGATTAAAAACCTATTTTGGGTTTTAAATGGAAAATTGGCATATTGGAAATGAGATAATGGGATTAATTGTATTTTAAGTAGTCTTAAAATAAATTTCCCATAAGTGTATGTTATTAGAGAACATTCAATCCTGGGTAGTTTTTGAGTTATTAGAACAAAATTCTATGATTTACAACACTAACAATATATGTTGAGTAGTCACATCTTCGATGGGATGGTGATGAGTCCTCTTTGACCAGTGATAAAGGGACATGTATACACATAACGTTGTGACAAATATTTGAGTGTGGGGGAGTCCCATAGGAAGGAATTTTTGTACCTTTGATAGATGAACATGTTTCTATTTATTTTTTGAATTTTTAATATATGCCAATGTTTGTAAAATGTTTACCATGCCTTCTGAATTTAGAGAAACTATTTTATATAAAATGTTTATTGATTCATTTTATTAATTTATTTCCATAATTTGAAATGTAATGCCTGATATGCTATAAATATGATTTTGAAATTACATACCTATTTATTTAAAATTGAAATATTTATTTGGTTAATTAAATGTTGTCATCTTATCATAGAATCCATAGTGATATACTAATGGGGGTTTTATCTCACACCCTACCTATGCCTTCAGGTGCTTGTAGATTATATTCTTCTAGGTTCGAGCTAGGGTATGGTGCCACTTGGAGGTGGTATTATCTATTGATCATTGGTATTGGAGAGTTGTGTCCAATGGGAATTTGGGTGGTTTCTTTTTTATGGTACTTTTCTATAGTACATTTAGTTGTTAATACCTATTTGACTTCTGGTATAGTTATCCCCATGGGGTTTTTTTGTATGAAGATAGACTTTTTTTATCTTTCTTCTATAATGTTTGTAAAAAATTCATTCCCAAATTCATTTTTTATGATGCTAGGTGCTAGTATCCACACCATGGGGATTCAGAATTACCTTTAGGCCATGTTATTGTTGGATCTTTATTGGGTTTCTAGGGTACCAAGGATGGTTCATGAAAAAGTGGTATCAGATCTCTATTTTGATCTTCTTATCTTGATATCAGTATGAATTTGTTTTATCTTGTTAGGAATTAGAAGGCAGTTGTGATTAAGTGACTAGCCATCTCTCACCACAGTGAACCTTAAGTCACTATGGGTTGTTTGGGAAAAATTTCATGAGGTTTAAATCTAATCTTTTCCCAGTTTTTGATTTGGATAGGCTGAAATCCAAATATTTTTTGTCTGTCTATTGGGATTAATTTCCATTTTCCTCTATTTGAGTGTTAATACAATGTTTTCAACATTTTATGCTGATGTTGTGTAGCATAATACTTCTGAGAAGAGATGCGAATCAGATCTTGGAGGGAGCTACTAATAAACCGCAATGTGAAGATCCTCCCATGGACCCATGTCTGGTTGAGTTGATCGTGCGTAATGTCCACGCTCTGGGACATGCCCTACCACAAGTTCCTATTAAGGCTCCAGTTGTGGAATCTCAAAGGGATGTTCTCCAAGATCATTCTCATGAGTTACTTATATAGAAGTAACTATCATGAAAATAATCCAATTACCTTAAAGAGGCTAAGGAATGGTTAAACAAGATTGAATGTTTTTTTGAGTTATTGGAGACACCTGATGAAATAAAGGTGAAGTGTGGCGCCTTCATGCTGGAGGGACCGAGTAAGAGATGGTGGGGCACACTGATGAAAATAAATAATAATGAGGGATTAGAGTAGAAAAAATTCAAGAAAATTTTCACCAACCAGTTCTATCCAAAGTCAATGGTGTTTTTCAAGGCTATAGAGTTCTTCAAAATTGAGTAGGCTGGTAGGACCATGAAAAATTATGAAAATTATTCGAGTTTCCCAATGCTTTTCCTTCAAACTTATCTAGTTTTCTACTAGTAAGGGAGGTAGAGTTTTATATAAATTTAGTGACTGGTACTCAAAAAATTTTATTCCTTTTACAACATGGAACTATTAGAAGAGAAAGAGTTAAAGACATTGTTATATTATCTTATAGAGAAAGGATTTATACACCCAAGTGTGTTGACTTGGGTGATGCTAATTCTATTTTCTAATAAAGATGATGGTTCTCTTCACCTTTGTGTTTATTAATAGAAACTTAACAGATTCATGGTAAAGAAAAAGTATCCATTTACATGGATTGATGATCTGTTTGATTATTTGAATGGGGAAAAGTGGTTATTGAAGATTGATCTTCGGTCTTGTTACCATCAATTAAGGATAAATGAATATGAAATTTACAAAACCATCTTTAGGAGTAGGTTTGACCATTATGAGTACCTTTTCATGAATTTTGGTATAACCAATTCTCATGAAGTATTTATGGATTTAATAAATAGGATTTTCCACAAGTATCTTGATACCTTTATGGAAGTCTTTGTGCATGAAATAATTGTTTACTCTATGTCTGAGGAGGATCATGTATATCATCTCAGAGCAGTTATGAAATTATTGTGATATATTTGACTTTATTACACGATTTTCAAATGTGATTTATGGATTCAGAAGTGAAATTATTAGGACACATGGTGTAAGAACATGGCATTTTAGTTGATTTTAAAAAGTTAAAAGCTATCATGAAATGGGAACAACCGTGAAATGTTTTCAAAATTGGAGCTTCTTGGGTAAAATGGGGTACTATTTTCAGTTTGTTAAGGACATATCAATGTTGGATTCTTTGATGACTGCTCTTACTTAGAAGGTGGAAATGTTTCCTTGGGATGAATTGATTTTGAATTCTTTTGTTGAGCTAAAACACCTTTTGGCTACTGCACCAATGTTGACTCTCCCAATGGTTGGAAAGGGCTATATGGTATTTTATGATGTATCAATTTTAGGTTTGGGATTGGTTCTTATACAGGATTATCATGTCATTACATAGGTATCTCATTAGTAAGGCCACATGATAAGAATTATCAACCCTTGACCTGAACTTGTAACTGTGATGTACACAATTAAGATTTGGTGACACTACATATTCAGATAAAGGATTACTATGTTATTTGACAAAAAAATCTTGAGTTATATCTTCTCTAAAAATATTTAAATCTTTTCTAGAGGTATTGGTTGGAATACTTGTAATCTTTTGACTATGACATCACCTATACCCTGGAGAAAGAGGAGGTTATTGATGATGTTTTGAGAAGGAATATTCCAACCCATGATGTGATAGAATTATCAGAAGAGTGGAACTTAATGGATCTATTTGCAATTTTTCATATTGAATTCCATGAATCATGGGATGAGGTTTCCATGGCTAGTGTTTGGTTGATATCCTCTCTTCCCGAGATGATTCTTTAGGTACATAATCTTGATGATGATTTCCATATCATCAGAGAGCCCCTTTATGGTGGGGATACCTTGGATGATTGGTCATTCTCTATAGGGTAAATTCTATGATATTGAAATTGATTTGTTGTACTGTTAATAGTAAGGAATGCTGTGATGGGGGATTTTCATAATTCCCAGTGGGTAGCGCACCTAGGGACCATGAATATGTTCTATGACATATCGTATAAATTCTGGTGGCCATGTATGAGGCAGATAATTGCTAAATTTGTATCATTATTATACATTCCAACATGTCAATGAAGAGAACCAGAAACCTTTAAGTTTTATCCAGACACTTCCAATTCCTACATGGAAGTGGGATGAGATCAGTATGGACTTTTTTTGGGTTTTCTAGTACCCATAGAAAGAATAATATGATATGGGTTATGATCGATTGACCGATGAAATTAGCTCAATTTTTACCCATTCGTGATATAACCAAGGTTGAAGAGTTTGGAAACCTATATGTGAAATAGATTGTTATTTTTAATATAGTTACATCTTCTATATTATCTGATAGAGATTCTTGGTTCACTTCTCCCTTTTGGAGAGGCCTTCAAAAGGCACTAATATCTTAGGTTCATTTGAGTATGGTATACCATCATCAGATGAATAGAAGAGCATAAAGAGCTATAAAAATTCTAGGGGATATTATCCATGCATACATTCCCAACTTTGGTGGCTCTTAGGATGATAATTTAGGGATGGTTGAGTTTTCATACAAAAATAGATACCGGTCCATGATCATAATGGATCCTTTTGTGACCTTGAATTTTTGGCCTTTTAAATATTCATTTTGTTGGTCATAAATGGGTGAAAGATACTTGATTGGACTAGGCATGGTTCAAGAGGCAAAAAAAAGATTCATTTGATTCATATGAGAATGTTAATAGCAATGAGTTGATATACGTATTATGAATATCATCATCACAGACCATTAGAATTTTCAGTTGGTGACCTGGTGTTCTTGAAAGTTTCACCTTAGTTGGGTCATCGAAAGCTTGGGAAACAAGGGAAACTTGCTCCTCATTTTGTGGGACCTTTTGAGGGTTTTGAGTAGGTGGGGAAATTTTCGTATAGTTTTTCACTTACACCATAGTTTTCTTTGATACATAATCTGTTCCAAGTATCAAAACTCCAAAAGTATCTATCTGATCTATCTCATGTTCTGAGCTAGAGTTATCTTGAGGTTGAACCTTCTTTATCTATGACTGAGTGTCTAGTCATGATTGTTGATTTTGAAACCAAGGTAATTCATGGGAGGATAATCCCATTACTTCATGTTATATGGAATCAAGAACCCGATTATCATTGGACTTGGTAGAGGGAGTTACTAATGGGAGAGCACTGGCCTTATATTTTTGACATGAATGCTTCATAGTAGGATTTCTGGGGGAAGAATGTTTCAATGGTGGGGAGGTTGTAACATCTATTTAATATTTTAATGTATTTCTAAACTCCTCTTTTTGTAGTTCCTTGGTTGGGTTTCATTTAGGGATGCTTTGGGTGAAAATTTATAAATTTTTGAAAATTTTTGAGTTGTGCACGGTAGGCGCACATACTATCCAAATCGTGTGCCCTCTCATGGAAAATAGTGAAAACCTAGATAGTGAGAGTTTTCATGGTTAGTGCACCATTTTTCAAATGGTGAACCTACTAAGGAGAATATGTGAAACCCCATTAAAAAGGTATCATTGTTAGGGCACATAGTTTGTCTAACCCTGTGGTCCTTCCCAGCTAACCGTGGAAATGATATTTTTTAATCCAAAAATTAATGTTAAACATCTTGTAACCCACTTTTTATATTCCCAACAATCTAGAATGACCCCATATGGTTTATTTTTCCTTGGGAGCTCCCAAGATCTAATTTTGGCCTCTTTACACCATTATAAAAGTGGATTGAAGCTTGGAGAACAACATTCGATCTCTACTCGGTAGGTTTCCTCCTCCAGTTTTCTTTCTCCCACTCTCTCCTATTTTATACCTAGAATTTTGTGGATCTCCACGTTGAATGGAGGATTTAATCCACTTTGTTTTGGATCTTGAATCTTTGGTTTATTCTCATATCTTTATTTCCAACATTCTTTATTGGAGATTCCCTATTAGGGATTGGTGTTTCTAGATCTTATGATCCTGAGGTAGGTGGTTCCGTTATGATGGAAAATTTTGAATAACAATAAATTGATTGATCTAAATTCAATTATTTAATTTAAATTAAATTTATATAAGTGAAATTTCATTTAATTAGTTGATTAAAAACCCAATTTTATTAAATTGAAGATTTGAAATTGTATTTTTCTAAATTTTAGGGAAAACAAACCCAATTCCATTTAATTGGGGTGTATTTGTGAAATTGATGGATTTTTTTTAAATTTAAATTGTTGAATTTAAATTATGAAATTTATTTAAAATTTGTATTTGAGAAAAATGGATTGAAATTAATTTAATAGAAACCCATTGGTTTTTTATTGAAAAGGAATTTTTTGATTAAAAACATTTTTTGGTTCTTAAATATAAAATTTTCATGTTTTTTTATCTCTTTTAAAATTTTCAAAATGAAAGAAAATTGGTCTGGGGACTCGACCCCGCGACCACTGCTCCAAACCTAGGTAGTTATCAAGTTATTCAGAGAACAATATTTGATTTACAACAATAACAATACATACGAAGCAATCAGAACCCAGATATTATGGTGATGAGTCCTATTTGACTAGTTCCAATGGGACATGTTTACACATAATGCCGTGACAACTATTTGATTTTGAGGGAGTCCCATATCCTGGAACTATCATACCATTAGTAGATGACAATGGGTTTTTCTTTTTTTTTTTTGTATTTGAAATATATTCCGATGTTTGTAAACTATTTCCAATGTCTTATAAATTTATATAAACTATTTTATATAAAATTTTTATTGATCCATTTATTTAAAGTATTTCCATTATTTGAAATATAAATCATGATTTTTTGTAAATTTAATTTTTAAATTCCATACTTATTTATTTAAAATTAAAATATTTATTTGGTTAATTAAATGTTTGTATCTTTTTAACGCTCTGACCCCAGTTACCCAGAGTCGGTGCATTATTACATAACACTGGCATGATCACAATAAAGATCAAATCTCGAAAGACCGATTGGTTTAGTAGCCTTGGAAACGCTAGAGATATTCATAAAGTTTTACATTACATCATAAAGTGAAAAACTACTACTAAAACATATTGTCTCCATAGTCCACACTATTATCCCCTCATAATATCCCTGTAGGTCATTCATAATTTACTTCTTCACATATTGGGAAAAATAAAACATAGAAAAGGGGTGACCTCAAATGCCCAGTAAGGATAACAATACAGCGGAAACTTTCATAAATAAAAATAAACATTTAAGGCAGTGTATAACTAAAACAAAAGCCTTTTAAACATGAACTTCAACATAGTATGGCAAAAATAAAATGAGATAATTCCATTTAATTTTTCACCTGGATATTCTACTAATCGAATAATCACATGCAATATCAATAACCACTTTCATAATGATGGAATACATAATTCCAGACTATCATAACCACATAGCCAAGGACTCATGCCAAGACTACAAATAAGATTTTGTCAAGGCCTTGTTCCAAGACACTAGTTTGTCTCATGAGACCTACCGATGCATCAAGTATCTATAGTGGGCTCCACCCATCACATATTAAGTCCAATGCATTCCCATATGAAAAGGTTTAAACATAACATAAACATTCGTATTAAAATTAGCATATGAAATGTAAATACTTCATACATAAAATATGAATGGTATAAAAATAACACATCCACAGTCAAACATA
This sequence comes from Viscum album, assembly GCA_963277665.1. Taxonomy (NCBI): domain Eukaryota; kingdom Viridiplantae; phylum Streptophyta; class Magnoliopsida; order Santalales; family Viscaceae; genus Viscum; species Viscum album. The sequence goes on from OY728130.1 coordinate 1,036,433,803, forward strand.
TCACAAAACCTTCAATACAATACATAAGTTTTGTATCATAATAAATAAACTTCAAATAAGCGTAAAATCCATCAAGGGATGTTGACATAGATGAAATCAAAACTCTTTTTAGAGAAAAATCTCTTTATATTTTGAAATCATTTAAGAGTCATATATTTATAAAATAAAACATTTTTTTTGAAAATATTCTTATAAGCTTGTAAGGGAAGCTTCAATGATTTTTTACGGCGGAAAATAGCCGCACCCACCGTATAAGTTAAAAAAAACAATCTTACCTTAATTCTGTCGAAAAGGTTAAAAAGCACCTTGTTTGAAAAACGATGGAAAGATTATTTTATAAACCTCTTACAAAAAGTCAAACAAGGGTATAAATGACTTTAACCCATATTATATTAAATAGTAAAAATGGTTTGAAATACATTTTTAAGAAACATGGATGTGGATGATAAAGAAGTCCTAGTAGATTATTACGTATAAACAACCTTGGATAATGAAGAGATTGCGAAATAAACCCTTAACTTTTACTTTTACTTGGTTAGGGGTAGGTTAACCTCTTTTAGAATGGTGAAATAATTTTTATTAAATTATAAAATAATCATATACATTAATATGATATCATATATGAATTTTTAACATTGATTTGTTAATAATATCTTAGTATTATCGTTGTTTCGGGTGTTAACTTACTCATTTTTTTTATATGTTTTGTTATGTAAGCCATGTTTCTAATGGATAGGTTGTATCTTATTCATATCCAGAATGATATCAAGTCCTTAAACATTATTTTTAAATCTTAAAATGATAATTATACTTGAATGGATATGATGGAGAATGAATCTCATCGCATTGGTGGAGACGGTAGTCCGTACGTACGCACGAACGACAATATCATTCTTCGGATATTAAAATAATATATAATTGGATGGTATATCATATATACAGAATTATTATCATGTTATATTTACTATTTTCATGAATTATAAATCATTATTATACCCATACAATTAATAATTTATTGAATAACAATTACACCACGACGTGGAGACGGTAAGCCGTACGTACGCACGTATGGTGACATGTTATTCAAAGGATGGATAGAATACTGAATATGGTTGTACCATATTTATAATAACATAAAAGTATATATAAGATACTGGAGTTATTATTTTAGAATGATAATAAAAAACGAAGAAGAAGTGGAAGAAGAAAGGAACTTGGAAAAGGGTGGTGAAATCATTACCTCTTCTTCGGGTTCTTCCTTTTGATTTGATCAAAAGGTCTCTTAAGTTGGATTTCTGACTAAAGGAAGGCCTATATGATGAATAAAGGTAAGTTGAGAGAGTATTCAAGTAGAGGTTGGACGAACCAAAAGGCTTTTAAGGTGTGAGTTAATGAGAAGTGAGAGTGCCCTTTTATAAGAGGGGTGAGGGGCACCTTTGGAAAAGTTAGAAATATTATTTTATAATAAATTCATATTCGGTTTCTAATAGCTCAAAAGTGGATTATTTAAATTTTAAGGTGGGTATAGGTCGAAAAACACTCAACCAATATAATTTAGATAGGTTTGGGTAATTACACTAACCTTATCTTTAAGTATTAACTCTTAGTTAATTAGTTTCAGTTTTACAATGTGTCTTTGTATTTTTATATTATATGGTTAATAAACATACTATATACATCCAAGATACCCCCAAGTGGTCAATTAATGATAAAACTATCATGATATAAGTCTCTTGGCCGAACCTTAGATTTTTAGGAATTTAATATCAATTAATAATATAATATTTGCTTTAAAAACACTTTTATGTCAATTTTGACACTATTCAATAATTGATTTTTGTAAAAATCATAACAGAATGATTACTTCGAAAAAATTTAATTACATAATTCCTAACATGTCATATTAACCTATACAATTAGTGTAATTCATAAAAAGTCTCAAATTATATTTGTTTGTGTATCTACAATATCAATCATTTTAATTTTTCACTATTATGGTAATTACTACATCACCATTGTGTCAAAAATAAATTAAATTATTTAATGTCTAAAAATTATAAATAAAATAAAATTATGTAGGAAATATTGTTATATTTATAATTAATATTTATAGTCGAAAATCCAACATATATAACCCTATGTAAAAAAATGTTTTTCTAAAAGATATATGCTTGTGTCATTTTTGTATTCATTTTAACTTAATTAAAATAAAGTGTCCCTATCACTTACAAGTGGCACCATGGGGTGCCAAAATTGACCCAAAGATTACAATGGTCGGACATGTATCAACCAATAAGGTTAGGACATGTTTTAGGGTAATTTTCTATTATTATAATATTATTTTTAACCCTTATTTACCAGATTTACCCTTTAACCATGATAAATAAAATATTTACCGAAGTAATTATTCAAAATATCTAAAAATAAAAGTTACATATTTACAAAATTTGAACATCCTGATTTCAAATATGGAATCCATTTTTCCAAATTCAAAACACATAAGTGGCAGAAATTAATTTAAAATTAATTACCGCTGTCAAAACAAAAAGCGTGTTTTTAAGATATAATAAATATCAAAAGATTGATACTTGTTTATGTTCGGTTTAATTGTGAAATTATGTCCAATGACAAAAATTGTATTAAATGGTAAAAATATATTCTAAATATACTTTAAAACCACTCAAATTCATAATTTAGCACTATCAATTATTTTTATTAAAAAAGTTGTTTTTAATTAAAATTTAGTAATTTTCACTATTCATCAAAATATTAAAGTCATCCGAAAAGTACCAAAATTTCACCTTAGGCTAAATTTGATACTCCGAATCCAAAAATGAAGTCCATTTTGAGAGATAAAATTTATAAAATTTTAAAAATTAGGTATTACTATTCATAACGACTTGTTTGATTGGTTGTGGTGTGTTAGAACTCGATGTTGCATACAACACACGCTATCACATTATTCAAAGAGAAACGTACCGTAGAAGCTTGGGGTGTTACATTCTACCCTCCTTCAAATAATTTTGTCCTCAAAATTTCTAGAATACTACCACATGAAAAGACTAGGGTGGTTCTTCATCATATGTTCCTCGGGATCCCATGTTTCCTCTTCCATCTTATGGTTTCTCCACAAAATTTTTACCAGACGCGTCGTCCTGTTTCTCAGTACTTGTTCTCTCATATCAATAATCTTGATTGGTTCTTCACAATAAGACCGATCGGGTTCTAGTTTTAATTCCTCATAGGTGAGTACATGCGTTGGGTCAAGCATGTATTTCCTCAATAGAGATATGTGAAACACATCGTGAACTTTGGAGAGACTTTGGCGACATTGCCAATCGGTAAGCTACAACCCCAATTCGTTCTAGAATTTCAAAAGTCCGATGTACCTGGGACTCAATTTACCTTTCTTACCAAAACAAATGACTCCCTTCCATGGAGATACCTTCTGGAAAACATGATCACCGACTTGAAATTCCAAATCCTTCCTTCGATTATCAGCATAGCTCTTCTGCCTACTTTGAGCTGCTTTGATGTGATTTTGGATTACCTTCACATTTTCCATCATTTCCTCCACCAGTTCTAGGCCTACAAGTGTTCTTTCACCAACGTCATCCCAACAGGATGGTTTCCGACATATCTTTCCATATAATGCTTCATATTGTGCCATCTGAATACTCGAATGGAAGCTATTGTTATAAGAAAATTCTACCAGAGGTAAATATTGATCCCACATACCCTGAAAGTCAAGTGAGCAGGATCTCAACATGTTTTCTAAGGTTTGAATAGTTTGTTCTGATTGTCCATCTGTTTGAGGGTGGTAGGCAGTGCTCAAATGAAGTTTAGTATCCAAGGCTTTTTGAAGACTTTTCCAGAATCTTGAAGTAAAATGGGGATCACAATCAGAAAAAATCGATAGGGGTACTCCATTAAGTCTCACAACTTCATAAATATATAGTCTTCCTAGACGTTCCAGTGGTAGATATTCTCTTATATAAAGAAAATGTGCTGACTTGGTAAGATGATCAACAATGACCCATATTACATCGTTCCTTCTAGGAGTCTTTGGTATCCCCATGACAAAGTCCATCGTAATATTGTCCCATTTCCACTCCGGTGTGGGAAGAGGTTGCATGACTACTCCAAGTAGTTGCCTTCTAGCTTTCACTTGTTGACAAACCATACATCTTGACACAAAATCAGCAATCTCCCTCTTCATGTTGTCCCACCAAAACTTTTACATCAAATATCTATACATTTTGGTGCTCCCAGGGTGTATAGAGAAATTGGAACTATGAGCATCATCCAGAAATTCACTTTTTAGATCTGGTATATCGGGAACACAATGTCTCTTCCCGAATTTAAAAATTCCATCTTCATACACAAAGTCTCTCAATCTCCCATCATTCACAGCTTTAATCTTCTTTTGAAATTCTTTATCATTGGTCTGAGAACTTTTAATCCTTTCTAGTAATGATGGTTAGGAAACCATTTGAAAAAGCATTGATGTTTCACCTTCCCTGGTTATTCCCATGTCCATCTTCACTAGATCCATTAAAATTGGATCCCTATAAATTCTCATATTGTTCAAAACTACATGATCTTTTTTGCTCAAAGCATCTTCCACCTTGTTTTCCTTCCCTGGGTGGTAGTCTATCGTGCAATCATAATCCTTGAGTAATTCAATCCATCTCCTTTGCCTCATGTTGAGTTATTTTTGTGAGAAAATATACTTCAAACTCTTCTGATCAGTATAAATCTCACATTTTTCACCATATAGGTAGTGCCTCCATATCTTCAAAGCAATGATCACAGCTTCTAACTTGAGATCATGAGTAGGATAGTTTTTCTCATGAATTTTCAACTGTCGTGATGCATAGGCAATAACCCTATCATTCTGCATAAGGACACAACCAGGTCCTTTCTTTGATGCATCACTATAAATAATAAACCCATCATTCCCCGATGGTAGAGTCAATATAGGAGCATTGACTAATCTTCTCTTCAGTTCTTCGAAACATTCTTCACAATCTTTTTTCCAAACAAATTTAAACCCTTTACATGTGAGCTTCGTTAATGGGTTAGCCAATCGGGAAAAATTCTGGATGAAATGTCGATAATAACCTGCCAAACCAATAAAACTGCGTACCTCAGTTATACTCTTAGGTGCTGGCCATTCTTGGATTGCCTTGGTCATAGAAGGATCAATAGAGATTCCATCTTTAGAGACAATATGGACAAGAAAATAAATCTCATGAATCCAGAATTCACACTTGCTAAAATTCCCATATAATTCATGTCTTCTCAGAGTATTCAGGATAATGCACAAGTGACTTTCATGATCTTCATGGTTTTTAGAGTATACCAAGATATCATCAATAAATACCACCAAAAATTCATCGAGATATTCCTTGAAAACTCTATTCATCAGATCCATGAATACAGAGGGTGCATTAGTCAATCCAAAAGGCATTACAGTAAACTCGTATTTCCCGTACCTGGTTCAAATGCTTTCTTCGGAATGTCTTCCTTCTTTACACACAACTGATGGTATCCAGATCGAAGGTCAATCTTGTAAAAGTATTGAGCTCCATGCAGTTGGTCAAATAAATCATCAATGTGAGGTAGGGGATACTTGTTCTTTCTTGTTATAGCATTGATATCCCTGTAGTCGATACATAACATCATAGATCCATCTTTCTTTTTAACAAAAAGAACAGGGGCGCCACATGGAGAAACACTAGGGTGAATAAATCCATTATTACTCAATTCCTCTAGTTGTTTCTTTAGTTCAACTAATTCTACAGTGGCCATTCTATAAGGGGTCTTCGATATAGGCCTTGATCCAGGAATTAAATCAATGGAAAACTCAACTTCTCGTTCTGGAGGATGTCCAGGTAAATCTTCCAAAAATACATCTACATATTCTTTCACAACAGGTACATCCTTTATTTAAACATTCCTTTCCTCACCCAAAATCATTTCATTCTCTTCCTCCCCAATAATTGAATTTAGTTGAGCTTCTGGGGGTGGATCTAGATAAGAAGTAGGTGGTGGCTATTATTCTCTAAAGATAAGGTGTTCTTTATCATCATAATCAAAAATTGTAACCGCCTTATTCTTACAATAAATCTTAGCAACATAATCTGAAAGCCAATCCATACCAAGGATTATATCAAACTCAATCATAGGTATGATGATGAGATCAGTGGATAAAGAACATTTATGTGCTCTAATGGGGACTGATTCACAAAATGTTGTTGCAATGATACTTCCATTAGGAGTTTTAACTGACAAATCCCTTGTTAAATCAAATTGGAAATATCTAATTTTCTTAGCAAACTGGGAAGATAATTCGATGATCCATAATCAAGTAATGCATTTTCTAAACTTGAGGAAACCATTAAATTACCTGCCACCACGTCTTTCGGAGATTCAACCACAGTAGTAGTGATAGCATAAGCTTGGCCTTGATCCCTTTTCCTTTTTTGAGGTAAGTTCCCTTGACGATTGGGACATTCATTTTCATAATGTCCCATCTCCCTGCAATTGTAGCACTGAATATTGGTAGCTTCCTTATTCCCTTTGCAATCATGAGATTGGTGGCCTTTTTCACCACACTTGTAACAGACACCCATTCACTTCAAGCAAGTACCAGGGTGTTTCTTCACACATTTACCACATGATGGATATTAAACCTTTCCCTTCTTTCCCTTTTTTCCATTCCCAGATTGATCAGCAGATCTCTTCTTCTCTTTCTTTGCGTTAAAGTCATAAGACTTAGAGAATTCCTTTTCTGTCTTGATAGCACAAGAGAAAATGTCTTCGTACGACGAGAAGGATTGTGAGACTAATGCTCGACAGAGAAATGGTTTTAACCCATCAAAGAAACGATAAATATTACTTCTTGGGTTACGTATATAATCTCCAGCATACCTTGCTAACATTGTAAAGTTATCCTCATACTTTGCGACATTCTCATCCTCCTTTTGTCTCAGACTCAGAAATTGACTTTCCATATCTGCTCGATGGTCACGAAGAAAGTATTTTTCTAAATACAGATCTTTGAACTCCCTCAATTCCATATTTGATACTTCATCATCTTCCTTCGTGTTTTGAATCAATGACCACCATTGATCAACATCTCCAGTGAGGCGGTAAATAGCCATGATAACTTTTTCCCTTCCACTACTCCCCAAATCCTGAAATATTTTCTCTAGGGAATTTATCCATTGCTCAGCTACTAAGGTATTTGTACTCCCATTGAACATTTGTTGTTGTTGCCTCGTGAATCGATCTAACATTGATCCTCCACGCCGCGGATCAGGGTGCTCTATACGGGTAAGGTTATTATTCATAACCTGAGTGAGTTGTCCCAGTATGGTGATTAACTGATCGGCACCAGTTGTATCACCAGCTCCACTATAATTATCTTGAGTAGGAGGGAAATCCCTACATGGAGTGCCTGCATTGATATGGTTTCCATTTCTTCCACTAGGTGCCATTTCTAAACAATGGCATAAACTATATCAGTTTATGAATCAAAATACATAATTCCATACTTATAAAACAGTTAACATAAATTGAACTATTTACAGATATAATCCATATTCATAAAAATATTTTCTTTGAGGAAGTATATACTCATAAACCCTTTATAATTATTTGTAAAGAAAATGAGAGTTATCCTAAGAATATCCCCCGGGAGTGTCGTAACCAAGAGTGCAGCAAGGCCCGTTGTCGTACACCAGTTCCCGTTCGAGTCTAGCTCAAATAGGTGTTTTTAGGTTTTACCCCTAGGTACATCTGTGCCAGAGCCGCCTCTACCTTCTCGTATCCAGACAGGGATGTATTGCTCGGAAAACTCACAAAATCTCTACAATACCAAAATTCTAGGAAGTTCTTCTATACTAATCCTCAAAGTCCATCTTAAATCTATGTGCTCTAATCAAAGTTTATCTAAATCTAGATTCCAAGGTTTGTACTAAACCTCATCTGATACCAACTGTAACGCCCTGACCCTAGTTACCAAGAGTCGGTGCAATATTACATAACATTGGCATGATCACAAGAAAGATCAAATCTCGAAAGACCGATTGGTTTAGTAGCCTTGGAAACACTAGATATATTCATAAAGTTTTACATTACATTATAAAGTGAAAAACTACTACTACAACATATTGTATCCCTATTCCACACTATTATCCCCTCATAATATCCCTGCAGGTCATTCATAATTTACTTCTTCACATCCTAGGAAAAATAAAACATAGAAAAGGGATGATCTCAAATGCCCAGTAAGGATAACAATATAGAGGACACTTTCATAAATAAGAATAAACATTTAAGGCAGTGTATATCTAAAAAAAGCCTTTTAAACTTGAACTTCAACATAGTATAGAAAAAATAAAATGAAATAATGCCATTTACTTTTTCACATGGATATTCTACTAATCTAATAATCACATGCAATATCAATAACCACTTTCATAATGATGGAATGCATAATGCCAGACTATCATAACCACATAGCCAAGGCCTCGTGCCAAGACTACAAATAAGACTTTGTCAAGGCCTTGTTCCAAGACACTAGTTTGTATCATGAGACCTACCGATGCATCGAGGAGCTATAGCGGGCTCCACCCATCATATATTAAGTCCAATGCATTCCCATATGAAAAGGTTTAAACATAACATAAACATTCGTATTAAAATTATCATACGAAATGTAAATACTTCATCCATAAACTATGAATGGTATAAAAATAACACATCCACATTCAAACATATCACAAAACATTCAATACAATACATAAGTTTTGTATCATAATAAATCAACTTCAAATAAGCGTAAAATCCATCAATGGATGTTGACATAGATGAAATCAAAACTCTTTTTAGAGAAATATCTCTTTCTATTTTGAAATCATTTAAGAGTCATATATTTATAAAATAAATCATTTTATTTGAAAATATTCTTATAAGCATGTAAGGTAAGCTTCGATGATTTTATAACGGCGGAAAAAAGCCGCACCCGCTGTATAAGTTAAAAAAACATTCTTACCTTAATTCTGTCGAAAAGGTTAAAAAGCACCTTATTTGGAAAACGACAGAAAGATTATTTTATAAAACTATTATAAAAAGTAAAACAAGGGTATAAATGACTTTAACCCATATTATAGTAAATAGTAAAAATGTTTTGAAATACATTTTTAAGAAACATGGATGTGGATGATAAAGAAGTCCCTGTAGATTATTATGTATAAACAACCTTGGATAATGAAGAGATTGCGAAATAAACCCTTACCTTGTAATTTTCCATGGTTGGGGGTAGGTTAAACTACGGTATAATGGTGAAATAATTGTTATTATATTATAAAATAATCATATACATTAATATGATATCATATATGAACTTTTAACATTGATTTCTTAATAATATCTTAGTATTATCGTTGTTTCGGGTGTTAACTTACTCATTTTATTTTATATGTTTTGTTACGTAAGACATGTTTGTAATGGATAGGTTGTATCTTATTCAAATGCAGAATGATATCATGTCCTTAAACATTATTTTTAAATCATCAAATTATAATTATACCTGAATGGATACGATGGAGAATGAATCTCATCGCGTTCGTGGAGACGGTAGTCCGTACGTATGCACGACCGACAATATCATTCTTTTGATATTAAAATAATATATAATTGGATGGTATATCATATATATAAAATTATTATCATGTTATATTTACTATTTTTATGAATTATAAATCATTATTATACCCATCCAAATAATAATTTATTGAATAACAATTACACCACGACGTGGAGACGGTAAGCCGTACGTACGCACGTATGGTGACATGTTATTCAAAGGATGGATAGAATAATGAATATGGTTGTACCATATTTATAATAACTTCACAGTATATATAAGATACTGGAGTTATTATTTTAGATTGGTAATAAAAATGGAAGAAGAAGTGGAAGAATAAAGGAACTTGGAAAAGGGTGGTGAAATCATTACCTCTTCTTCGGGTTCTTCCTTTTGATTTGATCAAAAGGGCTCTTAGGTTGGATTTATGACTAAAGTAAGGCCTCTAAGATTAAGTTAGGGAAGTTTAGAGAGTATTTGGGCACAGGTTGGCCGATCCAAAAGACTTTTAAGGTGTGAGTTAATGAGAAGGGAGAGTTCCCTTTTATAAGAGGGATGAGGGGCACCTTTGGAAAAGCTAGAAATATTATTTTATAATAAATTCATATTCGGTTTCTAATAGCTCCAAAGTGGATTATTTAAATGGTAAGGTGGGTATAGGTCTAAAACCACTCAACAAATAGAATTTAGATAGGTTTGGGTCATTATACTAACCTTATATTTAAGTATGAACTCTTAATTAATTAGTTTCACTTTTACAATGTCTCTTTTTATTTTTATACTATATGGTTAATAAACATACTATATACATCTAATAGACCACCAAGTGGTCCATTAATGATACACCTATCATGATAAAAGTCTCTTGGCCGATCTTTAGATTTTTAGGAATTTAATATCAATTAATAATATAATATTTGTTTTAAAAACTCTTTTATGTCAATTTTGACACTATTCAATAATTGATTTTTTTTAAAAATCATAAAAGAATGATTACTTCTAAAAACGTTAATTAAATAATTTATAACATTTAATATTAACATATAAAATTAGTTTAATTCATAAAAAGGCTCAAATTATATTTTTTTGGATATCTACAATATCAATCATTTTAATTTTTAACTATTTTGGTAATTACTGCATCACCATTGTGTCATAAATAAATTAAATTATTTAATGTCTAAAAATTATAAATAAAATAAAATTATGTAGGAAATCTTGTTATATTTCTAATGAATATTTATAGTAAAAAATACAACATATATAACCCTATGTAAAAATTGTTTTTCTAAAAGATATATGCTTGTGTCATTTTTGTATTAATTTTAACTTATTTAAAATAAAGTGTCCCTATCACTTACAAGTGGCACCATGGGGTCCCAAAATCGACCCAAAGATGCCCATGGTCAGACATATATCAACCAATGAGGTTAGGACATGTTTTAGGGTAATTTGTTATTATTATTATTATATTATATTTTAACCCCTATTTACCGGATTTACTCTTTAATCATGGTAAATAAAATATTTACCGAAGTAATTATTCAAAAATGTCTAAAAAAAAGATACCTATTTACACAATTTGAACATCCTGATTCCAAATATGGAATTCATTTTTCCAAATTCAAAACACAGAAGTGGCAGATATTAATTTAAAATTAATTCTCGTTGTCAAAACAAAAAGCGTGTTTTTAAGATATAATAACTATCAAAAGATTGATACTTGTTTATGTTAGGTTTAATTGTGAAATTATGTACAATGACCAAAATTGTATTAAATGGTAAAAATATATTCTAAATATACTTTAAAACCACTCAAATTCATAATTTATCACTATTAATTATTTTGATTAAAAAAGTTGTTTTTAATTAATGTTTAGTAATTTTCACTATTCATCAAAATATTAAAGTTATCCAAAAAGTACCAAAATTTCACCTTAGGCTAAATTCGATACTATGAATCCAAAAATGAAGTCCATTTTGAGAGATAAAATTTATAAAAATTTCAAAAAGTAGGTATTACTATTCATAACTGCTAGTTTGATTGGTTGTGGTGTGTTAGAACTCGATGTTGAGTACAACACACGCTATCACATTATTCAAAGAGAAACATACCGTAGAAGATTGGGGTGTTACAATATTTTTATGGAATCCTTGGTGAGACACTACTATATTTTTTTCTCACACCCTACTGGTGCTTTCGGGTGTTTATAGATTATCATCTTCTAGGTTCAAGAAAGGGTAAGCCACCATTTGTAAGTGGTAATAGATGTTGATCCTTGGGATTGTAGAGTTGTGTCCATTGGGAATTTGGGCGGTTTCCTATTTTTTTTAATTTTCTATAGTACGTTGGGTTGTTCATACCTGTTTGTCATTTGGTACAGTTCTCCCTTTAGAGTTTTTGTTGTATGCATACTGACTTGTTATCTTTATTATGAAATGTTTGTGTAAAATTCATTACCACCTCCATTTTGTATGATTCTAGGTGCTAGTTTCCAATCCATGGGGATTGGGGATTCCCTTTGGGCCATGTTGGTGATGGTTAGGTTATCGGTTTACTAAGGTACTCGGGCTAGTTCCCAAAAAACTGCATCATAATGTCATTTTTATTTTATCACATAATTTTAATATGTAATAGGTAAATTAATTTATTAATCCAAGTTATTATCTTGACCCTTAATTTCTACTAATATTAAATGAAACTTGAATATCAGAAAAATATTCGTTCATATAATATATTTTGTGTATTCACTAAATAACTTATGAATATATTTAATAAATAAATCCTACCCAATTATTATATACCCAAATAACAATGAATTCATTTATTTGTCGATTATCATTAAAACATGAAAAAATCTCATAGCCTATGGTGGGGCCCACCATGTGATCTATAACAATTCACCAGAATAGGGAAGACTCTTAAATATGATTTTATATGTCACCCTCTAGGCCCTTATCTCGATAGTAGTGGATATCATTCATAGACCATGTGTAGAGTCTAACAACCCATCAAGGACCCTAAGAAGATATGAAAAATTCATAGAAACAACAACATTTCCTATGAACACGCACTGTGTAATATAATATATTTGTCTCACAATATCTCATAAAGTTGGATGCACAACTTTTGTCATTAATCATTCTTGATTTATTATTTTTTAATATAACTAGACAAACTTACCTTCGACTACCTTGGACAATGATTTATGTAGGCACTTACATCTCGATCAACTAGTCCCCATATATATCACTTCCTCAACTCAGAAGTGAAAAATACTTTCTTGACCATTCAACCAATACCATACCACCAATAATGCACCCAACACAAGCTACCTCACCATGAATTCAATGTCATGTTTTTTCCATTTATCTAAGTACATGATCAAATGCTACACATTGATAATGATCTCATTTTAGGAGATTGATACACATGTTTGTAGATAGGAATGACCAATGACACCTAAAACATGTTGTGTTCCTATTGGTGGGTCTATCCTTATGATCTCATCATCTAGAGATCAAAAAGTGAAAACTTCCTGAGAAAAAGTCGCAATTATTATAAACCTGATAGTCAAACATCAACAATGTCCAATTAGTATGATGTATCTAGACCATATGAAATATGTTTAAGATTAATCTCATAGTATCTTGATATTCTAATTATAGCATGAGAACTGCTAAAACTTTTTGATATGATAAATAATCTGTGGAAAATTACCATTTAAATATTGGACACAGAAACATACACACTACAATAGTAAGCGTACATCGTGTATAACTCACTGTATATATGGTATGTTATTATAAAAATAATGATCATTTTGGGTATTGGGAACCCATATTTACAACATCATTAACCTGTTCTATCATTTTAGTGTCATCCTCAACACCCTCATGTATATCCCATGCATCTCGTTATCACAAGTTCAAACTGTTTCCATGTCCTCTAGGCCTCCCCAACCTATATCACATCATCCAAACTAAGTTAAGACATCACAGGATAATATGAAATCACAATAAATCCCACATCCAGACTGCATCATAAAGAAACAAGAAACAAAAAAGGTCAATAGGTAAATCCTGGACCTAAAAAAGGTGTTTAGAATTTTCATGAAAACAGGCTCACACAACCATAAACATAAGGCACTCGACCTTCCCAAGAAAATAAGAACTCTTAGTCCCAAATATTTATCATTATCAACACCAGGTTCTTATTCTATCATGATTTAACTTATTCACTATTCAAAGGTTGCAACTATGAGAAACTTAAGGTATCATCTATATCAAGAAGTTAAAGTATTAAAATTAAATTATCATTAAACCATTATCAAGATATATAGAGAAATTTCGTTCTCATTTAACACGCCTTTTATTATCATTTTGAAATAACCATTAACATGATTATTGTTCTTTATTATTTCCAACCACATGGAAGTTCAAATTAAAAGTTAATAATGCAAACTGATATCTATTTGATTATCATAAAATTATTACAAACACTGGATTTCAAAAAAAAAGTCTCTTTAAGTTATTTAGAAAACAAAATTAACCATTTATGATTTTACATTATTTAAAGTTTTCCATAAAAAACACGATAAAACAAGAATAAAAACATGCCACACATTCATATTATAGATATCACATTATCTATAAAATCAAGAGACAAACCATTATCATGGTACAAAACATCGACATGCCACCTCTATCCAATTTCTTTATCAATCTAGTTAAATATTTACATGGTTAATTCCACCACCATCCAAATGGGTAAACTATGATCAATTTATTATTTCTTATAAATAAAAGAGAATAACAGAATCCCCTACCTTAAAGATGTCATAATTCTTCACATTAAAATGAACCAACATCATGAATCTATGATCACCTCTCCCATGAAGAAACTATGATCTACTAAAGGATTCGTTTCAAAAAACACACCTAAAAACAAAAAATGAAACCCCATTAGAACAGTGGAGACCAAAATCCATAGAATGATCAATCTGTAGAGTCTGAGGATCAATCTCTAGAGTCTGAGGATCGATCCCTATAAATACGGGGCTACATGGACTTCGAAAACCATTCTAGTGTGCCTGGGGTTTGAGTGGAATGAGTGGGAAAGAAGTGATGTTATCAGGTCTTGGGTTATTTATAGACATGATGGATTTTAAAGAGACCACAATGCATCCACAGGGACCATGATATAAAGCACCACTACTACACCATAACCTCTTAAACCATTCCATAACCATCCACCAATGAAATCCCATTTGAAGCCCCAAACAGATCCTATTTTAGAGGATCTGGAGGCTATAGTGTAGAAACAAGAACCAAACCATAGTACCCCTTCAACCATAAAAGGGACTAGGCCACAGCCAATAGACCATGGGGCAGCTACCCCAAATTTGGTGGAGTCATCTAAATCCACTAAACCACAACCTCCTTGCTCAACACCGTAGCACTTGGATATTAATGGAGTGACTATGCCATATAAAATCACCATGGAGTACCCACCTCCAAAATGGTTGTAGCCTTGTTTCACCCATACACCACAACATAGGTACACCATGCTGTAACCACTAACACCACGATGCTACACACACATCTATAGCTCAGGCATGTCATTTTTGGCACTGGATCCTTCCTTTTCCTCTAAACACTTTCCAAATTCATTGTGACCTCCTACAAGGGACTCCAACACCCAAAACACACAAAAGAAATGAATTTTGGGATCTAAACCCCTACATTATCATATTTTAGTTCAAAATTTACTATGTTTTACTTATTTTTTATATTTTGAATTATTTTATGTTTATTTCAAAGGATTCTTTGGATTTAATGATCCCTTAAATAATCAAAAATTATTTCTATAATATGGAAATTTATTCAAATATTTTTTATGTCCTATTTAAACTTTATTAAATATGATCATATGTGTATTAATAGATAAACTATTTTCAAATAACTTGAAATTTTTAAATTCAAATTATTTTAAAAAAATGAAATGTTTTTCTCGAGTGTATTATTAGAAGTTTAGAAAAACATTTATGTCAGTTTTTATGTGTTAATATATTTTTTATTAATTATTGTTAATTATTTCCTTTGGGAAAAAAATTTTATTTTAAAAAATTATCGAATTAGACCCACAAGGAATGTGCATTCTCTGAAGGAATCACATATTTCTTTGGGAATGATGAAATGAAGTACACTTTATGATTTGAATATATTTTTCATTAAAGAAATATATATATATATATATATATATATATATATATATATATTGAAAAAACCACATAAAGTTAATTAGGTTGAGGATATTCTTGAATTTTATTGTGTGATACACCTAGAAATCAATTATTAAACTTGGCTGAACATCAATCATTTGATCCTTTCGAATTGAGAGAACCTTGTTGTCTCAACACTCAGATCCATTCTTTTTTCCTCTAGTTTATTTGAATTCTAATTATTTTTATTTTCTATGTGCATAATTTTTTATAGGTTATACTAGCCACAGATTTATCAGTCGAGTTTTACAACCCCAAACAAAAGGTAATTTTTGGGTTGTGCCTCTGGGTACGAAAAAGGTAAGGTAATTTGGTTGTGACCCTAGTTGAGAGAAATTCATTGGTTTATTGTGAATCTTGGTGAAAAAAATTTATCTCTGGGTTTTTCCCTCGGGGTTTAAAATAGAATTTATAAAGGGTTTTAACTCCCTTAAAAATTCATATATTCATAAGTTGGGGGATATCATTTCTATCTGTGTTTGAGAGGGGAGAAGTGTAGAGTAGGATAATTTAGATCAGAACTAATATAAAAAACATTATTTTCATTTATTATTAATTACACCACATTTATTATCATCTTTAATAATAATTAATTGAATTTATTTAAAAATGTCAATTCAAACTGTAACGTTCTGGTTCTGGAATCCACCCAAAGGCGCCTCGTACCCTGTTGGTCACATTGTCTCAAGCGCATTTCCTCGAATGCCAGAGGCTGCCGACTAGCAGCGAGGGCCTTGGGTGTGATAGTGGGGAAACTATCACCTCATTGGTAGAGTAACATAGTGGAAGTAAAATAGATATACAATAGTAGAAGCAATAATAATACAATACAATAGTAAATAGTGGAAGAATGAATGTCAGAACAATAGGAGCACATACATTTAATGATTAATGATACATATGTCTAGGAAAACATCAAAACAAGTCATAATGATGGAATACAAAAATAACCAAATTAAAAAAGCAAAACAGATAATTCCAGCAGCATCGCAAGCCTCAGCTTGGTCACATGCTCTCCAGCTTCTCAGTAATCAAGTACCTAAAGTAGAAGGGCGCTTGACTTTATCTATAACTGCAACAATATAATCTATTTGGGCCCAAAAACATGACCCAAATAGGGTGTGAGACTAATACCAGTAGGAAACCACCCAATGATATGTTCCTAACAGTCAGTTAATATATATGGTAGGCAATAAGTAAAGAGAAGCAGTAAACAAGGAAGTACTTTACATCAACCATTCCTACAGTTTCAATTTTCATTCAATTTCATATATCAAGTAAACAGCTAATCAAAGAAGGTAACTCTCTGGGATGTACTCTCAGCCTAACCCCCCTGGTTCAACCAAACAAGAACAAGAAACCCTTTGGGAAGTACACATAGTCTAACCCCTCTGGTTCAGCTTTAGCATATACTCTCTAAGGAAGCACTCACCATCAATTTCCTATACAGTCTCGTATCGGTAACTAAAAGGCACTCTATGGAAGCACTCAATGTCCCATTCCCCTTGTGTCCCACTTTGCGGAACTAAAGACACTCTAAGGAAGCACTTACATCAATTCCCCCTATGGTCTCGCAACGTAACAGAAAAATAGACACTTTGGAGAAGCCCTCAATGTCTATTCTCCCTATGGTCTACTATACCAGGTTCTCACAATCCTGTGTAAGTCAATCGAGCACAACGATATATAACAAGCAAAGTATACGTTAATAAATACTTGGCTAAAAATTCTACAACATAACAACATGTCAGAATAAAACACCCATCCTATAATACTAGTCATGGAAGTAAGAAACCCAACAAGAAAACTGGGCCAAACGACCAAAACAAGAAACATGCATGGGAAAACAATTCTAAAGCATAGAAAATAACCCTATAAACATTCAATTAACCTCTAATCAAGCATACAAGAATAGAAGGAAATTTAAAAAGGATAAAACTGTAAACACACAATACCATGATCAAGGGTATTGGGCACTTTTTCACATATAAATCAAAGACTTACTACAGAAAGGGAAAAACCACCTACCTCTGTTTTGTAGGGTTTTTATAGTGAACCTGAAGACTTGAATCACCCAAGAACGCCGTAGATCTACAAAAATGTTAAAAAATTTCAACCGATGATATCTCACGAGAGATAATAAATTAGGAAATGAGGCCATAGTAGAAGTAATAGATTATCATGGTGATCCCAACACAATTGATGATGGTCGATTCAGAGAACAGATGCTCGATTGGGGGCTCAGAGAAGAATCGCGGCCGTACAAACGCTCCTGGATGAACTAGGTTGAGAAGAGATGTGTTCTATCCATTAGATGTGACCCCAGTCCATTTAATGAAAAAATAAAGTACACAACATGTACTTTTGTAGTACATGGCTTGTACTTTCCTTTGCCGTCCTCTGCTTTAGGCGGTCTCCAGGTCACCCCACATGGCAGTGTGCATGACCGTTATATGGCCAGAACCTGGCTACCCATTGTAACCAAGTACACGACATGTACTTATAAAGAACACAAAATGTACTTAATAAATTTCTAGAAATTCCTATTTTTCTTAAAAACACCAGAAAAAGGAAAACATACATGAAAAGAAGATCCAGGTTCTTACAAAATTCCCCCCTTAAATAAATTCATCACCAAATTTCCCAAGCATGGAAGCCTAGGAGAAGAAACCCTGAACAACTCTGGCCACTATGATCGTACATCAGCCTCCCTCTCCCAAGTATATTTCTGTACTCTCCTGTGCTACCATAACACTCGTACCATATGAACAGACTGACCACGGAGAATCTTCACATTTTGATCAAAAATCCGAACAGGACGCTCTTAGAAAGATGTGTCCCCTTCAAGATCAACCTACTCGGGTTGAAAAGTATGAGATGGGTCTGAGAAGTAACATCGATGTAGAGAAATGTGGAAGAAATAGTGCATAGCCTGATATCTCTGAGGTAACTATAACTGATAGGCAATCAACCCAACTCTCTCCAAAACCTCAAACGGCCAGACGTACCTCAAAGAAAGACTAACCTATCTCATAATCCTCCTGTGTCCCAACCTCAGTGTGACATTTAGAAAAACCTAATCCCCAACCTCAAACTCCATAGGTCATCTCCGTCGATCAATATAAGACTTCTGTCATGACTGTGCAGTAGCCATCCTCTTCTGAATCAACTCTATCTGCTTTGTTGTCTACTAGACAAGACGAGGTCCCAACATAGCTGCCTCTCCTACCTCCATCCAAACTAAGGGTGATCGGAATGGCCTACCATAAAAATCCTCATAAGGTTCCATTTGAATAGTTTCTTGAAAACTATTATTGTAGGAAAACTCTGCAATAGGTATGTGTTTCTCCCAAGAACTTCCAAAATCTAGGATGCATGTTCGAAGCATGTCCTCAGGCACCTGAATTGTATGCTCAGACTGACCATCTTTCTGGGGTTGGTAAGATATACTCAATAACGCCTGTGTACCCAAAACATTCTTAAGTCTCTACAAGAACTGAGAAGTAAAATGGTTGTCCCTGTATGAAATAATGGAGTGCGGAACTCCATATAGTCATACAATATCTCGGATGTACAACCTTCCCAGTCCGTCAACACTAAAGGTATCCTTGATCGACAATAAGTGAGAAACCTTCATGATTCTGTCATTGACAACCCAAAAAACATCATTTCATCAAGGTGACCTCGGAAAATGTTGGGCAAAAATCCCTCAAGGTAACATTGCAGTATTTTTGGGTTGATTGTGTTTGTTGATAAAGAAGGTTTTCATGGATATTTGTCGAGTTCCCAAGAAGTTGTTGACAATCCTTGTTGACAAAGAATGATGACAAAGGAAAGGACGATCTAGAGGTGGTACAAAAACAGCAGTACAAGGTGGCACCGTTTCCCAGTGTTTGCCAAATTTTTGGGGTCCAAAATTTGGAGTTTGGTGAGCATCGTGAAAATAGGATTTCCATGAAGAGCATAATTTAAAATGGCAAAGGCATGAATTTCATGAAGATAGGATTCATGGTTTGGAAATCGTGAAGACCAGAAGAATGCAGGCGGTGAGTCTTCGCGATTACGTCAAGCTTCGTGAATGGAAGAGGCTGAAGCGCATTGCGGCGGTGAAGGGCTTTGCGAGGGAGCTTCGCGGTGAAGGCGCGAAGGTATGTTGATGGTGATTCTTCGTGACTACGTCAAGCTCCGCGAATGGAAAATTTCCGTGGTGCTTCGCGGTTTGGACAGAATTCCGACTGAAACTTTGGAGCTTCGCGATTTGAGATGACGTGGCGTTGACTTCACGCGGAATGTTCGAGGGTCGGTGGAATCGCCTACAAATAGAGGCCGACCCCCTTGAGGGAAGTAGAGAGAATATTCACAGAAAATCCATTGCTCTCAGTTCACAGAGGTGGTTCGCGAAGGCAGTGTGCTTCACGAAAGGGGAGCTTCGTGGCAGCTATTCAAGCTCCGCGAAAGGCGGGTGCCCCGTGTTGGCTCAGTGAGCTTCGCGGAGAGGCAGGAGCTCCGCGACGGCCTAAGAATTGCAAAGGTCTGTGCATCGCGAGAGTGCTTTGTGATAGAGCTTCGCGAAAAGGCTGGAGCTTCGTGAAGGCTAGTTTGAGCTTCACGAAATTGGGAGCCTAGCGAAGTAGAGTGCTTCGCGAAGGTCTTTCCAAAGGTAGTTTGCCCAGTGGATAGTGGCAAAGGGGTATTCATCTACGAGTGAATGTTGAACTTCAACAGAGCATCTACATACAGAGAAAGATGCATTCTTTATTAGAAATGAAGAGAGCTACAGGTCTATAAACTGTGAGTGAATCCCTTCACAGAGCAGTGAGCTTAGGAAGAGGAAAATGGTGATCCTCTACACCGACAGTGAGCCAGAGAGAGAGAAACATGGAGTGACCTTTGGGAAAGCAGTGAGCCGGGGCATAGAAGTGATCTAGCCCGAACATTGTAATCCACAGCTAGTGAAGTTTAGTGGACTTGGTACGACCAGCAACCTGTCGGCGTATGCTCCTTGGACGTAGCCCTTAGTGGTGAACCAAGTAAAATTGCTATGTCATGTGCTTGCTTTACTTTTTGTTTATATTGTGCAGCAGGAAAGAGAGAGAAGAGTGTTTTTCTTAACAGAAAAACAAGATCAGAACGGGCTTTAATATTTAATTAGTCATACCCTGATTCACCCCCCCTCTCAGGGTATTCAGCTTAGTGGACCTAACAGAAAACCTCTAATGAAGTCCATCCTGACATCATTCCACTTTTACTCGGGAATGGGTAACTGCTGCAAAATCCCTACTGGTCGCTAATGCTCCACCTTCACCTGCTAACAGGTGGAAAACCTCATCACAAAACCAACAACATCTCTCTTCATACCTGGACACCAATACTGACGGTGTAGATCACGATACATATGGGTGACACCAGGATTAACTTCCCAAACCAAGGAATGAAAGTCCCACATCAGCTCCTCACATATGTCTGATAGCACCCATACATGCTCGTGAAAACACAAGATGTCATCCTCACCTATGGTCCATCCATGAAAATTGTCCTCTCTTGACATGCTCCCCCATAAGACTAGGCCTTCAGAATCTGATAACTGCCATATTCACACTCGATCAATAAGAGTATAGGTAATAACTATAGAAGAAAGAAATGCCTGCCCCTGTCTATCATGCACCTCCAAATGCATCTCATAGAACAGATCCATAAGTTTCCACTCACTGCTTGCCTCTTGAACTACCTGTATCTGAGTCCTCCTGCTCAGCACATCAGCCACTGCATTTCCTTTCCCCAGCGTGTAGGCAAGCTCAAAGTCAAAGGACTGAAGGTACTCAAACCACTTTTTTTGTCACAAATTCAGGTCATACTGAGTGAAGATGTACTTTAATGTTTTGTGGTAAGTGAAAACCACAAAATGCTCTCCTAGAAGGTAGTGCCTCCAACAGCATAGAGCATGAACAACTATAGCCGACTTGAGATTGTGTGTCAAGTAATTCCTCTCATGTGGCCTCAACTATCGAGACCCATATACAACGACTCCTTCCCCCTGCATAAGCACTGCTCCCAGCCTAATACCTAATGCTTCACAGCATACAATATAGCTCTTTCCCAACTCTAGAAATATTAGTATCATTGTTGAAGTCAACCTCCCTTTCAGCTCCTGAAAGGTTTACTCATAAGAATCTGACCATAAGAACTTCACACCCTTCTTAGTCAGACCCGTCAGTGGTGCTATTAAGCGTGAAAAAATCCTGTATGAAATCTCTGTAGTATCCATCCAGCCCTAGAAAAATCCACACCTCAAAGTCGTTATTCGACTACTCCCAGGAAAATACTACTCTCACTTTCTCTAGGTCTACTGATACTCCTTTCTCTAATATCACATTACCCAGGAAGTGAATTTGGTCCATCCAAAAGTGTAATTTTGAGAGCTTAACATATAAATGATTTTCTCTCAGTGTAATCAAAATGATCTCAAGATGTGTGTCATGGTCGTGTCGAGTGTGATAGTACACCAAGATATCATCCATGAAGACTACCACAAAAGAATCCAAGTATGGATGGAACACTTGGTTCATCAGTGCCATGAAAATTGCAGGCATGTTCATGAGACTGAATGACATAACAACATACTCGTATAGACCATAAATGCACCTAATCGTTATAAGAGGTATATCAGATGGTCTAATGCACAACTGATAGTAATTGGACCTCAATTCAATCTTTGAGAACACCCAAGATCCTCGAAGATGATCAAAGAGTTCATTAATCCTCGATAAGGGATATCGGTTCTTGACCATCAACTGGTTCAACTTCTAATAATCCACAAAATGTCTGAGGGTACCATATACCTTCTTCACAAACAGGATGGGAGAACCCCAAGGAGGAATATTGGGTCGGATAAATCCCTTTTCCTACAACTCCTCCAACTGTTTCTTGAGCTCTTTCAACTCTAGTGTAGCCATTCTATAGGGAGGAATGGACACCGGTGCCACTCTTGGAACAAGATCAATTGAAAAGTCCACCTCTCACTCTAGATGAAAACTAGAAAATTCTTCTAGAAAGACATTTCAGAAACGATCTACCTCTATGGGGAAGTCCAACTATGAAGTCCGCTGGTCATCTAGATATAGACTAACAATCTGTACTATAACTCCTCCTAACCCATGATGCTTGGGTCCTGCTCTGCTTGCCTGGATATCCCATTCACCCTTATGAAGAAACGATCTACCTTTTGGTGATGTGAAACTCACCCTACGATGATAGAAATCGACAAATTTCTGGAAGGGAACTAACCAGTCCATTCTGAGAATGACATCATAGCCTGTCATCTCTAGGATATAAAGATACCATAAGAAGTGACACCCACCAACCTCAAGAGGGAAATCCTTGCACTAATGTACACTAGCTGTTATCTTCCCCAACAGAGTTTCTAACGTCAAGATACCGACAGAAGAAAAGATATAGAGCCCATGTCTCCCCACAACAACAACAGATATAAATCTATGGGAAGCCCCTGTATCAAAAAGAGAAGAAGATAAAACTGAGGAAACTAGAATCATACCTCGAACTGTAGAAGGTCCGGGATCTTGCTCCGGCAGGGTCTACTCCACTACAAAATTCTGACCTACACCATAGCCCTGTGACCATGCCTGACCACTCTGAGCTGATCTACCCAATTGTCACTGAAATCCTGGAAACTGACTACCACAGCCACGACCTCCACCTCGGCCTAAACAGCTAGAAGAACTCCAGTTCCCTGACTGGTGAGAAACTGGTGGTGCTGCTCCTGAACGAGGAGTCATAGAAGAACCTCTGTCACCAGCTGATGGTGAGAAGAACTGACGGAAATGGTGAAGATGACCCATTTTTTCGCATGTTCGGCACTCCATTGGGTCTCTCTGGAAATGTGGCCTCATATTCCTATACTTTCCACACTGGTAGCATACCACATGGCTACCAGAAGAAGTCTCTCACCTCCTCGGATCTCCACAAAAAGATTCCCTATGACACTTCCTGCTGTCAGTAGGAGGGATAATAACACCGAATGTCGAGCCGCCTTGGATCGAAACTCCAGAATCCCTCAGATTTCACTCCATGATCAGCGCCTGCTTGATGATAGAAGTGATGGAATCCAACCTGAAGATGTTCACCTGAGAACGAATGTCATTCTTGAGACCATCCTCAAAATTCTTTGCCAGGAATAACCCATCACCTCCTGGGATGGGTGAGAAGCACTGCATCTCTGTGAAGTGAGAAGAATACTCCATAACAAAAAGAGTAACCTACTCCAGACTCGTGAACTCTCAGGCTCAATCGGCCCTCAAATCTCCAGATAGAAGTAGTCATAGAAGGCATGATGGAAATCATCCCAGACCACAACCTGATGGCATCCCATGTATGAGATCACATCCCACCATCTCTTGGAAGCTTCCTGATGCATATACATAGCAAGATTCAGTCTCCTCTCTAGAGGAGTCTCCAAATGCTCGAAGATAGTAAGAATAGATTCTAACCATGACTCTCCAGCCTGAGGTCCTCCTTCCTTTGTGAAGGAGGGAGGATACTTCTACTGAAAAACCCACGTTAACTCTGCCATAGATGGGGTAGGATGTGGTACTCCTTGGAAGGTCTGTATAATCCTCATAAAGCCCTCTCGGAACTGTGCATCAGCACCTGTGTCTGGAATGAAGGCTGGTGCCAAGACTGGCACTACTAGAGGAAATGTTGGTAGTCCCTTATCAGCCATGTCTGATGTTTGATCACTACCCTACAAATGGCAGACAATCGGAGGACGTCTCGGTGGCATGACTCTATAAGGTCAAGAGAACACCTTAGATCAAGATTAAGAGGGACTAAAAAATAGAAGTATAAGAAGGGAACAAGAGAAATAAAGCATTCACTTTTTTCAAAACATAGATACACAGTGTGTATAATCACTACACGGTGTGTTCCCTTAAGCCTTCACATGGGCATGTACTTCTGCCAAAACTAGTCATGTAACACCACATACACATGACGTGTTGTCCTAACACACGGAGTGTACTTGAATCCTCTTCCCATGCCTGAGTTCTTTTACATGGCTAAGCCACATAGTTCTCCTAAAACAATACTAAAAGGTGTGTTAGATCCAGACATAGTGTGTACTCAACATACTTCACCAACCCATGTTGTTATTCACACGACCAGTTACATGACTCACTCTACACGGCGTGTTCCAGATGGACATGCCATGTACTGATTAGGTTTCAGCTGCCTGTGTTGTTAGTTACACGGGTGGACACACGACTGACACTACACGGCGTGTTTATTCTAGACATGACGTGTAAAAGAAGATATTTTCGACCCATGTTGTTCGTTACACAGTCAGATACATGGGTTACAGTACACGACGTGTTCAATCTTGACATGGCATGTACTTCTTGATTATTCATCCACCCATGTCGTAGTCACACAACATGATACAAAGTCTCTACAACACAGCATGTACAACCGGTACATGGCGTGTCTGCCAAAGATTTCCAACCCCGTGTCTCTGACCACACAGCCAGTGACATGGTTAGAGACTACATGGAATTTATATAAAGTACACGTCGTGTACTTAAGAAAAAAAGTTCCTTCCTAAACATAAGGACACATGGTATGAATTCAACATTACATTTTGTGTATTCTGGGTTTTTCTGGATAGTAAGCCTCAAAAACTACTCCAGAACCTAGAAAAACACTGAAATGAACATTAAAGTGCCAAATTCCGATCAGTGAGGGTCCATAATCCCTGAGAATCAAATCTTGGCATCTTATACGTGTTATATACAAGAAAAAAAGGCAATGATCCACCAAATTCCGGTCCATGAGGGCCCATAACACCTAAAGAACCAAAATTTGGCGTTTATTCAAACAAAACCTTACACAAAGAAATTCTGTATCAAAATTAGGTATTCCATCAAGGAATATATCAAAACAACATGCTCATATAACACAATATCAATCAAAACAACATGCAATCGCTAATTCACCCTAAATGGAATGGCAAGAAATGCATGACATGTGATTTCTAACAAGTTCCTATATGATACATGAGATGGCATACCCTCATCTCATAGGGTTGAAACAGAAATAGAACCTCAATAGAATCAAAGATAATATCACAAAACATGTGAATCACCCAACGGTGAAATCAAATCAACGTAAAAATTTCCAAACCAGAAAATTGAAATAATGAGGTAAATTTGCTTTTCCCTATACACGGGTTAGCTACTCCTGGGAAAAGTTTATTACCAAGTACCTATTCCATCGTATCCTTGATTATAGGCTTCAAACAGTAAGTCAAGTAGAAAAAAAGTTCCTCTGATACCACTTTTCAACGTCCCAATTCAGGAAGCCACCCAGAGGCGCCCCGTACCCGGTTGGTCACATGGCCTCTAGTGCATTTCCCCGAACGCCAAAGGCTACTGACTAGTAGCAAGGGCCTTGGGTGTGATAGTGGGGAAACTATGCCCTCATTGGAAGAGTAACACATCAGCAGTAAAATAGATATACAATAGCATATGAAGTAATGTTACAGTACAATAGTAAATAGCGGAAGAATAAAAGTAAAAACAATAGGAGCACATACATATAATGATGCATGATACATATGTCTAGAAAAATAGGCAAACAAGTCACAATGCTGGAATATAGAAATAACCAAAGTACAACATAAAAACAGATGACTCTACTAGCATCACATGCCTCATCCTAGTCCCATGCTCTCAAGCTCCTCAACAATCAAGTACCTGAAGTAGAAGGGCACTTGACCTTATCTATACCTATAGTAATATAATCTATTTGGGCCAAAATCATGACCCAAACAGGGTGTGAGACTAATACCAATAGGTAACCACCCAAAGATCTATGCCTAACAGTTAGTGAATATATATGGCAGGAAATAAGTAAAGATAAGTAGTAAACAAGGAAGTACTCAACAACAACCATTCCTACAGTTTCAATTTGCTTTCAATTTCATATATCAAGTAAATAGATAATCAAAGAAGGTAACCCTCTATGAAGTACTCTCAGCCTAACCCCTCTGGTTCAACCAAACAAGATCAAGAAACCCTATGGAAACTACACACAGTCTAACCTCTCTGGTTCAGCTTAAGCATAGACTCTCTCAGGAAGCACTCACTATTAATTCCCCCTATAGTCTCGTTTTACTAACTAAAAGGTGCTCCGGGGAAGCAATCAATATCCCATTACCCCTTTGGCCTGCGTCAAGGAACTATAAACTCTCTGAGGAAGCACTTACATCAATTCCCCCTATGGTCTCGCAACGTAATAGAAAAAAATACACTCTGGAGAAGCCCTCAACATCCATTCTCCCTATGATCTACTAAACCAGGTTCTCACAGCCCTGTGTAAGTCCATAGAACACA
This sequence comes from Viscum album, assembly GCA_963277665.1. NCBI lineage: Eukaryota > Viridiplantae > Streptophyta > Magnoliopsida > Santalales > Viscaceae > Viscum > Viscum album. Next base: position 1,036,461,147 of record OY728130.1, read on the forward strand.
ACTATATATAACGTCCAAATTATACCTCATGAACTACTTGGCTAAATAGTATACAATATAACATCATTTCAGAATAAAACACCCATCCTACAATACTAGGCATGGAAGTAAGCAGCCCAACATGAAAACTGGGCTAAACAGCCAAAACAAGCAACATACATGGGAAAACACTTCCAAAGCATAGAAATTAACCCTATTCACATTCAATAAACCTCTAATCAAGCATACACGCATAGAAGGAAATTTAACAGGGATAAAACTATAAACACGCAATACCCCGATCAAGGGTATTGGGAAATTTTGCACATATAACTCAAAGACTAACTATGCAAAGGTACACACCACCTACCTCGGTGTTGTAGGATCGCTATACGTGATCCTCAATCCTTGAATCGCCCAAAAACACTGTAGATATACAAAAATGTTAAAAACTTTCAACCGAGGATATCTCACTAGAGAGGAGAAATCAGGAAACGTGGCCCTCACAGAAGGAAGAGCTTACCGTGGCGATCCAAATTTAATCGATGGTGGTCAATTCATAGAACATATGCTCGATCGGGGGATTGGAGAAGAATCAAGGTCGTATAGATGCTCCAGGATGAACTAGGTTGAGAAGAGATGTGTTCTGTCTGTCAGATGCGACCCCAGTCCCTTTAACGAAAAAAATAAAGTACAAGGAATGCACTTTTTAAGTACACGACATGTAATTTTATTTTCTTACCTATGATTTTGTAGATCTCCAGGTCACCCCACATGGCCGTGTGCATGGCCGTTACACGACCAGCACCCGGCTACCCGCAATAATCGAGTACACAACATGTACTTATAAAGTACATGGCATGTACTTATAAATTACACAGCGTGTACTTATAAAGTACATGGTGTGTACTTAAGAAATTTACAAAAATTTCTCCTTTTCTTAAAAACACCAGAAAAAGGAAAACATACCTAAAAAGAAGATCCAGGTTCTTACACAAACCCTTCTTGACCATTATATAATTCTCACATTAAGAACTAACATTATATTTTGTTGGTGTCGAGTTATATCAGGTTTAAATAATCAACTACTATAGGTTCAAGGTAATAACCATGTATGAGTTATTTATAGAAAATAAAATGAGAACTATGAGTGAGTGGGATAAAAATAACCATTCATTAGGGAATTTTTTATCCTACCCAGTTGGTGATCCTCATTAACAAATGTGTTTTTTTCATTTATTTTTTTGTGATTTTTGAGAGCAGTGCTAAATAATAATGTGAGAAAATAGGTATAGAAGAAAAATATAAACCCTAAATAACCCCCTCAACGCTCATCTCCCCACATGTCTTCCTAACAGTTACCTCTGAAAATCTTCACACATGTTTAATTTTCTCCCAAATCTAAGCCTTGGGTTAATGGAGATTAAGTGAATATAATTTATTATAATAATATTACTAATGATCAACACCTTTTGAAATTACTCTCATCTAATATACTCATCCCACACTCAAATTTCACACTTACTTGATAAATCCAATGAAACATTACTATAAATCATTTCCCCCTTCTTCATTTGAGTTTAGAATTCAAAAAATATCTCCGAACACTTTAACAACTAGGAACTTAATATATTTTTTCCAATCCATGCATGTGAATTTTCACTTATTGTATGAGTATATATAGTCTATAACCAAGTCATTAGAAATAAAATTAACCCCAAAAGTATATTTATGATAACCAAGTAATGGAACTAGGGTTAAATAAACATCAATCATATTACTCTTAATCTTAATAATAACTTTTCATTTCCACACACATATATAAAAACTATTTCATTTTATCATACAAATTAAAAGATTAATTCCAACAATAAATTTTAGTTTAGTTGTTATAACGTATAAAATTATCATTTAGAAACTCTCCATAAGGTGCTACTTTTTTTCAGTTAATAAGTTTTTGATAGTGGAGTTCAATTTTCTACTGTTTTCATGTAAAAAAATTTATTCTCCTAAAACCTTTTTGTTTAAGATTTTTATTCCATGATATTTTAATAGTGATTAATTTTAACAATGTTCCACATTATCTAATTTTCAAATTGTTTACTTAGAAAATCTAAATAATTTTCAATTCACATAAAAAAATAAAAATAACACAAAAATTGAAAATAAAACACAAAAATATTAAACTGTAGAAATGTTTCTATTCCCCCTCATTATTTCATAAAATATTCTCATTATATTCTAATAGATATAAATATACCAAAAATATTTTTATAAAGTAAAATAGTCAACATAGTTATGGAGATGGATAACCTTGTTGGTTCATTTATATAATGTGGGTGAGTTCAATCTCATCCAAGGGCTCCTCTAGAAAGTTCTCAAAGTAATTATTTACTCTCTAACAATAATTATTTACTATTTAAATATTCAAAGCGATGGAATTTTATGCTTTAACGATAGTGATATCAACTTCACCAAAAGGAAAGTAATTATTAATTATGAATGGACCCACTAATCTAGAATAAATATTTCCTAGAATTAATTTTAGCATGAAATTATAAAAAACACTTTCTCTCTGGAATGGAAGCCTCACTTCTAGATTAGATTGAATTATCTCTTTATTTCTCAATGAAAATACTATCATATTAAAATTAATATATTTTAATTTAAATCAAATTATATATATATATATATATATATATTATTTTGATATCCAAAATCCTCTAAATACGAGTTCAACTTCATGAAAACCCTATAGGATTTTTTCTCAAATTCAGTAATGATGTAATAATTATGTCTATAGACTATTCTATGTTGAATTATTCCAATAAGAGTAATATAAACTATTTTTAATCCCAAAATGTGTATTAAAACATTTGGATATAATCCTTCCCATTTTTATTCACAATCTTTCTAATAATCCTTTCACTTATCTGTTGGTAGCCTTGTCCTTCCCATTTTTATATAGGTGGTATGGTGTTGATTTTTTATGGTCCACTCCATATTTCCTCATAAAGGATTCCATAATTTTATTACATAATTGTGTTCCTTGGTCACTTATTACATCCCTTATAATCAAAAATCTAAAAAATATGTTCTTAATAAGAAAAACATAAAGAAAAAATGAATATTCAGTTCTAGTGATTTTGAATTCCCATTATGTCTCACAATGTTTTCCAAGATTCCTTTCACTTTTCTTTATGTAACCTCAACCTATCAATTTTTCTATGTGAGGTATTATGTTGATATTTTATGGTCCATCCCATATTTATTAATCAATCATTCCATGAATTTATTTCTGATTTGAGTTCCTTTGTCACTTTTTATTTCACTTGGTATCCTAAATCCACATAAGATGTTAGTCCTAAAAAATCATTAACAATAAAATGAATCATAAATTTTTGTAGTTTTGATTTTCACCCAGGTAGAACACAATAAACATCTATAAATATTTATGAATACATAAAATACCATGGAAATGATCCCATAAACTCTATTCTCCATACATAAAATATTTTCATTATGTTATTGGGATTTTGATGCATTTGCATTCTTTTTGAGAAATTTTTAGTGAATTAACCTTGTTACCATTTCCTATAAAATCAATAGATATCCTTAAAAGTTGTTGGATAATAAAGACGAGAATCAAAAAATTTCCTAGATGTTCAATGGTGGTTAAAGAGGCATCCACAAGATACTATGTGAAAAACTTTAAGCACATAATGTGAATAACTCTTGTTTGGATATCTCCTATATACTTGGTCACACATATTTACTAAAGATATCGATCCTCCCATGAATATAATTTTGATTCATCAAAAAGTATTGATATTTTCATTGGTTGAGGTGTGATGTTTCTTAAACTATAATAACAAATATTACAATTTTGGAATACTATGTAACCTCTCTTTCAATTTGAGAGAGTTTCCCACCCAGTATCAGGTCATCAAGAGTCCATTGGTTAAAAACTCTTAACCCATTCATGTGGGTTAGTGTGCTCATATGATCATCCAATTTTTTCATGGTTCCCATATTATCTTTTATCACCACATCAAACTCTTTTAAAATAAGAATCCATAAAACATAAATCATCTTTGATTATTACTTATTCATCAGGTTCCTATGTTTTTCATGATTATATAATACAATTACTTTAGTTCCTATAAAATATTATCAAAAAATTTTAAAAGCATAAATAACTACAAAAAAAACTTTTCAAAGGTTTTATAGTTTCTATAGGTATTGAGGTTCGATCTATAACATGGATTTTTATATTAATTATTTAGGTTATAAATACCAATAGACATATATTAGAGGCATCACAAATAGTTTAAAATGGTGCTCCTAATATGGACATTAAATTATAGGTGGTGAAGTTAGTATGTTATTTAACTCAGAAAATTATTTACTAAAAGAATCATCAAATATGAGCTCAGTATTGTTTTTTTGTAATTTAGAAAGTGGTATGAAAATATTACTAAAATACCTGATGAACTAATTATAAAAACATTTATACTCTAAGAATGATATAATATGTTTAACACATATGGGGTATGGTAATGCATCAATGACTTCTATATTTTTTCTCAACTTCATTTTAATTTTATGAAATCACATGTCCTAGTACAATACCTTATTATACCATGAAATGGAATTTTTTAAAATTGAGAATGAGTTAATTCTATATGTATATTTTAAAATACATATTCATATTCAACAATAAAAGATCAAATGAGTTTTAAAACATTTTGAAATCATCTAAAAACATATAAACATTCACCAATTAGAACAAATAAGATGCTTATGATAAATATTTGAAAGGTCCCATGGGAGTTACATAATAAAATAGAATAATTTCATAATAAAATGATCCATAAGAATTGGTAAAGGATTTATTATCATTTTCATTAGGAGAAATTTTCATTTAGAATTACCCTAATAATCCATACATAAAATTGAAATGGGCCTTTATTGATAGTCTTTCAATTATTTGTCTAATTATTTGGATTAGAAGTGATATTTAATAGTAACATGATTCAATCCCATATATTCAATACTGTCATTCTATTTATTTTTATCTCTCACAAGGATGAGTTCATTTTTTTTCATTTTAAATAATGATCAAACATGACTATTTGGGCATAATGTGAACAGGACTAACCCACTATATTTTTGAAATGGGGTAGATGATTCGTGCTTCTAGAAATATTTTTATTAGTTTTTTAAATACCTCCATTATAGTCATGTTTAGTCTCCTTTTGGGATGTCTAGTAGTTTTGGCACTATTTTAAAATAGGATTTTGTGTATACATCTCCTAGTACTAAGATCGGGTATGTCACTTAGAATCCATCCTATGGACTTGGAATTATATATTAAAAGATTTACGAGTTTCATTTCATGATAAAGGGATACATTTCTTGAAAATATCATGGGTATCTTATCTTTATCCATTTGAAACACATAAATTAAATGTGGTGGTAATGGTTTTAATGTAATCATGGTTAGGCAAATTAGTGATGTTAATAACTTAGGTTCACTTACATCGGCCTCTTCTAGTTTCTTATAGTAATGTGAATCATGAGTATAATAATTAATTGAAATTAACCAATCAAAACCATAAAATAAATTTGGTTCTTCCATGTTTTTAGGTTTCCATATAGTAATATAATGTTGATCATTGTCATTTCTTATAGAATTATTGATCTCAATTTGTTACCCAGATTCTGAATCACATAAATTAGATCAATTTCCCCATGTGAAGTAGGTTCTTTAGTGCATGTAAGTATGAAAAGTGAATGTTATTCTTGTCTAAACTTCATTGAATCAAAAATATTTAATTGTACTATGTATTCCTTAAATTATATTTTTAATGTACCTTTATAGAAATATTGTATTAGTTGTATTAAAAAATGGATTGACAAGGATGATTAGTGATTTAGAAGGTGTTATATCTTCTTCAATTTAGAGTATATGGAAATAAGATAGAAAGATAAAATTTTTAACCCTCACCAAAACATCTTATAGAACTCGAGATGGAAATACTATAACTCAATTTTTCATCTTAATTCTAAAACATGATTGAGCTCCACATTTTTTAAAGATAGGAACACATATTAAGGTATTATATTAATTGAATCTCTCAAATAACAAAAATCATATGTCTGTGACAAGTCACTAATAGTATGGTAATGGAAAATGAAAACGGATCTTGACATTTGTTGGGTAATTGAGGTGTTATCAGAGTTAACACATTTATTCCCAATCTTACTTTCTCATTCCCTTGAATCCACATTATCATGGTTTATAATTATTTTAGGAACATGTTATATCTAGAAATATATTTATGGTATTAAAATAGAGGTATATAGATTTTAACCTTCTTTAACATGTCTAGAATCTATTTTTGAATCTCCACTTCATGATGTTTATTAGTTTGAATCATTCTTAAGGGAATGGTAGTGGTGATTTCTCACATATTTTGATGGTTTCTCAAGTTCAATTTATAACTTTTCTCTATCCTATTCATAATTAATTATTTTCTCCCCTTCTCTGATAGTCATGGTCTATTCTTTATGTGACATTATATAAGGTTTAATTTACTTTCCACTTCTAGTTGTTACCAGACTCTAATTTACCATAGTATTGGATAATGATTTAGGTGTCAATTTCCTATGATTTTTAGACATCATTTACACTAGATTTCCTAAATGGGTATTCAATTCTTTCAAACCCATTTTTACCTCCTCTATGTTTGGATCCATTTGGTGATGGAATTGTACTAGATAATTAGTGTTAGGAGAGTCATGGAATTTCTTTTATTCAAATAGTGATGGTTGGATAGTCTATTGGTATCCATGAAATTTTATTGAAATTATAGAGTATGATGAAATTGTTTTTGAAATAGTGGAAAATTTTGGTTTTTTGGAATTACAAATGCATATAATATTTATGATTTCTCTCTACATCCTTATTTGTCCATGGGTTGTTGAGATCTTCTTTGTTGATATCCAACAACACAACTCTTTGTATCTTGGAATTTATTACAGTGGTCAATGAAATGACATGGAGATGAAAAAATAACAAAAACCCTAAATGGTTTTGGTTGGTCATTATATTTTCCAATATTTATTTGTCTAAAAAAATTGGTTATTTCATAAATATTTTATTCAAACAAAGTTGAATTTAGGGGAATTTTTGGGCGTTACCTCAGGGGATGCTCTAGTGGCAGTACCGCTTGTGCAATTTTTTTTGAATTCCATGTTATGTTCCCTATATTCCATTGGTAACATATGAATAAATTCTCATTCGAAGGATGAATCTAGCATATTTCTATCACTCTCAAATAGCTTTTAATTGAATAATGTTGTGAGTGATGTTCTTAAATGGCATGGTGTGGACAACTATCTCAAATTATCTTGTATCTCTCTCAATACTCATGTATTTTCTATCCTGATAATTTCTTGAATGCATCTCTTTACTAAAGGTGGAACTCCTTGAGGTTGGAAATAATCCTTAGTGGCCCTTTTTTGTTCATCCTAGTACTGAAATATCCTAGTTTCATGTTGAATATAGAATCCTTGGAAACACCTTCTTGTGATAAATGGAATTCAATCAATTTAACATGTTCCTTTTCTATGCCTATCAACTTCAAAGTACAAAACACCATAGTGAAGTCCTTGATATGTTTTTTTGGATCATATATTATAAGGTAATGTAACTTAGGAAATTATTGAATAAGTATAGTTTTTAATTAAAATTCATCTTGTAAAGTAAGGTAGCTATTTTGGTTTTGTTTTTTGAAATGAGGTTCACATAAATCTCTCCAAATCTGGTCAGGGGTTAATTCAATGAATTGGAACCTCCAATTGTGCTTCCTATTTTTTGGATAATGTACATGTATTATAATTTTTAGTATCACCTATTTCTATTACATCTGACTCAACCATATTCCTTAGAAAACTTCCTTAGTGTCCTAGTCCAGACTACTTCTTCTATACTTCCCAATGTTGTCCTTACTTTTATCATCACCTAAACTTGAATGCTCCTACTGTATCAACACTGACTGAGTCATATCTAAAATCAATTGCTACATTTGGATCTCTATCCACTAGAATATATAATTATGTCATTTATCTAGGTGCTAGAGTCTAGTCTATAATGTAATTACTATCATTTATAGTCCTATAACACTATTCTCCATACTATTGAGAAAAATATGATGCATATTCAAGTAACGTTTCACTACTATGTTTCATAAACCCTCCTAGATGTTGTTAATTCCATTTTCGTATCCTAAAATATTGGACTAACCCAACTTTATTTAATTTGGAACACCTACCTCAGCTGTCATGATTAATATTACACCTCAGCATCCAGTTCCACGCATCTGAAAATGTGAGTATTTTTTTGCACTATTGTTTCATTTTACTCTATTTCATCAGAAATAGTTAAATAGATCAAGAACCTATGGTATTTACAAAAATAATATTGTCGTTCCCATGATTTTTAACTTCCAAAATTTACTACTTCAATTTTGTTTCGTGAATATATATATATATATCGAAGATCTATCAGTGAAATCACGCATTAATCAGTGTGAAAGGAAATATTTTACAGCATTCTATCTATTTATCTACATTTTTAAAAAGTGAGGGTAATTAATATAGTGATTATTATATATGTGGATAAATTCATATAGAAAAGCGCCTAAATGATTTTTTTATAGTGTGTTTTCCATTAGTAACTAGACAAGGAAGGATAATTGGATATAATGGTAATGTGAACTAGACATGAAGAGTTGGTACTCACAACAAACCTGTAGCCCATTTTCAATTCTATCTCATTCAATAGACATAAGGATGCTGGATGGATGATTGATAACCTTGTGGGTTAACAGAGAGCAGTCAGGAAGGGAGTTTTCTTCTAGGTAAAGTTTCTCTAGTTTTAGAATGATAGGGATACTCATTATAAAGGGAAAAAAATTTTGAAAGTACATTTATGGACTTACAATATAGGAAGTAATATTAAATTAAATATTATAAAAATTACCTAATAACCATCACCAAAGGAAAATATGATTGTATAAAAGCACCCAAATGTGCAAGGTGACCCAATAATGTATGTCAAGAGGCTATGGAGGAGGCCAGGATGAAGTAAAAATTTCAAGATTTTAACTTGGGTGATAGTGTTTCGACACTGTATTTTGATCAATTAAGGTGAAATGAATGAGTTTATCTAATATAGGAGACTATGATGAATAAGATATCTATGTATAATTTGTATGATGTTGCACAACGTTTGTTGGAAGAGGCATGAGCAATACCATATTAGACCCTAGAAAGGAATATTTTTACAAAAGTAAAACCTTTGGTTGAATGTTATGTGAACATAAACCCTTTATAAGAGGAAAATACATACTTAAAAAAGCCATTAGAATTCATATGATTGGGTCTATTCAAAACAATGGATTCTAGAAGTTAACATGAGGAATTTTGGCTAGTCATAACTTAAGTTTCATGCAATGGGTATCCCTTCATGAATCATTCACCCGGGATAGTCCATACTAGAAAAATAATATTAGAGTGAGCCTTGAAGGATTTGTCTAGTCTATTCTTCAAATATTTTTATTTATACAGGTCTAATTTTTTTACAACAAGGAGACATGCGTGCAATACTTTTAATATGGTGGATTTTCTCTTGCAGTAGGTAGATAACTTTGCTAAATTTTAACCTAAGGGTAAATAAAAAAATATCATATGGTCAATTAACATTTATTCATGTGGTTAATTGAAATGATACAATCAGATTATGATTTTATGATATTTTCATAATACCTTGAAGTTGATCTAGTTTCTTCTTGCGGTTGATTCAATAGTTAGAAAAATTTATGCTACCCAACTTTATCCGGTTGAATTCCTATTCTTGCAGTCTCTTCACTTTTGTTCATATGTTCAGTTAAGACTAAGATAATGTTTAAAAAAAACCATTCCATGGAATCACACAATATGTTATGTTAGAGTGAAGGACTTTTCTCCAAAATCAGATTACAAAATACATGATGAACATTAGAATAGGAATAAAATATATACCATATCATTACTTATAAATGATATAAGCATAAAATACACTTTATAATACATGTCATAGAGAATAAATATGTAAAATAAAAGCTCTAAGAAATTATAATTATGAAATAAAATGGTATTTTAATTATTAAAATATACATAAATTACTTAGGAGTCACTTTAACATTCTCCCCGATTTTGTTGATTTAAAAAATGATCTAAATTCATCCCCCATTTTTAAATTTACCAATAAGATAAATGTAACCAATTAATATACCTTTTAATGTATACATAAATATAAATGAATAAATGATCATCCTAAACTAAAAAAGAAATACTGGGAATGAAACTAACACTATATTTAACTCAAAATTTTAAGCTCCGCCTAAATTCATGCAAAACCACCTATATACAGTAGTCCAAACATTTTCAAAAAAATATTTTAGAAAAGGGAAAATTTGATAAAAATTTATTTATTAAAATATACTAAATAAATATATTAATTATTCAATTAGATGTTGATGATTTCATTTTTGGATCTTCATGTGATTCAATTTATAATTAATTTTCAAATTTAATGTCTTTGGAGTTTGACATGACTCTTATGAGTGAACTTATGTTTTTTTTGGATTTAAAATAGTTTAAAGGAATGTTTATATCTTTGTTAATCAATAAAAATATGATAATGAATTGGTTACGAGATTTGGTCTTTATTTGTGTTAAATCTCAAATATATGAATGGGGTTTTCTTATAAGTTAAATTATGACGAAACTAAAAAATATGTTGACAATAATATATTTATAGTAGTGATTGGTAGCTTTATTTGACTACATATAGTGTAGATTTTATGTTTTATGTGTGTATAGGTGTTATAGTTAAAAGAGTAATTACATATTTTATAAGATCTATGAATCTAAAATTGGTTTATCCTTCACATACATCATTTGAAATAACTATTTTTTTATTTTTTTATTTTGGTGGTGAAAAAATAGATAGAAAATGCACAACATGTACATTTTACTTTCTTTGTAATTGTTTTTTCATGGAGTTCTAAGAAAAAAAATTATTCGCTTTATCAACCATTGAAAGTGAGTATGTTGTTACTGAATCTGGTTTTTCACAGCCTTTGTGGATCAAAAAACTATTTCTTATTTTGGTTTTAAATTTCTAAAATATAATAATTTATTATGACAAAACTTATATAATTCTTTTATCTATAAATCCTTTCATAATTATAGTTCTAAACACATTGATTTCTGATATCAATTTCATAGATGTCATGTTCAAAAAAGGAATTTAATTATGGAATTTATTTCCACTATAAATCAACTTGTTGACATATTTAAAAGCCACTAGATTTAGCTTTGTTTGATATAATAAAAAGTAAACTTGTTATGATGGAAATTTAGAATCTATTTAATGGAAGTAAATGTATATTTTTGAACTGATTCTTTATATCCATTTACTTCCAGACTAGTGCACGTGGTATTATTCTTAAAAATTTTATTTTTAAGTTGGTTTCTAACTAATTAATTGAATATTGTATATATCATGGCCCCTACCTCCAAAGATACCACAATCAGGGGAGAGAGGTAATGACCCCCAAGTCCCACCTCCAGTAGGCCTCGGTTTGGCGACTAGCATTGAGGGTATAGAAATATCATGAAATGGGAGTCATTACCCTTCATAATAATGTAGGATCAGGAAATTAGATAAATCATACACAAGAAACTCCATGGAATAATATAAAAAAACCAAAACCACATCAAAATAAATTTATAAATAAGATTGATATAGATTAAAGTATCCAATGTAAGTACCCCAAAGAAAAGGTAAATCAGTGACACAACATCTATCTAAGATCCGAGCAAGTAATTTCCACCACGGTTCGTGCGATCTTCCCGGAAACATGAAAATAGTTTTATATACATAGAGTGTGCATACATGTATACTCAGTAGGAAAGCCAAAGTATCTCTTGAACATGTAAAATATGCATACTAATGCACTCGTGAGAAAACAATAGAACCAACAACACCTAAATAGGTCAACTATCCATCCCAAACCTCACCAAGGCATGCTCACCAAATAACGCAAGACAAGAAATATTATATAACATGACTCAAATCGATAAAGTGTACCCCACACCACTTGACCACTGGTATTTACCTATCAAACCTCGATTTCAAACATCCAAGAACGTCCATATATTTTGAAAACCACACTGCCCCACAAGTACGGTCACAACACATATCGCCCAAAGACAACTAGGATTGCCTCCCAAAAAACACATCCATATGGAGTCTTGCTTGAAGAAACCTGGGCCACAAAACATCCATAACCATAACCAAAGCAGTAGGGTATCATGAAAATGAAGGAAATAAACCTCATTACCTCCTCTTACCATGTATGCCTCCACAATAAGCCACCTTATCCCATTTCATTCCGACCACAAACACATGATCCTATCACAGCTCACCCGAAGAAACTTGGGCTCACCACCCAACAAGCATGACCACATCACATCTTTCCTAAGGACACATGGGCTATCAAAACCACCATCTAGTGCACTAACAAACCCCAACCTTCACAACCTGTGCAATACATATCTCACTCATAGGAGAGAGAAAGAAATACCGGGCACCCATCCATCTGTCATCCTCACCGGATGTCAAGTAAAACACCCACCATATAAATATGATTTACGACACTTAGCTCTCAATGTGGGTGGGCTGTGTATAGAAATCACAAGGAACATATAATTATATACATATATCCATAAAAGTTCCCAACCTATGGGTTCACAATAAAACACTAACCAACTCACAAAATACCCACATTCACTACCACCTCTAAATGCATAAAACCACACAAGCCATGTGCCACAAACCACATTTCACGTTTCCGACCAAACCCACTATCCAACCCATCTATTTCATTATTAAGTATAAACCATATTTATCCACACAACCCATCATTTATTTATTCATTAACTATTTCCAACCCATTAACCAAACTAAACACCAGCCATTTCAATAATTTTGAAATAGTTATTCCATCACTACCGAGGCATATAGAATAATGCAACCACACATCACAAGCAGTTCATCATCTCCATCACACGATCTACTTGTCTCTCCAAAAGAAAGGCCAAAAAACCACCACATAGCCACCCCGGAATCATGTAAAAACAACCACCACCTCAACACCGTAATATTAAAACCAAATAACCACCACCTCACCACCCTAAAAGCATGTCCAAAAAACTACAACCTCACCACCCCAAAATAACTTCAAGAAAACCACCAACTCACCACCCCAAGAGCACAACCATATCTCACCCATCATCCCACATCACATCACAACCACAAATCACCACCACACAAGAGAAACCACACATCACAACACATTAAGGATCATTTTATAGATAACAAGGGATCTTTTATCACATTCCACTTTATTTTAGGGGTGTTATCACACAAGATATATTCTTGGGGAAACCATTTCATTATCAAAATATAATTATTTAACCAATTTACATTTTAAGGTGATATCACAATAGTAACAACATAAAAATCAGTCAAAACACATATCATCAAGCACAAACAAAGTCCCCCAATGACCACAATTTGCAGCGGGGCATCAAACTTGTATAATCTATCATATCAAAATAATATCAAAGCTATAAAACCCCATGAATCATCCCATTTCCCTATTAAATTTCAATTTAACAGGTTCTTATTCTTTAATTAATCCAACACAACCATCTACCACAGATAAACAAGAGTAAACACCTCCCACATGATACACAATAAACAGAAACATGCAATTCCCTACCTCAAAGAATCTTTGTTGAATCACAATTCACCATAGGGCGAAGAAGAAATTACTGCAAACCACAATTGTATAAAAAACCCACGGAACAACCTAAAACATACCAAAGATCCATCAGAACGTAGCCTAAATCATGCCGTAAATTAAAACCACACTACCACAATGGGTTCCTAAAATAAGAATAGGAGAAGAGAAACAAGAAGGGAGAAGAACTTACCACGAATTTCTAATGGAGATCAATCAGAATCAACAGATCGAAGTGTGAGGAAGAGGTTTAGAAGATCCACCAAAATTTCTTATGTCTTACCGTAAAATGGGAGGTAGGAGGGTTTGTATAAATGAATAGAAGTGTTCTAGAAAATAACTTGAAATATGGAAAGCCATTGGTTTTATATCGTGAAATATATATTCATGTTGTGAATTCCACAAGAATTCACAAAATCCATCTTTTATAATAATAAGAATTACCTCAGCCTTTATTTAATACACATCATGAATTCCACTTACACAATGTGTAATCCATATCATGACTTCTACCTTATCCGATTTACAATATGTGAACCAACCAGGTACACAATCCATGAACCACCATTACACATCTTTTATTTCACTTTCATGATGCGAACTTCCTACTGCAGTACTACTGCAACTCCAACCTCGACTAAAAACTACTATAACCTCCACCGAACACCTAAAACCACCAAAATTGGAAATGTAATGGGACAAAAATCTATGATCCATTACATCAGATACCTCTTAAACATGCAATCAAAATAGCCATAAACCATATTTCACAAACTCATCACCACACATCCACATCACCTCAACCATCCAACCTCCATATATCCCAAAACACTAACCGTCATAACCAACTAAATACACTACCCTGAACATACGAATCAAAGAATTCCATCATCCATGTTAAGATAATATTATATATGGGTGGAACTGATTCACTCACAATATTTTAATCACATAATGGTATAATAAATCTCAATTAGGAATAATTTCCTCCCCTTTCCATATCTCATAATTTTATCACACATCATACGTCACAAAATATGGAAGAAATATTCATCAAATAAAACAATAAAGTCCCAAAGATCACATCACAATAAAATCAGATTAATGAAAAACATAAAATAGCTATGGGTATTGGGAAAACATTTGAGTCTATCACTCTCAAGTGCTCTACTGTAGGCCACCATGCCACCACAACACACAAACCAAAGAAATTTTCCATCTACGCAATGCCTACTTTTGGTGATCCTAGATCTATATAGGATGCTTCCTAAATGTCACATCATCCTTGATATCAAACTCACACCAGTAGATGACATGAGAGACGTCATGAAGATACCAGTGAATTTATGATATGTGGAAGACATCATGTATAATATCTAGCCATGGTGGAAACTCCAATCCACATACCACCTCACCAACTCACCCCAACATGTCAAAGGGTACAAAATACCCAAGTGAAAGTTTACTCTCTCAGCCAAAACTTAGCTTCCAACATAATAGGAAACATTCAAGAACATTTTTTCCCCAACCATGAAATACAAGTCCATCCTCCTATGATTTTCATTTGACTTATACTAGTCCGACACCACTTTCATCCCCTAAAAACAAGATGAACCTTCACTATTATTCTCATCACCACATCAGGTCCCAGAACTGCTGCCTCCCCAACCTCCATCCAACACAATAGAGAATGACATAGTCTCTAATATAAATCCTCAAAAGATCCATGGAAATGTAAAAATGATAGCTATTTTAATAATAAAACTCAAAAAAGGGAAAGTGTCATACCCAAGATCCACCATAGTCAAAGATAAATGCTTGTGATATATCCTCTATCAGTTAGATGGTACACCCCACCTACTTGTCCATTTTAGGGTGGAAAGTAGTGATGAGGTGTAATTGAGTGCCAAAATCATGATGTAATAATCTATAAACCTGTAAGGTAAAATGTTCATCCTGATCTAAGACAATTGACCTCAGAACTCCATGAAACGGGGCCACCTCATCCACATACTTGTTATCCAAATCATCCACTACACCCAAATCCTTTATCGATAATAATTGGGATGATTTTGTTAACTAATCCACAATAACCTAGATAACATCACAACCTCTCTTTATTAAGGGTAACCCTATGAATAAATCTATTGAGACCTGATCCTATTTCCACTCAAGAACATGAAAATGATACAAAAAAAACTATAGGTACATGATTACCGACCTTTTCCTAATGAAAAACTAAATAGTTCTCAAGAAACTTTTCCTCTCCATGTTTCATCTCAAGACACAAAAACCACATCCTCAAGCTAAGGTACATCTTGGATACTCCTGGGTGTACCTTTAAATGTTATCTATGAAAATAATGATGGAATCCATCATGTATCACCATTGGAACAAACAAAATCTAGTGAAACAACATCTAGTTCTGACTATCCTCTAACCATTACTCTAAAGCATTACCATGTCCAACATGATAACACATCACCTATACCTCCGAGTCTCCTCACCGAGACTCCTCCGACTGCCACATCAGAGAAGAATGCACTTTTATCTTAAACAAATAACATATACCATTAACAAACCTTGAATCTAAGTGAAAGGCTTGAAACTTCTCCATCCCTTTAAAAACATCCTCATATTCCTGAAAAACACCATTCCCCAAATTCCTACTCAAAATGTCAGACACAAAATTCTATTTTCCTAATGTGTTGGAGATCTCAAAATCATAATACAGAAAAAAATCCATCCACCACTGCTGCCACAAATTCAGATCACATTGAGAAATGATATAACTCAAACTATTGTGATCTATGAAGACCAAAAAGCACTCCCCAATGAGGTAATTCTACCACAACTTCATTAAAAACACCACCCACCAACTCCAGATCATGGGTGGCATAGTTATTCTTGTGGGGATGTAACTTCATAGACCTATAAGAGATAACATTCCTCGAATATATCAATATGCATCCAAAGCCTATATGAGAAGCATAAAAAAATACCTAATACATCATTCCCTCCTTAGGGAACTAAAGCACTGGAGTACTAACAAAATTTCCCTTTAGATAACCAAATTCTTCCTCGAATTGATCATTCAATAAAAAATCAGGGTCCTTTCTAGTCAATGATATCAATATGGTAGAAAATCAAGATAAGTCAGGCACAAATCTCTAAAAATAGTATATAAGACCAAGAAAACTATGAACCACTTCCACATTCTTAGGTGCTTCCCAAGAAACAACTACCTCGATCTTTGATGGGTCTAATAACACTGCTAATACATCTCATAACTAGAGAAATGTAAATCTCATGTGAAAAACTTACACGTGGAAAACTTTACATAGTGTTTATGGAATTGAAGAACCTATAAGATGGATATGAGATGATCATCATGGTCCTATAATGAATTTGAGTAGATCAATAAATCATCAATGAAAACAATGAAAAAATGGTCTAGGATCTGATGAAACACGGACTTCATAAGTCCCATGAACATGAATAGTGCATTCGTAACACAAAACGACATGACTAAAACTTGAAGTTCCCATACCTGCATCTAAAGGAAGTCTTTAGGATATTTCCCTACTTCACCCTCAATTGGTGATATCCTGATCATAAATCAATCTTAGAAAACTAAATCAAACCTATTAGCTATTTACAGATATAATCTATCCTTATAAAAGGGTAACAATTCATGACCATTTCCTGATTAAACCTATGGTAGTCTATACACAACTTTAGACTACCATCCTCCTTCTTAGTGAAAACATTGAAGCACCCCACAATGACACACTAGGCCGAATAAAATCCTTATGCATTAGGTCTTCTATCTAAGTCCTCAACTCTCAAAACTCAAAATGTGTCATCTAACATGGAGCCCTAAAAATTGGAGAAGCACTAGGATGCAATTATTTCCCAAAACCAACATAATATCAAGGGGGTATCATCACAACCTCCTTATAAAAAACATCCAAAAACTCCCTAACAACTTTGGGTACATCCACTATCCCAGCATCCACTAAGTCTGTTAAAAACTTATCCATTAAATAAATAAGGGGATCCACATGTCATATGCCCACTTGACAACCCTTTTAGCTGATGAAATCCTTATGTAGGCCATCTAAATCCAAGAACCCAACTATCTTCCTAATGCAGTCGATTACCACACATACTAAATACATATAGTCTATGCCAAGGGTAACATTGTATGGCTGCATCTATAGCAATAAAGATCCCCATGCGAATAATGTGGCCCCATAATCAGTATTCAACCATGGTACACATTAAATAAGATTATTCATCATCAATTGGTGTAGTGAACACCAGGGGCATGGAAAGTATGTCAACCCAACTTTTTATTATATAAAAATACCATTTCATGATAGAACATTTATGAATTAAAATATCTTTTAGGGTTTAGTGTCTTGGAAATAGGAAAAAAATACATGAAAAAGACATATACAAAAAAATTATTCTAATGCACTTGATATAGTTCTTCATACGTTATTACTAGGTTACTTTTACGATATCTCATATCTAGGGGACATTCATCAATGAAATGGGTGATCATAATTCCCTGTAAGGGAATAAACAAAGGAAGCACTTAGAAATTGATAAAGAGGAAGATAAACATGGCATGGAAATATGAATATGAGGAATATAATAATATAAAGAACGTTTTAATAATATGTTAATGTTTCTATGACATAAAAATAGGACATTCATAAGCATATGAACATGTTTTATCACTAAGGTGTCATAAATCATAATTACCGATGTTATTCACCAAGGTATCATAAGAATGTCGTCTCTAGAGATTAATTATATACCCAATACATTAGAGTGATATCAGGGAACACCATTCATAAGACTTAAATCAAGTTATCCACATTCATAATAAAGGAGATAATTTTATCAATAACCCATGGAAATAAATTAAAAGTTTTATATAAAAATCATTATGTACGAAGTTCTTAATACCATGAACAAAAATCATTTTTAAGACATGAAAATGGAATATGGTTATAATATTTAAATCCTATAATAAATAACATATTTTTTCATATAGTAAAATTACCAGGGAAATGAAAGAGGTTTGAGTATTAACAATATGAAAATATTTCATGAAAAAGAGAAAAATTCATGAAATGATTTTGGCAACATAATGACATACAACATAGATAATGGGGAAAGCATAATGATATATATTGGTGGTATCCCATTGGTAAAAAAAATTTTGGAAGAAGAGGAGAAAAATATAATGAATAAAAATAATGAAATTGGACTCATTGAAGAAACATAATAAGGACGTACTTGACTGAAAAAGTAGAGGATGAGGATTCCCTTACATTGAAGAGCTGCTAAATCATGAAGTGGGAAACCCTAGGACCATGGAGACACCTTTTAGGGACTATTTGGGAGTGTAAAAGTGCATATATTAGTGTATTTTAAATTTTGAATGGAGAGTGGTGGTTGGAAGGTGGTATTTATACCTGAGGAGGGGTGGCTTTAAGTGAATAAAAAAATGATTATTTAGTATTTATAACTAACCACTCTTGGGTGGAATTAATTAAAATAATTTTGGATGAAAATTAATGTTTTAAAGGATGGTTTATGTCATAAAAACATCAATAAACCAATTTTTTTTGTTTTTAGGTATTTTAATATTTTAGCTTTTAACTTTAACCCACTACATTATTTTACCTATGCTGCGACAACTATTTTTTTACCAATGTAAAATTTTTATGTCTAAAAATGAAATTGAACTTATTTCCTAATTTTGACCTTATAATTACAAATTATTAATCCATTTTACATTATTAAATTTCTAAAATAGGTAAAAATCAATTCTAATGTGACATGTGTATAATTCATAAAAACAATTTTTTTTAAATGTTAAATTTGTGGTTTTTAGAAATGCTAAGAATGTGTTTCAAAATGAAACACATATGTAATATCTGGTTCCTTAATTAATTTTTAATTAATAATTAGTATTAAAATATTTAAAAATTTATTATTTCTTAATTACATCATAAGAGTTATTTTATTTGAAAAAAATGATATTTTCACTTTTTAACACAAAAATATACTTTTTTAGAAAATTTCCATAAATCCAAAATAAGATAATTTTGATGCGATAAAAGGAAAATTGAAACTTATTTTATCAATATATTACACTAAATGGGATAATATTGGATTTCTAATAAAAATTCTTATTTATTTAATATTAGCATTTTTATGACATAAATAACGTTTTGAAAATTATAAAAATTACTTTAGACTTTGTTGTTTTTTATCATACAAAGGTGTTTTATAAGATAATTTCAAGAAAATAACATTTATTTAAAACATATAATTAATAATATTCCATAATTTTAATATAAATTAAATATTTATATAATTTATTTAAAATAATCCCAATGGTCACTTTATTGTGTCCACAAAAAAAATATTAACCAACTGTCTTCCTAATGAATGGTTATAATTTCCACTAATTGTATTGGAAAACACTCCTCTTTTCGAACAACCATATATCCCTATAAATAGCCTATCTTACTCTAATCATTAATTACTATTTCATTTACAAAGGTTCTTACACATCCTTTAATAGTGTCTATTTTTTTCCTAACAGTTTTTCCCTTTTTATGATCTTTATGGTATGGTTGATCTTCATAGAGAATTTCAATCTGATAGAGTTTGTTGTAGTGAATGAACTATTATTTAATGTGTATATCCCATTATTTTTCAAAGTTGTAATAGTCTAAATTTATGTGTGTCATATGAAGTTCCCATGAAATGAAAACTTATTTTTATAAAATTTTATTTTAAAACATAATAAAAATCTATTAAGAGGAAAGAGATCCATTAATAATACAAGAACATTTTACGTGTCATTTCATTATTCCCACATTAATAAAATTTATACCTAAAAATTTCATTTCACATACTAATTTTAAAATAGGTGACGGTATTTTTACTTCCTGGGTACTTCTGGTTCCTATGTTGCCACTTCAAACTTGTGATTTCTACATAGGATCTTCACAAGACGTATTGTCTTCTTCCTAAACACTTGTTCCCTTATGTCAAGGATCTAGATCGGTTACTATTCATTTGATAGGTCACCTCCTAAATGTAAACCATTAGTATTAAGTATATGTGATGGTTCAGACATATAATTTCTTAATAGATACATATTGATGACATTGAGGATTTGAATGATTTGGAGGTAGTGCTACATGATAGGAAACCACCCCAACATTCTAAAGAATATAAAATAGTCCAATGAAACTTAAATTCAGTTTCCCTTTCATTAGAAATATAATTAATCCCACGCAATGAGATATATTTAGGAATACAAGATCCCAAATTTGAAACTCTAAGTCCTTATTTAATTTATTAGAAAAACGTTTTTTTAATCTATGAGAAGCCTTGATGTGTTTGAGAATCACTTAAATATTTTTTATAGTTTCCTTCAAAATTTATGGTTCCAACTGTTTCCTTTTTCTAGATTCATCCTTACATTTTGGAGCTCTATACCTTTTTCCATAGATATCTTCAAAAGATGTAATTTGAATTCTTGAGTGGAAATTGTTGTCATATGATAATACAACAAGTAGAATATTTTGATCCCAAATCCCTTTAAAATTCGTGAGATAGCCTATAACATATCTTCCAATGTTTGAATAGTCTGCTCATACTATACATCAGTTTGAGGATGGTAGACTGTGGTTAGGTTTACTTCTATTTTTATAGGATTTTGAAGGCTCCTTTATCATTAAGAAGTAAATCTTGGATCTTGATCATAAAAAATCAACAATGGTACTACATGGAGTCTCACAACATCTTGGATATCGAGGCGAGTGATTCACTCTAGGGAGAAATCCTTTCATATGGAAATGAAATGAATTAAATTTTTCAATCTAAACGATTACCCATATAGCATTTCAACCCTTTCCTTTCATGGGAAGTCCTGTGAAAAATCCCATAGTGATGTTATCCTACTTCCACATAGGTATGGGTAGTGGTTGTAATACCCCTTTAGGAGGTTTTCTCTATTCCTTTACTTGTTGACATACTAAGTACCTTGCAGTGTTATTAGAAATCTAACTTTTTCATATTATCCCACCAATAATGACTCCAAAGGTCCCTATACATTTTAGTTCTTAAGGGGTGTTTAGAGAATGTAGAGATTTGTGATTTATCCATCAACTACTTATTTATCTCATAAATATTAATAATATATAGCCTTGTACCAAATATCAATACAAATTCTTGATCAATATTAAATTCAGAAAACTTCCCATATTTTACATCCTCTATATTATTTTGAATTAAAAGACAATCTCCATGATCTTTCTTGATCTTCTATAGTAATTTTGGTTTAGAAATCATTCAATATAGGATTGATGATTTCCCTTCCGTTATGATTCCCATATCCAAACTTACTAGGTCCATAATAAATGCATCTCATTTAATCCTCATCATTTCAAGACCACTAGGATAAGTTCTATTTAGTTCATATAAAATATTGTTCACTCTTTAAGGGTGATAATGAATTGACCAATCATAACATTTAAAAAGATACAACCATATTATTTGTCCAATGTCTAGTTCCTTCTATGTGAACATATCCTTCAAACTTTGATGGTTTGTGTATATATCATATTTTTCACCATAAAGATAGTGTCTCAATATCTTTATAGAAAAAATTACTACAAATAACTCCATATCAAGGGTAGGATAATTCTGTTCATGAGTGTTTAACTATTGTGATGCGAAGGCAACCACTTTTTCAGTTTTTTTAGAGTACACATCAATATCCCTCTAAGGATTCAACACTAAAAGAGAAAAAGCATTCCCCAGTAGTGGGTAAAGTTAGTACAGGTGCAATAATCAACCTTGAATACAGTTCTAGGAAGATTTATTCACAATAATTTGTTGATATGAACTTAAATCCAATTTGAGTTAACTTTTTTAGTGGATTATAATGGTGTGAAATGTTTTTTAGAAATATTCTATAGTATCCTACTAGACCAAAGAAACTGAGAATATTTGTTACAGTTATATGATGTGGCCACTCCTCTATAGTGTATTTATTTACTAGGTCACTTGAGATTCCTTATTTGGATATGATTTCTCATAATAATGAAACTTGTTTTTACTAGAAAAAACATTTTCTAGACTTACCAAAAACAATTCTCCTTGCTCAGAGTTCTTAATACGACCCTTAGATGATCTTCATTCCCCTCACAAATTTTTGGAATAAATCATAATATCATCAATAAAGACCACCAGGATATTATCAAGGTATTCAATAAAGACTCTATTCATCAAATCCATAAATATGTAAGGATAATTAGTTGAGATGAATGAAATAATGACAAAATCATAATTCCTATATCTTTTTCATAAGGAATCCTTTGGGATATCTTCTTTCTTCACCCTCAATTGATGATACAAAGGCCGAAGGATAATCTTGGAAAATAATTGATCCCCACTAAGTTGGTAAATAAATCATCAATATTTGGGATATGGTACTTGTTATTCACTATGATCCTGTTAAGTTCTATATAATCAATGAATAGACACATTTATCCATCCTTATACATTAAAAATACAATAGGTTCTCCCCAATGAGACACACTTGGTCTGATAATGACCTTCTCAAAAATTTCTTGAAGTTGTTTCATTAACTCCTTTAACTAAAAATTTTCTATTATATAATGGGTCTTCGATATTGGAATGGATACAGATATGAATTTAATGGATAACTCTACCTATCTTTTGGGGAAAGGTCCATGAAACTCTTCAAAAAATACATTAATTTATTCCTAAATTATGGGGACATTTTTATCCATATAATTTCATTCCCTTCTCCATCTTCACTGATCATATACATAAAGAAGGATATGCGAGGAGCTTATAGACAAATATCCAGCCAAGATATCCCTCCTTTGAAAATAACTATAGGTTTTCCATTAAATACTACTATTTTTTATTTCTAATATTTATCTTATCACTATACTTTGAGAACCAGTCCATCCCTAGTATATTGTTGAATTCTACCAAGGTAATGACTATAAGATTTATGATGATATTGTACACATCAAAGTTAATACCAGAGTTTATATATAATTTTGATTCTAGGATAATCCCCGATAGAGTATTAACTGATAACTCTAATTCTAATAGCTCAGGGATAGATTCTATATTCTTTGCAAACTTGGATGAAATAAATGAATGTGTATAACCAAAATCATACAAAGTACTTGCTAGCTTTGAGAAAAAAATGAGTATACCAGCCACCAAATCATTTGGATAATTTACTTCAATCATCGTTATCTCAAATTACCAACCTTTATCCCTTGGACTATACTGTGGTTAATGATGGTTTCCCTCTATTATCTTCTTGATTTGGTCATTGATTGGAATAGTTCCCAGTTTTCCACACTTGAAGCATCAAACTTCGAGCAGGCCCAACACTATATTTCCTTTGTAGTTAGTGTTGAGAACTTGAGGCTTCACTTCATTATGAGAGTTCCATGATATGTGGCCATATCTTCGTCACATATATCAATTTACACTCCAAAACAAGCAGTTCCCAAAATTCTTCTTCCCATATTCGTTGCATGTGGGAAGTTTAACTTTCATTAGTTCTCTTCCATGATCTTGGATCTATTTCTCTCTTCTATTAAATCAACCTATATGAACAATAAATATCTAAAAACTATAATTAAACTATAAAATAACTCTACACTAACTCCTCATAGCTTTCATAATCCTAATTGTTCAAATTCATATGTAGATAGGGTCTCATTCTACCAAAGAATCTATCAACTTTTCACTTTGAATCCATAACAAAGCTGCAGGTGTATTATGAAATCATTGTAATGTTTATTTCAAATATTCCCACTGATTCATTTTTATTTTACTTCATATCTAAAAATTCATTCTCTATTTTTTTCATAGAAAACAGGGAAAAAATTTATTGAAAAATATTCCCCTGAACTCTTCCCACTCCTTAGTATCAATCTCCTCTCTTGGCTTTGTGTTTCTAATCAGTGTACACCACTAATCAGATTCTATTCTAAGTGGTTTACTTCTAGAGTGACATTCTCTAACTATGAATAGTTTATTATAAAAAATATATTTTCTATAGAGGTAATCCATTATTAGTAATCAATATATCGATAGATCCACTAAAATAAGGTGGTCATTGACACATGAATGTTTGGACTACTAGTTGTTCCTTCTTTAGCGAAGAAAGATGTTCCACATGGTTTTGTATATTATTCATGACATGATATAATTGATTTATAATCATAATATACTTTTTATCTCTATATCCCCCCATATTGGTAAGGCCATCATCATGTTAATAATTACATACATTGTTTGGACGAGTTATTATATTTCTTGGCATTTTTTTCAAGGAGAACAACTATGTGAGAAATTAGTTACAATTGGGAATATAATAATAATAATTATAAAGGAATTCACAATCTTAAAAGTTTGAAACATCTTTCTTCTAGGATGATTTACTTGAATCTTAATAAAAGGTTTACATTATCTTTGTATCCTTCATAATGGTTTGTATAAGATTTTGATTAACCATAGCATATCCCCTAGAAATGCCAAACCAGGTGTGAAACAAGGCCCATTGTAATTCAATATTTATTAATAAAGTATAGATCAATATGGTGTTTTCATCTATTAAACCTAGGTACATCTATGCTAGAGCTAAATACACTTGAAGTATGCAGATAAGGTTGTATTTTCATGGAAATAAATTAATTAATACTTACCAAAATACCAATATAACATTCTTATATTTAGAATTATCCTAATGTATTTTCTATTTTTTATAATCCTAACTTCCACAATAACGAAAACATCATTTGATACCAACTATGGAAACCTGGCTTTTTATTATATAAATATTTCAATTTCAGATAAAACATTGTAAATTAGGAATATATTTTGGGGTTTAGTGTCTTGAAAATATAAAAATAATACATGAAAATGACATAATCAAAAACATTATTCTAATCCAATTGATATACTTCTTCATATGTTCTTCCTAGGTTACTCTTACAACATTTCATATCTTGGGGACATATATCAAAGAAACTGATTGAGCATAAATCCCATCAAGAGAATTAATAAAGGAAGCACTTAGCATGTGAGAAAGTGTCATATAAATAAGGCATGATCATATGAATATGTGGAATATAATAATATAAATAATATTAATGATAACATGTAAATGTGTCTTCAACATAAAAATAGAAAATTCATAAGCATATCACCACGTTTTATAACCAATGTGTCATTAATCATAATTATTGAGGTTATTCACCATGGTATTGTAAGAATATCATCTCTAGAGATTAATTATTAACTAGATGTATTATAGGTATATCAGGTTGCACCATTAATATGTATTAAATTAAGTGATCCAAATTGAATATAAATCAAATCATTTCTTCAAGAACTCATATAAATAAATAATAGGTTTTATATAAAAACCGTTGTATACAAAGTGATAATAATCATGAATAAAACATCATTTTTATCCAATGAAAATAAATATAAGAGTTTTGGGTATTCATAATAAGAAAATATTTCTTTAAAATAAGAAATATTCATGAAATGATTTCGACAACAAAATGGTACAAAACATGGATTATGGGAAAAGAATAATGATAGAGATTAGAGGTATCCAATTTGTAAAACACCAATTTTGAATATAGAGAGGAAAATTGACAATGAAAAAATTAACAAAGTTGTCCATTTAATGGACACATAATAAGTATGTACTTGAATGAAAAATGAGGTAAGGAGGATCCCCTTATCTTAAAGAGTTTATTCAAAAATCATGGAGGGGGTAACTATAAGAAGTTAGAGATTACTTGGTGAAACCTTAGAGGTATTATTTAGTAGGGTAAAGGAGTATAAATTCATGTATTTTGAATTTGGGGTGGATAATGGGGGTGGTAAGGGGATATTTATACTTGAGGAGGGGTGGATTTAAGTAAATAAAAAATGATTATTTTGTATTTAAGGATAACCATGATTGGGGGGAATTAATTCCAAAAATTATAGTTAATAACTAATGTTTTAAAGTCTGGTTTTGGTCATTAATAACATCAAACACCAATTTATTGTTGTATTTTTTTAGTAATTTTAAGATTTACCTTTTAACATTATCCCGCTACATTATTTTACCTACACCTCAATAACTTTTTTTAATCGTGGTAAATTTTTTATGTTTAAAAATGAAACTGAAATTACTGACTAATTTGAGCAAACTAATTCCAAAACATTATTCAGTTTTACTTAATTCAACTTATAAAAGAGGGAGAAACCAATTCTAATTTGATACAAGTATAACTCATAAAAAAGTTTTTTTAAAGGTCAACATCATGGTTTTCAAATATGCTAGTCATGTGTTTCTAAATATAACAAATTATATACAATATTGTTTCTTAAATAATTTTTGAACAATAATGGGGATTAAATATTTTAAATATTGATCATGTCCTAATTACATCATAAGATTTATAGTATTTTACAAAACAATATTTTCACCTTTTGACCCATAAATTAACTTTTACACAAAATTTCCATAAATTCACCCTATGATAATTTCGATGTGCTAAAATGAAAAATGGTACTAATTTTATCAAAATAACACTTTAAATATGGTAATATTAAATTTTAAATGAAAAATATTATTTATTAAATACTAACCATTTATATTTCATAAATAAATTCTCGACAATTATAGACATTACTTTGGACTTCACTAGTTTATATTATCATATGAAAGTGTTTTATAAGATAATTAAAAGAAAATAATATTTATTTAAAACATATAAATTTATCATATTAAATAATATTAGTGGAAATTAAATACTTATATTGTTTATATAAAATAATCCCAATGGTCACTTTATTAAGTCAACAACAATAATATTTACCAACTATCTTCTTAATTAATTGTAATAATTTCCACCGATCATATTGGGCAATTATACTATTTATAAATGGTATTATATACATATAAATATCTTATCACACTCTCATAATTACTAACAAAATTTCTTAAAAAGGTTCTTACACACCCTTCGATAATTTATATTGTTTTCCTAACGCTACTTTTCCTTTTTACGATCTTTATGGAAGGGGTGATATTCTTGGGGGATTTCAGGCCAATGGAGTTTGTTTTAGTGAATTTAATATTCATTAATGTGTATTTATAATTATGTTTACTTATTGTACTATTCCAAATTTATGTATGATTTATGAAGTTTTCATGAAATATAAAAGTATTTTTATGTGATTTTATTTTAAAATATAATAAAAAGCTATTGGGAGGAAAGAGACCCATTTATAAATGAAGAACATTTTCCGATTCATTAAAAATATTCTCTCTACATATAGTCCCTGAGAAGAGACTAGAGTGGGTGAAAAAAAGGATTATGAAGATCCTAAATCAAACAAGGAAAAACAAGAGTACTAAACAAACAGATCATGCCTATGAAGATCTCTACCCCCTCTATCACTATTGTCTCCTCATCATGCAAATGAACTTTCCCACATCCACTGCCTATCCACTGATGACAACCCCAAATGATCACGCTCAGTCCAAGGTCCCTGAACAAGAGGAATAACTCGAGGTTAGCCTTTGCCTGCTCTATCTCCCCTCGATGAAGAATAACCATGCCACCCCTGCTGCTGAAATAGTCTCACTAGAGAATGTTGCTGAGGATGGGGATGAACATGTCCACCTCCACTAAAATAATCTTGAAGGACCACTGGAAACCAGTTTTGATGATGTCCATGAACACTATAGAAAAATCACATTGAAAATTTCCACCAAGTTGAGTATGAAAACAAATGGACCTAGTGTAACGCCCCGACCCTAGTCACCCAGAGTCGGTGCATTATTACTTAACATTGGCATGATCACAAAGGATCAAGTCTCAAAAGTCCTATTAGTTTAGTATCCTTGAAATAACTAGATACATTAATAAGTCTTACATTACATCATAAGGTAAAAAAACTACAACAAAATCTTGCCTTCATACCCCTCATACTATCCATGTAGGTCATTCATAAAATACTTGTTCAAATCCTGGGAAAAATAAAACATTGAAAGGGGTGATCTCAGATGCTTAGTAAGGATAAAAAAATAGCCGAAACCTTCATAAATAAACATAAACATTTAAGGCAATGTATAACTAAAACAAAAGCTTTTTAAATTTGAACTTCAGCATAATATGGCAAGGATAAAATGAAATAATGCCATTTACTTATTCACATAGATATTCTACTAGTTGAATAATCACATGCAATATCGATAACCACTTTCATAATGACGGAATGCATAATGACAGACTATCATAACCACGTAGCCAGGGCCTCGTGCCAAGACTACAAATAAGATTTTGTCAAGGCCTCGTGCCAAGACACTAGTTTGTCTCATGAGACCTATCGATGCATCGAGGAGCTATAGCGGGCTCCACCTGTCACGTACTAAGTCCAATGCATTCCTCATATGAAAAATTTGAAATATAACAAAAACATTCTTATTTAAACTAGCATACGAAATGTCAATACTTGATCCACAAACCATGAATGGTATAAAAATATCACATCTATAGTCAAACATAACTCATTCGATACAATATGGAAGATTGTATTGTATCATATTAACCTCAATCGAGAATAATGAAGGATATTGACATAGAAGAAAATAATCATCAAAACTATTAGTGAGAAATATCCCCCTTTTTCTTGAAATCATTTAAAAGTCACACTATTTGTCAAGAAGCCATTTAAAAATAGATTTTTTAATCAAAGTTTCCCATACCACTTTGAAACTTTTAAAATGAATTTTAATTTTAAAACATTAATGTCCATATAAATAATTCCTTAAAACCATTTTTAAAACATGAACATTCATGAGAAAGATTTAGAAGAATAAGTATTTAAAACATTGAAAAATGATATTTTAGTTAGAGTTTCTAACCAAAAGAGAGACACTTCAATACAAATAATTTAGGTAATAAAAAATTTGTAATATCATGAGAATAAAGGGATTCATGATATACAATGTCAAAGTACATTATTTACACCACATAAAAGTGATTTGGAGTATAACAACAAAGAAGTCTCAATGGAATGTAATTTGAGATGAAAATTATTATAAAGACCATATCCTTTGGTTAAGGATAAATCAATGGTATAATTATGTGTGACAAATATAAATACACTCAATATGATTGGATATTCAGTGTAAATCAATCAAAATACATTCACACATATTTTTGTAAAGACAACACCGATGAATTGGATATTTAACACAACAAATGAAGATTGAGTTAAAATTACTCTTATCAGGTTCATATAGATGACTTGAGAATTTATCAATGGAGTGATTATGTGAATCAAAATTATATCCATATAAAGGGGAGTGAATATTATGACATAATAAAATTAATAGTGATTCCACACATAATCTTGGTGTAAAATAATCAATGAAGTATGCGTAAAGTCGAATGAGTGGAAATTGAAATTTCAAATTCCCTTATTGATTTGGTAACATACGAAACATAAAACCATGAAAGAAGGATCAAACAATGATGATGTAAATATCCATAAATTAAAGTATATTACACAATGAATACAATCATGGGAAGTACACACAACACATGCAATAAATAAGTGGTGAACAGTGGAAATCTCACAGAATTAAAAGTGAGATAAGAAACCCCTTACGTGTACTTTTTTCTTTGTTGAGGGTAGGTTAACCTCATTTATAATGGTGAAATAATTGTCATTGAATTATAAAAGAATTATACACATTAATATTATATCATATATGATCTTTTAGCATTGATTTGTTAATAATATCTTAGCATTATCATCGTTTTGGGTGTTAACAGATTCATTTTCCTTTATATACTTTGTTATGTGAGTCATATTTGTTATGAATGGGGTGTATATTATTCATATCCATAATGATATCATGTCTCTAAACATTATTTTTAATCATAAAATTAAATTTATTCATGAATGGATACGATGGGGAATGATTCTCATCGCGTTCGTGGAGACGGTAATCCGTACGTACGTACGAGCGACAATATCAATTTTTTGAAATTAAAATAATATATAATTGGATGTTATATCATATATAAAGAATAATTATCATGTTATATTTATTATTTACATGAATTAAACATCATTATTATACCCATCCAAATAATAAGTTATTGAATAACAATTACACCACGACGTGGAGACGGTAAGCCGTACGTACACACGTATGGTGACATGTCATTCAAAGGATGGATAAAATACTAAATAAGGTTGTACTATATTTATAATAACATCACAATATATATAATATACTGGAGTTATTATTTTATAATGGAAAATAACAAATAAAGAAGAAGTGGAAGAAGAAAGGAACATGAAAGAGGGTGGTGAAAACATTACCTCTTCTTCGAGTTCTTCCTTTTGATTTGATCAAAAGGGATCCTTAAGTTGGATTTATGACTAAAATAATGCCTCTAGATTTAATTGAGTACTGTTTAGAGGGTATTTGGTCAGAGGTTGGATGAACAAAAAGGCTTCGAAGGTATGAATTTGAGAGAAGGGTGAGTGCCTTTTTATAAGAGGGGTGAGGGGCACCTTAGGAAAAAATAGAAATATTAATTTATAATAAATTTATATTCAGTTTCTAATGGATCCAAAGTGTATTATTTAAGTTTTAAGGTGGGTATAGGTCGAAAAAAATTCAACCAATAGGTTTTAGACAGTTTTGGGTCATTATATTAACCTTATCTTTTAGTTTTAACTCTTAGTTAATTAGTTTGACATTTACCATGTCACTTGTATTTTTATATTATATAGTTAATAAACTTACTATATACATCCAAGACACCCCAAGTGGTCCATTAATGATACACATATCATGATATAAGTCTCTTGGCCGAACCTTAGATTTTTAGGAATGTAATAGCAATTAATAATATAATATTTGTTTTAAAATCTCTTTTATGTCAATTTTGACACTATTGAATAATTGATTTTTTTTAAAGTCTTAAAAACTTTATTAATTCAAAAAAAATCACTTATGAAATCCTATAATGTAATTTTAGTCAATAAAATTCATGGATGTCATAAAAACTTTCAAATTATATTAATTTTAACATTTATAATACCAATTATTTTATTCTTTCATTAATAAGGAAAATACTTCATTATTATTGTGTCATAAATTATATTAATAATTAAATGTATAAAAATTATAAATAAAATACAATTATGTAAGAATATATTTTTAGATTTCTGATGAATATTTATAGTCGAAAATCCAACATATATAATCCTATGTAAAAATATCTTTTCTAAAATATATAAGCTTATGTCATTTTTGTATTTATTTTAACTTAATTAATATAAAGTGTCATTATCACTTACAAGTGGATCCATGGGGTCCCAAAATCGACCCAAAGATACCCATGGTTGGAAATATATCCATCAATATGGTTAGGACATTTTTTTGGGTAATTTAGTATTATTATAATATTATTTGTTTACCCTTATTTACCAGATTTACCCTTTAACCACGATAAATAAAATATTTACCGAAGTAATTATTCAAAATGTCTAAAAATAATAGTTACCTATTTACACAATTTGGAACTCATGATTCTGAATAAGGAATCTATTTTTCTAAATTCAAAACATAGAATTATCAGAAATTAATTTAAAATTAATTCCCGTTAAAACAAAAAGCGTGTTTTTAAGAGATAATAACTATCAAAAGATTGACAGTTGTTTATGTCCTTTTTAAATGTGAAATTATTTACAATTACCACCATTGTATTAAATGGTAAAAATATATTCTAAATATACTTTAAAACCACTCAAATTCATAATTTATCACTATTAATTATTTTGATTAAAAAAGTTGTTTTTAATTAAAATATAGTAATTTCACTATTCATCATAATATAAAAGTTATCCAAAAAGTACCAAAATTTTACCGTAGTCTAATTTAGATATTCCAAACCCAAAAATGAAGTCGATTTTGAGAGATAAGCTTTATAAAATTTTAAAAAGTGGGTATTACTATTCATAATGGCTACTTTGATTGGTCGTGGTGTGTTAGAATCTCGAAGTTGCGTACAATGCAAGCTATTGCATTATTCAAAGGGAAAAGTACCGTGGAAGCTTGGGGTGTTACATTCTCCCCTCCTTCAATAAATTGAGTCCTCACAATTTTTAAAATTGGGCTTGGGAATATAATGGAAAGTCCCACATCGGAAAAAGAGTCAATAAAACTATCAATTTAAAAGAAATAAAGAGAAGTACAAAGGTCACCCGAGATAACCTATACTAGGATTCCATATAGAAAAACATGGATATAGATGATAAAATAAGTGTCAAGTTCTGATAGAGAGGGATAGAAAATATGATCAGGATAAATTTAACAATAAGAAAACCACATACTTGTTATGGGACAAATGATCATTAGTTTCCCAGTAGGAAAAGTAAACAGACAACATTTTTTTTACTTTTAAGTTACATTTCATAAAGATGAGGAATTCATTTCTGAGATTGACTAAGAACATAATGAGATATACTTAAATTTTAAGTAAGGTTTCATTCTTTAATAAATTTATACTACTAAATCATTTTTAAATGATGAGTATTCCAGAAGACTTGGTCAAACTAGAAGAGATACAATAAACTTCTTATAGAATCACATGATCCATGAAGAATAAACTATATATTTACCTTGTCTTTAGTGATTAATCAAAACCCAAACAGTTAGTATAAGATCTGATGATCCCCCAAATGGATATTCCATTAGAAAAAATACTAATCTTAATTTCTAAAATTAATCCAATAATACCCCAAAGTTTGATAAATAGCATTCAATAAAGAATTGTCCTTAAAATCATTTAATAAAATCCAAAATAATATTGAAACACAAAACTTAGAAGAATTTGGTTATGTAGTCTTCCACGTTAAATTGTATCTCCAAATGACATCAACTACTCTTGAAGTCACATACTTAAAATTAATTAACCTAATCACATATTCTATATTATAGGTTAATCATTTCCATAAATAACCCAAATCACTATAAATCCACAATAAAAACATAGATAAAAAACCACCATTACTCCTCAAATGAAATCCCAGAGTATTCTATTTTCCGTGGGCATATAGTGTTCCCAACAAAGCAAACATCTTCCAAAATAAAATTTATCACTTAATCACCAAATCATTTTCCTATAATAAGGGTATTCATTTGATAAGACATAATATCCCACATCAACTTATTATTGATCAATAAAATCATTTAACTAAAAATATTAGTCACTCTAACCAGCGACTTCATGTAGTCTAGTGGTAAGTGATAAATCCCAATCTCACTTTGGTTGTGGGTTCGATTACCACAGCTTTGTCCGACGCGACGGGTTGTCACACGGTCTGCGTGTTGTCTCTTTTAAAAAACTACATTTTATAACATTACCAAAATTAGATAAATTTCTCAAAATAACCATAACAAAATTTTAAGCAGAAATGTTATCTCATACCTTGCATTTTCATCCCAAAATATAATAACTTGTAATTTCCTCAAACACAATGATCATATGCAACCAAATTGTTATTTATAACTATATCCACAAGAGAAAAGATAATTCTTCCTCAAATATCTTTCTCACATGGAAAACTGCATGGTTACAAATACAAGAGAAAATTATTCCAAAGTAAACCCATCAACAAGGAGAACTAATAATTTTTAAACATTTCTCCAACCATTTATTTCCACATAGCTTCTTCTTTGACCAAGAAAATATCCTATAGAATAGGTATTTCACTCGGGTAATGGCCAGGTCCCCTACATTTACGGAAAATGACAGTAAATGGATTCTTGGGACCATTTTTATCTTCTTCCATAGTACTATTCATTTTTCTTCTGCAATTCATCAATTTATGTCCTTCCTTCCCGCATGAAAAGCATTTATTTGTCCTATTGAGACACTTTCCTAGGTGTATCCTTCCACATTTCCTGCATGATGGAAATTGAGGAGTCCTTTCTCCATGGTCTCCACTGCTGGAGCTCTTATCATTCATCACCTTTCTCTTCTTTGTTCAGTCCGGGAGTTGATTAATATATATGTTTTTGATCATATTTTTGGAAAACTGATTTGGCATGAACACGATATCTTTTACGCCCATCAAAATTCCATTTTTTTGCTCATTTCCACCACTGTTCTCACCTTTTACATCATTTTAAAAGTTACTATGACTTCCTTGGACTCCAACCATTGACTAAAACAAGAAAGCATTGTGTGAGTAACAATAGTCATAAAATCATTTAGAGAATATCATGACACCATATTCTCAATTTGAAACACCTTAGGATTAACCAAGGTCATTTATTTTAATCTTATATTAAAATACTTTAAATTGGTTTGTAAAGAAAATGTAAATTATCCTAAGCATATCCCCCAGGAGTGTCATAACCAAGAGTGCAGCAAGGCCCGTTGTCGTGCACCAGTTCCCGTTGGAGTCTAGCTCAAAGTGGTGTTTCCGAGTTTTAACCCTAGGCACATCTGTGCCAGAGCCGCGTCTACCTACTCGTATCCAGACAGGGATGTATTGCTCAGAAAACTCACAAAATCTCTACAATACCCAAATTCTAGGATGTTCTTCTATACTAATCCTCAAATTCCATCTTAGATCTATGTGCTCTAATTAGAGTTTATCCAAATCTAGCTTCCAAGGTTTGTACTAAACATCCTCTGATACCAACTGTAACGCCCCGACCCCAGTTACCTAGAGTTGGTGCATTATTACATAACATTGGCATGATCACAAAGGATCAACTCTCGAAAGACCGATTAGTTTAGTAGCCTTGGAATAACTAGATACGTTCATAAGTCTTACATTACATCATAAGGTAAAAAAAACTACAACAACATCTTGTCTTCATATCCCCTCATACTATCTCTGTAGGTCATTCATAAAATACTTCTTCACATCCTGAGAAAAATAAAACATTGAAAGGGGTGAGCTTAGATGCTCAGTAAGGATAACAATATAGTGGAAACTATCATAAATAAACATAAACATTTAAGGCAATTTATAACTAAAGCAAAACCATTTTAAATTTGACCTTCAGCATAATATGGCAAGGATAAAATGAAATAATTCCACTTACTTATTCACATGTATATTCTACTAGTCGAATAATCACATGAAATATCGATAACCTCTTTTATAATGATGGAATGCATAATGCCAGACTATCATAACCACGTAGCCAAGGCCTCGTGCCAAGAATAAAAATATGATTTTGTCAAGGCCTCATGCCAAGACACTAGTTTGTCTCATGAGACCTACCGATGCATCGAGGAGCTATAGCGGGCTCCACTTGTCATTTACTAAGTCCAATGCATTCCTCATATGAAAATTTTGAAATATAACATAAACATTCGTATTAAAACTATCATACGAAATGTCAATACTTGATCCAAAAACCATGAATGGTATAAAAATATCACATCCATATTCAAACATAACTCATTCGATACAATATGGAAGATTGTATTGTATCAGATTAACCTCAATCGAGAATAATGAATGACATTGACATAGATGAAAATAATCATCATAACTATTAGAGAGAAATATCCCCCTTTTTCTTGAAATCATTTAAAAGTCACACTATTTGTCAAGAATCCTTTTAAAAATATATTTTTGAATCAAAGTGTCCCATACCACTTTGAAACTTTTAAAAGGATTTTTAATTTAAAACATTAATGTCCATATAAATAAATCTTTAAAACCATTTTTAAAACATGGACATTAATGAGAAATATTTAGAAGAATAAGTCTTTAAAACATTTAAAAATGATATTTTAGTTAGAGTTCCTAAACAAAAGAGAGACACTTGAATAAAAATAATTTAGGTAATCAAAACATTGTAATATCATGAGAATAAATGGATTCATGATATACTATGTCAAAGTACATTATTTACACCACATAAAAGTGATTTGGAGTATAACAACAAATAAGTCTCAATGGAATGTAATTTGAGATGAAACTTCTTATAAAGACCATATCCTTTGGTTAAGGATAAATCAATGGTATAATTATGTGTGAAAAATATAAATACACTCAATATGATTGGATATTCAGTGTAAATAAATCATAGGACATTGACACATATTTTTGTAAAGACAACACCAATGAATTGGATATTTAACACAACAAATGGAGATTGAGTTAAAAGTACTCTTATCAAGTTCATATAGATGACAAGAGACATTATCAATGGAGTGATTATGTGTATCAAAATTATATCCACAGAAAGGGGAGTGGAAATTAGGTCATAAGCAAATGAATAGTGATTCCACACATAATCTTGGTGTAAAATAATCAATGAAGTATGCGTAAAGTCGAATGAGTGGAAATTGAAATTTCAAATTCCCTTCTCGATTTGGTAACATAAAAAACACACACCCATGAAAGAAGGATAATACAATGATGATGTAAATATCCATAAATTAAAGTATATTACACAATTAATACAATCATGGGTAGTACACACCGCACATGCAATAAATAAGTGATGAACAATGGAAATCTCACGAAATTAAAAGTGAGATATGAAACCCCTTACTTGTACTTTTTACTTGGTCGAGGATAGGTTAAAATCCTGTATAATGATGAAATAATTGTCATTGAATTATATGATAATTATATACATTAATATTATATCATATATGATCTTTTAACATTGATTTGTTAAAAATATCTTAATATTATCATCGTTTCGGGTGTTAACGGATTCATTTTCCTTTATATACTTCGTTATGTGAGCCATATTTGTTATGGATGGGGTGTATATTACTCATATACATAATTATATCATGTCTCCAAACGTTATTTTTAATCATAAAATTAAATTTAGTCTTGAATGGATACGATGGGGAATGATTCTCATCGCGTTCGTGGAGACGGTAATCTGTATGTACGCACGAGTGACAATATCACTCTTTTGATATTAAAATAACATATAATTGGATGATATATCATATATAAAGAATCATTATCATGTTATATTTATTATTTACATGAATTACACATCATTATTATACCCATCCAAATAATAAGTTATTGAATAACAATTACACCACGACGTGGAGATGGTAAGCCGTACGTACGCACGTATGGTGACATGTCATTCCAAGGATGGATAGAATACTGAATAAGGTTTTAATATATTTATAATAACATAATAGTATATAGAATATACTGGATTTATTATTTTAGAATAGAAAATAACAAAGAAAGAAGAAGTGGAAGAGGAAAGGAACTTGAAAGAGGGTGGTGAAAACATTACCTCTTCTTCGGGTTCTTCCTTTTGATTTGACCAAAAGGGCTCCTTAAGTTGGCTTTCTGACTGAAGGAATGACTCTAGGATGAAGCGAGGACTGTTGAGAGGGTATTTTGGCAGAGTTTTGCCAGACTAAAAGGCTTTGAAGGTATGAATTTGAGAGAAGGAGGAGTGCCCTTTTATAAGAGGGGTGAGGGGAACCTTAGGAGAAACTAGAAATATTATTTTATAATAAATTCATATTCAGTTTCAAATGGCTCCAAAGTGGATTATTTAAATTTTAAGGTGGGGATAGGTCTAAAACCATCCAACCAATAGGTTTTAGACAGGTTTCGGTCATTATATTAACCTTATCTTTTTGTTTTAACTCTGAGTTAATTAGTTTGACATTTACCATGTCACTTGTATTTTTATATTATATAGTTAATAAACTTTCTATATACATCCATGTGACCCCCAAGTGGTCCATTAATGATACAAATATCATTATATAAATCTCTTGGCTAAACCTTAGATTTTGAGAAATTGAATATAAATTAATAATATAATAATTGTTTTAAAAACTCTTTTATGTTAATTTTGACATTATTGAATAATTGATTTTTTAAGGTCTTAACAACTTTATTAATTCGAAAAAAATTCATTTAAGAAATCCAATAATGTCATTTTAAACAATTAAATTCATGTATTTCATCAAAACTTTCAAATTATATTAATTTTTACATTTGTAATACCAATTATTTGATTCAGTCATTAATAAGAAAAATACTTCATCATTATTGTGTCATAAATAATATTAATTATTAAATGTCTAAAAATTATAAATAAAATACCATTATGTATGATATATTTCCATATTTATAATAAATATTTATAGTCGAAAATACAACATATATAACCCTACATAAAAATTATTTTTCTAAAAGATATAAGATTATGTCATTTTTGTATTTATTTTAACTTAATTAATATAAAGTGTCATTATCACTTACAAGTGGATCCATGGGGTCCCAAAATCAACCCAAAGATGCCCATGGTCAGAAATGTATCCACCAATAGGGTTAGGACACGTTTTATGGTAATATAGTATTATTATAATATTATATTTTTACCCTTATTTACCAGATTTACCCTTTAACCACGGTAAATAAAATATTTACCGATGTAATTATTCAAAATTTATAAAAATAAAAGTTACCTATTTACACAATTTGGACCTCCTGATTCTGAATATGGAATCCATTTTTCTAAATTCAAAACACAGAAGTGGAAGAAATTAATTTAAAATTAATTCCCGTTGTTGAAACAAAAAGCGTGTTTTTACAAGATTATAACTATCAAAAGATTGACAGTTGTTTGTGTCCAGTTTAAATGTGAAATTATGTCCAATGACCAACATTGTATTAAATGGTAAAAATATATTCTAAATATACTTTAAAACCACTCAAATTCATATATTATCACTATTAATTATTTTTATTAAAAATGTTGTTTTTAATTAAAATTTAGTAATTTTCACTATTCATCATAATATAAAAGTTATCTGAAAAGTACCAAAATTTACCCTAGGATAATTTTGATATTCCAAACAAAAAACTAAAGTCCATTTTGAGAGATAAAATTTATAAAATTTCAAAAAGTGGGTATTACTATTCATAACAGCTACTTTGATTGGTCGTGGTGTGTTAGAATCTCGAAGTTGCGTACAATATAAGCTATTGCATTATTCAAAGGGAAACGTACCGTGGAAGCTTGGGGTGTTATACCCAAAATGTTGAAAATCAAGGTTCTGAGGCTGAATCCTCACTAGTCGAAACATTAAAGGTCCTGGTGCCTAAGACCTACCACTAGAAACCCTACTCCTCAAGGAATATACTGGTTGCCTTCTCATAGTAAACTTCCTCATGAGGGAATTATTTCTATCACCTCGACATTCTTTTGAACCTCCCGATATATTGACAACATAAAAGAGTGACTGCATACTAGATAGAAGAACAGAGTTCATCCTATAGATGTATCACACAAGGCTCCTCATATGGAAAACGATCTAGGAAAAAATGAAGAAGGTCTTTGAACATGATTCCTAGATCTTGCACTGACATACTCCCATGCTGAAGAGAAAGAAGCTCCGACCTCTTCACTTCCCACATGTTTGACAAAAACAACTCTACCTAGAAATCTTTTTGAAAGTCAAGCAATGAAACACCTTCCTCCTTCTACTCTCCCAGATACAATGTCCAACACTAAAACACATATACCCAAATCTGACTAACTACCAAAAAGACCCAGTATCCCACTAGGAACCAGATCAAACATAAAGAAATCTCGATATCCTCCATCCAGCTCGCTATCTCCACAATTAAAACAATGCCCTAGTACTTCCCCAAAGCCTTCCATTGGAAAGTGTGCAATCCTCTGTACCACTAATCATCCTACTAAACTGGATCAAACCTCCAAGGATCAACTAGATCATCCTACTAAACCTCAAATGCCTTACCCAAACATGGATGATGAATACGATCCATAGTTGAAGTCAAACCATAATTTCCAAATGTTGGTAATATGGAATTTTATTTATATTATTTCTAATTAACTTTTTTCATTTTAAACTTTCAAAAACAACCCAATTCAATCAAGAACACAAGTCATAATGATTCATGTACCTCTACTAAGTCTCTACCATATAAAATAGTCCACCTCACTTGGTCATTCCTTAAGATCAGTGTTCGTGCACCGAATCATGGGGGATCTAAAACTCAGATTCCAATTCGGTCTCCTCGACCTATGTCATACAACAGGGACAACTCGCACCGTTTTCATACCAACCCATGAAACCATCACTGTGCCTAACTCCAAACTCCAACCTATCTCACAACCTCCATATGATACCAATCTTTCATAACCCCCTCCCTCCAAATATACCTCAATGAAGGGAGAGAGATAATGACCCCCAAGTCCCACCTCTAGTAGGCCCCATGTTGTTGAGTAGTACTAAGGGTATTATAATTTCATGAAATGGGAGGCATTACCCTTTATAATAATGTAGGATCATGGGATAATATGAATCATCCATATGAGTCTCAATGAAATAATATAAAAAAAATCAAAACCATCCCACAACTCATGTTTTAATTGAACTAATATAGGTAAAATTACTTAAAGTAAGTACCCAAAAGAAAAGATGAAGTGGTGAAATAACAACTATACAAGGTCTGGGCTAGTAATGTCTAGCACGTTCCACATAATCCTCCTGTAAACATGAAAATTATTTTATATGCATAGGGTTATCATACATGTATACTCAGTTGGAAAACAAAAGACTCTTGTGCACATGTGAAAGAAGAATACTAATGCACCTGTGAGAAAATAAGAGAATTGGAAACACCTAAACCAATAAACTATCCATCCCAAACCTCACTATGGAAGACTCACCAAATTACTGAAGACAAGTAATATAATATAACATGAGTTACATCGATAAATGGTACCCCACACCTCTTTACCACTAGTACACTGCTATCACACTATAGTTTAGTACTTTCTGGTGCTTCCATCTCTTTTGAATACCACAACACCCCACAAATATGTTCATAACACATTTTTTCCAAAGATACCTAGGCTTGATGACCCACATGAATGACCTCATCACATCTCTCCCAAAGACAGCTGGGCCATACCACATCCACAACCAAAACATGAGAAGTAGGTTATCATGAACATGAAGGACATCAACCTCATTCCCTCTTCCTACCATGCACGACTCCCACCATAATCCACCTCATATAATATCATCCTGAACATATACTCTTGGGATCATCACATCTTTCACGATAAAACCTAGGCTTGCTACCCCACAAGAATGACCATGTCACATCTCACCCAAAGACACAAGGACTATCACAACCACCATCTACTACACAAACATACCTTCAGCCACCACATCCTATGCAATACCAACCTTTCCTGGACGAGAGAGTAGGAAACAGAAGGTACCTAGCCTTTCTTCCTGCTCACCAGATGTTAGGAAAAACACCCCATTATATAAATATGACTATCGATAATTAATGATCAATATGGGTGGGGTGTGTATAGAAATCAAAAGGAACATAAAAGTATATAAATATAGTGACACGAAATCCTACCCTATGGGTTCATAAAAAAACATTAACCAACTCACATTATCCCCACTGTTTCGGCCACCTCTAAATGAATAACACCACACAATCCATGATCCACAAGCCATGTTTCATGTTTTAAACAAAACCCATTATCCAATCCATTCATTGCAGTATTAAGAATCAACCACATCTAACCACACAACCTATCATTTATTTATTAATTAGATATTTTCTTTCGATTAACGAAATGAAATCATAACTTCTTCAATCATTATTAAATAGTTATTCTATCACTACTTAGAAATCTAGCACAATGCAACCATAATTCATAAGAAGTTCATCATATCCATCAAACTATCTCCTCACTGCCCCAAAAGAATGGCCAAACAACCAAAACCTTATCTACCTATAAACACAACCAATCAACCACCACCTCGACACGCTAAATTCATGGTCAAACAACCACCACCTCAGCGCCCCAAAATCATTGAAAAAAACCACCATTGTACCACCCCAAAAGTACGACCAAACAACCAACACCTCAACGCCATAAGAGCATGACCACATCTTGCCCATTAGGCCCACATTATTTCACAACCACACATTGTTTCACCACAAGAATAACCACACATCACAATAAATAAAAGATCATTTTATAGATTTAACATGGGAGATTTTATCACATTACACTTTATTTTAGGGGCATTATCACACAAGACATAATCCCAGGGAAACCATTTCACTAGACAAATATAAGTGGTTAGCCAATTTCCATTCTAAGGTGATATCAAAATAATCAAAATAGACACAATAGTCACAACACATATCATCAAGCGTAAAAAAGACCATAATGGATATCATTCTCAGTGGGGCATCAAGACTTTACATTCATCATATCACAATAATATCAAAGATTGAAGGAACATGTGAATCATTCCCCTTCCCCATTTAATTTAAATTTAACTGGTTATTTATATTTAATTAACCCATCACATCCATAAAATATAGATAAACAAGAGTAAACACTCCCACATGATACATAATAAATAGAAATGAGGTATTCTGTACAAAAAAAGAAGCTTTTTTAACTCGCTAAACATCACATGGTTTAGGAGAAATTCCCAAAAACCATAACTACACTAGAACCCCATAAATCAACTAACACCACACTTAAGATCCATTATAACCTAGCCCAACTGACACCCTAAACCAAAACCACACCACTATAGTGGGAACCCTAAAGAAGAACATGGGAAATCCACCTTGAAGGGAGAAGAACTTACCATGCATTTACGAAGAGGATAAAAAAATCAACAAATCAAGGTAGGAGGAAGAGTGATATAAGATTCCTCAAAATCGTATATGGATATTCATGAAATGGGAGGGAGGAGGGTTTAGCCGAATGTAGAGAAATGACAGAGAAAAGAACTTAAAATCTATAAAACCATCAATTTCACATCATATTATATATATACACGATGTGGATTCCATGGGAATACATAAAACAAAACATTCTCTGAAGAAGGTGTTTCCTTAGACATTATTTAATACACATTATGAAATCGACTTACACAATGTGTAATCTATCTCACAACTTCCCCCTTATCCAATTTAAAACCTCTAAACTAGCCAAATAAAAAAGCTATGAACCACCTTTAAATGTCATGTATTTCACTTACATGTCATGAACATCCTTCAAAAGCTCTACTGTAGATCCATCCTCCACAAAAAACTGCCAGACCCCCACACACCTCCAACCACCAAAAACAACAATGTAATGGGCTGATATGCCATGAGTGTAACTTCCTGATATTTTACAAAATATATTGTTTCAAATTAATTTAAATTCTCTGATAGATTGAGTTACACAAAATACACATTTTAGTTTATGAAACACCAAGTTTATCATTAGTTGCATGTAAAAACAATTTTCATTGATAACTTTTGTTTCATGCAAGTCCAAGTCTTACCAAAGAACAATATACTACTAATATTATGATCTAACATGATAGTTATCACATAACCATTAGAATGACAGGAATAAATATGATTAACTAAATTATAAAAATAGGGTTTAAAAAACCATATATAATGAATCATTTAGTGACCAATTAATTATAAATTGAAATAAAATCCTTTTGAAAATAAAAGGAAATCTTT
This sequence comes from Viscum album, assembly GCA_963277665.1. Classification (NCBI taxonomy): domain Eukaryota; kingdom Viridiplantae; phylum Streptophyta; class Magnoliopsida; order Santalales; family Viscaceae; genus Viscum; species Viscum album. The sequence goes on from OY728130.1 coordinate 1,036,505,768, forward strand.
TTCTGAAAAACTATTTTAATGCACAAAAGTGTGTTCCATAATAATATATTAAACAAATTACACTTATTTTATTATAGTAATGAAACTCATATATTATAAATTCAATAAAATATTTTTAAATTCATCCAATATATTTGACAGGCATAAGATAATAAAAAATCTAATTTTATGCATAAAAGTTGTATTTTTTTTAAAGGCGATTTTGAAGCCTTTTAATGATGAACTTGTCTTAAAATTAAATTTTGACACTTTTATAAAATTTATTTGACAAAATAAATTTAATTATTTAAAGTGGACTAAAATCATTATATTAGGGTGTTTTTGGTATTTTTTTGAGAAGTTTCACTTTTTGATGAATAGTAAAAAAATGATGAATTTTAACTGGAAAATGACTTTCCATCTAAATAATATACAATAATAATTTATTTTTTTGAATTATTTGTCAATTAAAAATATTTCAATTATATATATAATAATCAAATATAGGTCATTTCAATCATTTTTATAGTGAATTTAGATATAAAAACATAGTAAACTTTTGAACATTTTCACTTTAAAAAACTCGCTTTTCGTCTCTTCTACATGATTAATTTTAAATTAATTTATTCTAATTTTTAGAATAGAATTTTGAAAAATGTATTCAATATTTGGAATAATAATAATTCCTATAATCTAATATGGTCAAATTAATTTTTAACCATAATTATTAGTGAAAACAGTTAACATTAATTAACGCGATTAAGGTTAAAATAAGATTTTGTGCATTATATGTATCGTTATTGAAATTAATTTTACACACACACAGGATTTTTATTTAATTAATTGGAATTAATATTTAGAATTAGTGGGTATAAATTAAATTATAAATATTTTTTAATTATAATATTAATGGAAAAATTAGCTAGGTAAATAAAAAATACCAGTCACCTTTGTAAAAAAAATAAAGATATAATTGAGTAAACTTAATGACTGAGGAATAACATGATAAAAAAGCATTTATTTTTCATGTTAGATCGATTTATAGAAACATTCATCCCTCTAATACATTATATTTTAATTTTTTTGTCACATGAGGTAAGGGACACCTCCCAACAGTGTTTACATTTTTGTATTTACAAGAATGCCACTCCTCCTCTATTATAAATGATCATTCACTCTCCCCACTTATTCACACCTCCCAATCCATTTTTCTCAACCAAACCATGAAAAAATCACTTAAAAAATTCTCTATTATCATCATAAAATCCTCAATTTGGGTATAAATTTATCCAAGGAAGTCCTTTGGTGCGAAACAAAAGGAGTTAACAAAAAAAGAGGTAACATTCATCAACATGCATTTTTGTTTTATTTCCTTCTCCACCTTCTTAAATTATTATTATACCTTAGTTATATAATAACCTAAGTATAATAAATATACTTACATACTGTTATTTTAAAGGTTATACCTACAAAAACACATAATTCCATCAAATGGTTTATGAAATCATAATTCATGTGTACAGTGGACTACTGCCTCTCAAAACGATGTTGTTTATTTTTAAATTACCACCTATCATAGTTGGGAATAATGGTGAAAATATTATTTATATATGATATTTATGATATTTATAACATAATAATAATTATTTAATCATTATATCATATATAACCTTTTTACATCTCATACCTTATGGGATACGATAATGTCACTCATGTGTATGGTGTACTACTGCCTCACGAAGCAATGTGAAACATTTTTCACTAACTTGATACAAGGAAAGTAATAAGGGTAAATATAATGATTATATATTATATAGATTAAATAATTATGATATTCATGAAAGAATTATATTTTTGGAAATATAATACAACAATCTCTTTCATACCTTTTCACTCACCAAAAAAGTGATAACATCATTAATGGACATGTGGACTACCGCCTCCTAGAAGCAATGAAATTCTTTTTTTTTTTCATCACCACATCATAAGAAATATATATATATAATTATAAATAAATATATATTATGTTATTTATGATATATTTATCATTATTTAATGATAAATTATACTTACCTTCTTTTCATAATGACAGTTGAAATATGGAAATGTTACTCTTGTGTACGTATGATCTACCATATCCATGATTGTAATATTGATTCATTTTTCATAATAATATTCCATAAAATGTTTTTAAATAATAATTTTTTTATAAATATGATTATTATTTCATTATTATTATTCTATATATATTTAGATGATGAACCCTTTGACAACAATTGACCCACCAATGATATTTTTGACACATAAACCAAATATTGTAAAAAAACATGAATTAAAAAAATTTATCAAGTAATTGTATTTAACTTGGTAATAAGTGAAATAAAAGTAATAATAAACTTCAAAATGTTTCTCATGAAATTAAATAATTAAAATATTTTTATTTTTTATAAATATAATGATACCTGTAAGAAATTAGAGTCAAGGAAAGGGACTTGGTCTCAATTTTCTTTTATTGAGGAATTTCTAATGATCATGCACCTATATTCAGTTATAAGATTTTTATATAGGCCCTTTGACATGAAATATCACGAATTTCCATATTAACATGATATTTAAATTTTTGTTTAATGTTAAAAATTCATGGGGATTATGTTTCAAGTGTTTTCCAAGTGATAAAGGAATTTCCCTTTAAAAATTATATTTTTATGTCCTTCTCTAAAACTCTATTTATCATCCATGTATATGTTTTAAAATTGATTTTACAAATGGTTTTTTTGTATGTAAAATATTTATAAATTAAATTTTATGTTTCCTTACATTATTTAAATGGTTTTAAAAAATGAATCCTTTTAAATGGTTTTTTCATTGGGAGAAGGATGCGACCAAGAACCCTTATCGAAGTGGTTTTGGTTTGAACTGATGGTTGATTGGGGGGGGGGGGGTTGTTATACATAATAATAAACATCGGGTTTCCATTATCACTCTTGCTAGAAACTCCTAATGGTTACCTAATCCGTAATTGTGTTTTGACCTGACATCAAATGGTAGGTGAACATTTGGGTTTTTAGAAAAAATTACTCTTAGGGACTTGTAATGGTTAGGAGGATGAGAGGACAGGATTATCCTGGCCTTTTAGGGGGAATTATTTCATACTTCATGTGTCTCTAATAGGTTTAAGATATGTTCATGAATATATTCTTAATCCCAATATGAGACTGATTACCATAACAAAATGATCATGGGTTAATTGTCTTTCATGTGAAAAGACTAGGGTCTCATTAGTGAATCCATCTGTATGTATCCAAGGTTCTTAATCCATTTACCTGTAATGAGCATATTATTATGTGCTAAAGGCGTATAAACATGATCTTTAGAATGTACTGCCATGCAAGGAGGTAGTTAATATTCCTAGGAGGGGATTGATCCATTATGAGGCATCCTACATATCCTGGTTATGGAAGGAATCAAATCCCACATAGTTCATTGAACCCATGTAGTTTAACATCATGAAGAGAGGATATATGTGTTCTCTAAGGCACCTGATATTCATGCCTGATTCCCTGGGAGATGTCCTAATTATCCAAATTATGGTGAGAATCAGAGTTTTCATAGTTCATTTTGTTTCCCAATCCATAGGGGGATGAGGTAGAATGATCTGGCCATGAGAATGACTGGGTCCCAATTGAAGAGATGTCAGAGTTATGGAGGAATTACATTGAGGTGGATGCCTATTTGAGCTCGAACCTTAAGAAAAGGCATCCTACTTATCCTATTTATTATAGGAATCATATTTATCATAATTCGGATGATTTATCAGTCCGTAAATTGATAAGGTAGAGTGATCAACCCATGAGAATGATTGGGCCCCGATGGTTGAAATTTCATTGAAATAAGGGGATTACACATGAGGTGGATGTCCATTTCAATCCACGATCAGGCCTTTAGAAGGAATCTTATGTATCTTGGTTATGGAAGGAATCATAGCCCTCATAGTTCACTTGATCGAGGCTTATACTCTAAGGTTTCCCTATATTTATAGAGGTTTATTGTGAAATTGATATGATTACTACCGGTACCTAATCCCATGTGATATATACTTGGTGTGAGAAACAAGAGATAGGAAATGACCATTTTCATTTCTTATGGATGCGGGAGTTAAGCACTAGGACTGCACTTGGGAGATTCATATAGTACTCGAACCTCCAAGAGGTTTCCTACATATCCTACTTATTGTAGGAATCAGATTCACCATAGTTCCATTTTTTGGACTTACACAATGATTATTCCCTTGTATTTTGGGATTACACACCAATGATGAATGAGGTTATTAAATAATGGGATACCCTAATGGTTTAGCCTGCCCGTGTTGAGGGTGTCACATGACCTAATTGACTTGTCCATATGTATTCACAAGAGATAGCTGAAACATATAGGGAGCGTTGTGAAATTCAATGAAACATGTCTCGGAGGGTGTTTCATTTCATGGCCAACATGTCTGGATGGTATTGCATATATTGGCCGACATGTCTCAAAGTGCAATGAAAGTCTTGGTTGACTTGCATGGTGGGTGTTACTAGACCTAGTTGACATGCCCAGGTGCTATTGAGAGACATGGATGATAGGAGACGGAGCCATTATATGAGTCAATAGATGAATCTGAAGTACACCTCAAGGCTTGGGAGATGAGTCGAGAGGGATTTTCAAGACTAAGGTGGCACACCTAGGGGAAATGTGTGGTCTTATATAACATTTACAGAGGGCTTCAAATGACTTGAATAGCCTGATAAAGGTGGGTCATGAGATATGGGTGTAGGTTCTGCGCACAGCGGAAGCGCGTTGGTGGGTCGCCCAACTTTAATATTAACGTTAACAATGATCAATACGAGATCTTTCACAATGTAAAATGATGGATCTTCATAATATAACAAAGAATGAAAAACAAAAGAGGGAGTCCAGGAACCATAGAGATAGGATCATCATATGTTGGTTATAATTAATTTAATTAATTGACAAGAATTACCTTGATGGAATTCATTCTTCGTTGATGTCTATGGTCACGATCCGATGTGATCCGTCGTTGCGGCGTGGAATCCAAGTGTAGGATTCCTCTAGAGGTGATCCACATGTGCTCCGTGTATCTCTGGACGTCACCTAAGGGATATCTGGCTGCTAGTGTGGAAGAACATTCACTTGCGATGTCCACCTTCGATCGCCTTAATCTGGTGGTAGTGGATCTCTCTCGGCCTTCAGTGCGTTCTTGGAGGAAGGAGTTCTTTCGACCTTGAGAGAACTCTCCATAATTGTTGTGCACAAATATTGGGGAAAAGTGTTGGGGTTGTGAGGATATTTATAATCAGGTTTGAGGTTATAGAGTTATGACAATAAATAAACGTGTTGCACATTTTATTTATTTCATTAACTCTTATTGAAAAACCCCCATGTCGAATGATTAATTCCTTGACCTGCACCCACGCTGATTATAATAAATATCATTTAATAAAATGATTTTATTTCCTCAAAATCCCGACTAGTAAAAATACATGACGCGTAATCATTAATACATGGTGTGTACTCTTTTTCCATGAAAACTACACGGCGTGTACATTCAATGTACACGGCATGTTTATCTTGTTTTCGGTTTTATTTATTTCCTCCACCACATTTATTAGACCTTGAGTAATGGATATTTAGTTCCCAAATAAATGTAACTGTATTAATCGGTAATAAATATATAATATTTCACCCACAATATATCCTCTCGAATAACTAGTGTTGAAATATATGCGATTAGGAATCCTTAAATAATTATTAATCCACAGTCAGGAATAACCTTTATTTAACTTGTTAAATTAATATTTAACTGAGATACATGGACAGACTTAGTGTGTGACCCTCTAGGACTCTTTCTCAGTTTCATTATGTGGATCCTTCCTAAAGTCCAAGGTTAGAATCTAGAAACACGCCAAGTCACACATAGAGAAAGAAGTTGACACCATAATGATGTGTCACCTCATACAAACACTTACCGTGTAATATAATCCCTTTTTCACAGTATCTCGAATCAAGCAGGTTGCATGCTAGTTCCATCAACCCATGTGCTCGATTATTCTGTATTTAAATTTCTATAATTGAACTTTCTCATTACTCACCATGGAAATGGATTTATTTAGGCTATATCAATTCCATCAAAGGGCCTGAGATATCTACTTCCATTATGGAAGAGAAGGGGAAAATCCTTTCTCGCATTATCTATTAATTTAGTACTACTCGTGATGCACCCAACGTATACTACCTCACTACGAACAGTGTGTCGTCATAGTTTCTGTCAATAAATCTATGTGCGTGAGTTGTAATACGCATTAACAATAATATTAAAGTCTAAAGACCAATACAAACGTCTGCAAATAGGAACATACAATGACACTATGAAATGTGGATTTCCTACAAGCAGGTCTCGTTCTCATTGTATCCTCTTGGATATTACTAAGGGAACACACCATCAGAAGGTGCCTCAAAGTTTTATAAGTCCTCACCCCTAATGGACTATATTATGTGTGTACCTCAAATAACATCATCTGGCCATAGAACATATATTCAAGAATAGTTTATGGCAATTCTAGGTTCTCATCAAAGTAGGGATCCACTATGACCCATTAATGCAATAGCTATCCTTAGGAGATTATCACATGCATTGTCACGTAGAAGAAAAATAAATATGTGATAAGGCTTTTATTAATGAATAAAGTACAATTTATTTGGTTCTAGGCCACCAACTCCAAAAGACTCCCACTTGGACTCGGGCCAACTGCTAACAACCTTTAACCCGCTAGCTCTCACATGATATTAATGATTATGATGAGATAGGCCTTTAGTCATGGGGTCCACCATGTTCTCTTCCGTGTACACTCTACTCAATGCAACTTCACCCCTTTGATAGAAATCCCTAAAGAGGTGATACTTCCGGAGTATGTGCTTTGTCTGTTGATGTGACCTTGATTCTTTTGTAAGAGCCATCGCTGTAGTATTATCACAATACAACGTGATAGGATCTTTACTTCTAGGCACCACGTCAAGATCCTGGACAAAGTTCTAAATCCAGACGGCATCCTTGGATGCATCAGAAGATGCTATATATTCATACTTCAATATAGAATCGGCAAAAACTGGCTGCTTTGAACACTTCCATCTCACAGCTCCTCCATTGAGATAGAAAACATATCTAGATTGCAACTTCAAATCGTTCTGATATGTCTGAAAACCAGCATCCACATACCCTCTAATGACAAGCTCCTTGTCTCCTCCATACAATAGGAAGATATCCTTAGTTCTTCTTAGATATTTAAAGATTGTTTTCACAGAAGTACAATAATGTTCTCCTGGATCTGCTTGATATCTGCCTACCATGCTCAGTGCATAGGCAACATCAAGCCTGGTACATAACATGGCATACATGATAGATCTTATAGCCGAAGCGTATGGGATCTTACTCATTCTATCTTTCTCCTGTTGTGTATGAGAACACATTTTCTTAGAAAGATATAGTCTATGTGAAATTAGAACCAATACGCTCTTGGATTGTTCCATACTAAATCTCTTTAGTATCTGGTCAATGTATGTACCCTAACTTAGTCCAAGAAGCCTCTTGGATCTATCACGAATGATCTTGATCTCTAGAATGTAGGCTGCTTCACCCAAGTCCATCATAGAGAAACACTTGTTCAACCAGTCCATAATTGACTGCAAGACTGGTACATCATTTCCAATGAGCAATATGTCATCAACATATATTACTAGGATAATGATTTTATTCTCATTAAACCGCTTATAAACACATGGCTCATATTCATTCTTAATGAAACCAAATTCCTTTATGGCTTCATCAAATCAAATTTTCCTTGACCTGGATGCTTGTTTTAATCCATAAATTGATTTCTACAACTTTAAAACCCGTTTTTCTTCACCTAGTGTCACAAACCCTTCTAGTTGTGTCATATAGACATCTTCCTGAAGGTTCCCATTAAGGAATGATGTTTTGAAATATATTTTCCAAATCTCATAGTCATGGTAAGCTACTATGTAAAGTATTATTCTTATGGATTTAAACATGGAAACTGGAGAGAAGGTTTCATCATAGTCAATTCCTAGATGCTATCTGAATCCTTTAGCCACTAGCCTTGCTTTATAGGTGATAACTTGACCTTCATGTCCAGTTTTCTCTAGAATACCAATTTGCATCCAACATTCTTTACATCAACTGGCTCATCGACCATTACCCAAACCGTGTTTTGATACATGAAATCCATCTTAGAATTCATATCTTATAGCTATATTGCATATTCTGAGCTTTATACTACTTCCTTGTAAGAGGGAGGTTCATCATTGTCCAACAATAATGAATCACCATCCTCGGTGACTAGGAAACCAAATCTCTCTGGTTCCCTTACATCTCTTGAGATCCTATGCAATACATGTGTTTCTGGAACCTCTTCCACTAGGACCTGTGGAACTTTTTCCTGTACCAACTCATGTGTATCCTGAGCATCAACTTCATCGAAGTCAATCATTCTCCCACTATCCTTCTTGAGGATGTGCTCCCTCTCAAGAAAGACGGATTGTCCGGCGATAGTCACTTTCTTGTCTAAAGGGTTATATAGGTAATATAATTTTGTTTCCTTGGGATATCCTATAAAGATATACCTTTTTCCCCGGGGTGCTAGTTTGTGTCCTGATAAGGCCTTAACATACGCCTTGCATCCCCATACATGTGTGTGTGACAAAGTGGGTTTCCTTCCATTCCATAACTCATATGGAATTTCATTTGTCGCCTCAGTTGGTACTCGGTTTAATGTTTATGCTACAATTTGTAATGAATATCCCCAAAAGGATAATGGAAGATCTTCATGACTCATCATTGAACTCACCATGTCTAACAAGGTGTAGTTCCTCCTTTCACTAACACCATTCCACTATGGTGTATAAGGAGGAGTGAGCTGAGATAGAATCACAGACTCCTATAGATAATCAATGAACTCTTGGTTCAGATATTCTCCACCTCGATTTGATCGAAGTTTGTTTATCTTCTTACCAAGATGATTCTCTACAACATTCTTGAATTCCTTAAGTTTATCTAAGGCTTCTGAATTTTACCTCATTAAGTAGACATAACCATATCTACTCAACTCATCAGTAAAAGTAATGAAGTAAGAATATCCAACTCTAGCTTCTATTGGACATGGTCCACACACATCCATGTGCACCAATCCTAGAAGCTCTGTGGCCCTTTCACCTTATCCACCGAAGGGATGCTTGGTCATTTTCCTTGTAAAAAAGCATGACATATATCAAGTGGTTTTAGCTTAGAAGAGTCTAAATATCCATATTGGTAGAGCTTTGTCGAACGTTTCTTGTTTACATGACCAAGATTGTGATGCCACAACTGGGTGATGTACGAGTCATGTGAGTTTGTTTCATTATCAGTTTCCAACACTTGGTTTTCATAATTTAATACATACAAACCATTATTTAAATGTTCTATACTATAACACACATTGTTCTTATAAAAGAGGCAACCCTTATTTCCAAACTTGAAAATAAATCCATTCATATCCAAAACAGATATAGAAATTATGTTCTAGGTAACACTAGGCACATAATAATAGTTATGTAAAACCAAAATCATCCTAGTTGGAAATGAGAGGTGGTAACCGCCAATAGCCAATGTAGACAGACTTGCACCATTGGCAGCTCAAAGATCTACCTCTCGTCTGACAATATTTCTATATCTACTAGGTTCCTGCATTTGAATACAGATTTGTGCCCCACAAGCTATATCTAATACCCAATGTGTAGAAATGGAAAGATTACACTCAATAACGAACACACCTTTAGCATCCCCATGCTTCTGGGTGCAGTTCCTCTTCCAGTGTACTTGCTTGCCACATGAAAAACATAATTCCTCCCATTCCTTGACCTGCCTCTGGATCTTCCCCTTCTTGGAAGGAAGACTCTTGGGGGGATTTGGACCATTTATAAGTCTTTGGCCCCTTTGCCTTGTCCTTCATTTTCTTATTCACCATAAGGATTGCGGGTTTGTCATTCCTCATGTCCTTATCTACCTAGAGAATTAATGTTATAATTTCCAATAGACTCTTCTCATTGTTTCTCATGTTGTAGTTGACAATAATTCTAAAGAAGATCTTGGGCAGTGGTGATAGGATGAGATCTGTACGCAACTCATCAAAGAACATAATCCTTATGATGTCCAGGCATTCAATGTAGCCAATAAACTTGACTACATGAGGCCCAGCTGGCACAGACTCTCCAAGGTTAGTTGTAAACAAAGCATTGGAGATCCCATATCTCTCCTCTCTCGCCTTCTCTTGGTAGATATACTTAAGGTGAGACATCATGCTATACACATCCATGTTTTCATGTTTCTTCAAAAGATCATTTGAAATGGACAATAGCATGAAACAATGGACATATGTGGCATCATCCATGTGTTTTATGTAGAGAGATAGTTCCTCATCACTGGCCTCCTTTCTAAGTATAACAAGAATAAGCTCTTCCAGCACATACAATTTCCTTTTGTGGCAAAGGATGACGCATAAACACATCTGCCACTCTTGGAAATTGGTGCTAGGGAGAGGGTTTTTCTTCTCGAGTATGGTTTGCAATGATATGTTTGAAGTCATTTTTCTTTCCATTTCTACAAATTAAGATGAGAAAAGGTTTAGTACATTATTATAAAAACTGAGACAAATAAATAAATTAATACTTATTAGTCTCCCAATATTTTATCGAAATCCAATATCCCTCACCATTGACTTCGGAATATTATGTTGCCTGAATATTCTCCTGTAAATGTTCCATATTTACCTTTTCATTACCCCAATTAGGGTTGGTCAAGAAACTTGAAGGGTTTTAGGTAGGCATTCCAAATGCCAACTATATTAACTTGCAGCTCCTTGATTCACTGAGTGGACCCCCCCAATCCTGAAATCCTTTTATTTTGGATTTCCTCAACCTTTGCCTCTTGGTCACACCAAGTCATGTCGTGGCAGTGAACCCTTGATGAGAACCAAGTCAAGTCAACCCAAAACCTTGAATTAGAATTCCCTGATAATTGAAAGCACCCCAACTAGGGTTTTTCAAGCACTTTCAACTATGGTTCGATTCTAACCAAGATTATGGAAGTCTATACCGACTTAATATTTCTTTGAGGGATTTTATCCTTATATGTAAATTTCCAATTTATTATCTATTATTACAAGATTTTTAATATTAAGTGGGATATACTTAAGTGATTAACCATGTCTAAGATAATATTTACGCATAAGACGATTTTATTTTAGTTCTATCTTGCATGCTCATTTAATTCATTAATTGTGTGATCATGACAACCCACCCACAATAAATAAACCATGAAACTAATAGAAAATAAATAAATGGTATGATCATGAGATTTTTCTATTGGTTAGTTTATCTAGATATTGATAAAATAACCCAAGACCTAGGAGAGAAACACCTTGAACCTTTCGTGTTTGTGTTTACAGCTTTCCACCAGTCCACCTTTGTATCTCCTTGGATTGGTTTCGCCTTTTCTCCTGACTTGAGCCACCTCCACTAGCTTGGGAGTTCCATCCATTACATATGAATTTATCTCACAGGCAGGTGAGGGGTATAAAATGGGTTTTTCCATAAAAGAATCCTTGGATGTGGAGGCCCTACATATTAATGAGGAGATGGCTCACATGCCAACAAATTTAATTTAAATAAATAAATTAAAAGAAACCATTCACATACAAATGTCTTGGTCTACCTCATGATCATCCATACATGCAACGATATTACGCATTAATTAAACTAGCATTCAATTCTTTAATAATTCTTGTTTAATATAAATCACGCTCAAATCAATTAATTAACTTTAATTAATCAATCCTTTTATCTTAAACCCTTTTCTAAATTTCCGTGAGATTCTCATCCATCATAATTTTAAACAAATAAATTCATTTAAAATTATCCTTGTACGTAACTTTTACCTTGGAGGCAACTTGGTGAATTTCCATTCATTGTTCAGATGTTAAATTAAACACACACATATATATATACAAAACAACTATCATGTGTCGTGCCTCATCTTTACGCCTACACTATGTTACATGTCTCAAGGGTTTGTATAATATAATAATAAATTTTAATAGATCTGTATAATTTGGATGAGTACACGACGTGTAGTTTTGAACACACAGCATGGACTTTTTGTTCACTGTCCATCTGAAGTACATGTCTGGGGACATGGTGTGTTGATGTACTTTGGAAATTTTTGGAGTACATGGTGTGTTCAGAGGCACACATGCCATTTAGTTTCCGCGTTACCCGGTTTCCAGCCGGTCTAGCCGTGTACGAGGTACACGATCTAACCCTAACCCGAAGGGACTACACACCGTGTTCAGTGGACCACATGACGTGTAATCTGAAAACCGTGTGACACCTATTCCTGGTCAATACACGGTGTGATAAATGACTTAGATAGGATCAAATACACGACCTGATTTTGCGGACCAGTCAATGCATTGTAACTAGGCTACACGGCGTGTACTTCTGAATGCACACCGTGTATTCTGGTGTTGTATGGCCAGGAGCATTTGGCACCATCAGATGAGTTACTCTATTTTATTTTAATCAAAATTAAATGAAAAATTCATTTTTTTATGGTGAACGAGAAAAAAGAGGGGAGGAATAGATCTCAAGATTCATATTTTTAAGAACTATTATCTTGAATTGAAACAAATGAATTATTAAATGTGTAAATCACCAATGAAAAAATAAATAATTATAATCAACGATATGAGCCCTTTGATACCACTTGTAGGTTTTGGGTGCAGCAGAAGCACGTTGGTGGGTCGCCCAAATTTAATTTTAGTGTTAACAATGATCAATCTGAGATCCATCATGATGTAAAATGACATATCCTCGGAATTGAATGAAGAACGAAAAAAAGAGGGAGTCTCGAAACCATAGATATAAGATCATCATATGTTGGTTATAATTAATTTAATTAATTGACAAGAATTACCATGATGGAATTATTTCTTCGTTGATGTCTCCAGTCACGATCCAATGTGATCCATTATTGCGTCATAGAATCCAAGTGTAGGATTCCTCTAGCAATGATCCACACGTGCTCCACATATCTCTAGACATCACTGAAGGTAAATCTAGGTGCTAGGACAGAAGAACCTTAACTTGTATTGTCCGCCTTCGATCGCCTTGATCCGGTGGTGGTGGATCTCTCTCGGTCTTGAGAGAATTCTTGGAGGAAGGAGTTCTTTCGGCCTTGAGAGGACTCTCCAGAATTGTTGTGCACATCAATTGGGGAAAGGTGTTGGGGTTGTGATGATATTTATATTCGGGTTTGAGGTTATAGATTTATGACAATAAATAAATTTTTTACGCGTTTTATTTATTTCATTCACTATTTTTGAAAAACCCCCATGCCGAATGATTAATTCATTGACATGTGCCCACGCTGATTATAATTTATATCATTTAATTAAATGATATTATTTCCTCAAAATCCTGATTGGAAAAACTACACTTAGTGTAATCATTAATACACATCATGTACTCGTTTTCCATGAAAACTACATGGCATGTACATTCAATGTACATGACGTGTACATTAAATGTACACGGCGTGTTTATCTTGTTTTAATTTTTATTTATTTCCTCCACCACATTTATTAGACGTTGAGTAATGGTAATTTATTTCTCAAATAAATGTAACTGCATTACTCACTAATATATATATATTATTTCACTCACAATATATCCTCTCGCATAACTAGTGTCGAAATAAATGCGATCAGGCATCCTTAAATAATTATTAAACCATAGTTGGGAATAATCTTTATTTAACTTGTTAAATTAATATTTAACTGAGATACATGGACACACTTAGTTTGTGACCCTCTAGGACTCCTTCTTAGTGGAATTAGGCAGAGCTTGCCTAAAGTCCAAGGTTATAATCTAGCAACACACCAAGGCATCCATAGAGAAAGAAGTTATCACCGCAATGAAATTTCAGCTCATATGAATGCATACTATGTAATATATTCCCTTTTTCATGATATCTCAAATCAAGCGGGTTTCATGCTAGTTCCATTAACCCATGTGCTCGATTATTCTTTCCTCGAATTTCTAGAATTGATCTTTCCCATTCCTCATCATGGCCATTGATTTATTTAGGCTATATCAATTCCATCAAAGGGCCTGAGATATCTACTTCCATTATGGAACAGAAGGGACAAATCCTTTCTCGCATTATCTATTAATGTAGTATTACTTGTGACACACACAACGTATCCTACCTCACTGAGAACAGTGTTTGGTCATAGTTTTCGTCAATACATCTAAGTACGTGAGTTGTAATACCGATTAATAACAATCATAAAGTCTAAGGACCAATACACACGTCTACAGATAGGAACATCCAATGACACTATGAAATTTGGATTTCCTACTGGTGGGTCTCATTCTCATAATATCCTCCTGGATATTACCAAGGGCGCACGCCATTAAAATGTGCCTCAAAGTTTTATGAGTCCTCACCCCTAATGGCCTGTATTATTTGTGTCCCTCAAATAGCATCATCCATCCATAGAACATATATTCAAGAACACTATTATGGAAATTCTGGGTTCTCATCATAGTAGGGATCTGCCATGACCGTTAAATGAAACATCTATCCTTAGGACATTATCACATGAATTGTCACGCAGAAGAACAATCAAGATGTTATAAGAATTTTATTAATGAATAAAGAAAAAATTAGTTGGTTCTAGGCCACCAACTCCAACAATGGGAATCGTGTTCTCATGTTGTCATGTGTCTTGGATGGCTCGATCTAGTCACATGGGGATCAAAGAACTTGTTTTTGTTTAAGTCTTCAACATTTTTTATTTGTTCTAGCCATTATATCATGAATGACTTAGATTTGTTCAATGTCTATTTATTTTAAATATCTTGTGATATTGTAGTTGTGCAGGATGTTTTTCACATGTCCTTCTAGAATTAGTTTGCATGATCTATGAATGATCACACAAAATTCTTCATGTATAGAGCATGATTGCTCTAGTGGTTCCCCATACATTACCTACCAAGAATATTTTTCAGTCGCAAGATCAGCTCCTCCAAGAATTATGCTCTTTCTTATGGATGTTAAAGGGAACATCTTATCGTCCATGTTGTGGACATGGCGTTCAACCGAGTAGTGGTAAGTTACTCTTTTTTTCATACTGGGGTCATGAATTTTTAAGCTTCACTACCCCATGAATTCATCAGTTTACAGGGTGCTTATCACATGAGTCCAGGAAAGAGTCCACGAAGGGCTTTGACATCATACATATTCATGAGTCTCTATCATGGATCACTCTGAGGGTGTCACCTAATGTTCAGTGACCATGAGTCCCTCCCATCAACGACTCGTTTATTGGATTATTTATAATTAATGTGGACTTTTTGACTCATGTAGACACGCCAAATGACTTCCATATTGTCATATGAACATGTCCAAGGGCCTTCATAAGATAAGTCTGCCTAATGAATGGTGTTTGTGAGACACTCAAATAAAATGTCCAGGTCATTTATTAAGACAAGGATGACTTTTCTAGGGGTCTTTACAAGATTAGGGTGGCTTGTCCAGGAGTCTCAAGATACCATGATACATAATTCCTTAGTGTGTTGAAATATTTTTACGATCGGGAGAGGTTCCCATATCCTCCCCTTCTTCTTTCCTTTTATTTATTTTACAAAATTTAGGGGGGTTGTGAGGCTACATGAGTATTGTAAAAGACAAACAATCTACCACTCGATGATGCGTCGCATGAACCACAAAGGTGCTATGGGGGTGCCTGAACATTTTATATATAAATCAATCTTCTTTTCCTTAGGCAGACACAGAGGATGTGCGGGGTCACTTCGACACGTCCTAGGCTAACCACGTGATGAGGAAAGAATACTGATGGGATTTTTCAAGATGAGGTAGTCATGTTTCCAAGTCCTCATAGATCTTACATACCACCTGGGGCGTATCACATGTATTTTACAACCGCGAGTGTCTTCCACCTCCTCCATTTTTAATTCATTTTTTTTATTTTAAAAAGGCTTGGGGGTCTCATGAGTTTTTTCAGATGTTATCATGGACAATCATCCTTCCCATTGGTGATCTATCATGTGATCCTTATGATCACAATATACCTCCACTATTTTGATATTTTCCTCATATTTCTGAAGGATATTTTGATGGGTTGTGACGTACTCACTGGTTGAAAAATGACATGGTCTTTGGGAAATTATTTGGATGCCACCGCATTACCATCAGATGTTCGAGGATCCTTTATGAGAGAAGAAAAGCTTATCAAGAGGGGAATCATGGGACCTACTATAGACTATTCATCACACTAGGTTCCTTTATGTGGCCCTGTTATTTTCATGTGATCACAAGTCTCTTAAAGGCTTATGTGACCGAGAGCTTCGACCATTGTCTCCTTCCTTTTCCATTACGAGGGAAATAATACCCATATCCAGGTATTCCTTACTATGTGAATTTTTTGAAGCTCATTTGGCAGGTGTCAATAAATGACCCACCTCAAGAGTGACATAGGCAGGGGGAAGGGTTAAGTTTTGAGGAACGTAATCACCCTACGAAGCCTTTGGAGGTGTCAAGAACCAGTTTCTGGGGTGACACACTATCTGCTGGGAGAAATACTTGAGATACTAGGTATTCCTGGATAGTTGGAATATTGGAGATATAAATCATAACACAAAAAACTTGGTTATATGAAAATGGGATGGAGTAGTCATACTAAGGATGACCTGCAACACTCTAAGGTGTCAGGTTCCTACTCAGTGTTGCTGGGGCTCACAAGTATTGAATCTAATTTCTTAAAAGGAGTAGACACCTTTTGTTGGTAGGTCAAATCCCTTATTCCTCGATAACATGGACAAGAAAATATTATCTCCACTTCATTTAGAGTGTAATGAATGATTTATGAAAAGTCAAATGTCTAGATAACGAGGTTTGGTATAGAAAGAAAGCTATACATGAAGGGTTTTGGATCCCTAGTGAAATTTATCTCCTAATGTGAATCTCGAGCTCTATACCCTGTGGTTTTGAATCATGTGGTTTGGGATATCAAAGGTTCTAGAGTAAAGTGTCGCGTTACTGCATTGAGAAAGGGTACAGAACACAATGACATAATGGTGATGATGGAAAATCTAATCAGATATTCTGGTATGGGGATTATAAATAACGTTAAAAAGTGTTTGGGTCATGAGGAAGGTGCGGGAAAATCATACCAAGGATTACCAAAAACACCCTTAGGTGCTGAGTTCCTCCATAGTGATGTCATGCTCACAGGGATTGGAAATCCCTTTATATTGGTCCATAATGTCTTTGGTTGGTGGGTCGTAATCCTTTTTACATCAATAGAATAGTTGAAATAAATCATCTATATTTCTATCTAAGGAAAATGGGAGGTTTTTAGTGACCTAAAGTGATCAAATAATGAAGTTTGATTTATGGAGAATGTAATATTAAAGAAGGGTTTGACCACCATAAAAGCTGTGTCACCACATAGTGAACATATTATCATGGTGATGAGATGTGACAAATCATTTATCTAAATTTTTCCTAGACTATGGGGTCTAGATATAATATATTGTATTTTATTAGGTCTATAAGGAAGGCCCCATGAGATTTATTCCTTATTTATTTACGCCTGATATTTTTCATAAACATTGTAGATAAAGAGTTTAGTGAGAAAAGTCCTGACATTTTTTCTATTCCCCCTTTGTGGGTTTTCATCCTGACATGTTTCTGTGTCTATTTTTCTATAAGTTTAAGGTCCTTCAATTTAGACCAGCATAGGTTAGAGTTTATGGTAATACAAATTTTACTAATGTGAGGGTAGTTTGAAGTCACGACACACATGGAATTGATATGGGCAATGTTACACAATAGCCCAATTTGGATACCCAATGTTAAGAGCACTCCAACATCCTTATGAGAGGGATATGTAAGTGTTGTAAATCACAAATAAATATTATCATGACATGAGTAATGATATGGGACAATCATATCAGGGATGACCCAACACACTATCAGGTGTTGAGTTCCGCCACAATGACTTCAGGCTCATAGGGATTGGAAATACCTTTATATTAGGAAAATATATCATCAGTTGGTGGGTCTTAAGATATTATACATTGATAGCATGGTTAAACTGAGCGATATATTTTATTTTACAAGGGATATGAAAGTATTTTTGATACCTGAGGTACATAAGATATGAAGTATGGTACACAGATTGAATTTATTTAAAATATGGAGGAAGCACCCTATACTATGGTTTATCGAGGTAAGTCTTTTTTAGTCCTTTGATATGGAATAAAGAATGGGTAATGGTCTTAACAATTTATCATCATGTAGTGGGATATTTTTCATGAAATTTAATTTCATGCTATAAGGAAATTCACCTTGTAGTTCAACTTCATGTAGCAAGGAAGTATTTGTTGTGCAATTTTAATTTCATGTGACCAAGGAATTTTACTTGAAGTTTAACATCTTAAAGTGAGGATGTGGGAACCAATGTGAATAATTTGTATATGATATATTATGTATACAATAATGTCATACATATATCTGGTTCGTATATATTCAAAATGAGATTGTGTGACCTGATTCCTCTATAGTTGTAGTTCTTTTCTTATTGGCTAATACAACTAGGCTAGTTATTAGAGATCCTGACATCACTAAGTATCCTGGGATGACAAGAATCAAGCCACCTGTATTTCTTGAAATCTCATGTAGATTAACATCTTGTGGTAATGATGAAGATGAATCGTCATGAAAGAATAAAAATTTTACGATTGGGCCCAAGGTGGAATTTCAAGAATCACTACGTATCTCATGGAAATTAGAATCAAAACAAATGTAGTTTTCAAGGGCCATGTAGTTTAATATCCTGTGTTGAGGAAGTGGTCCACTGAAATGAAATGTTGGTGTTGTAGCTTGGCCTATGTATGGAATGTTGGGCACCACTACACAACATGTGAGGACAAGAATCAAGTCACATGTAGTTATTGAATGATAAATTCTCTATTCGAAGGTCTATCCCATATGAATAGGTGGGAATTGTTTCCATTTATTATTGTAGATGGTCTCAAGACTAGAGATACATGCATCAATATGTATCATGTGATGACAAGAATCAAGAGACAATAGTTCTTAAGGGACCATGCAATTTTATGACATGAAGCAATGAAATTTACCATGAAATTTAATTCCATGAGATAATGACTGATGGAATGAATTTTGTGGTGTTGAATTCTAGACCATGATGGACTATCATATGATTTCATGGTTTTTTTGGTGGGGACATCCTTACAGAAATTAATAAAATCACATGAGCTATGCTCAGTGTGAGAACAAGAAATTACAAGGGTTCCTCTCACCATGCAGAGGAAATCGAGAGAACACAAGAAAATTCTAAATCATGTGGTGGATAAACCTAGATATAGGATCTAGGAATCCATACATTTCTCATTTAAAATGAGAATCAAGATGCACGTAGTTATAGAACACCTGTGCAGTTTAATGTCATGTGGAAATGACTTTTGTCTATACAATTTAACGTCTTGTGGTAAGGACATAGATCACTTGACATGAAGGAATAGGTATGTTTTGGGTGGGCCCAAATGTAATGCCCCGACCCTAGTTACACAAAGTTAGTGCATTATTTTAATATATTTCCACAATTACAAGGAATCAAATCCTGAAAGAACGATCACTTTAGCAGTCTTGGAAAATAGATTACATATATGAACGTTACATTACACTTTCAAACATACAAAAACAATCATTTGAGAACTCCATTATTCCCTTACCTTAACCCAATATCTCAAACATAAAACACTTCTTGGGATCATGGGAAAATAAAACATAAGAAAGGGGTGAGTTCAGATGCTTAGTAAGGGTAAATAATTTAGCAGAAGAAAACAAAAACAATATGCATGGTGAATAATTGAAAACACATGCCTTTACAAATAATAAACATTAAAACTTTATGGTTGAAATATGAGCTAATGAAATAATTCCATAATAAAACATAGTCATGGGTATTCAACTAGTCGAATAACCACATGAACCATAAATATTATTTTCAAAATGAGGGAATGTATAATGCCGGACATTCTGAAACATTTTGTCAAGGCCTCGACCAAAACATCTAAAAATGATTAGGGCCTCGGAAAAAAACATATATCAAATTGGGAAATGCCTCATCCAATTCCACGTCTTGTTGTCTCATGAGACCTACCGATGCATCGAGGAGCTGTAGCGGGCTCCACCTGTCAGTTACTAAGTCCAATACATTTCTCATATGAAAAGGTTGAAATATAACATAAACATTCGTATTAAAACTAGCATAAGAAATGTCAATACATTAACCATAAACCATGAATGGTATAAAAATATCACATCCATAGTCTAACATATCACAAAACCTTCAATACAATATGGAAGTTTTGTATCATAATATATCAACTTCAAACAAGTTTAAAATCCATCATAGGATGTTGACATAGATGAAATTGATTTGTAAAAATATTTGATAGAAATATCTATTTTTCATGAAAACATTTAAAAGTCGCACAATTTAAAAAAGAAGACATTTAAATACATTTAAAGGCATTTTTTAATCAAAGTGTCCCATACCACTTTGAAACATTTCAATGGAATTAACATTTTAAAAACATTGATGTCAATATAAATAAATCCTTAAAAAACATTTTGAAAACATGGACATTAATGAGAACTATTTAGAATAATAAATATTTAAAACCTTTAAAATGAGGGTTTAGTAAAGAAGTAACTTAAAAAGAATACCTTTGAAAAATATTTTATGAAACATGTACATGGATAATAAATATGTCCCAATAGATACGTAAAAACAACCTCGGATAATAAAGAGATTGTGAAATTAACCCTTACCTCGTTGTAATCAATCGAGTCATATGAACAATAGTAAATAACCTCCAAATGAATCTAAGAATATCATGAATATAAAAATAATCATGATAATTTATATCAAATGGCAGTACACAATACACCACATGCAATAAATAAGTGGTGAAAAATGGAAATCTCACGAAATTAAAAGTGAGATAAGAAACCCTTTACCTCGTGTCCGACTTGACCAGTTCGTTGTTTAATATCCTGAACAATAAAATAAAGTTAATTTATACTTTCTTAAGAACATTTTTCAAGTTTATTATTCCTTTTATATCACTTATTAAGAAGTTATAAACATTATGTAATCATTTAAATTAATAACGTTCATTTTGACGATATTTGGCACTTAAGTAAAAAATGAACACCTTATAGTTACATGTTGTTCGCATGGTGAAAAGTTCATTATATCCAGAATGATATTCAGGATTTAGATATCATATATATCTAGTATATACATGTATTTATAACAGTACATATAATTTTTGGGTAAGAAATGAAATGCACCGTTCATGGAGACGGTAAGCCGTACGTATGCATGAACACTACTTTTATTTCTATTTCTTATTTTAATGGAATTAAAACATAATGATACTTAGATATATTATAATTACAATATGATATCATATATAATATCATTAAATCCATCCTTTATACATCCAAAATATGGTATTAACGAGTCATATCACTTTGAGAGGCAGTAGTCCGCACTTTCTCAAATGAAATTATCGCGTTTACCCATAATGGAAACCATTAAGGTATGATATAATAGAAAAATAAATAATAATTAAGAAAACATAAACATAATATATATCATATACAAATACAGTTCTATCATAATGGACACCATGAGAGGCGGTAGGAGGTAATTCAACAATCATCGTTTCGTGAGGCGTTAGTTTGCCATCCACATAAACATTATGTTCTTCACCCATTAGATGGAGGTGTCTGTAAGTGTAGTTAGAATAAATATCATAATAAATCCTAGTATATTTAGGATAATGGTGTTGTTATAAAATAAAGTAATGATAAGAATTTAGGGGTTGGAGAATTAAAATAAAAGAAAAGAAGTTATGAGAAAGTTTTACCTTTAATTTGGGTAACATCCTTTGGTTTGAACCAAAATGACTTCTTGAAGTGCCTTATGCCTAAGTTAAGGCTTCTAGGAGAAGGAGAGGGACGTAGAGAAATTAATTTGGCAGATTTTTTATGAGCCTAAAGGACATAGAGGTGTGAGGAATTGGTTAGAAGTGGTCTCCTTTTATAAGGGTGGGGGGGAGGGGCTCTTTAGGAAAGTGTGAAAATATTATTTTATTATATAATGATATTCGGTTTCTAAAGGTCCAAAAAATCATTAGGTTCTAGGATAAGATGACTCATGGTCGAAATAAAATCATACAATAATAATTATACATGTTTTGGATATTATTTTAATATTTATAATCTAATTTATTTAAATCATTTATTAATGAGGTAAATACTGCATCATTATTGTGTCATAAATAATTTAATTTATTTGATGTCTAAAAATTATAAAAAAATACCATTATGTATGAAATATTTTTATCTTTCCAATTAATATTTATAGTCAAAAATATTACTTATATAAAACCATATAAAAATTAATTACTAAAAGTTTTTTGTTTAGGTCATTTTTTACATTACATTAAATTAATTAATCTAAAGTGTCATTTTCATTCATAAGTGGCTCCATGGGGTCCCCAAATAGACCCAAGGATGAAAATGGTCAGCCATTATTCATCCAATAAGGTTATGACATGTGTTATGGTAATTTTGAATTATTACATTATTCTTTTTACCTGGAATTACCTTATTTACCTTTAACCGCGGTAAATAAAAGTCAAAAGTTACTATTCAACAAAAATTATTTTCATCTTATTGAACCAAATTTTACATACTAACAAAAACCATGTATGTTGTATTTTCGAATTTCAATTCACAGAAGTGGTAAAATTTCATTTAAATGAAAAAGTCATTTTTTTAACTACAACTAAGTGGTTTCACTATTCATCAAAAATTGAAGTTTTTCATAAAAATACCAAAAATTCAACCTATATTCCGAATTCAAAAATTATGTCTATTTTTCTAAATTGAAAACATATAAGTGGCATTAATTAATTTAAAATTAATTCTCCTTGTTAAAAAAATAGCGTGTTTTTAAGAAACAATAACTATCAAAATATTGATACTTGTTTATGTCCAATTTCAAAGTGAAATTAATTCCAATAAACAAAATTGGATTAAGTGGTAAAATATATTCTAATTAAACTTTTAAACCAATTAAAAATACAATCTATCTATGTAAAAAAATTAGATTAAAAGGCACTTTTGAATTAAAATACAATATTTTTCACTATTCATTAAAAAATGAACTTTATCGGAAAAATTCCAAAAAATTACACAAAGTAAATTTTGATGACACCATTCTAAATAATAAATTTATTTAGTCAAAGTGAATATATATAAGTTTAAAATATTGTATTTAAAAAGGGTTCTCCATTAAAAGGTGGTAAAATTGCATTTGAAAAAATAGTTTTTTATCTGAAAAAAAGAATTTGTTCTTAAATTATGTCTAAGAAACTCATAATATGGATTCTAAAATTATAAGATTTATATAAAGTTCAATATTCAGTTAATACTGTCCATAACTACTTTATAACGGCTAGTTTGGTAAGTCGTGGTGCGCTTGAACTCGGTGTTGCATGTAGTGAAAGTTATTGAATTACTTTGAAGAAATAACTTACTATGAAATCCTAGGGTGTTACATTCTTCCCTCATTCAATAAATTGCATCCTCTCAATTTGAAATTGTTCTTCAAAAAAATGTTGAAAATAGAAAATACCTTTGTGGGAAAACCCACATCGGAAATTGGGTTTATAAGATTTAGTCTTAATAAGAGGAAAAGGGGAATGAAAAGGTCACCAGAAAATTATGATCTCGATTAGGAGAGAATTGGTGGATATTAGAGACACATATTTGGAGTAAAAACATAAATATTTATAGGGAGTGATTGAGGTCATCAGTCACAAACAATTGTAGAATTGAGGGCCTCAAAGCCATTAATCTATGATGATTTAAAATATCATCAGTTCAACAAAACATAAGGTATTAGGATAAAAAAAATTTATTTTTAAGATCCCTTACCTAATGTTTAAAAATTAATTTCTTCATAGAATAAGAGAAGAATATATATATATATATATATATATATATATACTTGACAAGTAGAGTTCCATCCTTTAACTAATTTCTACCACAAAGTCATCTTTCACTCTAAAAGATAATAGAACTTTAAAAAAATTATTCTATTTATCCTATTCATATAAGGTTCAAGAAAATGAATTTATAATTCACCTATCAGACCCTTTAAAAAAAGAAACTACATTATAGAATCTAGGGACTTCATGTAGTCTAGTGGTAGGAGATAAATCTCAACCGCACTTTGGTTGTGGGTTCGATTCCTGCTGCTTTGTCTGACACGACAGTTTATCACACGGTCTGCGTGTCATACATTTTATAGAAATCCAAAAATAACCTTGACAATAGTATCCAATTTTAAACTTAATTCATTCCAACCTTTATACTTATCCAAAATACTTCTGTCCAAACTCATAGTCCAAAATTTGTAAGAAAGGTAAACACAATGAAGATCCTTTTTGCCACGTAATAACATGTGAAAACCTTCATCATGTATTCTTTTAAAACACTACAACATCCTGAATTACCATAAAACCTTATTGATTACATTCATGCTCCATTATTCCATATAGAATACTGGATATACTCCTATCCAGAAATGTTGTAAACTCCAACAATGATGGAATATAGAAATCATTAATTAGTTTCATGGTAGTCAAGAATATCCAATATAATTTATCCAAATCAACCATCTCTTATTCCAAAATCACTACATCATTATTAAGACCATATTAAGGATTACATTTCCTTAAACCATGTATTTTTCCATAAAGTTTAGCTTTCTATTAAGTCACTTTTATTAGAACCATATAATCTCAAATCCTCAATAAAACAGTATTGCAGTACAATCCTTATTTATCTCCATAATACATATAACCAGTATATTGTTGATACAAAACTCAAATGAAATAATTTTATAATAACAACATAAGAACACTAGTCATTCCTCTTCATATGAGGTAGTATCATACCTTAATTATTATCCAATAACATCATTTAAGTTATACTCTGTTGACTAGAACATTGATTCACGTAGTGTCCCAACTCCTTGTAAATTAAGCATTGTACATTTGAAACTTTTTTTTCTTACCCATGAAATCAAGTAATTGGTATCCTTTTTCTCCACACATATAACAAACTCTCCTTCCCTTTAAGAATTTACCAAGGTGATTCTTTCCATAGTTATCACTTAAGGGAAAATCCTTCTTTTCCCCTTTTCCCTTTATCCATCATTCTCTATTCCATACTTTTCTTCTCTTGCTTCCCTTCAAAGTCACAAGACTTAGAAAATTCTTTAATTATCTTATTAACACATGATACTATTTCTTCATATGTTATGAATACATGGGAGACTATTTCCCTTCTAAATGCTGGCTTAACACCATGAGAGATATGTTCCTTCTTAATCTTTGGATCATACGTATTGATGGAGTTCACATTCCTTCTACTGGGTGTCATTTCTAAACAATGGCATACACTAGGACAATTTATATATTACAATGAATAATTCCAAACTTTTAAAATAACTAATGTAAATTTAACAGTTTATGGATATAATCCATAATCATAAAAATATTTTCTTTGAGGAGGTATATACTCATAAATCCTTCATAATGATTTGTAAAGAAAATGAGAATTATCCTATGAATATCCCCCGGGAGTGTCATAACAAAGAGTGCAGCAAGGCCCGTTTTCGTGCACCAGTTCCCATTCGAGTCTACCTAAAAGTAGTGTTTTCAGGTTTTACCCCTAGGTACATCTGTGCCAGAGCCGCCTCTACCTGCTCATATCTAGAAAGGGATGTATTTCAAGGAAAACTCACAAAATATCTACAATACCAAAATTCTAGGAAGTTCTTCTATACTAATCCTCAAAGTCTATCTTAGGGTAATGTGCTCTAATCAGAGCTTATCTAAATCTAGTTTCCATGGTTATTGTTAAGCTTCCACAGATACCAACTGTAACGCCCTGACCCCAGTTACCCAGAGTCGGTGCATTTTTTTAATACATTGGCATGATTCCAAGGAACCATGTCCCAAAAGACCGATCAGTTTAGCAGTCTTGTAAAATAGAATACATACATGAACGTTAAATTACACTTTCTAACATACAACAAAAAAAATCCTTTGAGAACTTCATTGTTCCCTTAGATTAAACCTACATATCAAACATAAAACACTTCTTGGGATCCTGGGAAAATAAAACATAGGAAAGGTTTGAGCTCAGATGCTCAGAAAGGGTAAATAATTTAGAGGAAGATAACATAAACAACATGCATGGTAAATAATTGAAGACACGTGCCTTTACAAATAATAAACATGAACACTTTATAGTAGAAATATGAGCTGATTAAATAATGCATTAATAAAACAAAGTCATGGGTATTCTACTAGTCGAATAACCACATGAACCATAAATATTATTTTCAAAATGAGGGAATGTATAATGCTGGACATTCTGAAACATTTTTTCAAGGCCACGAACAAGATGTAAAAAAATGATTAAGGCCTCGGCCAATTCCACATCTAGTTATCTCATGAGACCTACCAATGCATCAAGGATCTGTAGCGGTCTCCACCCATCACTTACTAAGTCCAACACATTATTTATATGAAAACATTGAAATATAACATAAGCATTCATATTAAAACTAGCATAAAAAATGTCAATACTTTAACCATAAACCATGAATGGTATAACAATAGCACATCCATAGTAAAAAAATATCACAAAACCTTTAATACAATATGGAAGTTTGGAATCATAATAAATCAACTTCAAACATGTTTAAAATCCATCATAGGATGTTGAAATAGATTAAATTGATTTGTAAAACTCTTTGAGAGAAATATCTATTTTTCATGAAAACATTTAAAAGTCACACAATTTAAAAAGGAAGACATTTAAAGACATATTTGAATCAAAGTGTCCCATACCACTTTGAATCTTTTAAAAGGAATTAATATTTTAAAAACATTCATGTCCATATAAGTAAATCCATCCAAACCATTTTGAAAACATAGACATTAATGAGAACTATTTAGAAGAATAAATATTTAAAACATTTAAAATAATGTTTTATTAAAAAAGTACCTTAAAAATAATCCCCTTGAAAAACTCTTTTATGAAACATGTACATGGATAATAAATATGTCCCCGTAGATACTTACGTAAAAACAACCTCGGATAATAATGAGATTGTGAAATTAACCCTTACCTCGTTGTAATCAATCAAGTCATATGAACAATTGTCAATAACCACCAAATGAATCAAAGAATATCATGAATATAAATATAATCATGACAATATGTATCAAATGGTAGTACACAATACACCACATTCAATAAATAAGTGGTGAACAATGGAAATCTCAAGGAATTAAAATAGAGATAAGAAACCCCTTACCTCGTGTCAGACTTGCCCCGTTCTTTCTGTAATATCCTGAATAATAAAATAAGTTTAATTTATACTTTCTTAAGTACATATTTCAAGTTTATTATTCTTTTTATATCACTTATTACCATGTTATAAACATTATGTAATCATTTAAGTTAATAACGTTCGTTTTGTCGATATTTGGAACTTGAGTCGAAATTGAACACCTTATAGTTACAAGTTGTTGAAATGGACAAAAGTTCATTATATCTAGAACGATATTAATGATTTATATAACACATATATTTCATATATATTTAGTATATACATGTATTTATAACAGTACATATCATTTTGGGGTAAGAAATGAAATGCACCGTTCATGGAGACGGTAAGCCGTACATACGCATGAACGCTACTTTTATTTCTATTTCTTATTTTAATGGAATTAAGTCATAATGATACATAGGTATATTATAATTCCAGTATAATATCATATATAATATCATTAAATCTATCCTTTATACATCCCACATATGGTATTAACGAGTCATATCACTTTGAGGGGGCGGTAGTCCGCACTTTCTCAAATGAAATTATCGCGTTACCAATAATGGAAACCATTAAGGTATGCTATAAAAGAAAAATACAGAAGCATGAAGAAAACATAAACCTAATATATATTATATATAAATACATTTCCATCATATTGTCCACAATGAGAGGTGGTATGAGGTAATTGAACAATCATCATTTTGTGAGGCGTTAGTTTTCCATCCATAGAAACATTATGTTCTTCACCAATTAGATGGAGGTGTGTGTAAGTGTAGTTCGAATCCATCTCATAACAACATCCTAGTATATTTATGATACTTTTATTGTTATAAAATAAAGGAATAAAAATATTTTAGGAGTTTTAGAAGTAAAATAATAGAAAAGAAGTTAAGAGAAACTGTTACCTTTAATTTGGGTAACTTCCTTTGGTTTGAACGAAAAGGATTTCTTGAAGTGCCTTATTCCTAAGGTAAGGCTAATAGGAGGAGGAGATTGATGTAGGGAGCTTAAGGATTTAGAGTTTGTGTGATCCTAAAGGCTTTAGAGGTGTGAGTAATTGGTTAGAAGTGGTTTCCTTTTATAAGGGGGGGAGGGGCTCTTTAGGAAAGTGTGAAAATATTATTTTATTATATAATGATATTAGGTTTGTAAAGGTCCAAAAATAATTACGGTAGAAGATAAGATGAATTATGGTCGAAATAAAATCATCCAATAAGAATTGGACATGATTTGGATATTATATTAATATTTATAATCTAATTTATTTAAATCATTTATTAATGAGGTAAATACTGCATCATTATTGTGTCATAAATAATTTAATTTATTCAATGTCTAAAAATTATAAACAAAATACCATGATGTAGGAAATATTTTTAGATTTACAATGAATATTTATAGTAAAAAATATTACTTATATAACACCATATACAAATTAATTACTAAAAGGTTTTTGTTTATGTCAATTTTGCCTTTTCTTTAAATTAATTAATGTAAAGTGTCATTATCATTCATAAGTGGCTCCATGGGGTCCCAAAATCAACCCAAGGTTTACCATGGTCGGCCATTAATCATTAAATAAGGTTAATACATGTGTTATGTTAATTTTGAATTATTACAATATTCTTTTTACCTGGAATTACTCTATTTACCTTTTACCGCGGTAAATAAAAGTCAAAAGTTACTATTCACCAAAAAATGTTTTCATCTTATTGAACATAATTTTACTAACTAACAACAACCATATATGTAGGAATTTTTAAATTCAATTCACAGAAGTGGTAAAATTTCATTTAAATGAAAAAGTCAGTTTTTTAACTACTACTATGTGGTTTCACTATTAATCAAAAATTGACGTTTTTCAGAAAAATACCAAAACATAAACCTAAGCTATATTTGATATTCCAAATTCAAAAATTATGTCTATTTTAATAAATTAAAAACATATAAGTGGCATTAATTAATTTAAAATTAATTCCTGTTGTTAAAACAAATAGCGTGTTTTTAAGAAACAATAACTATCAAAAGATTTATACTTGTTTATGTCCAATTTCAAAGTCAAATATATTTCAATAAACAAAAATGGATTAAATGGTAAAAATATATTCGAATTAAACTTTAAAACCAATTAAAAATATAATCTATCCATATAAATAAATTATATTAAAAGGCACTTTTGAATTAAAATACTAAATTTTTCACTATTCATTAAAAAATGAACTTTTTCGGAAAAATTCCAAAAAATTACACAAAGTAAATTTTGATGTCCCCATTCTGAATAATAATTTTATTAAGTAAAATTGAATATATATAAGTTTCAAATATTATATTCAAAAAGGATTCCCCATTAAAAGGCGGTAAAATTGCATTTAAAAAAATATACTTCTTTTATTTGAAAAAAATAAATTTGTTCTTACATTATGTCTAAGAAACTCATAATATAGATTCTAAAATTATAAGGATTATATAAAGTTCAATATTCTGTTAATACTATTCATAACCACTTTTTTAACGGCTAGTTTGGTAAGTTGTGGTGTGCTTGAACTCGGTGTTGCGTGTAGTGCAAGTTATTGAATTACTTTGAAAAAAATAACATACTATGAAATCTTGGGGTGTTACACCAAAACATAGATGCTCAGACTTCACTATGTATCTTATAATGGAAGGAATAAATCCATACATAGTTCTTGGGGAACCATGCAGTTTAACGTCATTTGGTCAGGGTGATCACCATACAGTTTATCGTCATGTGGTCAGGATGAAGGATACCATGAATTTTAAAGTCTTTATATTATAAAATGGATCATAAAGTTTAGCTTCTTGTATCTATGATTAATGGAATTGGTTACTCTAATGTGGATACCCATATATGACAACTACACAAAGTATTTCTTGAGAAATATCACATTGGTGGGTGGTGTGATACATTCGCCATCCATCGTTGTCAATGAGTATGCTCTATTATGATAGACCTTACATTTGAGGAAAGGCCCTTCCCATTCTGATTCCATATATGGGGGTTTATTTCCCAATATCACTGGGGTTCTGAGGTTCATTACCAGTTCTCCTTAGAAGAATGAATGGAGGTGAACCGTTTTATTAAAGGCCTATGCGATCTGATTTTGACGGACCTATAGGTTGTGTAGTGTGCACAACTTATTCTAATCTAGCCATTCCGATTCATCCATCCTTTTTTGTGATTTCTCATCATTTTAGAGTTTTCCAAAATGGCTATTCAAGGAAAAGGGAGATATAATTCTTTGGGTAACACATCCTCAGTCCCATACACTAATGCATTTGGCATTGCTAGTGTGGCAGTACATGTGGTGGTATGGTAGGCCCATAAAGCATGGATGATCTTGTCTGACCAAGACCTCTTATCCTTGTTAACTATATTATATATTATATTCAATAGATTCTTATTAAAGGACTATATATATATCCATTTTTATTTTCATGATAGTGAAATGAGTGATTGGAATTGATATTATACTCTTAGTACTGTCTCATCAACTCTGTAGAATAGAAGTTGGTTCCATTGTCTATTAAATCTGTGTGAGGGACCTTGAACTTGGTGATGATATGGGACTTCAAAATATTTGATGAAATTCTTCATCCAGAATTTATGGAAGGGGTATTTCCTCAGTCCATTTGGAAAATTAGTTGGTAGAAATTGGGATATACTTGAACTGCTTAGTTGTGGTTGGGGGATATGGTGTCACAACATCCATTCCCCAAATGGAAATTTTCCAGGAATATTTAGCTATATGTAGCAATTCCATGGGATGATGAATTAATTTTTCATGAATCTAGAATGCATGGAATTTCTTAGTGAAATCTATGCAGTCCTATGTCATGGTTTTCTAATAATATAACAACCTCTTGATTTGATGGGGATCCTGGTCCTAGACTGATGGGCGCCGCAAGAGCCTGCATGGACTTCTTCCATCATGGTGGGAATTTCTATTTCTACTATATATATGAAGATGATTCCATCAAAGAAACATTTTTAGAAGGTTTTTTCCTCATTTGGAATATCCTTTAGTGTGAAGTTTTCTACATGGCGTAGAATTCAATCCCTTCTTACTCAGTTTGTTGGGAGAGTGCCATTTTTGCAATAATCGATTATGGGCTCCATACATCTAGGGGTGGTCATTGGTTCATCACATTCTAGGATAGTTTTGACCTTATTGATTTCTTCCATATCACATACAATGATCATGGAGACCATCCTTTGATGCATGATACAAAATATTTCTTCCTCTTGATCAGGGCCATCCCTAAAGGTGACAATATTATCCAATATGTCGATGCGAGCATTCTATGATTGAGGAACATGATGAAATGTGGGATAAAAAGGGAAGTCTACCATCATTTACCTGACATAACCAGTGATAAGATCCACTTATTATTTTTTAATGTAATATTCAAAATTGGTTTGCTTTATCACCAATTTGGAAACCCATTTGATATTTAGGTAGGCAATGTGTAGTAGTAGGTCTTGTTCCAATCTAGCGATAATGGCTTGAAATTCTACCTCATTGTTTGTGCAGCCTTCAGATAGTGAGAAAGAGTATAGAAAAACTACTTTATCTGGAAAGAAAAATACAATCTCTAGACCAACCTGATTTAGCTTTGGTTTTTCCATCCCTGTTCCATCATGAATTTGGGAGGTTCCACAAACATACATATACCATGTTCAAGGAGTCTCATGGGTATATAATACCTCTTAATTTGGAAACATAGTGTATTCTGGTGTATCTTTGGGGGGAGGATGTTCTAAGAGAAAATTGCTTGTGATTTCCCTTCCATAAAATTTTGTGATACGACTTGAATGTCGTATTGTTGGAAAATGAATGCCCATCTGTCCAATCACCCAATTAGAATTATATGACCAAGGATGTACTTGAGTGGATCAATACAAGAGTCAAGATGGACTTTGTGGTGATGAAATTAATGCCTTAGCTTGTTCACTATAAAGATGTGTGTGAGGAAGTTCTTCTCAGCATCATATTATCTAGTCTCAGTACCTAGAATCATTTGACCAAGGTAATAGAGAATATAATCACTCCATTAATCATTTTACTATCAGAGGAGGAAACCCAGTGAGTGCTCCATGGTAGCCACATATACGATGAGTGACCTCCCTTACAGTAGAGGCATCAAAACCAATGGGAGCGGCAAGTACTTATTGAGACATTCAAAGGAATTTTGGAAGTCATCATCCCATTGTTAGGTGATTCTCTTCTTTATTATCCTGGTGAAGGGGAGAGATTTTCCTTCAAGGTTGGCTATGAATTTTTGAATTTAGGTAAGGTTCCCATGGATCACCCTCAGTTCATTGAGATTTTTAGGGGGTGAAATTTCTAAAATAACACTAGTATTTTTCTGGGCCAAACTCAATGCTGAGATGGAATAACACAAATCCACGAAACTTCCTTGATGTCACCCTAAAAGTTTATTTTAAGGAATTCCTCTTTAGACGACGTTATCACCATTTCTTGAAGTTCTTCTGGAGATCCATGATGTGATCACATCACTATCAGGATTTAACAACAGTTTTGTCAACATCGCACTCGATTATCATTCCCAAGAATGGATTATAGATTTTATTCATGGCACGTTGGTTTGTAGCACCATCATTTTCTAACCCAAAGGGAATTAACTGTCATCAAAAGATACCTTGAGGCACTCTGAAGGTAGTGGATTACTCATATTTGGAGGCCATCATGATCTCACTATACCCTGAGTATCCATCCATGAAGGAAAGTGTATGAAAGCTAGGAGTTGCATCAATCAAGAGTTTTGTGATTTCTAATGGGAAATCATCCTTTCGGAATATCTGATTAAGGTATCTAAAATCAATGTAGAACCTAATTTTCTTATTCTTTTTCATTACATGGATGATGTTGGTAAGAAATTTTGGGTATTTTACTCCTTGGACAAAGATTCCTTTGATAAAATTTTCTAATTTCAACTTTATATTGGTGTAAAGAGAGGGGTGCATCCTCTTGGATTCCTTCTTGAAGCCACAATTATCATCAGGTAGTCTGATATGATGTGTAGCCACATCTGGATTTAGTCAATGAATTTCAATATAGTGCCAAGCAAGCACATATTGAGATTTCATTAGAAATTCAGTGTACATATCTTTCTCTTTCAGGGAAAAAATGACACTAATATGTGTAGGATGTGGGTCTTCTTCTATTCACAACTTTATTTTACTAATGTCATCGATGGTAGTGAAGATACCTTCCTTGAATGCGGGAGTGCCACTCCTGAGGGCATCCTTGTCTTTCTCCAATTTTGAGTTTGTGGAGACATTTCAAGATGGATATGGAAATATGGGGGTTTCTCTATCACTATCAGGGTGAGGAAGGTCATGAGAAGAGAAATTATCATCCCTTACAGCCTGAGTTATTGTAGATATAAACCGAAGATGATTGTTTTTTTTAAAATGTTACTAGGGAAAAGGGGTTTGGATCTTAGAAACTAGATCTGTGACCTCGATCAAATTTATGGGGAGCACATAGTTGCTGTTTATAATACTCACTAGGTTCACATGGGATGTCCCCAGTCAATTTTGGGGCTACAAACTATATATCATCATTCACCATTGGTTTCTTTCTTCCCCTATTGTAGAAATCTACTTCATCATATGTGGATCCATAAGTCTCGAAGGGGGAACTATCACCATGTAGTATCCAAACCATTCCATTGATGGGATATTTCAGACATTGATGGAATGTAAAAGGTTCATCCAGGAGTTTATGGATATAGGGCCTTCCAAGTAGGACATTATATGTAGTGTCTTGCTGAATAACCAGGAAATTAGTGTCAAATGTGAGATTCCCAAACATTAGAGGGTTTGAACCAGGATGGGATTTATCTTGGAACCATTATCAATCAGTTCCCTTTGGATGTTGAAATTATTGAGTCTACCTGAAACATATAGGGGATTGATGTTCCCTTGGATGACCTCTTATTGATCCTGTTCAGTGAATGAGATGGATAAATGAAATTATGATGATATGGTCTCCACTCGATATGCCTGAGATGAAATTAATTCTATCTCGAACTCCTATGGGATTCAAAAGGCTTCAATGAGTGCCTCACTAAGTTCTTTTGAAATATGATGTGAATCCAGTATCAAGAGATTTGATGGGTCTGCTGCCATATTTTTTAGAATGTAATACTTTTGATCCAGAGGTTGGTACTTCCCAATGTGGGGTTTCTCCTAGACATGCAGCTTAGGAACATAGGTATTTTGACATGGATGGTCTTGGTTCTTATGTAGAGTTTCTGGGAGTATCTTATTCTAACAGTGTAGGCTATGTCATACTTCCTTGTTGTTTAGGCTGATTAGATAAATGAACCCCTTCAAGGTAGTCATGTAATAAAATTGGGTCCATATGGCTGCTGGAGGGTTCTGAGATACCTCTATTCCTTTCATGGGTTTACCAGAGTGCTTGAACATGGGTCTCATCTGCATATATGTCATATTTGGTGAATTGAACAAAATATTGGGGGGGGGGGAATTATTTCCTACTATGGGACTCTCTTATAGATTTAAGATATGTTTCCAAATCTCTTCCTAATCTAGATATTGGATCAGTTACCCTAACAAAGTTGTTTTGGGTTAGTTATCCTTCATGTGAAAAAGAATGGAGTTTCATTATTGAATCAATATGTGTATATTATATTTTCTTCATCCATTTCCCAAAAATGATCAGATGATTATGTGATGAAGCCATATAACTTAGAGATTCAGAATGTTCAACCATGAAAGGAGGCAGATAATATTTTGAGGAGGGGATTAGGCCATTTTGAGGCATCCTACATATGCTAGTTATGGTATAAATCAAAACCCATGTAGTTTGTTGAACATGTGTTGTTTACCGTCATGCATAGAGGACATATATGAGTGTTATGAGGCACTAAATATTCATGCTTAAGTCCCAGGGAGATGTCCTACATATCTTGATTATGGTGTGAATTACATTTTTCATATTTTATTTAGTTTCTCATTTCACTAGAGAATGAGGTAGAATGATGAGCCCATGGGAATGACTGGGTCCCAATGGATGATATGTCTCAGTTATGGAGGACCTACAAAAAGGTGGATGCCTATTTGAGCTCATATATTTAGGAAAGAAATCCAACATATCCTGTTTATTATAGGAATCAATATTCTCATAGTTTAGTTGATTTATTAGTCTACTAATGGATGGGGTAGAGTGATTGGCCCATGGGAATGATTGGTTCCCAATGGTTGAAATTTTATAGACATAAATGGACTTACACCTGATGTGGATGCCAATTTGAGTTCAAGATTTGGCCTTAAGAAGGAGTCCTATGTATCTTGGTTATGGAATGAATCTGAGTCCTTGTGGTCCACTTGATCATGGATTATACTCTGAGGTTTCCCTAACTTGATGGAGGCATATTGTTCAAATGATACGATTATTTCTAGTCCCTAATCCCACATAAGCTATACTCGGTGTGAGAAAAAAGGGACATCAAATGAATATTTTAATTTCTTATGGATGCATCACTTATTCACTAAGACAAACCTTGGGATATTCATATAGTACTCGAACCTCCAGGAGGTGTCCAACGTATCCTGGTTATGGAAGGAATCAGAGTTGGCATATTTACTTTTTTGGAGCTTACCCACTGAGTTTTCATTTGTATTCAGGGCATACACACCAAGGATGAATGAGGTTATCAAATTATGGGATTCCCTATTGGTCTGGACCTCTCATCTAGAGGGTTTTTCGTGACCCATCTAACTTATCCTAGTGACATCGCCAGAGTTGGATGAAACATATAGTGAGAAATTCAAAAGTCAATTAAACTTGTCTTGGAGGGTGCATCATGTCCTAGCTTACATTTATAGAGGTTATTTCATGTCCCGAATGACATGTCTTGGTGGGTAGTGTGAGTCTTGGTTTACTTGGTCAGAGGGTGTTTCATGATCTAGTTTACATGCATGGGTGCTATCATGAGACTTAGATGAAAATATAATGTTCTATTATATGAGTTAGAAGAGGTATCTGAAGGACACCACAATGCTTTGGTGATGTGCCTAGAGGGCTTCACAAGACTAAAGTGGCGCACCCATGGGAACCATGTGGTTTTCTCTGGCATGTTTAGAGGAATTCTTATAACCCAAATAGCATGCCGAAGGAGCATCATAAGATCTGGGTGACATGTCCTAGTTTTGTTGTGTGTCTTCGATGGATCACAAAAAACTCATGGTGGTCGACAAATGTGTTTTTTATGTCTTCAACCTTTAGTCTTTCTTCCAAACTTTATATCACAAATGACTAAGATTTATTCAATGTCCATTTATTTTAAGTCTTGTGTGATCTAGTAGATGTGTAGGATCACTAATACAGATAGTGATTTTAAAAGTGTTAGACACCACTATTAACAATGTTGTTAATCATAGTTAAGATAAAGAGGGTCCCCTTTAATAGTGCTAAAAAATAACTAATAAAGGGGGTCCTTTTTCCACTCTAAAAAAATCATTGATAAATTCCCTCCATTATCAACACTATTTTAGCGCGAATAAAGGATATCCTTTTTGAGTGATTTTTTTAGCACTGACAAAGGACGACTTTATCAGTGCTAAAAAAAGTGCTGATAAAGGGGGCCTTTTTCAGTGCTCAAAATAGTGGTGATAAAGTGGGACTTTATCAGAACTCTTAATAGTGTTGATAAATGGGGTCTTTATCAACACTCTCAATATCACTAATAAAGGCATGCACCTGCACCTATAAAAATAAAAACAACACACCAACACCTTCCCATCACACAAGCACCTGCACCTTCACAAAATAGAACATGCACACACACCACCTGCATAGCGCACACAAGAACAAAGAAACACACACAAGGGTTTGTAAAACAATTCTATATACATTTATAATAATTTTTTATATAATTACATTTACAATTATCCAAAAAATAGTAAAAAAAATTTATGTTTCATCCTTTGACATCCGTGATCCCCTCTCAAAAAAGTCTGCCCATGGTATTTATTTTCAAACAAATCATCCTAATTCAAGAAAAAGGTTCCACCTATATAATAAAACAAATATTATGTTATTAATACTATAAATAAATAAATTAATCATTAATATGAAAGAATACATTAATAAAATGTAAATTTTAAATAAAAATGACACATTTGGAGTTATACCGGCCACACCATATGTTTTATTGAGGTGGTCTTGATTTTTACATGTCAGAAATGAGTTATGGATCATTGTCCTAAAATATCAAAACAATCCGAATGGGGTTTCTTGGTTTTGAGTATATAACTTGTTTTTTACTAAAATTAATATCAAATTTAAATGACATAATTTGATTTATACCGGTCACATCATTCGTCAGATTGAGGTGTGGTTGATTCTTACATGTTAAAAATGAATCATGGATCATTGTTTTAAAGTATCAAAATAATCCGAATGGGTTTTCTCAATTTTTAGTATGATAATTGTGTTTTTTACTAAAATATCATTTCAAATTGGAAACATGAATTTTGAGTCTTACCAGTCACATCGTGCATCAGTTTGATGTGAGATTGCTTCATACACATCACAAAGGTCTTAAGAGTCACTCTATTAAATTATGAAGACAGTCAAAGGGTATTTTCTTGGTTTTCAGTGAGTGAAATTTTTTGAGATAAAATGAAAATTTTAAACTGATCACAGAAAATTTTAGTCATACTAGTCACACTGTGCATTGAATTGAGGTGTGATTGATTCTTATACATCAAAAATGACTAATAAATTATTTTCATAAAGTATCAAATCAATCCCAATGAATTGTTTTTTGTTTTTAGTTGGTAACTTGTTCTATTTACTTAATTTAATGTCAATAGTAAATAAAAAAATTTGGATTTATACCGGTCAAATTTTTTATAGGATTGAGGAACATTTGATTCCAAAAAATCACAAATGACTCATGGATCGTTGTAAAAAAGTATCAAAACAATCCAAATGCGTTTTCTCATTTTTTAGTATGTTAGTTAGGTTTTTTACTAAAATATAATTTCAAACTAGAAACACGCTTTTTGAGTAATATTGGTCACATCATTCATCAGTTTGATGTGAGACTACATCATACATGACACAAAGGACTTATAAATCGCTATACTAAATTTTGATTACAATTAGAAATAATTTTATTGATTTTCAGTGAGTGAAACTTTTTGACCTAAAATGTCAATTTCAAACTGATAACAGAAACTTTTAGTCATACTAGTCACACTGTGCATCAGATTGAGGTGTGTTTGATACCTACACGTTAGAAATGAATCATAGATAATTGTCCTAAAGCATCAAAACAATCTGAATGCAATTACTCAATTTTCAATAGGTCACTTGTTCTTTTTTACTTAAATTAATGTCAACTTTAAATTAAAAGAAACTTTTGGGTTTATACCAGTCACATCATGAATTGTATTGAGGTGAGGTTGATTACTACATGTCACGAATGACTCATGGACCATTTTCCTAAATTATAAAAATAATCTGAAAGTGTTTTTTTATTTTTCAGTATTCCAGTTGAGTTTTTTTACTAAAATTAATGTCAATTTTAAATAAAAAGAGACACTTTGAGTCATACCGGTCACACCATGTATTATATTGAGGTACGATTGATTATTACATGTCAAAAATGACATATATAACATTTTACTAAAGTATCAAAACAATTCGTGTGTGTTTTTAGTATATAAGTTGTGTTTTTTACCAAAATATCATTTCAATCTAGAAACACACATTTTGAGTCATACCAATCGCATCATGAGTTAGTTTGATATGAGTCTACTTCATACATTTCACAAAGAACTTATGAATCATTTTCCTAAATTTTGAATAAAATCAGAGAAATTTTTCTTGGTTTTTAGTGAGTGACACGTTTTGAGCAAAAATTTCAATTTTAAACTAATAACAGACACTTTTAGTCATATCGGTCAAACTGTTTTTCAGATTGAGGTGTGGTTGATTCCTACATGTAAAAAATGACCGATAGATCAGTTTACTAAAGTATCAAAATAATATGAATGTGTTTTATTAGTTTTTAGTATGTCAGTAGTTCTTTTTGATAAATTTATTGTTAATCTAATATAAAAATACACACTTAAAGTAATAAAATTCACACCGTGCTTCAGATTTTGCGGAGGTTGATTAATAAACATCAAAAATTACTTATGGATAATTTCTCCAAAGTATCAAATTAATCCTAATGTATTTTCTTAGTTTTTATTATGTAACATGTTATTTTTACTAAAAATACTATCAATTTTAAATAAAAATAGTCACTTCAAGTCATACCGGTCAAATATTGCATCATATTGAACTCACATCGTCATCCTATTTGTGTACATTCATCCATTAGTTATGCTTCCTATTCATTTCTAATTGAATCTATTTTTTCTTTTGAATGTGAGTCTTTTTGAAAATCATGGTAATACTGAAAAAATATAAATACACAAAGGATTAATAGATATTTTAAATGAAATAGTAAGTCTCCTCAAAAATACCTCTTTAGGGATGCTGGTTTGTTTATGGAATGCGTTCTCTTTCATAAATCTTCAAACATAATAACAATAGTATTTTCGGTTTGTTTGTTTCAGAAACTATAGAAACATAGAGAAAAATAAGTAATTTTTTTGATATGCGTTTGGATAGTGAAATATTATTATATATACCTTGATACTTATCCAGTCACAGTACTTGTTATGTTTCTTTTCATTTTCCCTTGGCCTCATTCCATGATGCAGATGATATTCACACACCTCTGTATCATATCAAAATCCTCTTTAAAATACAATATAAATTAATTAAATAGATGTTTAGTTCTAAAATGTTGGATGTAGGGTATTACAAATTGAAAAATTCCCTTATGTGTGGTCATTTTGTTGGATATCCATGCATTGAATCCAGGAAATAAATTTTTGGAGTATCCAAATTGACCACAATGAGCATCCAATACTGCCTACTAATACAAAAGATAATATGTAATGACCGAAATTTAAATATATTTTACATGACTAAATTATATAGTTTTAACCCTACATCATTGGTATTAAGAAGAGTCTATCATCTATATTTTTACTATTAAACGATTTGAGCAGGCCTGCCACAATTTCACCCTCATTCTTGGATTTTATTTTTGTTTGTTCTGTAGAGGTGACGTGATAACTAATGAGTCCAAATTTATGTTCACATGAAAATCCCTTCAATTTTTTTTATATATACTCTTGTGAAAAATATGAAATGTATTTAGTCATAATCATCACAATATATCATCTTTTGGAAAATAAAATCATGAAAACATACCTCATGTATACAATTATAACTGAGCCACCTAACCAATCATACTCCAAGATTTCAATTACATTGTCAACACTAATAGAATATAGATCTTCCCTACCATACATATTTTCATAAAAAAATTGTGTGAGTACCACTGTCTTTAAACTTCATATTCAGATGAGCCTACAATGATAATAAATGAGGATATAGAACGAGTGGGTTTAAGGTTCTTTCGGTCGATTTTTTGATCGGTTGGTTGATACATGAGATGGTTTTGAGCCGTATTTCTTTTCACCCACTTTCATGTGTCCGTTTGTAATAAAATTCATTGGTTCCGAACTTTTTTCATCAAATGTTAATGATCTATCTTGAAAAGTAAATTGGAAATGAATACCTGCTTGTTGATATGTTTTTTTACAAGATGTAACAACCATGGCATTACTGTTCCAAGAGCTTAAATGGCCTTATGAATATCTTCATCATCAATTGGAATAGGTATATCGATTCGTGAATAATGGGATATTTTAATAAACACTTTGACAAGACTTGTTAGAAGTGGTCTATTATGTAGCATGGTGTTCTTGATGTTGAACACTGTAGCCCTCACTACATGGTGATGGGTGGGTGTTCATAGATATAAATCAAATTCATTTTCACCTTGTAGAATATCAGTACATGAAAGGTATATATGTCTCTCTGATTCAAAATTAACAGAAATAATTATTAGAATATTTATTACCTCAGAAAATACAGGTTTTGGAGGGGAATGGCTCACCTCAAAGCTAATGGGGGGTGGGGGGTGGGGGGTGGGGCAAGATCTTCACTTTCTGGATATTCATGCGTTTATTCTTCTCTTTTTTTCCCCTCCATCATATTTGTTATGATCTATATCTTCCATTTCATTTGTTCTTCAAGGAGAACTACTCTTTATCTCATCATTTTCAGTTCTTCACTTTGATCCTCATCTTGTTTTTTTCTCAAAAAATGTATGGGGTGTCACCCCGAAACCCGCACCTCTAACGCGGCCATACTTTTCTCGCTACTTCAAGGCCACAAAAAGTATATCAACATTCAGTTTGGGTGATATTGATTCCTATGATTATGTTAGATATAAAATATAGGAAAATAAGTAATGATTGTTAAATAATATAAATTTAAATCAAAATGATTATTTATTATGTCATGCTTCCACATGTTTCCCACACTTTTTGTGTGTTTTCATCTATTAGTATCCCATGTTTATTTACATTCACCTACTTCCATAGAACATGGAGTGGGGTGGAAGTGACTTTGGATTTTTATTCATCAATATAAATATATACAGAGGAACATTTTTATGGTGTTTTTTATGTCACCTAAAATTATTACGGTAGATTTAAAATACATACCATTTTTTAAGTGAAGTGTACCCCATCCTTTCTTTACGGTAAGGGTACACTGGTTTTACTGCTCGATCCATATTTTCAGAACTCATTTTCTATTTCATGAATAAAAAATGTCAATCAATTTTATGAATACACATATCATCAAACAAAATATTACAAAACACAATGTACCCAAAGAGACTGCTCCACACAACCTCCCCAAATCAGTGTCTTAAGACCAGTGATAACATAGTGCCATGAAAATACATCAATTAAAACATGTTTCTGAGTGAATATTCTAATATAACTACTAAACATGGCTATGTTGGGGTTAACATGCTAGCCTCACTTATTCTATCTGACCTCTTATTTTATGCCTTTCACTTTTTTCATAATATTGTTTTGCTAACATTGTCAAAATATGACACTATTGTTTTTTCTATGCCATCAGTGTTTCATTGCCTACCATTTCCTTGGTTTGAACATCATCAATATGTTCCTCCGGAGTTCTAGCAATGACATGTGCATATGGTGGTTGTATCATTGCACTGGGAGCAGAGGTAGTTTGTTGCGAAACCTGTTGGTCCTCTACACTGTGAGCAACAACAGGTTGGGAGACCTATTGTTCCTATGTACTATGAGCAAAAGTATTTTGAGAGACCAATTGTGCCTCAAGATTGGGAGCATCATCATGATTAGAAGTCATTATCTACAGAAATAATTTACCATTTAATTTAGATTACATAAAATCATCAACGAACAGATAATAATATAAGGTAACATGATGTATATTATAAAAAAATATAGCCTAATTATCAAAAACATTCCCTCATACACTAATACTTTTTCCCAAAAAACTATGATGACAACCACTATCCTCCCCAAGGAAGAGTGATTCTATAAGAATCTATAATAGAATATTATACACTATCCTACTCAAAATCACATGAACAAAGAAATCACTCATTTCTGTACAACCTGGGCCCACAAAAGGAGCATAAAGTAGGCTAAGGAAACATTTGAGAATGAAATGTAAGAAGGTCAATGAATAATGGAAAAAATAGAAGATGATTGGTTGGTTAGTGAGGAAGAAACACTAAAATATCAACCACTACTACCCTTTCAAGGGAGTGAAAGTACATGAGAGTAGAATGAAAAATGAGGGAAATTTTTAGAGTTGATTAGGAAATAAAAAATTAACATAGAATTTTTTGAGGATATAGTGAACATGTCTACATATACAAAATTTATGAATGAAATGGTTTATGAAAATATAAATTCAATGGAATTGGGTACCATAACATTGTTGAGGTATTGTTATATTATTGTATGATGAATCCTATTGAATAACTAATGTGATATAATTAACTATATTAGAAATTTTTAAATTTTTTATTTATTTTAAAAATACCCTCTATTGACTTATTAGAATTTGATTCACTCTTATGATTTCAGGACCACTTTCGATTGCAGTAAAAATAAATAGCTTGAGAAGAAAATATTTTTAACAAGTTTCGGTCTCAATGTGAGCCTACTCCTTGCTATGATTGGTTAGACACTCCAATCACAGGTAATTTAATATAATCACAAGCGCCTACATAATATAATTATTTAATATAATGGAATCACAATATTATTTCTAGACTCCCATTAGAATAAAAAATTTATAATTCCTGAAAGAACAAACACTGTAAGAAAGCCCACTTCTGAATGTTTCATTCTTCTACAACTGTTAATAAAGATATTTATTTTGAGCCTTCATGGTTATTAAATTATAAAAATGTTTACTTTATCAAGATTCATGATAATAACCAAATTCAGTCTTATAATCTATATTCTTTATCACTATCTTTGAAATTTATCACAACTTAAATTCACTTAATTTGATAAGGGATATTTATTTTATGTGATATTTTATAATTTTTTTATCCACAATTTTACTTTCACTGTTTGTTCACTCCATGCAAGAAATCACTGCCTCATACAAAGAGTTTGACGTATCAAA
Organism: Viscum album; assembly: GCA_963277665.1. NCBI lineage: Eukaryota > Viridiplantae > Streptophyta > Magnoliopsida > Santalales > Viscaceae > Viscum > Viscum album. Next base: position 1,036,550,172 of record OY728130.1, read on the forward strand.
GGTTATGAAATAACAATAACAAAAATGAGTTCTTCAAAACATGAATACTGTATACACCATCTCTCATAATAACCAATATTCCTTCACATAATCAAGTAGCCTTGAAGTGAGTCTCTTATGTCTTTGTGTGATCAAAGCATGCATGACTATAAAAAACCTATTTTTTTAGTAACTCCTTAATTTAGAAATTGCGTGGGATTCTTGAGATCACTTTCACATGATCAAGAGTTTTTCCATGAATTATGATCATATCCGTTTATGTAAATGAGTTCTTGTCTATAGGTTTCTTCAAAAACCCTCACGTGACATAGGTTGTGTCTGTTGTGTATCATCCTTTGCTTCACATAACCAAGAAGGGTATCCATAAGTTCTTATTATTTCCTTTACATGATCCAAATATGCAGGATCACGCAAGATACTCCTTATGTAATTCATTAAACCATATGTTTTTTAGAATCTCCTATGTGAGTTTGGATCACGTGGGTACTTAGTTTTAGTTATGATAGTTCTATCTCTTGATATCTCAATGTTTCATTAGTATCAACTATCGAACGAGCCTCAGTTATTATATAGGAAGATACACATCCTCTCCTTAATTTCTATTCCATGTTGAGGACCCATTAAACATTCCCATAGATCTCAGGATCCCATTTAATTCAAACTTCCAAAAACCTTAGCATCTTTATGTGCTTATGAGGTGATAACGTGATATGCAAGATTGCTTCACATGATCATATCGTTCATCATGCGATGACTCAATGGAATTCTTGAGATTGAAAATTTGTTGATGACATGTGGTCACATGAACTATTTATTATCGTTCACTAAATTCATCCGACATCAATGGGTCATGTGATGTCTTTAAGCAATTAGTCGATCATCCTCAATCAACTCAAGTTCTTGCAATCGATTCATTAAAATAGAATGCATGAAAGAAATACCTTTAATTAAAGTGATTGGTTTTATAAAACATTTAATAACTCATTTGGATGATTATTTTTAGATGTCCAACAACTCTATCTCATGCAAACAACCTTCAATGGATGAAGGTAGAAGATGATCATTTTTTTTGAATACGCGCAGCTCGGTGATCCAAGGACACCAATTCCAATACTAAAAACAAATATATTTTAAATATTTATAAAATTAATAGGGGATATTTTCACCCGTATTTCATAGAATAATTTTTCTTGGTAATAGGTCATCTCCCCCCAAAAACTAAAAAACGTGTGTGCAACCTTTTAAAAAATTAATATTTTAATCATCGAATGCATTGTAACTCAAAATTATTTCTATCCATGCAAAATGTGAACCCTACAGTAAAAATCCTATTATGAGATTATGAAAACAATAAATTTTTTTCCGGGTTTTTTGTTAGGTTAAATTTCCATTTTACCCCTTGTTTGGGAAATTATCAAAAACACCCTTTAAAAATCACAAACATCAAAACTGAAATTTCAGGGCCTTTAACAATCCCACCCTTCACAAATTATTTTCACAATACCATGATTCACATGAATTACCTTCTAAAAATGATAAACAATAAAAGAACCAATCATTATAGGAGAAACCAACAACAAGACATTACAATGTTGTGTAATTTGACACATTACCTCGGATTTGAACATCCCCAATGCAGTTTCCCATGAAACATGATCAAAAATCTAGTTACATAATAATCCCAGTTACTTCAAAAACATGGAAGGGACCAACTATGGACATTCCACCTATTCAATTATGGACATTCCAATTTTTTTCAAGAAAAATAGTCTAGATCAATGAAATAATTCAAATAAGGACCAGAACGATTTTCCTCTCAATGGATTAACTGAAGGAAATCAAGAATTCCTTCCTGACCAAAAGAAATAGACTAATTGTTTGAAAGAGAACATACCTAAGATGATGAATAATGAATTACATGAGATGAAATTTATACTTCAATAAAATGTAACATCAATAGCCAAATTTGAGTGATCAATTATGATTTTCTCTAAGAAACCAAGACAAAGACTTCAGGTACAAGGGGATGTGAAGAAAAGAAGGGAGATATCTTTCAAATCACATCCATAAAGAGGGAAACAATTATAGAATAAAATCACATGAAAAAGAATTTGTTCCCAGGTAAAAGGTGACAAAGAATTTATAATATCAGGTAAATTCACGTATTTTGTGGAAATTTGATTCTAAATAAAGTCTCTCCAAGTAAATAAAGGCTACTTAGTCCCCACACACTTATTAGCTGGATGAATAGAGAAATTAGAAAGTAATTTCACATAGAGACCATCCTAAATCAAGAAATTTGGGTCAGGAATCGGTAAAATGTGAAGACCCAATATGAAGAAGAAATCCACAATTGATATATAATAGGCTAATCAGTGGAAGTGCTGATTGGACCACTTGGGAGTGAAGCATTTTACCACAACGATACATGGAATTTCCGATTATAAAGGAAAGATTCTCCAAAACAATCAAGATCGTAACGTCATCCATATCCAAAAGATGTTCCAAATAAATTTAGCAATCCATAATTGAGATTGGAATAAAATAAAAATACAAGCACTTGTAACCTAGATTGATGAAAAAGAACGATTAAATCCAACGAAATATTGTCACCCTTACATAATTTCAGTATTGAATACGATTTAAAGTCCAAACTAGAATTGTACATGGGTCAAAGTACTTTTTTAACTTGATAATCTCATCCTGATATAATTTTTTTACCCGATTAATAAATGATTTTTAAAAACTTGTTAATAATAGGATTATAGAAGATTGTTAATATGTTTTGTAGCACACTATTTTATAATATTATGTATTTATTTTGTTGGGTAACAAAATCCCAAATCACCATTTTAGTAAAGGGTTAGGATGTGAGAAGATTTCCTCTATCCTAGATCATCACTCGAAGTACAACACACGTGTCCCAAAAAATATACAATCAACCAAAAGAAACCAGGAAAACCAATATCCAATTCATTTAGTGATCAAACAAGGACTACCAATGGATATAATTTTCAGAGGGGTGTTTATCCCATAAAATTCACAACATCACATCAATAACAAACTACGCACTGCAGAGGTATGTTCATAATAGAGGATAGGCTTGCGGTGAAGGGGAGGTACGTGGACGATGAGTATGTGAAATAGGAGAGTTGTGTGGTGGAGGATAGGTACAAAATGGAGGAGAAGTCGTCGCAACGGAAGAGTCGGCGACAGAGGAGAGCCACCCGTTGAAGGAGAGGCATGCAACAGAGGGAATCACAATGGTGGAGGAGAGGCGCATAAAAGTGGGAATCAAGATAGGGAATAAGAGGCGCACAATAGAGGAGAGGTGCGTGGGGATGGAGGGTTTGTGGTGGAGGATTCGGTGGTATAGGAGGAGGAGGAGGAGGTGGAAGAGGAGGTCGTGATGATGTCGATTGGCTTTCGCAAGAGCTTGAGGGTTGCGAGGAAGGAAGAGAAAGTTAGGGTTTCATTATAAAATGTGGTGAACCTTTTATCCGCACTAGCTAAAAAGTGCAGATAAAGGTATGTTTTGTTAGCGCTAAAATAGAAAGCACTGATAAAATATACATTTATCAGCATTAAAAATACAACGATTATAATTACACATTTTTAGTGTTTTTTAGTGCTAATAAAGATAGGAATTTATCGGTGTTAAAAAAGCACTGGTATTATATATATTTATAAAATTATATACATGATAAATATATATTTATATTTATAAAATTATAATTTAAATAATTATAAAATTAAAATAAATACACTTATTATATTTATAATATTATAAATATATATAATAAATATTTTAATTATAAATATTTCAAAGATTATAGATGGTTATAACTATATTTCTTTAAATTTTATAATTATTTATATGAATATATATATATAATTATAATTATAATTATAAAATTATAACAAAATAATATTTCTAATATTTATAATTTTATTAATATAAATATTTAATACATTTATTATAATTTTATATTTATTTAAATATATATATATATATATATTTATAACTATAACTATAAATATTTTTATTTATTTATAAACATTTCTATATATTTTTAATATTTAAAAATATAATTATTTAATTATATATAACATTATATATGAAAATAATAGGTATATTATTTATGAATTAATAATTATTTAAACAAATAAATATTCATTTATATTCATAATAAATAAATAAATAATTATTTATTTGTAATTAAAAATTATAATAAAGAAATTATTTATAGTTGTAATTATATATATATATATAAATAATTATAAAATTATAAAAAATATATTTATAATTTTTTAAATATATATAATTAATATATTTATTATAATTTTTACTTATTTAAATATTTCTACATTGTTTTAAAATTATATTTTTATCTATTTTTATTTATTTATAGATATCTGTATATAAATATATATAATTAATATATTTATTATAAATTCTTTATTTAAATATATCTATATTTATTTTGGAATTATAATTATAAATATTTTTAATTACTTATAAATAAATAAATATATATATATAGTTATATAATTACAAATAAATATATTTCAAAAGTATATATTTATATATAATTAAAATTTAATAATTTTGAATATAATAAATATATTTAGTCTTTAAATATATTTAATGTAGTTTTATAACTATTGAAAACACAATATAATATATATATGGGTAACATGCATGAATTAATCATATACTAACTGATTGAAATTTGATTTTTATTCAATTTTAAAAAGAACCTTACACACAAAAAAGATCTGGGCAGTCTATAATGATGAAGCCCTAAAGCATCTCCCAGAACAATACCAATGCATTCCGGAGGTAAAGATACCACTGTATCAAAAATCATCTGGGGATCTTCTAGACAACTACCTCAAGAAAGAGCATCAGCAGTGAAGTTAGCCTCCCTAGGGATATGTCGAACCGCGCATCCATGAGAAATTTATGAAGCAAATCCATGAACCAAGTTGGTCAAATCCCAAGGTATCACACCATTCTCTTTGTAAGAGGGTTGGATTGATGACTTCAGAGGTGGAATTAATCATATACACCTAGTAAAACATACATAATAAAAAATAAGCCATCAATGGACAACATGAATAATAATAAGAGTGTAATGTATAAATAAACATTCATAAAGACACATAACATATATGCATATGCATGATTAATATATTTATTGACCAAATTCATTGGAAAACCAAATTTATATATATAATCATAATCTTGGAAACATTCTTTTTAAAACTTTTTATATATATATATTTGAATTATTAAAAAATGTATATTAATTATAAACATGAATTTTTAGTTAATGTATACAAATAAACATTAATTTTTAATATAAATATAATAATTTTATATAAATTAATAATATTTTTTATTAAAACCTTTTATCAATGGTAAAAACTAGCGCTGATAAAGGGCCCCCCTTTATCAGTGCTTTCTACATTTCACTGATAAAACGAGGTGCTTCCCCTACCCCGTTTTGTTGTAGTGGATGTTCATCACGTGTCCCACTAGAAGTCCTTCGCGTGATCTATGAGTGATCACACAAAGTACATTATGTAGGGTGCATGATTCCTCTATTGGTTCCATGGACTTTACCTGACATGATGCTTTTTCGATCGCAAGATCAGCTATTCTAAGAAATCCGTTGTTTTGTTTGGATTCAAAAGGGACCATATTCTCATCCATGTGGTGGTCATGGTGTTCATCTAAGTAGTGATAGCTCACTCTTTTTTTCATGTTGGGTTAGGGGATTTATAGGCCTTTCCACCTTATGAATTCACCAGTTTGCGCGACACTTATCGTGTGAGTCTAGGATGGAATTAGAGAAGGGATTCAGTGTCATGCATCTTCGCAAGTCTCTGTCATGGATCACTTTGAGGTAATTGCCTAATTTTTAGATACTAAAAGTCCATACTGTTAATTCCTTATTTATTATATTTTTTCTAATTAATGGGGACTTGTTAACTCTCGCCTACATATAAAAGGACATCCACATTGTCATATTGACATGTCCCAAGGCCTTCATGAGATCAAAGTGACTACTGAAAGCCATTCGTGAGATGATTGAATAACTTGTTCAAAACATTTTATGAGATAAGGATGGCTTGTACAGGGTTCATTGCGAGATTAGGGTAGCTTGTATAGGATTCTCATGATACCGTGTTGTAGACTTCCCTTGCACATCGCAAGCTTTTTACGACTATGAGAGGCTCCCGCCTCCTCCCCATTTTATTTCCATTATTTTATTATAAAATGGTTAGGAGGTCATGAGGTTGCATGATTATTTTAAAACATAAATACTCCACCTCTCAGAGATCCATTACGTGACCAAAAATGGTCCTATGGGTGTGCATGCATATTTCATGGATTATTCAATCTATTTATCATTAGGGAGCCAAAGGGAAAGTGCGAGGTCAATTGGAGATGCCCAAGGATCCTCACGTGATGAAAATAACATACCAAAGGGATTTAGTGGGATGAGGTGGTCATGTGTCTAGGTTCTCGTGGTGTCTTTCAAACCGCCAGGGGGGGTGTCACATATCCATTATGGCAATGAGTGTCTCCCTCCTCCTACACTTTTATTTCCTTTGTTTTATTTTTCAAAGTCTTGGGGGTCTCATGAGTTTTCATAGATGCTGTCAAGGACAATCATCCTTCCCATTGGTGATCCATCCCACAAGAAATTCAATTGAATGATGCCTCCACATTTTGGATATATTCCTCACATTTACAAAGTATTTTTGGATTAGTTTTTAGGCACTCACCGATTGACAAACCACATGTCTCTGGGGATTATATTGGGCTGTCACGATGTGACCATTGGATGTATTAGGTTCCTTTGTGAGAGAAGAAGGGCTTGTCAAGAGGGGATTCATGGGATCTAAAGTAGACAACCTTTTCCACCTGGTGCCTTCGGGTGGCCCTATGATGGTCATGAGATTAGAAGTCTCTTGGAGGCTTACACGATCCATGAGATTCATCCACCTTCCTTTTCCTTTTCCTTTGCGGGGAAAATAATACCCTTATCTAGGTATCACATTCTTTTTTAAATTTACAATGCTCATTTATTGGGCATCAAAATTGTTTTATAAAAAAAAATTTGACAAACAAAAAAGGTATTTTCTATTCATAACGTACATGACGACAATAAATTTTCCACTACCATGAGTATTATTTAATTTCTAACTTCTATTGAATGCTTTCATGTTTTCTTAAAATAAAAAAACCACTTTCCTTTTTTTTGGTTATTCTGAAATTGAAAGTGGTATATAAAAAATGGTTTTTGTTATTGAAAATGAGTATTTAAAAGAAAAGGTATTATTTGTTGTATTTTTTTTATTATGGGATTAAAAGGGTGATTTAAAGGTTTTTTGATGAAATTTTTTATTAATGAAATGGTACTTGAGAATTATATGAAACGAGTGAGCTCGAAACAAATTATATACACGATTTCTCCCCATTATAGCTCATGTGTGAGCCTGATACAACTTTTATGTAGGGTTGAGCCCTATTATAGATCATGAGAAACGAGTGAGCCAAATATATCTTATATGAAGGTTTAATCCACATTACAGATCATGGGTGTGCCTAAATTATCTTATATGAAGGGGGATCCACATTATAGCCACTAGTGGAAATACCGGATTTAACGTCAAAGTAATGACATCAGTTTTTTCTAAACTATTGAAAATAGTATGTGTGAGAAATTTTTGGCATTATTTTTACTAAAAATAGACAATTTTTGAAGACTAGTTTTTAGCGTCAGTTCTACTAAAAACAGACACTAAAAAACCACAAAATAAATGATATATAGTGTCCATTTTTCAAAAAACCGATGCCATAAATTGCTAACATGGGTTTTTTGGCGTACTTTTTTATAAAAACCGATGCCATATGTTAAAAAAAAATTTCGGTCTTCTGTTTCTGAAAAACTAACGTCAAATTTTTTTTTCAGACTCTTCGTTGTTGGTTTTTGTAAAAACAGACGCTGAAAGTATTTTGAAAATAGTCGGAATCGGGAAACCCACATGTTTTTGGATCATCAAAAGCTAAACTCATGATGACTCCTCTGGACTTGAGATGACTTTTAAGGTGTATTTGTGATTTAAAATGGCCATTCTTGTCAATTTTCTCTTGTTTTCATGATCTATGGTCTAAGTTATTGATTATCTCCCCTTGTTTCATCATATACATATTATTTTTTTCTTCCGAAGCCTATTTTGGACAACATTCAACCATGGCTTGATTTTTGTTTTTTCCATCTTTATTTTTTGTTTTACAGTCATTTTTTATATATCTTGAAGTGTTTAATTTGTAAAATTATTCCAAGATGCAAAGATTGGATTGGGATCTATTTTCGTGTTAAACTTCGAATTTTGTATGTTTTTATAATTTTAAAGGTAAATTAGTTATCATTTATTAACTATTTTTATTTTCTTATTTATTATTTTATTGTTTATTATAAATGTGTTGAAACATGGTTAATAGTTATCTCTAAAAGTGATCATCCCATTTATGGTTAAAAGTATAAGTGGACAGGGATGTGATTGTTGTTCATGTAGAGTTTTGTTATGGTTTATTATGGTTTCACCTTGACTGATCTGAGTATATCCTTATTTTTACAGATTTATGATATTTATGGTATTTACACTTGGCCTAGTATAGGAAGGATGTATAATTACATGCATATTTATAGGAACGTACATATAAACATGTACTTCAGATGAAATCCCATGTAGGTTGTATTACTATGCTATTTTAAATTAATTGATATACCTTGTATGTTTCATAAGAATTCCTTTTACATACCATGATAGGATTTTTATAATAAAACATAATATTATCCTTTTCAGGAATTTGATAAGAATTATTCTTTTCACAGTATGTTTATATTATATAATTATCATGACTTGAATATATTCTATACTATAGTGTTTCCTACTTATGTAGTCTCTTTCCATGCATATTTGTTATGCTGGTTCTTCTCTAGCATGTCTACCTATACTTGTTGTACTATGCATGATTCCTATAGATTTATTAATGGGTGCCATTTGCTTTACATATTTAGGTGATTATTTAGTAAAACATGGTGTATTCCATGAATCTATACTTGGACACCATGTTTTGTTTTATTTATTACTTGTGATATCATTCCTTGATATAATTTCCATGCACTGTTGGGTCAAATAAAATTATGGGATCAATATAATTAAAGTAAAATTATAATTTAGTATCCAATGATAGAAAAACTATAGATTCAATGGTGTATCTTACTAGGATATGTATTTCATATTATTATAAAATGATTTAAGAATTAATGTATGTTTTTATTGGGTTTCCTCAGTTGGTATAAATCTTATTTTTATTATAATAATCATAATATCAGGATATAATAAGAAATGAATAAGAATGAATCTAATGTGTTGTAAGATATAACAATTTTGATTTGTATTTAATTACATCTGTCATAATTTTGGGAGTATTATGATTGATTTCACTTATAATATGAACTTATAATCTAATTCTTATTTCATATTACTAATAATAACTAATTTTTTGTCCATTAAATTAATGAAATCTTCAAAACTTTTGACACATAAAACATTGAAATAATGCAACAACTATGTAAAATGGACTAATAATTTTTAGAAGATTGATATTATAATTAAAATATAATATCAATATAACACATGTATATATTATGAAAAAAAAAATTTACTACTTGTAAATCTGTTTCATATATGATGTTTTCTATCTGATTATCAATAGTTTTTATTAAATGTGTTTTCGTTTACAATTTGTCAGTAAATATATATATATATATATATATATATATAAATGTTTATATGTTTTAATATATTCACTAATTATATTTTGATATCAGGTATTGAAGGGATCATAATTGGATATAATTATGAAGAACCACCAGTGAATATGGAAAAGGAGTTTATGAATTCTTGGAATATTCTAAATGACATCATCAAAACAGTGATTTGATTTTATGTCCATGTGTAATGTGTTTGAATATGAGAAAGTGAAACTCTAGAGAAATCAAGGATCATCTCATTTGTTATGGTTTTAGTCTTAATTATACACGTTGGATCTGACATGGTGAAAGAATTTAAAATTCAACATCCAATGTTGATGACAATATTCATAATGAGCTAGAGGATCATATTGAAGACTTAATTCATGATTTACGTCTTGAAACTATAAAAACAACAACTATTGAATGATTGTATGAAGATTCTGAGAAACCATTATTCCCAGGTTGTAGTAAATATATAGTGTTATCAAAAATTTTTAGATTAGTTAACATAAAATAAAAAAATGGGTGGAGTGATAAAAGTTTCTCCAGCTCACTTGATCTTTTAAAAGAGCTAACTCTAGAGGGAAACAAGCTTCTAGATTCCTATTATGAGGCAAAGAAAATATTATTCCCAATGGGATTGGGGTATAAAAAGATACATGCTTGCCCCAATGATTGTGTGCTGTATAGGAATGAATATGAATATTTATCAAGTTTTCTTACATGTGGGATATCACACTATAAGATAGATGGGAAAGTCAACTCAGATTCATTCTCAGGTACTATCATCTAACATCATAATTTTTTTTGTATTTTATAATGATATCATCCAATATTTTTGGTATACAATTATGATTATTCAACTATGATTCATTATTAGGTACAAGAATCAAAACTCATTCTAAATAAATTTTATACCTTCTAATAATTCCTTATTTGAAGGATCTATTTTCATATTTTATTGATGCAAAAAGGTTAAGATGAAATTTAGATGAGCGCATATCTGATGGTAACTTACGTCACCCTGCCGATTCACCACAGTGGAAGATTTTTGATAAAAAAATTCATGATTTTGTAGGTGAAGTTAGAAATCTTAGAATGAGATTGCGTACTGATGGAATGAATCCATATTAGAGCCATAGTAGCCAACATAGTTCATGGCCTGTTTTGATGGTAGTTTAAAACTTGTCCCCATATATATTGATGAAGAAAAAATATGTTATGATGATATTGATGATTTCTAGACCAAAACAACCAAGAAATGATATTGATGTGTATATTTCAACATTGATTTATGATTTGAAACTTCTATTGGAGGTAGGTATTAAATTTTTTGATGCATACAAGAAATAGTATTTTCTTTTGTGTGCTATGATAATGTTCACTATAAATGACTTTCCTACACATGGAAATTTATCATGATATAGTGTTAAGGGACATAAATAATTTCCAATTTGTGAAGAATAGAATTCATATTATAACTTGTAAAATGGAAGAAAGACAATGTACATGGTACATTGAAGATTTTTGTGAATTGATCATCCTTATGGTAGATTGAAAAAAGAATTTAACGATTTACAAGAATACAAACTTCCCCCTTGGCAATTATCAGTTGATGAATATTATGACAGGGTGAAAAATATTGATTGGACATTCGGAACGAAAAGATGTTTTGGTCTTCAATGAAATATCTAGAAGAAGTAGTCTCTATTTTTTTAACTACATTATTGGGGATTTTTAGAGATAAAACATAACATCGATGTTATGCATGCTAAGAAAAATGTATGTGACAGTTTGATTGGAACATTTTTAGACATAAAATTAAAGAAAAAAGATGGATTTCCTGCTAGATTGTACTAGATATTAATTAGAATACATTTGGAGTTAGCTCCCACTGTGAAAGGAAATAGAACTTATTTACCTCCATCTTGTCACACATTAAGAAAGATTGAAAAGATAATTTTTTTCAATGTCTTCATGGTATTAATGTACCCAATTGTTTTTATTAAAATGTGAATAATTTTGTGTCATTGATGTATTGTAAATTAATAGGCATGAAATCTCATGATTTCCATGTATTGATGCAATAACTTTTACCAGTAGAAGTGCATGGTATATTGTTGACAACTGTCAGGAAGACTATCATTAGATTATGTAATATTTTTCAAATCCATTTATAGGAAAGTCATTGATCTTGAATTTGTTATATCTATTGGAGAATAAAGAAACTCTTATTATTTATCATCTAGTAATGTATTTACCACTTATTTTTTGATATAATGGTTCATTTATTGATTCATTTGGTGTTTGAGATAAGAATATGTGGGTCTGTTTATTTATGATGGATCTATCATTTTGAAAGATATATGAAAATTTTGATGGGATATGTTAAAAATAATTATCAACCAGAGGCCTGTATTGTTCAAAAATATGTATTGGAAGAGGTGATTGAGTTTTTTATTGATTATTTGTATGAATTGGAGCATATTGATCTCCCTATATCTCAACATATGACAGTTGACATCGAAGGTAAAGGGGTTCGAGGATTAATGGTAAAGTTCATCCCATGTGATGAAGTGACACATTCACATTTATATATTTTAAAAAACACAGATGAGGTTCAATCATATATATCATCACATATTGGTGAATTGATGTTATGATATCAGAAGAAAAATGAAAATTGGTTGATGATTGAGTATAAGAAGACATTTGTATTATGGTTTAAAGAGAAAGTCACCAAAGATATATCTGCATCAAAAAAATTAAAGTCTTTAGTAGGGGGACTATATTTTAATGTGATCACATAGTCTAGTTTCGATATTAATGGTTTCACATTTTAAAAAAAAATCTTGATGATAATAGTACCATTCAGAATAGTGGTGTGATGGTTTTCACTGAAGTAGTGCATTTTTTGAGTTCCAATGATAAAAACCCAATTTCTGCATCAATGCCATAATTTGGAGTTCTTGAAGACATACGGGAAATTGATTATATTAAATATTGAGTCACTATTTTTAAGTGTAATTGGGTTGATATTAAGAGTGGTGTGAAACATGATGAACATGGGTTTAAACAGGTTGATTTGAAAATATTTAATTATAACGAGGAACCATTTATCATGGAGACACATGAAAAACAAGTATTTTATATCATTGATCCATCAAATGATCAGTGGTCCATTTTGCTTCAAGAAAAAAGGCACCATTTGGGTGATGAGGATAATGATGATGATGTTATTGATTTACATGATCCTTATTAATCTATTACACAATTTTTGGATGATTACAATGAATATAAGATAGACATAGTGCATAGAATATGTAATGATCATTATGATGGCATGTGGGAAAACAATAAATTAGTCTCCTAATTTTTCTGGTAAATATTTATATTTTGTTTTTTGAAACTTATAAATGAAGGTATATTTTTTAATTACTTATTTTTTTTCTTTATTGTTTCAAAATATTTAGTTTTATAAGGATATGTTGGTACAAAAATTTTTATTACACTTTCCAGTAGCAATGTCAGATATAGATAGATAGGATTGTTACTGAGGTATATATAATTTTTTATATTATTAAATACTCAGTAATATACTTCTTTAATGAAAGAAAACATTTAATTTATAATTTTTTTAGGACTACTGATGCGTCCTCGACGGAGGAGACTTCTCCTATTAGAACTAAAATTACAAGTTCCCATGTTGGTAAATGTGGTATTACACATTTACCAAAACTATCAATTTCTCATGATGATGACAGATTACACATCCGTTTTGAATATAATAATAATAAAATTAGCCCAATTGTAGTTCAGTTTATCAGTTATATATCGATGCCAAGACATTGCAAGATTAGTATTTTATATCCTGATTGGAAGTCAGTGGATAGGATGGAGAAGCAATAGCTTTAGGAGGCCATAATGGTAAAATATATTAATTTATTTCCTTTTTCTCATTCTTTTAAGATTAAATATTTTAAATGAAATATTTAATTTATTCAATTACATATGACATTCAGTTTTTAGGAAACCAAAGAAATTAAGAAAAGACATCTCGCTTTAGTAGTGGTTCGATGGAGATATTTTAAAACAAAAATAACAAAAAATTATGTCTTTGGAAAGAGAAGGTTTGAAAACACATGCCTCCTGTATCAGTTTATAGATGAAGATACAAGGAAGCGATTTGTTGACAACCGTCATGAAGAAAAATTTCAGGTATGATAATTATTTTATATTGTAAAGTTTATTATATATTTTTATAATTACTTAGTAGTTTATTTTTATATATTAGTCCTCATGAAGATATAATCAAGAGATTCATTTGAGAAATGTATACCCTCATACTTTATCACATGGAGGGTATCTTTATTTGGATAATAAAATGATTAAAGAAAAATTTTAAGCATTAAGAGCTTGATCTAGTAGTGCTTTAGAAGAGGTTCAGCATGGTCCTCCATCTCCTCCCACTCGCCATGAAAAATGGAAATGAGAAAGAAGAAGGAAAAATAAAGAGTATATGGCAGAGGAGGAAAGAAAGTATCTGGTAAAATTATAATTAAATATTATTTATTTATCATCAATTTTTTTTTATAAATTTTAAACACTAATATAACTTCTTCGTTTTCATTTCAGGATAAACTTCAGGAGTAAGATACATAGTGATCTTTTATCCCCGAGGGTAGGATGTGCATATCAGCCATAGATTTGGGAATGAAAGAACACCCCAGACGTATTAGAGGATATCAGGCAGGTGTTAGTATTCAGATGATTTTTAGTCAGAGTAAAAAAACAAGAGACCCTGAAGTAGAATCCTTAAAAGCTGATCAGAAATATATTAAATAGTCTCTTACTGATCAAATTCAACCAGTAGTGTAAAAGTATTTCTTAGAACACTTGGAATGACAATCATAGTTTGCACAGCCTTCCTAGATATATTATTTATTTTTCATCAATTTTTCTATTTTATAAATTATAAACACTAATTTAACATTTTCATTTTTCAGCCTTCCCTGCATTGTCACTCAGACTACCCTACCCCATCTTCCTACCCTACCTCGTATGTGCGACCTTCCCAGGTATATTATTTATTTGTCATTAATTTTTCTATTTTATAAATTATAAACACTAATATAACCTTTTTATTTTTTTTATCCTTCCCATCCTGCTTAGTCGAACTACCCTTCCCCATCTGCCTACTTCGATCCTCCACCTCCTCGCTCTTACCAATTAGTATATTATTTATTTTTTATCAGTTTTTCTATTTTATCAATTATAAATAATAATATAATTATTTCATTTTCAGCCTTCCCATCCTGCTCACCCGGACTACCCCACCCCATCTTCTTACATTGATCCTCCTCCACCACATTCAGACCAGAATGTTTACTGTGAGTTTTTTGCTGAAGATTCTCATATACATATTGTTGCGTTAGGACTCGTTCATTTTGGGGGGATTTTATAGATCACCAAACTATGAATATGGGTCATGTTAGAGCATCGATACTTGATATTATAGATCATAATTATCTACTACCATTTCCTAATAAGAAGATCACCCGAGTTGGGGATTGTCTGGGTTATTTTTTACATTTTCCTACTAGTATTCTTTGTTATATTTCATATGAGGTATGGATTTTTACAAATATTAATTAAAAATGATTCAAAATTACCTATAATGTTTTTTTACATTTAAATTATATAGGATAATCTGAAATAAAAAGAAACTGCACAGATGAAACAAAATGTTCTGGAACAATCGATTGTAAATACTTTAGATATTTCTTATTGGATATAATGATTATCTGAAGCTTCTTATTCATTGAATTATATATACAAGTTTCTAATGATAGATAATACATGAAAAATAGAATATCCCTTGAGATTACTCAAAGAAGACATCATGCATCTAGTTTATTTTGATGATCTTAGTCGGAATGTGGTGCAGTTGTTTTCTATATAAGTAAATTGACATTTGAATTTGTATTTCTTTAATAAAAGATGGTTTTAAATTGACTAAATATATTTTCTTTTTTAAATTAGGTATCTACACATGATTCTTCTACAAAAGGAAAGTATAAGAATTTATATTTTTATAGATCCATAATTCATTTCCATGGAAGTACAACATGTGAAGAATCCTGATAGAGTGGCATACATATATCTGAGAGATTATCACATATGAATATAGAGTGTTGGTTTTTTCTATTTTTTGATACGTAAGAACAGAAACATAATTATGAACTAATGATCATTATAATTTCATTAACTGTGAAGTTTTTGTATTATAGGGGGCATTGGATGTTAGTCATATGGTTCCCTAGTGAATGTACCTCATATCGGCTTTGATCTTTATCAGGGAATGTTCATAAAATATTTTCCACCTTTAGACAGGAAAGTGTTTTGTTTTTTATAAGCTCATTATGTTTAATTATCATTATTTAGACATGTATTATTTGTTTATATATATGAAAATTCAGTTCATGGACAAAATTTAACAACGAATGCATGTTGATAAAGACACCAAATAAAATCAAATATGTGGAAGTTTAGAAAATTATATTTTATATTAGATTTTATTATTAGTTTTTTTATATATTGATTTTTATTATCAGTTTAATGTTTTATAATTGTAGTTTAATCATCAAAAAGGACATGTTGAATGTGGTTATTATATTCTACGATTCATGAATGATATAATCAAAACTGGGGAAACTACTTAATTTGATAAAGTTAGTTGTATTAATTTTTTTATATTTTCTACCATATTATTCTATTTTTTATCTCATATCATTCAATGTTATTGTAGGAATTAAATGATTCCCAGTCTTATTCTCAATTTTATCTTACCCATATCCAATAAAGTTTTGTGAACTATTTGTTAAGTTTGATTAGTATTTGAGGTATATATTTTAAAATATATGAATAATATTACATATGGGTTCAAAAAACTAACTCTTTTGATTTAATAGTTGTTTGAACATACTAATAATCAAATGAATTCCTCAAAAATAACAAACAATGAGCATGTTGTAAATTTTAGGAACATGTTTTTTAATTATACCTTATAATACAAATGTATAGATAATTTATTGACTAACTAGATAAAAGCTTGTAAGTTATATATTTTTAGTCCATGATAAATACTATCTGATTATTGTGTATTGTGTTATTATTATTGGGGGTTTGATTATTTTTGAAGTTTAATATTTTAAATTTTCATTTTTTTAACTTTTGGCATTGGTTTTTAAAAAAATGATGCCAACATTTTTAGTTTTTTTTATTTTCGACGATGGTTTTTTAAAAACTGACACCAAAACATATTCAGAGAGGGTTTTCAGTGATAGTTTTTTGAAAACTAATGCTGAAAATAATCTTTTTTACGTCACCTTTATAAAATTCGATTAAAAACGACATAAAAAAATAAAAAATGGAGGTTAAATCCTGTTTTTTCACTTGTGAGATCTCCAATGAATTAGGTAATGATTATATTGAAATTCAGTAGTATAATAATTCTATTTAATATTAATAGAAAACAGTTTTATGAATAAGATACTCTAAGTAACATAAAATGATTTTTAATTATTTATTTTGGGTTTTAATGGTCTTATATGGGAAAAAAGGTGTGTTTTTTTATGTGAATATGTTTTATTTCATATGATCAAATAAATTTGAAGACAAAGGTAAATGTTATATGAGTTATCATTTTTTCATGGGATTAACTATTTTCCTTTTTAGTGTATCCCTTTTTGAGATTTTATTCTCATCCCAAGTTTTTTAAAAATGTTTTCACAGGGATTAAGTATATTGGAAAGAAAGAAGACATGTTGAAATTTTTGGAGACTTTCTATGATAATAAATCATGGAATAATTTAATAGTTTTATATTATGGGAGAAATGATTACTAATATAAAGTTCCCACTTTGTATTATATGGTTTTTTATGTATGAGTTATGGATTAATTCTCTGGAAAACTAAACCAAAAAAGACCCTCAAAGTGAAACAAAATAAATTCTTGACTAATACTCAATATCATGTAATGTTTAATTCCAGAGCTTTATAGTTATTATCAAAGGCTGATTTAGATAAATTTTGAGATTATGATGTTATCATATGAGGTTACCACAAGAGTTACGAATACCATCATAGGTCTATAATAAGTTAAAAGTCTTAGACACCTAATTTAAGGGTTTTAAGTTGTATTTTTTGAGGTTAGTAAATATATTTTTTAGAGAAATTTTGTTGGGATGAGGTATTTGTAACCCCTAGGATAAACATGGTGTTTTTTTGGAGGAATTATTGTTAGACTTATAGAAAAAAGTGGACAAATCATATGCTAGGTGACAACCTATCACATCCAAATAGGTGGTGGGACTTGAACCCAAAACCTAATGTGGATAAGGGTTTCATGCCTATCAATGGCCTATGTGATGTCATGGTTGATACAAAATTTTTATTGGTTAATATTATGTTTATTTTGGAAACACAAGGGAATTTATTGAGGAATAATATTTTTCTTATCATGGAAGAATATATGATCAAATCATTCCCTTCTTTGGGTTTCAAACTTAGTTAGAAAATGTTTGAAAAATATTTAGGATAAATGTTTATGGAATGGTTAGGTTTAAAATTTAGGTATTAATTTTGAATATTAATATATAATATAAAGAATAAATAATTTTGAGAATTATCATACCATGTTCTAACAATTTTGGTTTTGGGTAATGTCTAATGATAAGAGGAATATCTTGTTATCCCTTTTATGGTTATGTGGTATTTAAAATGTAATTTTAAAAAAAAAATCAATTAAAAAATCATCTTGAATAATTATCATTTATATAAAAATATGAGACTATGGTGTAAATTGATTAAAGTATGAGGATCTACTCATCAAGTAAGTATTTTTTTCATATTATCTTAGTCTAGATGGTAAGATAATTCCTTAACATTAGGAACAAGACCTTGAAAAAAATTTCAACCTATTACCATATTTTATAATGATATTAATGATATTTTCTAAACCTACTTATCTTGTGGTTTTTTTATTGAATTCATCTTTACCATTTTCTATATAACTTACTATTATTTCATGAGAATTAGTTTTCCCTTCTAAATCCATCTTTTAATTTCCCACCAATGTTCTCCCTATGTGGAATCCTAATTATACATAACTTCAGGTGACCGTTATGTATCCCACTTTCTATTTTTAAGGGATATTTTCTTTAATTCATTTTATGATGTAGGTTTTAATAAATGAATTAAAAATAATTAATCCTTTGATAACCAAGATGAATTTCGACGGTGAAATTCATTTTAAGGGGGGTAATATATAACATCCTCAGAATTTATGAAATATATTCTCTCACATTAATAATTTTTTTTAATATCTTGAGTTACACATAATTCAAATTTCATCTTTTTAACACCAACTTTTTCTTGGTTTTCCTGTAACATCTATTTTCTTTAATTACTTGTGTTACACGCAAGGCTGAGTCTTTCCGAACAATAATGTACTACAAATATAATTATTTAACATTATAGTTATCAACTATACAAAATAATGGAGGGAATAGATAATATTAGATAAATTATAAAAATATGATTGAAAAATGTATATATAATGAATTCCTTGGTGACTAATTAATTAAAAATTAAAATAAAAACCTTTTGAAAATAAAATAAAATCCTTTTCTGAAAAACTATTTTAATGTGCACAAGTGTGCTATATAATAATAAATTAAAAAAATCACACCTGTTTCGTTATATTAATAAAATTTATATATTATATATTCAATAAAATATTTTTACATTCATCTAGTATTTTTTAGTGTCATAAGATAAGATCAAATCCAATTTTACTCATAAAGTGATCCATTCTTCTAATGACAATTTTCTTGTCATTTATTGGTGCACTTGTCTAATTTTTTTTCCACATTTATAAATTTTATTTAAAAATATAAACAAAATTTTATAAATATTAATTTCAAAATTATATTAGGGTGAAGTTTTGGTATTAATCTTAGAAGTTTTATTTTTTTGATTTAAAAAATCACTGAAATTTAATTAAAACATTACTTTCTGTATAAATTCTTAATAATGTTAAATTATATTTCGAATTAGTTTAAATGTAAAAATATTTAAATTATACATAAAGTATTCTAATTTAGGTCATTTTAATCATTTTTATATTTAATTTAAATATAAAAACATAGTAAATGTTTGAACATTTTCACTTTAAAAACCCGCTTTCTTGTCCTTTCTATGAGATTAATTTTAAATTATTTTCTGCTGCTTATCTGAATGGAATATGGTAAAATGGATTTAATATTTCAAATAAGAATAATTCATATTGTCATAAAAGGACACATTAAATTTTCACCATAATTATGATTGAAAAAAGATCAAATTAATTAAAGTGATTAATGTTAAAAATGGGTTTTGCAGATTGCATGCATAGATATTAAAATTAATTTTATACAAACATAGAATTTTTATTTAATGAATAAGAAATAATTTTTAGAATAAGTGGTTATTTAATATATAATAAATTTTTTTTAATTATAATCTTAATTGATAAATAACTTAGGAAAATAAAAAGACACAAGTCATCTTTGTAAAGACTATAATGATAAAATTGATTAAACAAAAAGAATAATGAATAAATTGAAAAAATGTATTTATTTTTTGTGGTGGATGTATGTATCTACCAATTAATCCCTCCCATCCATTATATTTAAATTTTTTAGGCACATTAGGTAAGGGATACCTCCCAATAGTGTTTACCTCTTGGTATTTACAAGAATGCCACATCTCTTCAATTATAAATGGGCATTCACTCTCCCCACTTCTTTACACCTCCCAAGACATTTATATTTATAAATACCTACCAAAATCACATATCAAATTCTCTTCTATCACACTATAATCCTCAATTTCGAGATAAATCCAACCAAGTATGTTCTTTGGTGAAAAACTAAAAGATTTATCCAAAGAAGAGGTAACGTTCATGAATATGCATTTTAGTGTTGTTTCCTTCTCTAGCCCTGTAATTATTATTATAAAATTATTATATAACAAATTAATTATCATAAATATACTAATATGTTTTTATTTTATGGTTACGGGATAAAATCACACACCTTTCCATTAAATGAGTTATGACATCATCATTCATGTGTACAGCGAACTACCACCTCGTTAACGATGACAATTGTTTTTCCATTACCACCAGTCATTGTTTGGAATAATGATGAACATACTATTTATATATGATATTTATGATATTTATAAAATAATCACACCACTTTATTTTTTATATCATGCACAACCTTTTTACATTTCATATCGTAGGGGATATAATAACATCGCTCGTGTGTACGGTGAACTACCACTAAACCAAGCGATGTGAAGTATTTTTCACTAACGTGTCACATGGAAATTAATAAGGGTAAATGTAATGAATATATAATTTAGAAATTACATAATTATGAATATAATTATATTTAAGGAAATATAATATAACATTTTCTTTCTTACCTTGTCACTCACTGAAAAAGTTATAACATCGTTCGTGGACATGTGGATTATCCCCTCCTCGAAGCGATGTAATTTTTCTTTTTCATTACCAAATAACAAGAATGATATATAAAATAACATGTAATTATATAATATGTAATTTATTATATAATAATAATTAATTAAATATGAATGTTACTTACCTTATTTCTATAATGATCATTGAGAAATGAGAACGTTACTCAGGCATACATACGACCTTCCATCTCCGTGATTGTAACATTTGTTCATTTTTCATAAACATCATCCATGATTGGTTTTAAAATAATAATTTATTTATAAATATTATTATTATTACATGATTATTATTCTTTATATATTTATATAATGACCCCTTTTACCATATTTTACCTACCAAAGTCATTTTTGACATGTAAAATGAAAAGGGTTAAAACACCCGACTTAAACTTAAATTATTAGGTACTTATATTTAACAATGTATTAAGTGAAATAAAAGTCCTAATAAACTTGAAATATGTTCTAAATAAATTAAATATTCAAAATACATTTATTATTCAGGAATATAAAGATACACATGACATGTTTGGATCATGGTACAAGACATTATCTTGATTTCCTTTCATTGAGGCATTCTGATGATTATGAACCTATATTTAGTTATAAGGTGCATATAAAACCCCTTTGACCTGTTATATTATGAATTTATCTATTCTCATGATATTTGAAGTTATTATTAATGTTAAAATTTCATGGGGCTTATGATTCAAGTGTTTCCCTGGTGATAGAGGACTTTTCCTTTAAAAAAATCATCTTTTATTGTTTTTCCCTCAAACTCTCTTTCGCTACCATGTCCTTGTTTTAGAAATTATTTTATTAATTATTTTATATGGATTTAAAATATTTATAAATTACATTTATTTCTCTTTAATTAATTTCAATGTTTTTAAATAACTAATTTGTTTACGTGTTCTTTATAGAACGTTTCAACAAACCACAAAAGGGATGTTATATTATTAACATACACGGTCATAATGTCTTTTCTACTGCCATGAATGTTATTTAATTTATAGATTTATTTCAAGATTAAAAGTTTTATTAAATTAAAAAACCTCTTTTCTTTTTTTCTTTGGTTATTTTGGTATTGAAAATGGGGATTCAATGAAAATGGTGTTTTGGTATTGAAAATTAGTTTTTTAAAGAACAATTTATTTTTATCCTTAAATTTTTTTCATATGGGATTAAAAGAGTTTTTCAAAGGGTTTTCTGATTAAATTGTTTTATTAATGAAATGATACCTACACAGTATATGAAATTAGTGATCCTGATACAACTTATACGAAGGTTTGAACATTATTATAGCTCTTGAGTGATCCCGATATAGTTTATACGAAGGGTTGAGCCCCACTATCACTAATGAGAAATAGGTGCGGCCAATATAGATTATATTAAGGGTTAATCCCCATCATAGGTCATGGATGAGCCTATTATATCTTATTGGAAGGTTTAGAACCATTATAGCTCTCCAATTCATTAGGTAATGATTACATTGGAAGTAAATCGTTTGGTTATTTCTATTAAAAGGGGTTTGAAAGGGATTTATGAATATGATGCTCTAAGTCACCTAAAAGGAGTTTTAAGTTCTTTCTATTGGTTTTTATGATTTTATTTTTGAAAAAAATGTGTTTTTGTTTTGATGTGAATTTTTTTTATTTCAAATGATCAAATATATTTAAAGATAAAGTCAAAAATTATATAAGTTTTCATGTTATCACTGGATTAACAATTTTCCTTATTTGGGTTTCCCTTACCGAGATTTTGTTCCAATCCCATGTTTTTTTAAAAATTTTCATAGGGATTAAGGATAGGTAATATAAAATAATAATTCATGTGGAATTGTTTGGAGATTTTACATGAAAACAAATCATGATTTATTTTAAAAATTGTATATTATAGAAAAAATGGATACTAATCAAAAGTGTCAACATTGAATTATATGTTTTTTATGAGTTATGGTTTAATTATATAAAAACTCTGAACATGAAATGATCCAAAAAGTTAAAGAAAATAAATTCATGACTAAAACTCAAGATCATGTAATGTTTAAGGATGTGGCCTTATAATGGGACATTATAGTTTCATTTCCTTAATTTCTTCAGATGTTTTCATTTCTCCTTAATGATTTTAAAATATTCTTTTAAAAAAGTTTGGACCATTTTATATAAGTATATTTGTATGAATTTATTGGGAGCATAAAAGTTTGATATAATTAAAAAGATAGTTTCTTTCCTAGAAATAATTTTCTAATTTAGGGTGAGTATATGTTCACTTATAACTGTGTATACATTAAAAGGAAGAGGAATTTGTTACTTTAATATTTTTGATCAGTTTCTAAATGAGGAAAAAATGTCAATCTTGTTTTATAATTATCAAAATGGTGGAGAATGTTGAAGTTAATCCTAATAACTATTTTTATTTTGTTTTATAATTACAATATTTATTTATTTCATAATTATCATTTATCACAACTTTTATTTTACTCTTTTATTCCATCAAACAGGGGTTATGAATAGTATTGTATGCCCCAATTGTTTATAATAAAGGACATTTTTAATAATTTATTTCAATTATGATGTTAATCATTAATTTTTTGAAATTATTCTGTAGATAAATACATCTACTTATTGGTTATCATCACCAAAACTATGTGTTTACAGATTATCCTATTTTCCAAAATTTAGCTATGTCCTGCCTGACCACATAAAAAAACCCAAATGAATATATGAACAAGAAGTCAAGATATTTCAAGATAGGTAGATATAATTCATATAATTATTTAATTATCCACATGAAGAAATTAGGTTTACCATAATTTATTCTAAAAATCTCAAAAATTCGTAGACTGGTCATCTTGATTTATGTGACCACATGAAGAAATGTCAATTGATCACATGATCATGTTTTTGATTGATACTAAGTGAACATTTGACAATGTACTCAACATAAAAAGAGAAGAAAAATTAGTCTTCATTATGAATTTGAAATTTGGAAAAGTGTTTGAACCTACCTTAGGAAGTCAAAATTGGGAAAAGTGTTGAACCTACTTTGAGAAGTCAAAACTTGGAAAAGTGTTGAACCTACCATATGAAGTCAAAATTTGGAAAAGTGTTGAACATAAATTATGACCTACTATGAGTGAAAATATGGTAGATTCCTCATCCAACCATATGTTATATGACCACTCAATTAATTTGTCATATTTTAGTTCAAAACATGATATGTTTTACTTATTATTTTATGTTTCAAATTATTGCATGTTTGTTTCATATGATTCTATTGACTTCATTACTCCTTAAACACTCATTAATTATTTTGATCTGATGATAATTTATTCTGAGATATTTTATTCTATATTTAATGTAAATTATATATGATCATACACGTATTAATATACACTCTATTTTCATGGAACTTGAAAAGTTTAAATTTTGATTATTTGAAAAATGAAAAGTATGTCTCAAGTGTATTATAATAAGTTTCTGAAAATATTTATATTGTTTTTTATAAGTACATTTTGTTTTTTATTGATTATTATTAATGAGTTGAATTATAAAAACTATTTTATTTTTTATAATTATCAAAATAGACCCATGTGGAATGTCCATTCAATGAATGAATCACATATTTATATGGGATTGACGAAATAATATATACATTATTATATGAATATTCTTTTCATGAATAATATTGTATATTAAGTTCCATAGATCTAAATAAAGTTAATGAGGCTGAGGATACTCTTGAAATATTTTTTTGATAAACTTTGAAATCAATTATTGCTCTTGGATGAACATTAATAATTTTATTCATAGATATTATAAAGAACCTTTCTTTCTTTACACTCATATCTATTCTTTTTCATCTGGTTTATATGATCCTTACATCCTTTTTTCTATGTGCATAATTGTGTCTTAGTTTTACCATAAATATAAGAGTCATGTTATACCACCTCATGTAAAATATATGTTTTGGGTTGTTCCTTTGGGTGTGTAAAAGGACTGGAAACTGGGTTATGACTCCATGTGATAAAACGTTAGTGGCGTATTTTGACTCTCTAGGATGAAAAGTTAGTTTTGGGTATTTCAATTAGGGTTTAAAAAGTAATTTGCATAATGTTATGACTCCCATAAAAATTAAGAGATTCAAAATATAATGGAAGTCATTTATCACTATGTTTGAGAGGGGTGTAGGGTATAATACTATTATTAAGATTTTAGCTAGTATAAAAACCACTATGTTAATTACTTTTTTTTAATTCCACAACATTTCATATTATCATTAATAATAAATCATTAAAAATATTTAAAAAGTTTAATTCATCCTTATCTTGACCATTCAACCATTCTCATATTAATACCCAACATTCTATTCATTTATTTCTATGTTGTAATAGATTGAAATCATCAATTATTATAGGTTCAAGGCTATATACTTGACTGAGTTATTTCTTGATAATGAAATGAGGATTTTGTGTGAGAGGGATAAAAATCCCCATTCACTAGGGACACAATCATCATTCTCAGGAGACAAACCTCACTGAAAAATTCATTGTATGAATTTGTCTTATTTTTTTGTGATGTTTGAGAGTAAAACTAAATAATAAAGTGAAAATGGGTATGGAAGAAAAATACAAACACTAAATCACCCCTCAGTGTTTATCACCCCACAAGTGATACAAATAGTCACCTTTGACAAGAATCACATAGGTTTTATTTTCTCTAAAATCAAAGCCTCAAGTTAATGGGGATTAAATGAATAAAAATTTGTTTAATAATATAACTAATGATAAAAAACTTCTAAAATTCCTCTCATATAATATCCACCTCCCACACATGAGGTTTAAACATCCTTAATAAATTCTATATAGCATTTTTACACATCATTACCCCTATTTTCATTTGATTTTAGAATTCCCCAAATATCTATAAACCCTTTGACAACTATGACTTAATATATTTTTACCAATAAATTCATGTGAATTTTCACTTATTATTTGATTACAACGAACTACAACTAATTAATTATAAATAAAAATAACCCCATGGTTATTTATGATAATCAAGGCATGGAAGTTGTGTTTAAATAACAAAATCTCAGATTACTATAACTGTTAATAATAAATTTTATTTTTACAAAATAATATATAAACACTATTACATTTTATATTAGAAACATTTATATTAATTCCTAAATATTAATTTTACTCTAGTTGATATGACATAAGAAATTATCATTTATAAATTATCCATAATGTGTTAATTTTTTTAGTTAACAATTTTTCCAAAATTGACATCAATTTTATACTGTCTTATGTCAAAAAATTGATTCTCCTGAATTTTTTTCTATTAATAATTGAATTAATTATTCTGTAAAAGTGATTAATTTTTTAAATGTTCCATAGTCTCTATTTTTAAAAAAGTTTCTCATTAAATCTAAATAATTTTCCAATCACATAAAAAACAAATAAAAAAGTACACAAAAAATAAAACTAAACACCAAAATAATAATTAAGAGAAATGTTTCCCTTCCCCTAAACGTGTTTCATGAAATGTTATTAATTAATTCTAATAGATATAAAAATTATAAAAACATTATAATAATGGAAAAAAATAAACTTAGTTGAGGAGAGGTATAACCTAGTCAAATTTTTTTAGAATTTTTAAGGAGTTCAATGTCTTTTAGAAGCTCCTCTAGAAAGTTTTAATAGTAATTATTCCCTCTCTAACCATTCATAGTTATGGGCTTATATACTCTACATAAATTTTTCTAGGTTGCACCAAATGGTAAAAAATTAGTAATTATGAATTTTCACTCTTATCTAGAACAATGTTTTCTTATAATGAATTTCATCTTGGAATTATACAAAAACACTTTCTCTCCATGATGAAATCATCACTTATAGATTTGTTTTACTTATATCATGATTTATAAATGAAAATTATATAATTTTAAAATTAATCTCTTTTAATTTCTTCCAAATTCTATATTTGTAGATTACTTTGATATTTAGCATCATCTAAATCAATGTTCATCTTCTTGAGTAGTCTATAGTTTTTTCCACCAATTCAATAGGTATGTAACAATTGTTCACATAGAATAGATTATATGGAATTATTTAAAGATGTTACATGAAAACTAATGTGTAATCGAGTCATATGAGAACCCGTGGAGGGTTGGTGAGGAAGAATGCCACCTAGCATTACCCCCACAATTAGACCAGGTGTATGAAATCTTCCAGGTGTTGTAGATGAGGTGATACATGCACGACCCAACACATGGTATTAACTAGGAAAAGATGGACATCGAAGATGGATCCGCCTTTTTAGAGTACCTAGTGTTGATCAATGACTTACTGAAGAGGATACTGCATGGACATACCATACCTTTGGTTCATGTGCTTTATTATCACATGAGGATTTAGGAGAGCTCCTAGGAACATGAGAGTCATATACATATTCAATTCACCCACCATTTTTCTTACCTTATGTTTTTCTAGGTGAATATCCATGAATGATGGGTGAATTTAGTGACTTTTTTTTCCTGTAATAATTTTGTATATATTAAGGAATATTTTTGGAGTTAGGTGATGATTCTGTGTGAGTTTTTAGACCAAGAGAGGCTCATTAGTGATATATTAAAAATATTAAAGTTATTATATCACATTCATGCATTTTTTGAGGTTTTCTATTTTTTCTATTTTTTGGGAACTAAGATAAGAAATATGAGAGCATGGTTGGATCTAGAACATGAGCTATACAATTAGAACGACATAAAGTTGGTTGGTTCAAGGTTTTCAGTTTGTTATTGGCGGTGCATTTACATGAAATAAATTAAATATTTAATTATTTTTGTTTTAAATATCCAAAACCACAAATTAAACTTTAAGTATGATAATTTTGGAATTTTCCAGGGTTGGATGCACAAGAAAAATAGATTTGAGAGGATCCACTAATGTTATTCGTTGGCAGATTGAAATTTGGGAATTTCAAGAAATCAGATTGAGGTGGTTTGATAGACGATGAACTCAGCATGTCTTGTTCAACACTAAAAAATGCGTTCTTCCCCATCAATAAATCCTAAATCAAGTTATGGGAAATAATTTTTGGGTTTACATCTTTTAAAATTTCATAAGCATGCATAAATGATAATCTTGTTTGGATCTAAATTTTCACACCCTTCGCATTATCTAGTTTAATAAACTAAATTGTTTAATCCAATTTAAATTTATTATACCATAATCTCACTCTAGAAATCCCCAATATTGTAATCGTTTCCCAATAAAACTTGGTAAATGATGGTTTCACCATTTTTTCTTATTCTATTCCCATACTCTTTCTTTTTTTTCATCGTTGGACCACAAGGTCATGATTCGACATTGACGGGGTGGATTAGAGTGCAATCAAACCCCCAGATTCATGGAGGTTATGCATACGATGAACGAAATAGTGTTTTATGGATGAATTGGGTTTATTTAAAGGTATAAGGTAATGAGTCCGTGGATTTGGGATCTGAAGTGGTGATGAAAGGTGATGAGAGGTGTGAAGAGCAACACTATGATCTTTGAGAAGATAGCTAGTTTCAGATTTCTGGCCATCGGAGGCCAAAAATCTACAGTCATTATCACTACCTTTGATTTTGGTGGATCTTGTATGGTAAAATGTTAGAAATTAAGGTGGTGAGGCCAAATCGAGAAAACACATGAAGGAATTTTGGGATCTGAAAAAATCCTGACTATATGTTGTGTATCCCGATGAATACATGATGTGTTGTCTGGGTTCCCCATAACAGCTACGATTATAACTAGGTTAAGGATCAAAAGCTATGTGGATGAGGCTACACATAGTATGACCCTATCCCATGTGGATAATCCATGTTCCAGCTAGAAAAAAATCCTAGAGCCTCATGTGAAAGGGCATGTTGTGTACTTAAAGAGTCCACAGGCACACCCTGTGTACACAATCAAGGGCCAGATAAACATGATTACACCCCAAGTGGTCCATAAAATTCTATGTACCCCCTTTTACATGTCGTGTATATATACACAACCACATAGGAAATGTGATTACCATTTCATGACTATATTTTCAAGCATGGTCACATGTCGTGTGCCCCCTAGTACATATCTTATATCGTCCTATAGATCTTCCACCCTACATATCTCATTCTTTTAGAATCAAATTTTGGCCCATTAGTAGCCTATCAGGAACAATTTTCCACATAGAATGTGAAAATGGTATTTGTAGTGGATTTTGAGATATGGCATGAGGTGTGATGAGTGTGATATAGATTTTACTAATTCTTGGATGATTTTAGTGATTGGGATGGAAAACCAAAGAGATTTTGGGGTTGGAAATCCCCTGTTTCACTAGCATACAGGTCCCATATACTCGGATTTTTTCAAGTGGTACCCCCTCATGCTATAGAGGTGTGGGTCCTATTTCCACTGATCGGAACCCCTATCATACTAGGGAATGGGTCCTCTATTCATACATTCAAGGGGACACACTATTGTACTAGGTCATGATTCCTCAATAAGTAGAGTGTAACCCCATATTATTCAAGGGTGCATGTCCTATATGGATTGATTTGTACCTCCTATCATGCTAGGGCATGGGTCCTCCACCCACTGAGGAACACACCTCTAATGTACCAGGGTGTGGGCCCTCTATCTATTTATTGAGTAGTACCCAATCGTCTCACTGGGGTATGGGTCCTCTATATGTAGAGTAGAACCCCATAATGCACTATGGTGTGGGTCCTATAAAAGAGATTGTTCCCCCCTCAGGCTTAAGGGTGTAGTGGTGAGGTGTGGGTCCAAAAAATGATTTTATTGTAGATACAAATGATGTTGGGAATCAGAGATGGACCCTTTAGAACTAGAGGCAGAATCATCAATCTTAACTGGGCCATAGAGATTGAGACCCCCTTTCCCTATCGTTTGGGTTTCTTTTTTTTAGTGTGTTTATATATATATGTGTGTGTGGGTGTGTGTGTGTGTTGTTTCTTCACAACCCTCTTATTATGGGTTTCACTGACCTCTTATTGTTTCTTTCTATCACTCCCCTCAACATTTTCAAGGTTTCCTACTATGTTTTTATATACACACTTATGTATGAGGTTTGTCTACATGTGTTATCTATTATGTAGATGACATGCACATTGATAGTGATATCAGTGGAGCATGGAGGTACGAAGGGTGAATTAGCTATGTTTGGTGGTCAGACATGGAGAAGAGGATATGGTCCCTCTCTTAAGCATTATTTTTATAGTTATAGGTAGTTTGGGACTTATTTTCCCATTCATGATGTATTTTACCCCCTTACACTTCAGTTATTTTTCTTTTGTACTCTAATGAATTCCATAGAGGGTTATGCATGCATGGTTTACTCAGGATTTCAATTTATTTTATTATTCCTCTGCATTGTTTCATGGAGATGTTTAGGTGTGTGTGTATAGGTATATTAGTAAAAGGACTCCCATTTTAGTTATATATTCTCAACAATAGTGTCCATCCCCTAGCCTATTAGAGACAGGTTTATGATTGTCATACTTGGATTATCTCCACCCAAGAGGTGTATGGTGGGTCAGATCATGAGATGATAACATTTCATTTTTTAATGAATGGTATTGGTATTAGTATTTCCCATTAACTATATTCATTATCCTATAGTTCCTCCTCAAGTAAGGCCATTCAATATCATATAGTCAATTCAATATTTCTATATATTTTTCACTCTCTGAAGGATCAATTCTTTCTTTTCATTCTGAATAAAGGATAGACTTGAATTTTTGGGAATAATGTGAATAGGGATAACCCACGATATTTTAGAAATAGAGTAGTTGAATCATGATCAAAAAAATGTTTTAGTTTCTTTTTTAACTATCTCTACCATGGTTAGGTTTAGTCTCTTTTTTAGTAGTCTATAAGGTTTTGATCTATCTTCAAATAGGAATTAATGTATAAACATACTTAGACTAAGCTTGGGTATGTCACCTAGACTCTATCCATTGAAATTAAAAATATCTCTTAAAATATTTCTGAGTTTTACTTAATGATAGGAGAACCGTTTTCTAGAAATTATCTTCGGTAACTATTATTTTCCCATTTGAAACATACAGTTTAAATATGGTGGTAGTGGTTTCAATGTGATAATGAGTGGAAAAATTAGAGATGTTAATTACTTAGGTAAAAAAACATCAACCACTTTCTGTTACTTCCAAGAAAGTGAATTATGAGATTAATAATTAATTGAAAATAACCAATCAAACCCATCAATGAAATTAGGGACTTCCTTATTGTTATATTTTTATATAGTAATATAAGTTTTATCATAGTCATTTCACATAGAATTATTGAATCTCAATTTTTTTCCCAGATTAAAAATCACTTTTAATAGACCAATTTCTCCATGTGAAGAATGTTCCTCATTGTGTTTAAGTGAGATAAGCGAATTTTCAACTTTTCTAAACTTCATTAAATAAAAAATATTGAATTGATATATTTTCTCTAAATTATATTGTTAATGTAACTTCATGGAAATGAATGACGGTCTTAATTATCTATGGAAATTGATTGACTAGGATGATTGGTGATTTTGCAGGTATTCTATAATCATGCATTTTGAGGACATATAAATTAGTTAAAAAATTGGGTTTTGCACCATCATAAACATATCATATATAACCCAGGCTAAGAAAACAATAGCTCAGTTTCCCAGCTGAATTTTTACAAGGGATTGATCTTAATAATTGGCAATGATGAGAACATAGAATATTATCTTTCATTAATTTAATATCATGAATCACATAGAACACGTGACAATTACTTATCTCCAATGGTATAGGGAATGTAAAATGACCTTGGATCTTGACAATTGATGGGTAATTGAGGTGTTATTAGAGGTGAAACAATTATTCCTAAGCTTACTGTCTGATTACCTTAATACCTCCTTTTCATGGTGTATTATTCCATTAGGAAATTAGTATAGCAAGAAATCTACTTAAGGGATTCATGAATATGTATGTTGATTTCCAATTTCTTGAATGTGCCCAAAATTTCTTATTGAATCTCTAATTGATTAATTTTATTAGATTTAATCATTCACAAGGGAAAGGGTATTGGGGATTTTTATTATCTTTTGATGATTTATCAAGTTAAATTTATGATTTTCCCATATCCTATTCCAAATAATATCTTCTATCCCCTTCATTGATTGGCTTGGTTTTTTATAATTGTTGTTTTAGAGAAGGTTGAATTTTCTAGCCACTTCTATTAGTTACCAGACTCAAATTTCCCATAGTATTGGATAATGTTTTAAGAGGTTATTTCCATGGGTTTTTAGTCATAATTTCCACAATATTCCCTAACTATTTTATAAACACTTTCAATTTTATTTCAGGTTCCTCTATGTTAGGATCTGGTTAGTAAAGGATTTTTACTTGATAAGCAGAGTTAGGAGAGCCATGAGATTTTCTTTATTGAAATAGTGATGCTTGGAAAGTCTATTGGTATCCTTCCATTAAATATTATTGAAATTGTATGGAATTATTGTTGAAATAGAGGTCAGTATTGGTTTTTTGAATTTCAAAATGCATATAATATTTATGAGTTCTCTCTCTATCCATGGTTGTCCTTGGGTTGTTGAAATGGTCTTTTTTGATAGGCAACAACATAGATCTCAGTATCCTTCAATTGATCACAATTATCAATGAAATGACCCGGAGAAAAATAAAGACTATAAACCTTAATTTGTTTTGGTTGGTAATTAAATTGGTCAAGATCTATTTACCTTAACAAAGGGGTTATTTCTTTCATCTTTAAATAAAACAAGGGTGATTTTTTGGGGATTTTGTGTTCTTTACCTCATGGAGTCCGGTAGTGGAAGTACCACTTGTGATTTTTTTTTGTGAATTAAAATCTATCCTCCCTATCTTATATTATAGAATTGTAAATAAATAGTCCTTATAAGGATGAATATAGAATATTTCTATCAATATCAAGTAGTCCATAGTGGAATAACATTGTGAAGTGATGTTCCTAAATGGCATGGTATGCAAAACATGCTCAAATTTTCTTGAATCCCTATCAATAATAAAAGAGTCTTTCTCTTATGTCTTTATTGATTGCATATCTTTTCTCAAAATATTTCTCTTTAAGGTTGGAAAGAATATTTAATGTTCTTTTGATGTTCATCCAAGATAGTGAAATCAACCAGTTGCAAGTTTTATTACCATTACTTCACAATACATTTGAGAGAGAATAGTAATTCAATCCATTGGACGTGTTCCTCGACCATGCCTCTCAACTTAAAAGTATAACACACCATGGTGAATTCCATGACATGTATAATTGGATACTATCCTAAAAAGACATGGAACTTAGGAAATCATTGACCAAGTCTAGTTTTCAATTCAAATTCATCTTATAAAGTAAGGTAGCTTGTCTGGTTATTTTGTTTTATGAAATAAGGTGCACATAAATATCTCAAAGTATTATCAAGGTTTATTTACATGAATTGGAACCTCCTATTGTGCCTCCATTTGTTTGGGTAATATGGATGTATCCTCTTTTTCAGTAGCATTCATTTCCATTCCATCTGACTGAGCCATATTCCTCCTTATACTCCATTTTGTGTCCAGTTCCTAATTACTTTAATCATCCTTAAAAATGTACACCCTCCACTCATCATCACCTCAACTTTAATTCCCTTCCTATATAAGAACTAACCAAGACATAGTGATATTCAACTCATACGTTTGGATCTCTATATGCTGATATGAATTTTTGTGTCCATTTCTCCAAGAGATGGAGTCTAGTCTGCAATTCAACTGTCCTTTCCAGTCCTATAAATCTGTTCGGTATCCTCATCAAAAAAAATATTGTGACCATGAGTCACTTATCACTATAAGATTTAATCTACCCTACCATGTTCCATTAACGTCATCCACTTTTCCTTGAACACCAGAAAAACAATGTTTTTCTTCATTTGGCGTGCTGACCTCAGATTTCATGAGTCATGTTCCACCTCAGCTACCACATCTGGGGTGTATGCGATTGTGTGGATGTTTATTGAATTTATCTATCTCAAATAACTATCAATGAAAACAAAAATTAATAAGTTTTATGGATTTTTTAGTAACCTATCCATTTACCTATGTTTTTGAAATAAATATGAATAATCAATTTAGTGATGATAATATATGTTGCTAAACTCAAATACAAACACACCAAAACAAATTTTTTATAGTGCCGAGTCCATTTGTAACCATAGAAGGAAGGATAAATCAAAACATGTATAAAACCAAAGAGAAAAGATTATTTGGTACTTACACCAGATTGGTAGCCCAGTTTTAGTTCTAGCACATTGTAAGATCCTAGATTTTGGAAAGGTATGTATTTGTTTATTTGGGTTGAACCCTTTAATTTTGGGACTTTAAAAGGTTTCTTGAAAGTGGGAGAGGCCATGGGGGTGATCTAGGGGCTCGGGGCACAGAAGAAGGGAAGTCTGGGAAAAGCAGACCAAGGCGCACGACCTACGCACGGTCAGCCAAACCGTGCGACCTGCCCAGACTAAGCCGTGCAAACCTCCCTCCTCTGGACAGAAGCGAGCACACAATTTTTGCATGTTTTTCCAAACTGCGTGGATCCTCCTCTTTTGGGAAGTGGCATGCACACGGTTTTCCAAACAGTGTGGCTAAACCGTGCATCCACTTAAAGTTGGAAAATATACAAAATTTCCACTCTGGGCTTTATAATCCCAACTCGGGATTTTCCTCCATTTCCTCCCTCTTCATCCTAGGTGCAGACCAAGAATCCCAAGGACTCCAAGAGATTCATCTCCTTTGATTCTTGGCCGTTTAGAGCGCTGTTGGTTGTGGATCGAAGCTCCAGGTAAGGCTAACCTCATCCTTGGTTCTTTTCCTGGTTAGGGTCTGTATCTTTTCCCTCTCTTATTCCGAAACCCTAAAACCCTATCTTTTTGGTGAGTTCTATGTTGAAGCTCCCTGGGTTGGGCGAATTAAGGTTTAAGGACTCGGTTGAGGGTGCGTTCCACCGTGGATTTGAGGTAGGTGGTCTATAAGTTATATTCCATGGTTAATTAGGGTTTTGTGCATGTTTACTTGTGATCTTATTTTCCCTTGGTTATGTTTTGATGGCCTTGGAATGATTGGTAATAATGGTGGTTAAAATGACATAATGCGAAACCTCACGATCCCTGTGGGATGTGTTGGGAATTACTTGACTTAATTTAGGGCCATCTATGGGATGTGCCGATTTGTCCCGGGTTTGGGGATTGTTATTGAACAAGTGACCTTATTGTAATGAATTGTAGAGCCTTGATGAACATGTTGGAATGTTTGGTTGAACTTGGACTAGAAGTTAGGTGATGCACCTAGACTTGGTAACAACCCAAGGGTTTTTTGGAATGGGATGAATGGTTGATTCATGGGAATGATAAACGGGTTAAATGTGTTAATGTGTAAACTGATTCAAAGACCATAATGGGATGGATTATTGGTCAAGTATTGAATTCTTAGTGAGATAAGCATAACACATGGGAATTGGGTGAACAGTTAAATTATGTGAAATGGTAATGTGATAATGGGTTAAGGCATGATGTGGTTTCCCATGTGGGTTGTTGTGAACGATGTTTGCCGACAGGCAATGGTTAGAAGGTTGATGGTTACATATATATATAAGCATGTGCACATGGCTTGGTAGTGTGGGGTATGACTTGAGGATCTACGCCCATGGGTCGAGTGAAGACTGAGGCTCCGAACTCCACCCTAAATGCATAGGTTAGGAATGAGGACTGATGCTCTATTATCTTAACGGTTCCATCCACCCAGACTGATGCTTCGAGGTGAGGGTATGGTTATCCACCCGGACTGAGGCTTCGAGGTGAGGTATGGTTGCTATGAGGGAGTTAATCCTAGTGAGATAGGATAACGATGTGTTTACCCTCCTGCATATGATTATTGGCCTTAGACCCATGTAACATGATGAATGTGATTAACCCATGGAAGTGTGATGAAATGGTATGTGATGTTGATTGGTGTGAAATGGATGGTAATGAGTGTGGAAATGGCTTGGCTTTGAACTAGTTAATGGAACCTTGAATAATAATTGGCATTTATCATTAATCTTCCTTTTTCATGCACTTTCTATTGATTATGGATATTTTGTAGACACTGTTGGTGGTGGCCTACTGAGTTGTACTCAAACCCTGCTCAGGCTTCCATTGGGTACCCGAGCAGACTTCATGTTTGCAGGTCAAAAATAGGGCAAGGGACCTTGCTTGAAAGATGAGTGGACATGGGTAACACTTGGTGGAGGATCTGGACTTGGAGTCAGGACCATTTTGGGGATCCTGGTCATTGCCTTTAATTTGGGATTTTGTTCAC
The DNA here is from genome assembly GCA_963277665.1 of Viscum album. NCBI lineage: Eukaryota > Viridiplantae > Streptophyta > Magnoliopsida > Santalales > Viscaceae > Viscum > Viscum album. Next base: position 1,036,587,011 of record OY728130.1, read on the forward strand.
TTTGCACTTGTAATATGACATGGCATATTTATTGTCATTGGAATTGGTGGTAGTACATGTTCCTCATTATTGGTTATTGTTTCTGCTATTTGGTTTATCTCTGATGTGGCTTACTCTGAAAAAAAGAGGGTATAGTCACCCCACTTGACTACATCGACCCCCGCTGCTAGTCGGCACCCTTTGGCGTACGTGGAGGCGCGCTTAAGGTCATGTAACCACCCAGCTCGGAGAACCGGTTTAGTGGCTTCCAGGTCGGGGACGTTACAAAGTGGTATCAGAGGAGGTATTTCTTATCCTCCTCTGAGGTCTTGTTATTTGGGATTGGTATCCAAGGGTTAAGACGTGTCGGGCCTTGGTAACGAGCTCGTTCTTGGGAGTAGCTAACCCAGGTACGGGGGAAACCCAAGTCACCCTGGGTGAGAAATTGATGTTCTTGGATGTGTGTTGTTACAGTTGATGATATTTCACCGTTGGGTGATACACATGTGGTTCGATGCGATTGTTTTATGATATTTGGCTCGTGGCCTTAATGACACGAGGATTTGCATTCAGGAATCATTGTAGGCACCAAGGGGGATAGGTGACATGCATTGTATTAGGCACACACATGAGATGGGTGTGTGAGGCAGGAAGGTTGGGTGCATTATGAATTTCATGAAACTAAGAAAAAATGATAATAAAAAAATGAAAACAAGTGGGTAAATGATGTTTAAAGAAATATAAGGGTTTGAAATGAAGTGGAAATGTTCGGTAAAAATGTCGTGTGAGTTTGTGGTAGTGCAAGGTTGTTAAAACCATGTGGAACATGGCCCGCGATAGGGATGGTCGGGGAGGTGAATTGAGGTGCTAATGTTGTTAAATTAGCATATGAAAATGGGTTGTTGTAGCTAGTAAAGATCTTTTTAAGGAAGTCATGAAAGTTTTATGGTATTCATTCAAAATCTCATGCTTGGAATTGTAGAGAGATGCCACCACAACGTCAGTTTCTAATTGGGAAACATGAGGGTCTTGCTGAGAACACTCCTCCAGTACAAGAGCAAGAGAATGTGGTGATAAATGAAGGTAGAGAAAACCAATTCCGGGAGAACTTGGCTTGCCTTGTGCAGATGATGGATCGAGACCCAGGGCGGGTTGCACCGAGTATGTTTGAGATGAGCAGGGAGTTCTAGCTGCAGGACCCTTTGACTTTCACCGGAGATGGTTGGATAGAGGTAGTAGAGTTCTGGTTAGAGTCTGTCCAGAAGATACTGGATAATCTGGAAATCCCTGTTGAAAAGTGGGTAAAGCTAACCATTTATATGTTGCAGGGCCAAGCCAGGCGTTGGTGGGACATTCAGGCTCAAACCGAGCAAGCTGAGGGGATGTCGTGGAAGGTTTTTCAGGAAAGGTTTCTAGAGAATTTCTACCCAGAGACTTTGAGGTAGGACCATGCTGCAGAGTTTATAAGCCTGACTCAGGGATCGCTATCGGTGATGGACTATGCTAATCGCTTCACTGATTTTAGACGCTTCATCCCAGTGTTAGCCGGGGATGAGACAACGATAGCAAGGTGTTTCCAGGATGGTTTGAGACATGAGATCAGTTCTCAAGTGAATATCTTCCACATGAAGAGGTTTGTAGATTTGATGGATCAGTCACTCATCTCTGAAGGGAACCTAAAGGGAGCTTCGGGTGGTGGGATTGTCGTGCTAGTTGGGCAGACAAGTGGTGCATCTTCCGAAAGTTGGAAGCGTCGTTTGGAAGGTTTTCAGTATGGTGGTCAGAAGAGAGGGTCAAACTCATAGAGTGGGAATCAGGTGTTCTACTATCAGTGAAGTAGACCGGGGCATGTGCGTTGTCAGTTTCCTCGACCTCCAGTTGAGTGTCATTCGTGCGGTCGGATGGGGCATGTGCAGAGGTTTTGTAGGAACCCACGGCAAGTGGGCGAGTATAACGGTGGGAAGCAGGTACCAGATACGGGAAGGGGATCAGTTTCCCCATATCAGGCAGGTATTTGGAGCTCCACGGGCCATATTGGCAGGGGCCGTGGATGTGGAACTCCAGGGAAAGATCACTCACACCAGCAGGGAAGTGCAGCGCAGGGCATTCAGGCTGGAGCGCAGGGTAGAGAGGCGAGTTAGCTCTAGGCAGTTCAGTTTGCACCAGGTGATGGTGAGGCTGGACCGTCGACTGTTCAAGGTATGATCCTTGTAACTTCTACGTTTTCTAGTGCGTTGTTTGACACAGGTGCTACACACTCTTTTATCTCTTCCCAACTTGTGGTATTGTTGGGTTTACCCATGGAAAGTATGTGCAGAGTTATTTCAATTGACACTCCGTTGGGGGTGTGGGTTGAGGATATCAAGCAGTGCAAGGGATGTGCCTTGGAAGTTGGCGGGTATCATTTTCTGTGGGACTTGTTCATTCTCGAGATGTTAGGTTTTGAACTAATCTTGGGAATGGATTGGTTGGTGTTGTATCGAGCACACATCGACTGTGATCATCACAGGGTATCGTTCAGGTCGCCTGAGGGTGACACTTATTTCCACCGTGGCGAGTGGGATGTTCGAGTAGGTCATGCAGGACCGTTGGGTCAATGGATGAGTGAAATCACAGCTCGAGTGGCATGTATCATGCTTGGTGATGATTAAATAGGGAAGCAACCTACTTTCCCTCCCATGGTGGATCAGTTATAGGACGTGTTTCCTGATGATTTCTCGAGGTTACCACCTGATAGGGATGTCGAGTTCACGATTGAGTTGCTTCTAGGAGCGGAGCCAGTTTCTATTCCGCCATACCGAATGGCACCGACAGAACTCCAGGAACTAAAGGTTCATCTTGGGGAGTTTGAGCGTAAGGGTTTTATCCATCCTAGTACGTCTCCTTGGAGATCTCCCGTGATTTTTTCTAAGAAGGACGATGGGTCGTTAAGGTTGTGTGTTGACTATCAGAAGTTGAAGCAGATGACGGTGAAAAATCGGTACCCTCTTCCTAGAATTGATGATCTATTTGATCAGTTGAGGGGTGCATCGGTGTTTTCTAAGATTGATATAAGGTCGGGTTATCACCAGTTGAGGGTGAGGTCTTCTGACATACCGCAGACAGCTTTCCGAAGTCGGTACAGGTCTTTTGAGTTTGTAGTAATGCCTTTTGGATTGACCAATGCACCAGCGGTGTTTATGGCATTGATGAACCGGATCTTTCATCACTATCTAGATCAGTTTGTGGTTTTTTTATGACATATTAGTGTACTAGAAAACTCATGATGACCATGACCAACATCTTAACATCGTCTTGGGTACGCTAGGAGAGCACCAGCTATATGCCAAGCTATCAAAGTGTCAATTCTGGACAGGTGAGGTGAATGTTCTTGGTCACATCATCTTGGAGGAAGGTGTGTTAGTGGATCAAGAGAAAGTGAAGGTAGTTGTATCTTGGGAGCATCCCAGGAATGTTATTGATGTTCAGAGTTTTCTGGGTTTGGCCCGGTATTACCGAAGGTTCATCCAGGATTTCAATCGCTTGGCAGCACCACTCTCGGGATTGAACAAGAAGGGAATCAGGTTCGAGTGGTCTGAAGCTTGTGAGAATGCCTTTCAAGAGTTGAAGAAGTGGTTGAAGACTGCACCTATCCTGACATTACCTGAGCCGGGTAAGAAGTACATCGTGTTTTGTGATGGGTCTGGAGTCGGACTTGGGGCCGTGTTGATGCAGGATGAGCGGGTTGTGGCTTATGGGTCAAGGCAGTTGAGACCCCATGAGTGGAACTATCCCACTCATGATCTTGAGTTGGCTGCAATAGTGTACGCCTTGAAGTGCTGGAGGCACTATCTGTTGGGAGAATGGTTTATTGTGCTCACCGATCATAAGAGTTTAAAGTACATCATCTCACAGAGGGATCTGAATCTTCGGCAACGAAGATGGGTTGAATATCTCTAGTCTTTCTACCTTGAGTTGATGTACACGCCGGGAAAGGGAAAAAATGTTGCTGATGCCCTGAACAAGAAGGTTCAGAATCAGGCAGTTCAAGAGTCCAGCACCAAGTGGAAGGTGATGGCCTTGTTTGCAGATATGCTTCTGGAGGTTCAGGAGGAGAATGGTCAGGTCACTCTTGCTTCCTTAACTATGGGATCAATGCTTTTGAGTTGGGTTAAGGAAAGTCAGCTTGGTGATCCTGAGTGTTTGAGCATAAAGGAAAAGCTTAAAGGTGGGGAGCTACCTTCTGGTTAGACCGTTGGTGTGGACAGTGTTGCTCGTGTTCGTGATCATGTGGTTGTGCCAAGGTGTGTGCAAGAAGAGTTGATGTGTGATTTCCATGCATCAAAGTGGGTAGTGAATCCTGGTATGACCAATATTTACCATGATCTATGAAGGCGGTTTTGGTGGCATGGAATGATGAGGGAAGTTGTGGGCTTTGTGGCACGGTGCCTTTCCTGCCAGCAGGTGAAGGACGAGCATCAACATCCAGGTGGATTGTTGCATCCATTGCCCATTCTGGAATGGAAGTGGAATGATGTAACAATGGATTTTGTCATGGGTCTTCCGAGGATTCCACAGAAGAATAATGCACTCTGGGTAGTTGTGGATCGGTTAACGAAAGAGGATCATTTCTTACTGATTCATGAGACCTATACAGTCGACCAGTTGGGTGAGCTGTATATTTGGGAAATAGTGCGATTGCATGGGGTTCTAAAGACCATAGTTTCGGACTGAGATCCATGTTTCACGTCACGTTTCTGGCAAGGGTTGCAGAAGGCGCTTGGTACACAGGTGTTTTTGAGTACGGCTTTCCACCCGCAGACGGACGGGTAGTCGGAACGTACGATCCAAGTGTTGGAAGACATGTTGAGATCTTGTGTCTTGGACATTGGTGGTTCTTGGGAGAGGCACCTATCGTTGTTTGAGTTTTCCTACAACAACAGTTTTCAGGATACAATTCAGATGGCACCGTTTGAGGCACTTTATGGTAGACCGTGTAGATCCGCGATGTGTTGGTTAGAGGCTGATGAATCTGAGTTGTTGGGGCCAAGTCCCGTGCATGAGACTTTAGAGAGTGTCTAGTTGATCAGGAATCGAATGACTTCCGATCAGAGTAGGCAAAAGTCATATGCAGATCGGAGGCGTAGATCTCTTGAGTTTGGGGTGGGTGATAAACTGTTCCTTCGGGTGTCGCCAAGGTTGGGTCACCGTCAGATTCAGAAGTAGGGAAAGTTGGTGCCTAGGTATGTGGGACCTTTTGAGATTGTGGAGAGGATCAGACTAGTGGCTTACCGATTGTCTCTTCCATAGTGGTATGGTGGGATGCACGATGTGTTTCATGTGTCACAGCTTCGACGGTATCACCCTGACCCATTTCATTTTATTGATGTTGAGGATGTAGAGTTTGAGGTTGGTGCGTCCTTTGAGGAGCATCTGGTTCGTGTGGTGGATCAGAGTGAAAAGGTCTTTAAAGGTAAGGTTGTGCCATTAGTGCAAGTAATATGGAAGCATGGGAAATTTCAGGAAGAATCTTGGGAGTGAGAATCGGATATGCGGGCTCAGTGGCCCAAACTCTTCTCTTCGGTGGAGCGATGAGGCTTGGAAGCTCGGCTCGAGTACGAGCCATTATAAGGTGGGGAGGTTGTAGGATCCTAGATTTTGGAAAGGTATGTTTTTGTTGTGTTTGGGTTGAACCCTTTTCTTTGGGGAATTTAAAAGGTTTATTGAAAGTGGGAGAGTCCATGGGGGTGTTCTGGGGTCTCGGGGCACAGAAGAAGGGAAGTCTGGGAAAACTAGACCAAGGCACACGACCTGCGCATGGTCAGCCAAACCGTGTGGCCTGCCTAGACTAAGCCATGCGACCCTCCCTCCTCTGGACAGAAGCGAGAGCACGGTTTGCGCACGGTTTTCCAAACCGTGTGGCTAAATCGTGCAGCCACTTAAAGTTAGTAAATTTACAAAATCGCCACTCCGGGCTTTATAAACCAAACTCGGGATTTTCCTCCACTTCCTCCCTCTCTATCCTAGGTGTGGACCAAGCCTCCTAAAGACTCCAAGAGATCAAACTCCTTTGATTATTGTCCGTTTAGAGTGTCGTTGGTTGCGGATCGAAGCTCCGGGTAAGTCAAACCTCATCCTTGGTTCTTTTCTTGGATAGGGTTTGTATATTTTCCCTCTCTTGTTCTGAAACCCTAAAACCCTATCTTTTGGGTGAGTCCTTTGTTGAAGCTCCAAGGGTTGGTCGAATCGAGGTCTAAGGACTCAGTTGAGGGTGCGTTCAACCGCGGATTCGAGGTAGGTGTTCTACAAGTTATATCCCATGGTTAGTTAGGGTTTTGTGCATGTTTACTTGTGATCTTGTTTTCCCTTGGTTATGTTTTGATGACCTTGGAATGATTGGTAATAATGGTGGTTAAAATGGAATAATGGCAACCCTCATGATCCCCAAAGGATGTGTTGGGAATGAATTGACTTAATTTAGGGCTATCTATGGGATGTGCCGGTTTGTCCCGGGTTTGGGGATTGTTATTGAACAAGTGACCTTGTTGTAATGAATTGTAGAGCCTTTATAAACATGTTGGCATGTTTGGTTAAACTTGGACTAGAAGTTAGGTGCTGCACCTAGACTTGGTAATAGCCCAAGGGGTTGTTGGAATGGGATGAATGGTTGATTCATGGGAATGATAAACGGGTTAAATGGTGTAATGTGTAAACTGATTCAAAGACCATAATGGGATGGATTATGGGTCAAGTATTGAATTCTTAGTGAGATAAGCATAACACATGGGAATTGGGTGAATGGTTAAATGATGTGAAATGGTAATGTGTTAATTGGTTAAGGCATGATGTGGTTTCCTATGTGGGTTATTGTGAATGATGTTTTCCGACAGGAAATGGTTGGAAGGTTGATGGTTACATATATATATATATATATATATATAAGCATGTGCACATGGCTTGGTAGTGTGGGGTATGACTTGGGGATCTACGCCCACGGGTCGAGTGAAGACCGAGGCTCTGAACTCTACCCTAAATGCACGGGTTCAGATTGAGGACTGATGCTCTATTCTCCTAATGGTTGCATCCACCCGGACTGATGCTTCGAGGTGAGGGTATGGCTATCCACCCAGACTTAGGGTTCGAGGTGAGGTATGGTTTCTATGAGGGAGTTAATCCTAGCGAGGTAGGATAACGATGTGTTTACCCTATTACATATGATTGTTGGCCTTAGACCCATGTAACATGATGAATGTGATTAACCCATGAAAGTGTGATGAAATGGTAAGTGATGTTGATTGGTGTGAAATGGAAGGTAATGAGTGTGGAAATGGCTTGGCTTTGAACTAGTTAATGGAACCTCAAATAATTACTTGGCATTTATCATTCATCTTCCTTTTTCATGCACTTACTGTTTATACTAGATATTTTGTAGACACCGTTGGTGGTGGCCTACTGAGTTGTACTCACACCCTGCTTGGGCCGCCGTTGGGTACCCGAGCAGACTTCATGTTTTCATGTTAGGACTAGGGCAAGGGTCCTTGCTAGATAGCTCAGTGGACATGGGTAGCACTTGGTGGAGGATCCAGACTTGGAGTCAGGACCATTTTGGGGATCTTGGTCATTGCCATTAATTTGGGATTTTGTTCACTTTACACTTGTAATATGACATGGGATATTTATTGTTATTAGAATTGGTTGTAGTACATGTTACTCATTGTTGGTTATTGTTTCTGCTATTTTGTTTATCTCTGCTATGGATTACTCTGATAAAAAGGGGGTATAGTCTCCCCACTTGACTACATCGACCCCCGCTGCTAGTCGGGAGCCTTTGGAGTACGGGGAGGCGCGCTTAAGGTCATGTAACCACCTGGCTCGGAGCACCGGTTTAGTGCCTTCCACATCGGGGAGGTTACACACATTCAGTTGACATAAGGAGGCTGATCAGATGATTGATAACCTTGGGGCCAGCTTAGAGCAGCGAGGAAGAATGTTTTTTCCTTGATAAGGTTTCTTTGATTATATAAGGATAAGGATACTGATTATAAAGGAAAAAATTATTGAAATAAATTTGAGGACCCTACTAGTTAGGAGGAAAAATTAGAGGAAATAATCTACAAAGAAACTGACTCCCATTATCAAAGAATGTATCACTGAAGAGAAGTACACAAACGTGCATGGTGACCCAATCATGTAATTTAGGTGGTTGTGGAGTAGGATTGTATAAATTAATCCTTCTGGGGTATTATCATGGGTGATAGTGTGTTGACATGGTCTTCTGATCCATTAAGGTGAATAAGGTATCTGAGTATAATTTGGATGGTGGGGCACAACATTGTTTAGAAGAGGCTCAAGAACCACTATATTGGACTCTAGAAAATATATTATTATAGAGTGGGTCTCCTTTGGTTGAATCTTATTGGAAGATGGACTATTTAAAATAAGGAAATAAAAGCTTAAAGATGACCTTATAATTAATAATATTGGGTTTATTAACATTGTATTATAGAAGTTAACATGAGGATTTTAGGGCTAGTCACAACTTAATTTTCATGCAATGGGTATCCCTTCAGGATACATTTACTCGTGATAGTTCATGCTACCAAAAAAATACCAGAGTGTTCCATGAATGATTTATATGGTATAGTATTAAAATAGATTTATGCGTAAATTGACCATTTAAGAGAAGAAAAAACATACTTCAAGAAGTCCTTGAAATACATATGATTAGGTTTATTCAAAATAGTTGATTCTATAAGTTAACATGAGGATTTAGGCCTAGTCACCACTCATGTTTCATTCAATGGCCATAAATTCTTGAAATATTCACTTGGGATAGTCCATACTAAAAAATATATCATAGTGATCCATGAAGGATTTTTGTGGTACAGACTTCAGAGATAGTTATGTGAATAGATCTAAAATGTTTTTACTCTAAGACCTACCTGTAATACATTTCATATTGTGATTTTCTCTCCCTATAAGACTATATTTTGAGTCTATCAACAAGAATATTTCTTTAAATCCTATATTATGAAGGAATAAACCAAAAAAATGTAACTCTTCAAAATTTAAGCCACCAAAACTAGCCAAGTTTCTCAAAATGCATGTTAGGGGGTATATTTTTAAGAAATTGCACAACCAACCACCCTAACACATGTGGAGCCACTACTGTAACGACCCAATGTTTTTCAATGGAAAATTCCCTTCTTATATTTATGTCATACAATAACATGAAAAAACAACATAATGAACTACTAAGTGATAAGTTACCTTTAAACACAAGTTTTTCACTTCTGTGTTTGGAATTTTGAAAATATAACATACATGGTTGTGTTCAAGATGATTTTTCGAGTCTAATGAAACAAAAATATTTTTTGGGGAATAGTGTACTACCCTTATGAATAGTAACATACCCTTATGAATAGTAATATGACCCTTATTAATAGTAAATCATCCAACATAAGAGTAACATTACCTATGAATAATTAAATAAAATTTAGACATCTTAGAAAGTGACAATTTGACCTTAGTAAACGTTTTGGTAATTTGTAAGTCATAAATAATTAATTATAATTAATTAATTAATTTCACTAAAATGTATTCATAAATTATTTAATCAATGTCTTATAGTTTTTAGATAATTTTATAAGACCCTACGTGATTTTTGAAAGCACTATAAAATCAGTTTTAATCATCAAAACTGTTTTTTTCGAGTAAATTATGATTTTAATTAAATATTAAATTAGTAATATTTAGAAATTTATTTTTGAAAAATGGACTTCATTTTTGAATTCTACACATCAAAAAATGGTTGGGGTAATTTTTTGGGAATTTTCTGAGATACTTGAATTTTTTATGAATAGTGAAATACCGTAATTTACAAAATAAGCTAAATAAGCTAATTATAGGGTCATGTGTGATGTTCTTCTGATGTATTCCCACTTGGTTCGGGATTAAATTATAAAATTAATATTCTTGGTCGTTAAAGACTCACTATTACTTTCCTTTTTGGGAAATAATAAACTAATGAATTTTATATTAAGGAAACAACTCTCCCCTCCACTATAAAAGTCACCCTTCACACCCTCATTTCCTCACACCTCTCAAGCTCCAAGACTTCTATAAACTCTGCCCAATCACATTCCCTAGCCCCTTCCCCACATAAAAAAGCTGATGGTCTCATCAAACGACCATGCTTAGGCCCTTAAGGAGGTTCTTAAGAGAATGATTCAAGAGGTAATTTCCCTCCCTCTTCTCCTTTAATTTCCTTTCAAGTTCAAGTTCATTTCATGATATCTCCCCACATATATTCATCCAAATTTTATTGTAACTCCATTATTATACGTATACTATAATTTTATGATTCTAATTTGATATTATATCATCCTACCCCCTTTCCCTCTTCCTTTTATTTTATTAAAGAGAACGTTGTTCGTGAGGTGTTAATTTATCACCTGGAAGAACAACATGATTTCTTCTTCCATTTATACCTTCATATCTGTTCATGAAACAATTTTTATGGTTGAACCAGAATATATTATATTTATTATGATCTATTTAAATTTCTGGAAATAACCTATTTCCATATTACTAAGTGATAAGTTAAAACAAGTTCATTGTGATCCAAAAACTGCCCAAATTGACCCAAATAACCATCATTTAATTATTATCTATTCATTCATCCACATGGATATAATATAATTACTTATAAGATCATTAAATCTCCTTTAATATCATTAATGAAATGTAATATCATTTTTGGGTGTTTACTCATGTTCTACTGAAACTTCAATTTAAGAATACAAGTGAACCACCAAAGAAAAACCATAAAAACGAACATCCCCGAACAATGTTTTTAAACTCTATATGTCATACAAAGGAACATAATATGACATAATGAAACCAGAATGAACCCTATTAATGTACACATGGTTTGGGATTTCTAATTAATTAATATAGTGTCATTATACAAGACATTAAATTGAAGGAAGCATTGCGGTACAAGGTAAGGGTAAATTCTCGAACCCAACATTCATCCTTCGAGTTCTACCTCTTTCACTCCATTTTAGATATGGTCACTAATTAAAGATCATTTTCTCATAATTTTATTACCATTTCAGGGATATTCATGTTTTCTAATGAAGTTCATGTCAATCCAATTTTTTTTCAAAAGAACTCTTATTTTTAGAACTCAACTTTTACCTCTCATTCATGGTTGATGGTTCTTGTATCAAGTATGTTGTTCCATATTTCTTTTGGAAAGACGAAGAAAATGAATGTATTCTTATGAGATGGAAAACATTACTTTACATGGTTTGGTTATTTTCACTTTTGATATGTGTTCTATGTGGAAATCATGATAATGATAATGTTATGATGTGACGGGTGCACCCAGAATTATATAGCACAATATGAATGTTTCAAAGTGACGGGTGCACCTAGAATTTTACAACGCTCCAATTCCTTGGGTAAAGTGATGAATATAATGAGTAAATGTGAAATGATGTGTGAAAAAGATGATAGTTTGGTTCACACGTATGTGTGGTAGTTAACCACTAAGACATGATGTTTCATTTTTATGCATTGCCACATTTCAAGTCTTATATTTATGCTTCCTCTCATGTTCATGATCTTTTTCCTATGTTATGATTATGATCACCCCATTCTATGTTGTTCTTATATATCCTCCTACTGGGCTTCTAGATCACCCCTTTTGATGTATATCCTCAGGTGGCTACATGTTCTAAGGAGAGGAAAAGTGCCAATAAGAAGCTATAGAAGAATAAATTAAATAAATGTTTATACTAGATGTTGTATTTGTTATGTGTGGTCCTAGTTTTCCCAAGACACTAAACCCTTGAATCCTCTATGTGTAATACTATTATGTTTTTTATCTTTGAAATGATTTAATAGTAATGTAATAAAATGTTGGGTCATTATAGTTGGTATCAAAGGAAATGTTTAGTTAATTTGGGAATTAGAATTAGTGAACCCTAGAGAAAACCTCTAGTATGAGATTAAGTACAAATATGCAAACAAGAGTATTTACCTAGGGATACCATATGTTATGTTTTTGGTATAATTGTTTAAATTAATATGTTATTCCTGAATTTTTTAGTTTTGTTTTGTTTTGTCCTTTTCTATTTTAGAAAATGGTGGGAACCAGGAGAAATCAGCCCAACAACTCATGTGAAGGCCAATGCAACGATTTCCCGAATGAAATCCCTAATGATTTTAGAGGTGGAGTTCAAAACTTCATAGAGATTATTTACCAACTATCCCAGGTTATGAATAATAACCATAATAATGGGGAATGTACTCCTTCACCAAAGTGGGAGGAACTGGATATCAAATGTTTTATGCAGCAACAACCACCAACGTTTTGTGGATTTTCTGATCCACTAGTTGCGGAACAGTGGGTCAACTCTATGGAGAAGATCTTTTCTGTGCTTCACTATTCTAAGATGGAGAATGTGACTCTTTCCATTTATCATCTAGATGGAGAATCTGATCAATGGTGGTATTTGATTAAGAACACCAAGCCAAGGGAGGAAATTGAAGAGATGGAATGGGAAGACTATAAGATAATGTTTCTTAATAAGTATTTCCCACAAACTCTTTGCACGAAGATGTAGAGAGAATTCATAGAGCTCAAGAAAAAAGAAGGAGAATCTGCCACAACCTATGAAGCGAATTTCACAAGGCTCTCAAGGTATGCTTCGGGTTTTGTTATCAACAATGATATCAAAATTGATAGATTATTTAGTGGATTAAAACCAAACCTTTGAAAGGATCTTACAATTTGAGACTTTGGGAGTTATGAAGAAGTTGTTCGGTGTGCTTTCAATGTGGAGATAGAGTTTGGAGAATGGTACCATGGCTATGGTGATAAGAAAAGAAAGATGGAGTTTAAATCAATTGGATCTAATGATAAAGGTGGGAAGAAAAATCAACGACCCACATGCCAATAATATGGGAAGTTTCACAATGGGAACTGTCTCAAAGGGATGGGGAAATGCTTCAAGTGTGGGAAAGAAGGAAACCATGATCAAGAGTGTCAAAAAGACACAAAAAGGAAGGAGAATATAGCCTATGAAAGGATATAACCACTCATGGTTCAATTCTAAATCTGTAGGGAGCTAGGGCACTATGAAAACCAATGCACGAAACCTTGAGCTCTCGAGGGTAATCAGCGTCAGCAGCCACCAAAGCCAAAGGAACAAGGGAAGAATTATGCCATCACTACTGCGGAGGTGGATCATGCTAATAAAGTCATACATGGTACAATTCCTATTCACTCAAGAATGGATAAAGTCTTTTTTGATTCTGGTTCTATGAATTCCTTTATATCTTGCAAGTTTTCTAGAACTATTGATTCGATGCCTCGAAACCCTGATGTAGATATATCTGTAAAAACACCAAGTGGTGAAATCATTGCAACCCAAGTGTTTGTCACTTCTCCTGTTGGCGTATATGAGAAGATTATTCTGTAAAATCTCAGAATACTCCCCTTGGAGGAATATGACACTATAATGGGAATGGATTGGCTCTCGTTGTATAGAGCACATATCAACTATATGGAAAAGGAAATATCTTTTCATATTCCGAACCATCCCATGCTCCTCTACAAATGCAAGGAATATCATGAATCTCCTTTGAAAAATCCTTCAATGGTGTGGGTGTTGATTCCCTATGAAGAAGCACACCTCGCCAAAATGGATGAGTCAAAGTAAAGTTCCAATCTTGAGGAAATGCCCATCGTGAGGGAATACGATGATGTATTTCCCGAAGAGTTACCAGGAATTCCCCCGGATCGAGAGGTAGAGTTTTCAATTGAACCCATACCTAGAGCTACTCCTATCCCGAAGTGTCCCTATAGGATGGCTCCTATCGAACTGGAGGAGTTAAAGAAGAAGCTGTAAGAGAATCTAGACAAAGGGTTCATACGCCCTAGTGCATCACCTTGAGGTGCGCCAATGCTCTTTGTAAAGAAGAAGGATGGAACCATGCAGCTGTGTATTGATTATCGGGAAGTCATCAAGATCACCATAAAGAACAAGTATCCTTTCCCAAGTATTGATGACTTGTTTGACCAGTTAGGTGGATCTCAATACTTCTCAATGGTGGATCTTTGTTCTGGATATCATCTGGTAAAGGTGAAGAAGGAAGATATTCAGAAGAATTCCTTCCATACAAGGTATGTGCACTATGAGTTTTTGGTGATTCCATTTGGACTTACTAATGCCCCTGAAATCTTCATGGATTTGATGAATAGAGTCTTTAGACATTTACTCGACAAATTTGTGATAGTGTTTATCGATGATATTCTCATCTACTCTAAGAGAAATGAGGAACGTGAAGAACATCTAAGACTTGTGTTGGTAACATTAAGAAAGTTGAAGTTGTATGCCAAGTTCTGAAAGTGTGACTTTTGGATGAATCAAGTCACGTTCTTGGGGTATGTGATCATAAGTGAGGGAATTTCTGTGGATCCTTAAAAGACAAAGGCGATTGAGGAATGGCCCAGGCCCTCTAGTATCACAGAAATACATAGTTTTCTTAGATTAGCTGGGTACTACCATCATTTTTTGAGAAACTTCTCATGATTGTCAAGCCCGCTAACTAAGTTAACAAGGAAAGGGGTAAAGTATGTCCGGATGGAAGAATGTGAGGGAAGCTTCAAGGAGCTAAAGAGAAGGCTGATCACTGCACCTGTACCCACACTACCGAAAAGTGGAGAAAGCTTTGTGATATACAATGATACTTCAAAGAATGGCTTGGGTTGCTTACTCATGTAAAATGATAATGCGATAGCCTATGCCTGACGACAAATGAAGATCCACGAGCAGAACTACCCGACACATGATCTAGAGCTGGCAGCCATGAATTTTGCCTTGAAAATATGGAGGCACTACCTTTATGGTGAGAAGTGTGAAATATACACCGACAACAAGAGCCTAAAGTATATATTCACACAAAAGGATCTCAACATGCATCAAAGGAGATGGTTAGAGCTAATCAAGGATTACAATTTCTCTATTCACTATCATCTTAGAAAGGCGAATAAGAAGCTGATGCTCTAAGCAGAAAAGAACCTGCTACTCTATCTATGTTGCAGGTTGAGAATGACACTATCTTATTGGATATGCAAAGAATGGATTTGGAAATCATAAGGCCAGGGGATATATCCTAACTTTCCCAAATGATTGCGAAACCATCCATCCAAGAGAAGATTAAGGAAGCACAAATGGATGATGTGGAGATACAAAAGAGGGTGAATGCAGTAAAGAAAGGGAATCTTCAAGAGTTCTATATCGACGATGATGGTGTGATTCAATTTAGAACGCATCTTTGTATGCCTTCATCACCTGGGATAAAAAAGGAGCTATTGGACAATGCACATAGCTCAACTTTCTCTATCCATCTTGGGAGTACCAAGATGTACTGTGATCTCCGAGAACACTTCTGGTGAGATAACATGAAGAAGGATATTGCGAAATATATATCAAGGTGCTTGGTATGTCATCATGTTAAAGATGAGCGACAAAAGTCCAAAGGCATGATGCAGCTATTGCCTATACCCATGTGGAAATGGGAAAACATTACTATGGACTTTGTCATGGGTCTCCTGAAGACATCAAAGGAAAATAATGCGATATGGGTTTTGGTTGAACGAATCACCAAGACTGCCCATTTTATCGCTATTCGGGAAGACCTCTCGCTTGAACAACTTGCAATGATATATGTGAAGGAAGTGGGGAGACTGCATGGTGTTCCACTCTCAATTATCTCTGACCGTGATCCAAGGTTCACATCTATGTTTTGGCGGATCCTTCAACATTCTTTGAGTACTGAATTAAATTTCAGCATGAATTATCACCCCCAAACCGATGGCCAGTCTAAAAGGACTATTCAGACTCTTAAAGATATGATAAGAGCCTGCTCCCTTGAATTCAAAGGTGGTTGGGATCAGCATCTCCCATTGGTGGATTTCTCATACAACAATAGCTTCCACTTGAGTATTTAGATGGATCCGTATGAAGCTCTTTATGGGAAGCGATGTAGAACTCCAACCTGTTGGGATGAAGTTGGAGAAAGAAAGCTACATGGGCCTAATCTTGTTCAAGAGATGACAGAGAATGTTCAATTCATATAGAAACACATCAAAGCTACTCAAAGTCAGCAAAAGAGATATGCTACCAACCGTTGAAGGGACTTGGATTTCGAAGTTAGAGAAAAAATCTTCCTTCGAATATCTCCATGGAAGAGAGTCATGCGATTCAGAAAGAAGGGGAAGCTAAGCCCAAGGTATATTGGCCCCTTTGAGATCCTTGACCGCATAGGAGTCGTGGCCTATCGTTTTGCAATTCCACAAAATATGGCTCAAGTTATTGATGTGTTTCATGTATCACTACTGAGGAGGTACATACAAGACCCCTCAAATGTACTAAACTCAGAGGTGGTGCAGCTGGAAGATGATCTTTCCTAGGAGGAGCAACCAGTAAAGATTCTTGATCAGAGAGATAAGGTTCTATGCAACAAGACAAACCATCTTGTCAAGGTGTTTTGGAGGAACCATAAGTTTGAGGAAGCAACTTGGGAACCAGAAGACGCAATGAAGGAGAAGTACCCTCACCTGTTTGGGTAAAGTGAAACTTCAGGGGTGAAATTCCTTAAGGGGAGAAGAATGTAACGACCTAATGTTTTTCAATGGAAAATTCCCTTCTTATATTTCTATCATAAAATAACATGAAAACACAACATAATGAACTACTAAGTGATAAGTGACCTTTAAACATAAGTTTTTCACTTCTGTGTTTGGAATATAAAAAATATGATATACACGGTTGTGTTCAAGATTATTTTTGGAGTCTAATGAAACAAAAATAATTTTTGGTGAATAGTGACCTACCCTTATGAATAGTAATATGACCCTTATGAATAGTAAATCATCCAAAAAAAGAGTAACATTACCAATGAATAATTAAATAAAATTTAGACATCTTAGAAAGTGACAATTTTACCTTAGTAAATGTTCTGGTATTTTGTAAGTCAAAAATAAATAATTATAATTAATTAATTTATTTCCCTAAAATGTATTCATAAATTATTGAATCAATTTCTTATAGTTTTTGGATAATTTTATAAGACCCTACATGATTTTTGAAATCACTATAAAATTAGTTTTAATCTTAAAATTGTTTTTTAAGTAAATTATGATTTTAATTAAATATTAAATTAATAATATTTAGAAAATTATTTTTGAAAAATGGACTTCATTTTTCAATTCTGCACGTCTATAAATGGTTGGGGTAATTTTTTGGGATTTTTCTAACATACTTGAATTTTTGATGAATAGTGAAATACCGTAATTTACAAAATATGCTAAATAAGCTAATTATAGGGTCATGTGTGATGTTATGCTGATGATAGCCCACTTGGTTCGGGATTACATTATAAAATTACCATTCTTGGTCATTCAAGACTTACTATTCGTTTTCTTGTGGGGAAAAAAGAAACTAATGAATTTTATATTAAGGAAACCCCTCTCCCCTCTACTATAAAAGCCACCCATCACACCCTCATTTCCTCACACCTCTCAAGCTCCAATAATTCTATAAACTCTACCCAAACACATTCCCTAGCCCATCCCCCATGTCCAAAAGCTTCTGGTATCATCAAAAGACCAAGATTAGGCCCTTAAGGAGGTTCTCAAGAGAAGGATTCAAGAGATAATTTCCCTCCCTCTTCTCCTTTAATTTCCTTTCAAGTTCAAGTTCATTTCTTGATCTCTCCCCACCTATCTTCATAAAAATTGTATTTTAACTCTATTATTATACATATGATGTAATTTTATGATTCTAATTGGATATTATATCATCCAACCCCCTTTCCCTCTTCCTTTTATTTTATTAAAGAGAACGTTGTTCGTGAGGTGTTAAGTTATCACCTTCAAGAACGACATGCTTTATTCTTCCATTTCTACCTTCAGATCTGGTCATGAAACCATTTATATGGTTGAACCAGAATATGTTATATGTATTATGTTCTATTTAAAGTTCTAGAAATAACCTATATCTGTATTACTAAGTGAGACGTTAAAACAAGTTCATTGTGATCCAAAAACCGCCCAAATTGACCCAAATAACCATCATTTAATTCTTATCTATTGATTCATCTACATGGATCTAATATAATTCATTATAAGATCATTAAATCTCCTGTAATATCATTAATGACATGTAATATCATTTCTGGATGTTTACTCATGTTCTACCCAAACTTCAATTTAAGAATTCAAGTGAACCACCCAAGAAAACCCATAAAAACGAACATCCCCGAACAATGTATTTAAACTCTATAAGTCGTCCAAAGGAAAATAATATGACATAATGAAACCAGAATTAACCATATTAATGTAAAAATGGTTCTGTATTTCTAATTAATTAATATAATGTCATTATATAGGACATTAAAGAGAAGGAAGCATTCAGATACAAGGTAAGTGCAAATTCTCGAACCCAACTTTCATCCTTCGGGTTCTACCTCTTTCACTCCATTTTTGATATGGTAACTCCTTAAAGATAATTTGTTCTTAATTGACTTTACTTTTCATGTATATACATGTTTTTTAATGAAGATTATGTCAATCTAAATGTTTTCCAAAAGAACTCTTCTTTTAAGAACTCAACTTTTACCTCTCATTCATGATTGATGGTTCTTGTATCAAGTATGTTGTTCCCTCTTTCTTTTGGGAAACCAAAGCTTATGAATGTATTCTTATGAGATGAAAACCATTACTTTACATGGGTTGGTTATGTTCACTTTTGATATGTGTTCTATGTGGAAATCATGATAATGATAATGTTATGATGTGACAGGTGCACCCGGAATTATATAGCGCAATACGAATGTTTCAAAGTGACGGGTGCGCCCAGAATTATACAGCTCTCCAATGCATTGGGTAAAGTGATGAATCTGAAGAGTAAATTTGAAATGATGTGTGAACAAGATGATATATTGGTTCACAAGTATGTGTGGTAGTTAACAACTAATACATGATGTTTCATTTTTATGCATTGCCACATTTCAAGTCTTATATTTATGCTTCCTCTCATGTTCATGATCATTTGACTATGTTATGATTATGATCACCCCATGCTATTTTGTTATTATCTATCCTTTTACTAGGCTTCTATCTCACCCCTTTTGATGTATATCCTCAGGTGGCTACATGTTCTAATGAGAGGACAAGTGCCAATAAGAATCTATAGAAGAAGAAAATAAATAAATGTTTATGCTCGATGTTGTATTTGTTATGTGTGGTCCTAGTTTTCCCAAGACACTAAACTGTTGGATCCTCTATGTGTAATACTATTATGATGGTTATATTTAAAATGATGTAATTGTAATGTAAGAAAAGGTTGGGTTTTTATAAATACTATATAAAAATATTAATTACCGCATAGGTTAAGTAGTTCTGTGCCAAAAATAAAAGTCCACAAAGTAGCTTAGTGACTATGTGAGTTTATTACCTCTCCCCCTTAGATGACACACAATTCCCTCAAAATTTACATGACCGTAGAGGAGTAGAATAATCCTCACAAAATTCCAGAACTGTAGTGTCTTCCAAACACTCATAAATAGGTGTAACAATTTTTTCTACCTGCTCTCTATTTCTAGTAAATAAATAAAATAAAACACTAATTTAAAGAAATCCAATTCAAGATAGAATATTTATTTATTATTGTCGTCACTCAACTCAAATAAAGTGAAATTCTTAAAAAAAGATTAAAATAATTATTATTGGCATTATTTACAATGATGTAGTGGTTTTCATGAAATATTTTTTTTGACAATGAATAAATTCTTATTTATCAACTACTGCATGATAAATTTCACCTTAAAACTCTCCCAACCTATCAATAATTGAATCAAATTATTCTTCTAGAATACTATTTCCTAAGAATTCACTTATTGATTCCAAAATTATTTATACAAAAAAATCCTAATACTCTTTCTAAATAGACTCCCCCAAATAAAATAATCTCCAAACCAAATCCTAAAAAGTTTGTTTTCCCTAACAGTTTTTGAAATTAACAAAAAAAAGACCTATAGAAAAAATTAACATTCTATGAATAATAAAAAAATTGGATCTGTTTCTCAAAATGGAGACTCAATGAAACCCCCTCCAAATTCCTAAGATAAGGAAGAGAATGATCCCAAAAACATTCTTGAGAACCATGTGACCCTCACCTTAGCCAATAAATTCTCCCTATGGAGGTACTTTTCCTGAATGAACTCTATTTGGAGATATGTGGTGTGTATTCTTTTCCATTGTATGTTTAACAGAAAATATATGTTTCTATATATCAAAATATCTCCCCAGTGATACTACCCTTCCACCCTTCCCATATTTTCAAATAAATACTTAGGTGATGCCAAGGAAGGGGAATCTGGCCAACTATCCTAGAATACAGACTAGAATCGAATTATCAGGTCATATATGGGTTTTTCTTCTTCTTTTAGTATGAATTCATTGGTCCTCTCTAGCTGGATAACATCCTATGATTGAGGTGGTAGTGTGGAAGTGGTATCTAAGTCTGAAGACCCTCTGTCTCCCCCAAAACACTTTATGGTTTTATTAGTATGTTATATACTTCTATACCATGGGGTGGGGTGGAGTGGGGTGGGGGATTTAAATAAACCATTTTCTCTGAATTCATCTGGTGACTTATTCCAATAGATAAAGTAATAAAACTAAAAAATTCATGAAAAAAATATCATTTCAATGAAACAAAATCATGATTTAGCATATTTTATTGGTTGTATAGATTTATTGGACATAAATCCTATATATTATGGGTTGATATTCCTTTTTATAATAGGTAGATACACTCAGAGAGTAAACTATACAAGTGGAGATAAAGAATAAATATTTACAGGGAAGATTATTTCGAAGACAAAACTTCAATATAATCTTGATTTTATTGATTAGATGTGTCTCATGGGATCAACACAATCACTTCACTAGATATTAAATATCTATCCTTAAATTCAAAAAAATAAAATAAATTTGTTCAACTGACCATAAAATATGAATAAGAGGATGAGGTGATGTGATGGTGGTATTGAAATATAATGACTCTAGAATGTTATAGTGTTGTCATTAAATATGACTAGACATATAAAAATCATGAAAACTAATGGGTTTTTTAGTGGAGTTTCATTGATCTTTTATAATGAAACTATATTTAATCATTATATCATTCCCATAAAATATAATGTTAAATTATTTCAATTGCACACCTATAAAGTACACTAATATATTTTTATAATAATAATGGTATAAATAAAGAAAGTTCATATGATGTCGAAGGGGTTCTAGTTTAATAAAAATGTATTTTTAGCATTTATAGGTTTTCCATTGCTATTGTAACAATGAGTATTAGAATATATAATTGACAATTATATTCAAATAATCACATTTCAATTAAAAAAATTATCAACCCTCTATCTTGGAAAAATAATTTTGAAAATGTCATGTATTTTCACGTCAATTATCTTTTATGATAAGATATTAAAATTTCTATAAAATTAAAACCATGAAATATATTCTTTACATTTTACCATATATATAGAAAAAAAATAGTTCATATATTAAATCACATAAATATTGGAAAAATAACAAGTCATAAAATCGTATCAACTTTAGATAAACAGTCCCTAAATTTATAAAAATCATTCCAGGAAATTAAAAATGTTTTTATTAGATACTAATGTCATGTTTTAAAAATTAAATTGAGGATGGAGATAAAAATAGAATATATTAGTGATATAACCCAAACATAAAATGCATATATATTATATCATTACCCTTGATTATTTATTATAAGTTATAATAAATTTCACCCCCATAATCGATAGGTTTAGTTTCATTAAAGATTTGATACATAAAATCATTATTTTATAACATAGTGTACATTTCTTCCATAATTGTATCACACTTGACCATATTATAGAAATATAATATTTTTAATTATTATTCATAATATAGGGAATGAGATATATTGGATGATTAGTATTAGGGAAAACATGAGAGATATTAATTTTAAAAAATAAAGATCATATGTGAGTACAAGATGCGTATGTGGTTATGATAACATTTCAAAGTATATGAGCATAACATCAAGGAATCATACCCAATGGAATATGAATCATAAAAAATAACACAAATCATAACCTAAGGAATTTGGCATAACATATGAAATAATATCGAGGATTTTGGTATATACATAAGTATGGAAAATCATATATTTATTACAAGGATCTTTTCCAAGAACATCTTCACATAGTGTACAAAATGTACCATAACATAGTGGACTATGAAAATGTATCATATCATATAACATAACATGTTATGAGATATAAGAATTACCCAATACATTTTATGGCTATATATTTTTTGTATCACCCTTAAAAACATGAGAAACTATACATACGTGTTCCACATAAACATGAAAAAAGTCACAAATTCATCATAAAATGATAAAACCATGATAATTCAAAGTGTTTCATAATTTTTTTTAAAATGAATAAAAATAATCAATCTAGGGAAAGAAAATGGATTGTTTCATTAAATCATATCCACAAAGAAACATGATAAGCATCAAAAGTTATTTATATGGATATGAAACCATTTATACGATGTTAATAAAAAGTTAAAAGGATATAATCCTATGTATTTTTAAACATTTTACATTAAAATAAAATATTATGAAAAAATGATTTTAAAGGGTAAGGAGAAAGGTAATATAAAATATTTTAGATTCCCATTGACTAAGAAAACATAAAATGGAAGCTTTTTAAGTAATATATAAATAAGCGATGGAAGAAATTATCTAAGATGAAAATGTAAATGAAAGAAGATAGAAATATCCCTCTTATACTTTTGTGAGTAATTCAAATTCAATAGAAAGTGAACTTAAGAAATCATAGAAGTATATATTAGGATATCTAAAAAACAATATGAAATATATGAACATGGAAGAGAATATTCTTGACTAAAAATAAGAGATAAAGATGGTTCCACATAGAAACATCATTTCAGGTGATTTATTAATCAATGAGAGGGGAAACGGTAAAAATACATGTGAACATAAACAAATAATCAATGGAGAAGAAAATAAATTTTGATTTATTGATAAAATATATTCAAATTACCTAATATAAAAATATATATAATCTCAATTACAAAGAGATATTGGAAGAGAATCTCTTATGAATTTGTTAATATTTTAATTAAAATTTAGTGAATGTGATAACCTGAGATGGATTTATAAATACGATGATGAAATAGAACATACAATTTTGATGCATTCATTTCTGTTCACAGGTGCTTGGAATCATCATGATTGAGTTTGAAGGTGTTATGAAGGCTTTAGAGGAGTTATGGCCTTTTAAAGGTCCACCATGCCATTGTGTTCGGCTTGGTGGCGGTTGTGGTGAGCTTTCATGAGAGACTCTGTCATTTAGGTTCTTCTTTTTGGTGATTCGATGATATGATATACATGTGTGGTATTGGGGCATAGCATGTGAAGTCAAACAACCAGGGTGGCCATTTCAGTAGGCGTTTTGGCCAGATAGGTCACATGTACGAAATGGGAATACCTAAAACACATGTTGTGGAGGATGTTTTTCCTTGAGCATTTCAATATGGAATATGAACCATAATTGGTTTATGTGGAGGTCACAGGGTTCTTTATCTTCCTTAAGCATGAATACAATGGTCTTATCCAGCTTATAAATATCCTCCAGCTGTGGTGGTCTAGAGGAAGTTGTATTGGTGAAGTCTGAAGACTCTCCATTTTCGATGCAGAGACCCTTCCTGTTTTCATCATGATGTTATATTATTCTTGGATCACTATATTGTACCATGGGGTGGGGGGATTTAAATAAACCAATTTACCAAAATTCATTTTCCAAAATGACCCAATCATATTTAAAATTTCATTATTTCAATTAGGAACCTAATAATTGAGGTTGAATTTGAGGTGTGGGATCACGACCTGTAGACAAGAAGTAGGTGGAAGGATCTCCTTAAATCATCCTTTTTTGTTTTTTTAAATGGAAAGAAAATTTAATTACCCAAATACCCCCATACCCACATTTTCACCCTTTATATATGTGTATATTCAAATATATGTTTTACCTCTAATTAATGTTTAATATTTTGAAATAAATTTTAAATTTTATAATAACATTTATATATATTATCTTTTATTAATAAATTATATATTATTTTATGTTTATAAATTATATTTTCTTAATATAATAACTATTTTAAATATATTCTGAACATTATAATAACATCCATGTATTCTATAGTTTTTAACTAGGTTGGGTGAGAACTCATTACATGGCATGAAGAACCAATTACGTAAAATTCCCACACATATCCTAAAGACCAAGCATCACGTCAATGTTAAGTAAGGTTAATTTAAAGTTTATCATGTTCAAAAATAAAATTGTGAAAATTAAGTACGGTTAAAAAAGTTAGGTAACAGTAAATTAGTAAAGTAAGGTTTTTCTAAAGTTATGTAATGGTGAAACAAATTTATTTAACTATAAAATAATGTTATGTAAGGGTAAACTAATGTTAAGTATTGGTAACCTAAAGTCAAGTAATGGTAAAAAATATTAAGTAAGGGTAAAAATAAAGTTAAGTATGGGTAAAAAGAAGTTATGTAAGGGTAAAATAAAGTTATTTAAGGGTAAATAGAAGTTAAGTAAGGTTAAAATAAAGTTATGTATGGGTAAAATAATGTTATGTAATGGAAAAGAGAAGTTTTGAAAGGGAAAACAATGTTATGCTAGGGAAAACTAAATTTATTTAAGGGTAAAAAAGGTAGGCAATGGTAATGTAAGACTTGACCATGTTAGTTATGGGTATAATAAATTAATGTAAGGGTAAAATAAAGATAAGTAAGGGTAATATAAATTTGACTAAAGGTAAAAAAGTAATGTAAGGGTAAAATACTATTATTTAAGGGTAAACTAAAATTAAATAAGGGTAAAACAAAGTTAAGTATGGCTAAAATAGAGTTACTTATGGGTAAAAAAAGTTATGAAAGGGTAAAACTGAAGTTATGTAAGGTTAAAAAAGATAATAAATGGTAAATTTTTTTTATGTGAGGGTAAAAAAAGTTAAAAAGGGTTATCTAAAGTTAATTAAGTTACAAAATAAATTTAATTAAGGTTTAAACAAAGTTAAGTATGGGTAAACTAGATTTAAGTAAATATAAACTAAAATTAAGTAAGGATAAACTAAAGTTAATTATGGGTAAAACAAATTTTTGTAAGAGTAAAATAAATTTGCTTTACTATAAAATAAAGTCCAATAATTGTAAACTAAACTTATGTAAGGGTTAAAAAAAGTTAGTTAAGGGTAAAAATAAATTTAATTTACGGTAAAAAAAGTTTGGGAAGGGTAAACTAACGTTAAGTAAGTGTAAACCAACATTAAGTAATAGTAAAACAAAGTCAAGTAAGGGTAAAACTAAAGCTATGTAAGTGTAAAAAAATAAGGTTAAAATAATGTTATGTAAGGGTAAACTAACTTTAAGTAAGGGAAAAACGTTAATAACATTTGTCTATATATTAACTTTAACATAAAAAAATTTAAATATACATTAAACTGTATTGTAATATTTTTATATTAACATTAGTATTTTAACGTTGATAAATCTATATTAAATGAAATGGTTATTAATGATTATAAATTAAGGTAACTATATAGTATATATATGAATATTTAAAAATATTAAAATGAATGTGAATTTATATATGTACATGTATGTATGTGAAGTATAAACCTATACATATATATATATATATATTAAGAAACACACACACATGAATAAATTTGTACATACAAATTAAGATAATAATATTCATACATTCATTCATACACATATTTAAATATAAGTATATTCATACATTAATATATAAATCTATATTAATATAATATAAATACATAATAGTATGATTTTATACAAATATACAAATATAAAATTTTGTTTAATTATAGGTATGCACAATGACACATATGAACACATAAATAAGTATATATACACATATACACATTAATGTGTGAATTTTATTATATACAATATTTACACTATTAATATAATATAATTAATATATATAGTTAATATATATATATATTAAGAATGAATCTATATAAAATTTACATGAATACAAATATACATTATTTATTCAATACACATGAGTGCACACTAACATACATTCACACACTAATAATAATTATATACTTATATTAAAACATGAATATATATTAATAATGAAAAACATAATTATTTATAACTATAAAAATATATATTATTTATTTATTAATAGAAAATTTATTATGTAGATCACCTATGGGAGAATTGTAGGAAAAATATCCTATGAAAAATATTCTATGGGAGATTCATAAGAAAATATCCTATAGGAAATTTCATATGGTAGATTATTAGGAAAAATAAACAATGGGAGATTCAAAAGACAAATCACCTATGAAATATTCTCAAGAAAAATATCAGATGGGAGAATAACATGAAAAATATCCTACAAAAAATCTCCTTTGGGATATTCACACGACAAATCTCCTATGGGAAATCACATCTGGGAGGTTTATAAGAAAAATATCATATGGGAAATTTCTAGTTAAAATATTCTATTGGGGATTTACATGTATGCATATATGTGTATATATAATTTTGTATATGTATTTATGTGTGTAGGGGTTACTTATAATTGTACATAATGTTATATATGTATATTTTTATAAAATTTTATTTATAAGTATTTATGTACATGTATTAATATATATATATATATATATATATAAGTATGTATGTACATATATTTAATTATATTTATGAAAGCATTTATGCATAAAAAATATAGATGAAATCATGTATGTGTATACTTCACATACAAATATCAAAATAGATATATAGATATATGTATATATGTATATAGGTATATACTTTACATACATTTATGTATGTATATATAAACTCATTCCTTTTCATAATTTCATATGCAAACACACACATTTAAATAGTATGTTGTTATATTTTAATATTATTAATACTATATATAGAAAAGTTATACTTAATAAAATAAAAATAAAATATTATTGTGAGTACTTATAAGTATACACAAATGTTGATCCTTATTCATTTTTATAATATTATATATAAATATATATATTGTATGGGGTTATACTGATATATAATAAATATTATATATATAAATGTTATAATTAGTAAAATATTCATAAAATATTATGTATATAAGTATTTATAAGAATACAAAAATTTAAACACTAATTTATTTCTATATTTATGTATATATACATATATTTAGTATGTATTTATATTGATATTAAAAATACACTGTAAATTTCCACTATAAGATTTGAATTGTCTTTTTGGGTAATAAATTTACATTGTGTGTATGTACTTATGTAAAAATTAATTATATATATATATATATTCATTATTTTTTACATGTATGTGTGTGATAAAAGAGAATTTAAATATATTTATCTATATATAGTTATAAAAAACATAATTAA
The DNA here is from genome assembly GCA_963277665.1 of Viscum album. Classification (NCBI taxonomy): domain Eukaryota; kingdom Viridiplantae; phylum Streptophyta; class Magnoliopsida; order Santalales; family Viscaceae; genus Viscum; species Viscum album. The sequence goes on from OY728130.1 coordinate 1,036,614,615, forward strand.
TATTAATAGTGTATACAAAAAAATACACTATAAATTTATACTATAAAATTTATGTTTTATGTATAATTATAAATATATTGACACACACACACTTTTTTCTGGTGTATGTATGTAATTATGTATATATTTTTATTAATATATACTTATAAATAATTATATTATTTAATACTTATATATATTCATGGACCCATCCATGAATATACATATAGTTGTATGTAGTTATATATATGTATATTTGTAAATAATTATAGTAATATGTATTTTTGCAATCATACTAGTACATGTTTATATATATATTTACTTGTATACATTCACACACAGACACAATTACTTATTAATTTTATTAAAATTTTTATCTATATTCTATTTTTTAGTGTCTTGTTTGTATAAACAAATACAAAAAAGATTAAGAATTAATTGTAAATTTGCCTTAAAATTTTATAATTGTATATAAAAAAATTAATGTTGAAAATAATATATCATCTATGAGTTTAGAATTATTCTTTTCGTTAAAATGATCACAATGGTATTGATAGATTAAAATTTTAATATCATTTGAAAATAATATATTAGATCAATATTTATAAGAGGAATAAAAATCTTGCATGAAGGAGAGAGAATATCAATAGGGTTGTAGCAGTGGTATATGGGGTGTGAGGGAAACATAGGTTCGATAATATAATTATTAATTTTATTTGATAAAATGATAGACATCTGGGATTTTGTTGGACACATGTTGACTTCATAAAGGAAGAGTTTATCCTCCATTTCAGGTGGGAAATTGAGAGGATGAAAATCACATTTCTTGGAGGTATTTTTTTTAATGAATCATGAAAATAAATATACAATAATTATTTTTTTGATAATATATCATCTTCAACCTTGTAGGAGGAGGAGTAAATTAATAAAATACAATTATGTTTAAATAATGGTTTCAGTCTTAAATTACATTATGAAATTTTTTTTAGCAAAAAATAGCTTACGCCACCTTAATATCATGTGATTTTATGATAAGGATTGTAAAATTCATGTTTTTAAAATTTTCAAAGGAATTAAACTAAAAAAAAATAAAAAAAAATCACCACTTCAATATAGAATATATTATATTTGAAAAAATCATGATTTAGAATATTTTACTTATTATTTATATATTATGGAGAGAAATGCCACATATTATGGCTTGATATTCTATTTAATAATAGGTAGAGAAAGTAGGAATTCAAAAAGGGATTAAACTATAAAAATAGAGGTTATGTATAAATGTTTACAAGGATGATTAGTTCAATGATAAAATTTCAAAATAATATTGGGTTTTTGATGATGAATGTCTGATGTGATCAATATAGTCAATCGACAAAATATTAAATAACCAACCTTAAATATGAATTATATAAATAAAGTTTTTTAACTAATGATAACATATGAATAGCAGGATAAAGTTATATCATGGTTAATGTTAAATATAATGAATCTAGAAACATAGAGGGTTGTCATTAAATATGACTAGATGTATAAAAATCATGAAAATCCGTGGGTGTTAGAGTGGAATTCCTATGATAAATGAAAATGAAACTATATTTGATATTAAACAAATGTGTATTATATCCTAACCATTACAATTAATTTTAATTCAATTAAATAACACTACTATGGAGTACTAGACAATCAAGGTAGATCTATGAAGAATTTGGACATCTGTTTCTAGTACATGAATCTTTAATTAATTACTTTACATTTCTATAATAATAATTTTATAGATAAAAAAAGTTCATATGACGTGGAATGGATTCCATTTTTAGAAAAATATATTTTTACCATATATATGTTTTCAATTGTTATTTTTTTAATGAGTATTAGAGTATACATTTGATAATTATATTCAAACAATCACATTTAAATTAAAAAATTACAAACCCTCTATCTTTGATCAATAATGTAAAAAATGTCATGGATAATCATCAGAATTATCTTGTATGATCTGATTCTAAAATTTTTATATAGTAAATCCATGAAATATATTATTTCCATTTTCCCATATATATAAAATGAAAATAATTCATATATTAAATCACATAAATAATATAAAAATAACCATTCCTAAAATCAAATCATCTTTAGATAAACACACCCTAATTTTATAAACATCATTCAATGAAATAAATAATATTTTTATTAACCACAAATGTCATGTTTAAAAAAATATATTGTTCATGGAGAAAAAATAAATGGATTATATTAGTTATATTATCCAACCATTTCATGAATATATATTACATCATAAGAAAGATTATTTATTATAACTTATAATAAATTACAACCCCATAACCTAAAGGTTTAGTGTCTTTTGAGATTAAGTACATAATTGTATTATTTTACAACATTGTTCACATTTCCTCAATAATTACATCACACATAATCCCCTTATTGACATATTTGATGTTATATATCTCTTTATCACCTTGGGGAAGGGTGAGTGTAGACGGTTAGTATGGTTTACAACATGAGAGAAATTAATCAAAAAAATGAATATCATAATTGAGTATAAGATGAGTATGTGGGTATGAGAACATAACCAAGGTATATGAATATAACACAAAGGAAACATACCTAAATATATTTATATCATAAAATATAACAAAACTCAAAACATAAAAAATTTGGCATAAAATTCATAAAAATGCATAGAAATGAGGTACATACATAAGTATAGAAAATGATAACTTTATGCCAAGGATCATTTCCAAGACCATCATCACATAGTGGAAAAATGTTGCATAACATAGTAAACTATGACCATATCTCATGTTATATGACATAAAGTGTTATAAGATATAATCTTTACCCAATTAATTTTAGGTCTATATGATTTAGGGATCACCCATAACAACATGATAAACTATACATTTGTGTGCCACATGAACATGAAAAAATTCCTTAATTCATCATAACTTGATAAACCCATGAGAATGAAAAGGTTTTCATAAAAATTACCATAAGGAATAAATATAATCAATCTAGAAAAATAAAGTGGATGGTTCCATTGAATCATATCCCCAAATAAACATGATAAACATCAAAGGATATTGATATAGATGAGAAACCATTTAAAGGATGATAAAAACATTTAAAATTAAATAATACTATTTATTTTTACAATTTTTGATTTAAAATAAATTATTATGAATAGAGGTTTGAACATGGTAAGGTGAAAGGTAATAAAAAATATATTAGATCAATATTGACTATGAAAATTTCAAAAGGAATATTTTTAAATAATATAAAATGAATCAATAAAAGAAATTATTTGAGTGGAGAATGTAAAAGAAATGAGTTAAAAAGATTCATCTTACACTTCTTTGAGTAATTAAAATTTAATAGAAAGTTACCTTATGAAATAATATAAGTAGATATAAGGATATCCATAAAATAATGTTAAAAATATGGACATGGAAGATTGAGATTACTAACTAAAAAATATATAAATAAAGTTTCACTTACAAACACTATTTTTGGTGAATTATATATTAATGGGAAGATAAATGATAAAAATACTTGTAAATAAGAAAAAAATATGAGAAAAAGAGAATAAATTTGGATTTAGAGATAAATTATATTCAAATTACCTAATTAGAATATTGATATAGACAATCTCAATTTTTAAGAGTGATTGGAAGAAAAACTCCTACAAATTTGTTACCATTTGAATCAAATGTTAATGAAAGAGATAGCTTTAGATGGATTAAAAATATTATGATAAAATAGAGAAGATCCTTTTTTACCCATTCCTCTGTATTCCTAGGTACTTTGAGTCATCATGAGGGACTTTTGAGGGGATTTATAGACTTTATAGGAGCTACATGCATTTAGAGGGCCAACACACCATAGTGTTAGGAGTGGTGGTGGTCATGGTGAGATTTCACGGGTTCCCCAAGCATCTTGGTTAACCTTTTTTGGGTCTAACGTTTTTATGTATTTGTGTAGTATTGGGGCCTACCAAAGGGAGTGAAACCTCCAAGGTAGTCATTTTGGTAGACATTTTAGAATGAGATGTCACCTGTTTGAAATAGTGACACCTAAAAAGCTTGGGGTGGAAGTTGTTTTGGATGGAGAATTTTCCTATGGGAATAAAGAATCTTGGAGACAACCATAGAGGTGTTCATGCAATTAGTTAAAGCCCAATGGCCTTATTCACGAGGATACCTTGCATAAGTTTGAGACAATTTCATTGGGTGTAGTTTTGGTGAGTTACCTTGTGTGAAATGGGTATACCACCATGAATTGTTATTGGGTACGGTGGCATGAGAGGGTGAGGTGAGGCCGAGTTAACAAGCGAGGATGAAAATAGGGAAGAGGAACATTACATGTCATAGATCTTGGTGTGGTGAGAATAAATTGCTAGGATTCATTCTCCACACAATGATGAGAGGCTTTAGAGCTCTTCTGGATGTCCAAAAAACAATACGTCACACTATGGTGAATGTAATGGTTCTATTCAATGATGTTCAATTTTTTTTAATGGCATGTGATCCTTAGGATTTTAATGCTTAAAAATTGGATCTATAGTTAAATGGGGAGGACCATAGGTTTGGTGTGTTTCACCATGTTGTGGTGGAGGCTATTTTATTTTCCTATATAAATAGAAGGTCAATTATTCCTCAGATAGATTTTACATCCCTTCCCTAAAGCCCTAGCTATCTTTTATTCCTCTCACCGATCTCCCGTCATCTCTTTAATAATATAAAAACTTTGGATTATCATATCAAATTCTCAATACCCAAGATACTCTCATTCCTCATCTTCACCTCATTCTACTTTCTTCTTTTATAGGGTTTTTTTTGGAATAATTTCTATATTTTGGGATGATATTCAAGATTGTATTTATGCTGGGTTATTGTTTTTAGGTTTCAAGTCACAAAATTTTTAAGATGGTGGTGGTTAACTTCTTTGATAAACTCGTTTCGAGTGGATATTACTTGATGTTTCATATTAATGTAGGGGATCCAAGCTCTCAATCCATTACTATGGTAATCTCTAAATTTATCATGTCGTTGTCTACCTTTGGGTGGATGTTATGAATTGACGTAATGAGATAATGAACTGGATCAAAGTAAACTAAAGGGAGATGTGATTTATCACATGTGATTTATCTATTTTATGTTATTTACCTTATGTGATTATATATTCATTCTATTTATGGTTGTGAATTTAGATGGTTCTATTATAATTGTTTTATTTACTAAAAATTGATTGTTTAAATCACCATTCCTAAAAAGGCCAAGCACTTAAAATATGACAATTAATCAGTTATTCATAAATCTATAAATCCCATGAAATCCCCCATGTTAGTGATGCTTAAATGTCATGAAATACACTTCATGATGTGAAAGGATTGAATTACTTAGTTATATGGCCTTAGTGACCTATGGTTTTTTCTACTAAAATACTTTTACTATCATGGTTATTATGTGTGATTGTGTAACTCTTATATTTTTTCCTTTAGGTATTAAAGGTGTTGGGGTAGAGGAACTACAGTTGGTTTGGCATGGGATATAGCGAGGGCCAATTTATGGTGTTTGGGTGGGGGGTTTTATAATATTATGAGTGGGAAGTTGAGATGGCTTGGTCATGGTATGTGACATGGTTATGGTGAGGTGGTCGAGAGGTTGTGTTGTGTAGTGTTTTTATAGTTTCCCAGTGGTCATGGAATATATTATAATGGAATATTTAGTAATGTGACATGGGGTAGAAACGAATTATAAATGGATTGATTATAGAGTAATATTCCTAAAATGTATTATTAAAGATTGGTAATGAGTATAAATAGTGGATAGAGAATGGTTTTTCATTAAATGTGGAAATGGATGGTAAAATGGGATTAATGTTTATGGTATTGATAAAATAGGATATTGGGAAAAAAAGATGGTAAAGGCATAATAGAAATGACACATGTAACTATTTTTCATGGTGAGTGGGGATGGTTCAGTTTTTTAGTGATGAAAGTGATGGTTGTTGTGTGGGGGTGGCGATATAAAGGTTGTAGTGGAGTGGTAGTGTTGGTTAGTTTGAACCCATATAATCATATCGTTTGTAAATAATAAGATTTTATTTTTTATGGTTTCTATATGCACCTCACCCAAGTTGAGTATTTTATACCAACACCCAAATTTTAGGGGGGGTGTTTTCCCCAACATCTTGTTTGGAGAGGTGTGGATGGATGTCTTCCCTATATTCCCTGCTCTCTCTTCAAGAGATGTATCATGTGGTGATACCCAATTGGTGGAACATACTAGTAAAAAATTTCATAGTTGGTGGAGATTCCTAGTAATAGAGATATGTGATATGTGGTGGGGGTTATGTGTGGTTGGATGTGGTAAATATATTGGTTTCCTTCATGATTATGGTATAATATTTCCCTGGTTATGAGGTTTTGACTGTAGTTGGGAAATTCATATGACATGATAAATGATATTATTTATTGATTCTAGTATAATATTCTAGACCCAATAAGTGTTTGGGACTGGTAGGGTTTTGGTTCAACCTACACCAGAATCAACTTTGATATGTAAGTATAGATATAGAAGGGATGCGAGCATATGATATTTGATATTGGGGAATGACAGAAGAAAAAAAATTCGGGAAGTGGTTTAAGTGAACCTTTAAAATTTTTTCATCTTGGTATTATTTTACAAGGATTCAATATTTATCAAGTAATACATGGCGAGGTTGGGGCACTAGTGACTTATTTTATGCTCATTGGTTTTACTATTTATTCATCGGGGCATTAGTTTTCTATTTGCACATTTACACATGTGATTTTTTGTATAATCGTTCAAAGTATACATGTTATGGTCACTAATATATATGTAAATATATTTTAATGGTTTTTAGTAATATTTCAGTGATCGATCTGGGTGCTACTAGTTCTGTGTATGGAGTTGATGAGTCATTGTTTTCATAAGAGTTTTACTTGGTATTGCTTTATTTTGGAGATTTATATTTTTATAAAATTCATATACACATGGGTTATTGTAAGATTTTTATATTTTTATGTTGTATGATTTTTTTGGTGGGTTTTCTAATTGTCTGTGTTTTTTAGGGTAATTCATCTCATATATGTGCATTTAGACCATCGATGCTAGTGGGAAACCTGTAGAATATTGGTGGTGGGGCTCAGGGGTCACTCTTATTTTCACCATTGTCCTACAAGGGGTTCCAATTGGGAGAAGGTCATGACACATGTATTTTATGAAAATTATGATAAAATAAATTCATGGGGAAGTATGTACATCATATTAAATAAATTAGGTGGTTTAAATGAAATATATCTCAATGTAAGAAAATTGGGATGTGAAACCCTTAACATTACTCATGACTATTATGAATGTGCTTTAACCCCCTAAATTATAAATATATCCTTTAGAATATCTTATTTAATAACCTTATTGATATCTATTTCCATTTATAATATTCAATTATATTAATTATATATATATATATTAGATAATTATAATTTATTTTCATCATCGGATGTTAGTAGTTTTGTTTGTTTCATACTAGTTTCGGTATATTGATGTCTATCGTAGTTATTTGATATTAATTTAATCATTAAAATATTATTCAATGTAGAGGAATCTTATTATTTTAAGAATTTATACAGTCCCATGTTAATTTTATGGAGGATACATGTATGGATCATAAGAAAAGAATTTACAATGTGGATATTTCAGGTAACAATAAAAATAACCATGAATTACATTATAGTGATATTTTATTTTACTGTCCCCCATAATGAACCATAATTATTACATAAATTAATTGTTAATACCATATATTACCATAATTAATGTTTTTATACTCATCCATGATTGAAATTGTGACAATTATATAACATTTCCATGTTGATGATAAAACCGACTGAAACAAGAACATGTTTTATGAATGAATGAACAAGAATATAGAGTTATATAATAGTAATATCATTTTTAAAAAAGATTAATTATGTTATTATATATCATTATTTATATAATATGACTTTATAAGAATTAATATGACATGGTATTTGAAAAAATAGTGATTAATAAGATATTTACTTAGATGAGATCACACCCTGTCATATTGATTCCCTTCAAAATTAAGGATTTTGTTCTACTTCATATCACTTAGAGAAAACCATCATGTAATTGGATTTTAGGAGGTAGAATTTGGGTATGTATTCAAGAAGAAACTATTAGTGATAAGAAGTTTTCTACGCGTAGATGAGTGGTCCATTTATTGATTGGTTTGAGTTGATGTTTTTTGAATTTTTTCATTGCATAATGGTTAAGGAAAGTCATTTTTACATGAAAAGTGAACCATAAGTGGGAAAAAGGGAGGTTGATGGTACCTCCATTAAAAATATTTTTTATTTTTATAAATTTTTAAACATAATTATTACTATGTACTGTATTTTACAGTTTTAACTATTTACCAACATAATTCAATATTCACCTCGGTACCTTATTTTTTTCAAAAAAATAAAATCAACCCTTTTACTTAAATTCATCATCCTAATGATAAATATGAAATAATGTTTTATCAAATTCAGTTTCCCAATATGATAAGTTTATATTTTAAATAAAAACACATAAAACGTTAAAAAAATAATTAATTTAAATAAGAATAAATTATTATGTAATAAGTAATTATATTTTTATGTATCACCATTCATAAATTATTTAATAGATATTAATTATTTATTAATAATTATAAAAATTATTTCTAAATAATTATTCATTTATATAAAATTTTGTATTTCAATTAACTCATTTTATATATGACCGTTTTATGTCCAATGACCATATAACCAATGAACATATGACCAATAGTCAAAAAATAAATACATTAAACTTTTCATTATTATATATAACCTTATATAATTATCTCAATTTTTTTCAGAAAACCAATTAATATATTTTTTAAATGTCTATCATATTTATAATATGCTTCCTTATTTCCATTGTTATAATCGTTGGGATGATCTTTGAGGGAAACTACAAGGATGGAGATTTCACATTCAAGATATTTTTTCACTTGTTGATTTATTCCTCTTATAAGTTTCATCATTATGTTCAATATTTATTTCTAAAAATTTATTAATTTTCATATTTTATTGTATTAATTTATCTTAATGAAATTTAGATTTTTTCATTTTCTTTATTTATTGCATGTGAAACAAGTTATTCAACATATTCATGAAATAAAAATATGGGGTTTTACATTGGATGTTTAAATAAAACCCAAGAACGAATTCAATAACATCTATATCCTAATGAATATTCAGTTAAACTTTATATTGTGTAACTATTTAATTCGATTTGATTACTAATAATTTAGTAATTAATGTTATCCTTGAAAAGGTTGATACTAGAATAATTTTTTTATCACTATTCCCTTGTAATAAATTTTATTTATTTCATTATTTAGTACATTATTTACACAAACAAATATTATATTATCATTATTAAAATAAAATTACTATATCCTTAATCATATAAAAAATGTTTCAATCTCATTCTTCAAACTTTTATTTTTCTATCACAAAATAAATGATGAACATAAGAATATTATTCAGTTATAAACAATAGCATTTCTTATAAATAATGTCACTGTAAAATATGTTAATTCACCAATTTAAGAGAGAATTAATGGGTGAAATAGTGGTTATAAGAATGTATAATTATAAAATAATGAATTATTTTTATTATCAAGAAATAAATAATGTGCTTAGGAGTCACTTCAAAATTCTCCCCTTTTTGATAATTACAAAATAAAATCCAAATTTATCTCCTATTTTGAAATTGATCAAAAAATATTAAAGTACTAAATTCATCTTCCTTTTAATTTATACATATTTATAAGTGAAAATGTTCTCCTATAGAACATGACATTTATTTATGTGAAAGAATATAACCCTTTAGTTACCTTGAAAGTTTAAGATCCCCATAAATTCATGCATATCTTCTCATATACAGTTATCCAAACATTTTCTAAACAATATTTTAGAAAATTTGAAATTTGATCCCAATTTATTTATTAAAATATATTTATTAAATAGTTTAATTATTCAAATATTCTAGGATGATATTATATTTATATCTTCAGGAGGTTCTCTTTTTAATTAATTTTCAAATTTAAGGACTTTAGTGTTTGACCTGAGTCTTATGGGTCAACTGATGTTATTTTTGGGATTGAAAATAGTACAAAGGATAGATAACATATTTGTTAATCAATAAAAATATACTAAATATTTTTTACCTCGGTTTTTCTTCATGGTTTTCAAAGCTAAAATATAAAAATGGGTACTTCTTGAAAGCTAGATTATGATGAGGCTGAAAACCATATTGATAATAAGTAGTTAGGGATTAGCTTAGTGGTAAGAACCTCTTAATTCTACATGAAAAATGGGGGTTCATAACCCATTGGGCGCATGAACTGTAGCGTACTATAGCAGTGGTGGTAGGGTACTGTAGCAGCTTCAGTAATGTAGCAGTATTATTCACAGAATGGGCCTTCGGCCAAAAAATGGGCCTTCAAGCTATGTAATGGGTCTCCCTCTACCCAATTAAGGTGGTCTTTGGTTTTAGTTAATAATAAATGAGGCTTCAGCCCCAAACATTTAAAAAATGTATATATGTAATATATTCCATTATAATTCCAATTAAAGTCATTTAATGACAGCTAAAATTGGGATTAGTTTTATTAAACGATTATCTTGAACAAACTTCATTTTAACAGACTAGCCTTTTAGATTCTGATTTTGGTGGTTAAAAAATATATAAAAAATACACAACATGTATGATTCACTTTCATGGAAAATCATTATTTTCATGTATTTCTACAAAATGAAATTCAGCAGCTCTATCTATAGCAAAAAGTGATCATATTACTACAACATCATTTTCATTACAACCATTATGTTTTAAAGAAACTATTTCAAATTTAAGTTTTAATTTAAAAAATATACCAATTTATTAATAATATTTAAACAATTTAAGCAACTAATTATCCATTTCATAATTCTATTAATAAAAACATTGATGTATGATATCACTTTCTTATAGATAATATTCAAAAAATAAATATAATTATGGAATTTATTTCAATAGAAAACCAGCTAGATGAAATATTTACTAAGCCCCAAGATTTTTCTATTTTGATATAATAAAAATTAAACTTAGTATAATAGAAATTTATAATCTATTTATGGGGAGTAAAAATATATTTTGAAACTGATTCTCTATATATGTTTACTTTTAGACCACTGTATGTTGAACTATTCTCTAAAATATTCTTTATCAGTGGGTTATTACTTCATTCATTGAGCATAGTACCATTTCAATAATAGTATCTAATTTTTTAATGGACCCTTATGTTTTATAAAATATTTTTAAAAAGCATTTTAGACTATTGTATACCAAAAAATTAAAAAATTAAAGGGGATCCTAAAAATTGGATGTAATTTCAAGATTATATGCTTTCCCAATAATCATTTTCTAATTTAGGGGCAGAATTTATTCACTTATAATTATTTATACATTAAAAGGAAGTGGAGTTTTTTTTACATTAGTCAATTTGATCAATTTCAAAAATGGGGGAAATTTTGGATATTTTTATATAATTATAATAAAGGATATGAATGTTGAAGTGGATCATAAGCACTATTTATCTTTTAAAAATTTAAAAAATTATCTATTTCAAAAGTATACTTTATCATACATTTTATTTCACACTTCTATTCCCTAAAAAATGGGTTAATAAAAGTATTTTATTTTTACAATTTTTATAATAGATGGTATTGTTTATAATTTATTATTATTATGATGTTCTTCATTTATGTTGTGAACTGATTTTGGATAAATATCCATCACTATATAGGTAAGCATCACTTGTACTATGAGTTTGAAGATTAGTCTATTTTTCAAAATATGTCTATGTACTGACTAAACACATGAACAAAACCCAAGCAATCACATGCAAAAAAAGTCATGCGACTATAAGATAGGTTTTCAAAATTATTCTAACTATAGAATAGAATGCATGAAAAAATTTTATTGACCATAAGTGTTCTGAAAATCTAACAAAAGTCGTAGACTGGACATGCCATTCGATGAGACCACATGAATAAATTTCATCTAACCATGTGATCATTTTTTTATTGAATCTGAGTAAACATTTTTCAATTTCCTCAACCTAATTCCAAAAGTAAAATCAATCTACCTTTTGAAGTTGAAATTTGGAAAAGTGTTAAACCAACCTTATGAAGTAGGATTTTCGAAAGGTGTTGAACCTTCCTTTTGAAGTAGAAATTTGGAAAAGTATTGAAACTATCTAATGAACCTAAAAATTTGGAAAATTATTGAACCAGCCTTATGAATTAGTGTAAGTGATAATTTGGAAAAGCGTTGAACCTATCTTATGAACTATAATGAGTGAAAATTTTAAAGAGTGTTAATCTTAATTTATGACATATATCAACTTAATGAATTTTTCATTGATGACCCCTCCCCCCAAAGAGTACCCCTCCTAGGTTGGCGATGAGAGGAGGAAGATAATGACTACCTGATTCCTACCTCCAGTAGGCCCTAAGTGTGCGACTAACATTGAGGTTACAATAAACTTACAAATGAGAGGCATTACCCTCTAAGAGAACACGCAAAAGAGAGAGATAATATATATACACCAATAAAAACCTAATCATATATATATAAATTAAAACCAAGTGTATGAATGCATTGTAATTCAAAATACATACAACTAAAAGTGAAACAACAAGTACCAAAAGAGTAAACTTGGTTGTGACCATGAAGCCCAAATAGCTCCTCAACAACCACTAGAAATTAGAAACCAACCTGATCTCCATCCTGATATTGTTGTCCTGAAAAAATTATTTGTATATAATGGGATGAGCATAAATGTATACTTAGTAGGATCCTCTTTAAAGCCTCTCATGTAGAATATAATGAAACCATGCGAAATACTAGTGAACAACAAGTGATACTAACTCACCACCTAAAGAGTTATACTATATTTCCATCTTCTCCATGGATATATATCACCAAGTATCGTATACAAGGGTTCATGTTTTATACTGATAAATCATAAAGGTTACCTCACCACTGCTTCCCCACTGGTTTTCTTCCCTACCCATACATCACATGTCTTGAGTTGTCTCTCCTCCAAAACAGGCTTTCCCAAAAACACCTGGGCTAAGTATAACAACAACTCATGTTTCACATCACCAGATCATCACATCCATATATCCATATAGTAACTGAGAAGTCTACGAGATCCACCGCATCCCGTATGATGTGTATCATACAACGAGTATTATATCTCAATCCATCAGATCCCATACACCATGTAATTACCTTGATCCATCACATCACATACATTTCATATCTATAATAACTATTGGGATACTATATTTAGATATATATATGTGTGTGTGATATAACCACAAGCCATTAAATCCATGTGAACACAAATATGGGGATACAAAACACCATTCATACCAGTACATAATACCACTAAGATAAGAGAGAAAGGACAGAGGGGGTAGTCAGCTATTAGAAACACATCAGCCTAGATGTTGGAGAAAAAAATACTCCCAGAGTGCATTGGGTGTCAGTCACCTCAATAAACATGGGTGGTGTAGATTATGAAATAAAAAAACATACATGATATAATATAGCTCACAACCACACTAAAGAGATAATATAGTCCTAAAATAAACTACAATCATCGTCATTCAGACACCTAACTGGAACAAATAGTAACTATATATACTATAATTACACAGACATTTAAAGAGATATATTAAATTAATTATTCCTATTTAAGCATGAATAATTATATTAATTAATTCATTATCCCTTAATTAAACATTTACATTATTCTAGAATATTCATTAAATTTACCATTCAGTTGAATTTCATGCCCTCTAGGCATAAGCTCTTGGAAACCACTATTCTCAAGATTATCATTATTATTACCATTTCATTCCAAAAAATACAACCCCATGGGTTAAACATTTATTAATAATTAACTAGGATTTCCATAATTATAGGTACTCTATAAAAAATATTCTAATATACCACTAAGAAGATGCATAACCAAGCATGTTAAAATTCCTCAAGTAGTGTTGAAAAAAAAGTAGATTAAACAAGAAACCTATACACAAGGCCTTTGAAAATATTAACAATAAACAAGCATCTAGCTTCAATAATATGAATGAGTAAGCCCATATTTTTATGGAACTATGGTGCACAAAAGAATATTGTGGGACAAAGATTTAAACATTTTCACCACTAAAACAATGAAAATTCATTATGATCAGTGATCGAAGCACCAGTAGAGGTTCAAGGATCATATGTGAATTTTTTGAAAGTACTAAAATGAAAATAAGAACCAATACCACATTCAAATTAAAGCACACTAGACCACAACTCCTCACCAGGTACCAATGCTCAAGGGTTATGAACTCAAACCCCACTAGATAGTACATGCATGCTTGAAGAGTCAATATAAATTTCGATGCTCAAATTCCAGGTTCTATCATGGAGCTCTAAATATTCCTTCAACATCAAAAAAATTACAATGATTTCATCCCTTTTATCCCTAAAGATAAATTTGGATCGATTGCTCAGATGAAGAATTTATCTCTCTATGATGTGGGAGGAGAGAGAGGATCTTAATTCCATTGGAATGAATAGTATTTAGAATAGAGAACCTCTCTTTCTTATTTAGTGGACTGCTCAAATACCCAGATAGGGTTCCCCAACCCCGAGAAATAAATTTCCAACAAAATAAGCAGTAAATGACATGTTATGATGAAATATCTGTGTCATAATGACATTCATATTTTTAGCACATACTTTTATTATATAATAAATATTTTATGAGATAAACCTAATCCATTTACTAGACTCATAATTATCACTAATATTAAATGAACCTTGAATATTAAAATATTATTTTTTCATATAATATTATTCAAGTATTCACTAAATATATTGTGAATAAATTTAATAAATAAATTCAACCCAATTATTTAATAATCGAATAATAATGAATGTATTTATACATCAGTTAACATTAAAACATGGAAAACTATCAGACCCAATAGCGGGAAAAAATATGCCCTATATAACTATTCACTAGAAAAGGACAGACTCTTGAATGAAATATTGTGTGTGACCCTTCGAGCCCTTATCTCGATAGTAGTAAATACCATTCACATACCAATAGTAGAGTCTAAAAACACATCAAGGACCCTAAGGAGATATGAAAAAGTCATATTAATGATAAACTTCCATGAAACACAGACTATAAAATATAATTTTTTTATCTCATGCTATATCATAAACCAAGATAAAAAAACTTATGACATCATCCACTATTTATTTATATTTTATATAACTAGAAAAAATTAACTTTGAATAGCATGGACAATGATTTATGAAGTTAATACCATATTTACCAATTGGGTCTGTTATATCACTTCCTCAACTTAAAAGTGGAAAATTCTATATTGTCCATTCAACCAATTCCATACCACCAATGAAAAACCCAACAAAAACTACCTCTCATAATCTGCAATGACATGGTTTTTATATGAATCTATGTAGGTAATCAAATTCACACTTTGATAATGATCTCAATTCAAGAGACCAATACACATGTTGAAATATAGGAACAACCGATTACACCTAAAACATGTGATGTTCCTATTGGAGGGTCTATCATTATGATCTCACCTACCAGAGATCACAAAGTGAAGACTTCATGAAATGAATCTCAATTCTTATAAGGCCCCACCACCTAATAGTCATGGATAAACTGTGTCCAATTAGTATGATGTATAGAAACCCTAGTACATATTTTTAAGATTAATTACACAGTATCTCGAGGTTCTCATTATATCTTAGGAATTACTATAATATTTTTATAAGAAAAATAATATACATACTTTACCATTTTAATAATGGATGCAGAAATATGAACTCTATAATGGTACATTTACATAATTTATAACTCACTATATACATGGTATGTTAACTAAAAAGTACATACAATTTTTGTTCTAGGGAAACGACTTTTACAACACTCCAACTTTCAATAGATCCATCTTGATAACTATCTTTGTTAGAAATCACACGATAAGATCATGTTTCTACTTAGTTATGGATTTATTCACATGCCTTCCATGTTTCCATTACATGGTAATTCTATCATCTTTGACTTTACCTCTTGAGTAATACTTCTCAAGAGATGGTATCCATGAGTATTTCTATTTTTCCCAATATTAAAACTTGACATATTGGCTAGTACTAGTGGTAGAATTATCAGAATTTATATTGTGATAAAACATTACTTATTAGGTGTGATTCCAATAATTAGAAACAATTGTTTCATACTTTTTCAATTCTTCTTTAGTCATCTAAAAAAGCTATAATACACATGATATTTATTGATATGGATACCACTAGATTGAATGAGCTTAACATGCTCATTAACGTAACCTGACTACGATATATAATCATATTGATCAGTAGGAAAACTAGTTTGTGTCCCCTTGTAACTATTATCCCACCCACTCCACATACAAGGTATGTACCTTTTGTACTTTCTCAAGTATAATTGGATAGTTTTGACTATATCCCTTCCAGTTCTCACAGATATAATTGTTATTTTCTTATTAACAACACATTAATATCCTTATATGCCCATGCATATCTTCTTGGAGAGATTTATGCCATGTGACACTAGTAAAAATTATCTTTGTATTTTTTTGGATTAGTGTTTTGCAACACATTGTATGTATATATACTATTTACTTAGTCTAAGAAACATTTAGTACCACCTTAGTTGTTCTTATTCCCTATAAATTAGTTATTTACTTTAATTCAATCTCTATAGAGTTAATTTAATCACGGTGTTAACTAACTGTAATACCATTAATTATTTTCCATATGTTTTTAATCTAATTTCACTTGGAAATATAGATTTCTCCCAATAACCTCTTATTGACACATGGTAAAATTCATTCCAAATGATTATTCTACATTTTTTTCTTACTTCCCTCCTAAACTAGATTTCATTAACATTCACCCCTTATTGGTTTTCTATAGTGTCACCATATCTTTATGGTTGCGTTGTATGAAAATATTCTATGATTGGTGGTCTTGACATCCAATACTCAATAAAATGATCAAATAAAGATACTATGAGAAGTAATATTCTAATCAATTTATGTAGAATGACTTAGTATTATCAATCAGGACTTATTGGTACCATGCTTATACTACCCATCTTCTGTCTCACTTAAATACCCACCAGCCATGGTGAATAAAAAACTATTACCGTGGTTTTAATATTCCTATATAGAATGTGTCTTTGGAACATTCTTGTTCACATTCTCTTATGGAAGTTGTTCCTATTCCAACTACATGTTCATTTTTTCATTAACTAAACCCGATTCATCATTTCTAACACTATTTTAAATAGAGATATACCCCGTTTTATTGAAATATTTTAAATTTATTGACAATATTTTTTTATGTTGGTATTTATATATTATCTGTTATGAAATTTAGGATATTAAATGAGATACACATTGTATTTATAATAGTGAAAATTTATTTATATCTTTAACTCTTTGAGTCTAGACACAAATTATTATGACATAATGGATTTATATCATTCTATAACTCATATGATTTCAATTTTTAGTTATAGTTGGCATATGTTTGTGGGGTAATTCCCCCATTTCTGTAGCATGTCATAAAACATAGAAGACACTGCAATCCATATATATCTTCACATTGATTCTACTTTTAATGACATCATGTCTCTAATGTGTATATAGAAATTTGTGTTTAGTAATTACTCCACATTACATTATATTGATCAATGATAACATGTAAGACTCATCATCAATCCTCTTTATTCAAATAATAACATTGATGATGACAAGGTAATGTGTTTTTGGGAATTACTCCACACAACATTGTAATGATTGATGGATGTTAGGTGAATATATTCTTTTCTTTGATAGATTGAAGAATCTTATATTTTCTAACCATGAATATATCAAATTTCACTTTCATATTCCTTAAACAACACATAAATGATTCTTATTAAGTATATATACAACTATCATAACCTTGGAATAGTTTATGCCCTGTAGCTAAACTAGTTCTAAAATCTTTGTGTCTTATCATTATTTATAAAGGTGTCTTTATCCAAAATTAAAAAAGTATATGTGTTGAAAATACCTAATGTCTTTAACTATAATGAGTCCATATACCATAGTGGTTATATTATTGATATGTACTTTTAATTTTAATTAAAAAATAATATTCTTCCACAACTGAGTTTTAAAGTCGTACAATTTATATTCATTATCTATTTACCATGATTTATGTATTAGTAACTATTGGTTGTTTATGAAATACCATAATCAACATTCATTAAAAAAATTATGGTATAATTCAAAACACAATTATAGTTTTACAAGAACCATTCACTTGGAATTGAAAACATATTCTTCTCACCACTAATGTAGGTGACAACCGTCCTAAGCCACTTGGAGAACACAACTTGACTTCTAAAATTTTTTCTTTATTTCCATAGTTTCACTATTTAGAAACAAGCATATAAGGACATATTGTAAGTAATACCCAATGATCATAAATGAAATATCACATTGAGTGATGAATATACCTGAAGGAGAAGTTCATGCTTGCTTCTACTTTAATTCACTGTAGTTCATCTTCTAGTGACCTATCTTGCTACAGGTAAAGAAAATAGCCTCATGTTCGATGATATCTTTATTTATCATTGTGTTCTTAGAATGATTTTGTGAAGGTACCTTTGGAAGTATACATGAAGTCATCATTTTTGTGTTGTATTTCTATTTTATTATCTTAAGAATTACAGTGTCAATATTGATTATATTCTCATCTTCATGGTGAAAACCTGAAAAAAGATATTGAAGTGGTTTATCGAGACTATTCATTTGACAATTTTCAATGAAATTAGAAAAAATGGGTGGTAAGGATGAGAGAATGAGATGAACTCAATGTTCTTTATTTAACTTGAGACATAAATGTTCTTTATTTAACTTGAGACATAAATCTTGTAGTCCTTTAATGTACTCTATAATATTGATTACATGAGGACTAGCTATAGTTTCATCTATAAATCAATACCTGATCAATTTTATCCTTATGTCATTGATTTCTCGCTTCACATTATCATCATAAAGTTCTTGAAGATGAGGGAATATGGTATATACATCCATGTACTTATTTTTCATCTAAAAATATTTGTAAATTTATTATAGAATAATGTTACAAACCTTGAAAGCGTCATCTTTGAGTCTTCTGTAAGGATTTTTCTCATCCTCACTGGCTCCCAAAGGATGTGGATCAGGTTATCGGTTCTCCAACACATATAATTTTATTTATTACTATAGTACTATGTGCAAGCACCTCTACAACTCTTTGAAATGTGTTCTAAGGAGGAAATGATATTTTTTTAATATGGATCAAAGAGTGGGCATGGTTTTACATGCGATTTAATATAGAAAAAATATAGAATATTAACACTTGTATCTTTATTATTGATTAGACATTACCTATTAATTAAATATTTAAGTGTCTCTCACTATTTTATTAAACTCTATAAACCCCCTTTAATAGAATCATAATTTTCCATCTCTTGAGTTTTCTAGTTGAAAAGATCCTTGAAACCTATCATCATAGTCTATAAGATATGGATATGCCAGTACTGAAATAGTTTCATGGTAGGTGTTTTACTAGCCAACCAGATTAACTCACAATTCCTTTATCTATTGATTTTTGTCCCAAATTCTGAAATCATAAACTTGATTTACTAATCCATTGAATCTAATGATTAAATAAGATATATGGATACATATTTGTGAAACCTTTAGTTATGTCTACCCATTATTCTTAAAATAACTCCATAGTAGTAGGATGAACCCTCAACAAAGGTTAACGAGCACCCCACACACCAAGTTATGTTCAAATTCAACGACGAAAGAAATTTTTTAATTAATATTCCTTTGATATTTTTTCAATATTTTAAAAATATTTAATCCAATTCTGTTAAATATTTTCATAATATATTTTGTTCTATGTTTTTTTTATAGTAGAAAAGCCCATGAAAAAAAAAATCATTCTATACCTTTTAATAAACCATACTAATTGGCTATTAAAAAACAAAATATTTTTTTTATATTTTGTTTTTATTTTTTATTCAATGTGGAAAAATATTACCACAACCTCATTTGGTATTTGGTGTTTTTTTGAAAGACACAATGAAGTTTTTTTGAAAACCAGTTACTTAGCCACCCCCTATTCTTAATTATTTTTCAAAAATAAATAAAAATAGTTGGAATTTTTAAATTCAAAAATTTCATTGAAATACTCTTGTATGGAAAATAATATTTTGGTTCTAGTTGGAACACTATGGTCCCTCCTGGAATATATATATATAGACACACAAATTCTTCCAAATACCTAAAAAACAACCACTTTTGATCCATAAAAAAATTTATATGGTCGTAACTTGTCCATCCATGTTCAGATTGAAGCATGGTTGGTTCTATTGGGAGTGAAACAAAGTGTAAAAACAAATTGAAAGGAAATAGATTTTTTATTGGTTCTAGAAATTCACAAAAATTATATGATACCATTGATTATACCAGGGCATGCAGTGGAAGACAGTGAGCTGGTGATTTAAAATTTTTCATCACCGGAGTGAAAAAACTTAATTGTCTCTGGCAATCCAAGCCCCAGTAGAGGTTCAAGGATATCTTTTGAAATTTTAAAAGAAAAAAACAAGAATGAATACCTTTTTCAAATCAATTCTCACTCAACATCATCTATTCATTGATGAATGTTGCTCAAAGGATCCAAACTTGAACCGCTCTAAATCTTCCACACACACATAAAGATTCCTAAAAAAATTTTATCATTGAATTATGGGTGATAGCACAGAGTTCCAATGATTCCTTTGATGTCACAATAATCCCCAAGATCTAATCCCTTCGATCCATAAAGATGTTCCTAGATTGATCACTCAAATGTGGAATCTCTCTCTATAGGATATAAGAGGAGAGTGAGGCTCTCAATTACATTGAAATTAATATTATCTAGAATAGATATCCTCCCCTACATATATCGGGGATCACTCAAATAACCAAAAAGGGTTCCCTAGACACCAGAAATAAAACACCCACTAAATAAGCAGTAAATGAGCTGTTATAATGAACTATTAGTGTCATAATGTTATTTATATTTTTATCACATACTTTTAATTTATAATAAATATATTGCGTGATAAATCCTATTTTTAACTCGACCCATAGTTTATTCTAATATTAAACTATCCTCGAATATTAAAATAATATTCATTCATATATTATTTTCTGTGTATTCACTAAGTACCTTGTGAATATATTTAATAAATAAATTCAACCCAATTATTCTATACAAAAATAATAATGAATTTATTTATTCATCAGGGATCAATAAAACATGAAAACTCTTAGACCCCACCATGTTATCTATACCTATTCACCAGTATAGGGAAGAGTCTTGAATAAGATTTTCTGTGTGACTCTCTAGGCCCTTATCTTGATAGTATTTAATATTAGTCACATAACAAGAGTAAATTCTATAAACCCATCAAGTCCTCTAAGGAGATAATGAATTTTCATAATAATGAAAACATTTCCCACGAAAATTTATTGGGTAATGTAATCTCTTTTTCTCATGATGTCTCATAAATCAGGATGAAAAAATTGTATCATCATCTATTCTTGAATTATTATTTTGTTGTATAACTAGAAAAACATACCTCTTACTACCATGGTCAAGGATTTATCAAGGTTATTACATCCTGATCAACCTGTCCCAATATATAACTTCCTCAACTCAGAAGTGAAAAATTATATGTTGACCATTTAACCAATTCTATACCACCAATAATGCGCCCAACAGAAGCTATATCACTAGAACGTAAATGTCATGTTTTTTCCTTTTAAATAAGTGAAATATAAAATGATTCACATTGATAATGATATCAATTTAGGTGACCAATACGCTTGTTCGTAGATTGGTCCAACCAATGATACCTAAAACATGTAGTGTTCCTATTGGTGGGTCTATCCTCAAGATATAACCTACAGGAGATCACCAAGTGTGAACTTCATGAGAAGAAGCCTCAATGATTATGATTCCCCAACACATGATAGTTAGAAATAAGTTGTGTCCATTCAGTATGATGTATCTAGACTATAGTATATATGTTTATAATTAATTTCATAGTATATATATGTTTTAATTATATTCTATGAACTACTATAACCTTTTGATATGTTAAATAATATGTGAAAATTATCATTTAAAATTTTGATGTATAAATATCAACACTATAATGGTAAGTGTACATCATGTATAACTCACTATATACATGGTATGGTGATAAAGAAGTACTGCTAATGATGGGAAAAGGTATTCCACTTTTAAAACATATTTGACCCATTGCAACATCTTCAGTTTCATCCATGAAAAACTTAGGTATATCCAGATGCATCTCACCATCACTAGAGTGAAATACCTCCATACCATATGGGCCTCCCCAACCCATATCACATTTTCCATACCAGGATCATCCATACTAGGATCATATCACATTACAAGAAATATTACATCTATATTCAATCATATGGAAACAAGTAACAAACAAGGTCAATAAGGAAAACTAGGCCCTAAAACAGTGTGTTTAGCCATTGCATGAAAACGAGCCCACATGACTCAAAATAAAAGGAACTCAACCTTCCCAAGAAAATGAGAACTCTCATACCCAAATATTAATATTTATCAACACCTATTTCTTATTCCATCATGATTTAACCAATTCATTATCCGTGGGTTCTAACTATGATCAACCTAAGGCATTATGTATAACAAGTTAATTAAAGATTAAAAATATCTTAGCATTGAGCTAGTTTCATCGAACATAGATATATTTAATTATTTTTTGACATGATTT
This sequence comes from Viscum album, assembly GCA_963277665.1. Taxonomy (NCBI): domain Eukaryota; kingdom Viridiplantae; phylum Streptophyta; class Magnoliopsida; order Santalales; family Viscaceae; genus Viscum; species Viscum album. Next base: position 1,036,637,739 of record OY728130.1, read on the forward strand.
TTACTATTATTTATCTACAATAATTAACATGATTCATGTTTTTTATCATTTACAACCATATGTAATTACAAATTCTATTTCAAACATGAACACTTGAATCCTTTTGATTATTATCAAATTATAACAAACACCAGATTTAAATAAAATCCCTTTTAATTATGTTAGAAAAATAAATTAAGAATTATCAAATTTACATTATTTAACATTTCCAATAATAAAATGTGCTAAAGGAAGAATAGAAACTTGCACCAAATTCATAGTATATATATCACACTATCACGAAAATTTTGAGGCAGTCTGTTATCACGGTATAAAAAATCAACATGTGAACGCTATCAAATGTATTTATTAATCTCATTAAATACTTTTTTGGTTAATTCCACCTCCATCTAATGGGGTAAACCATGTTATATTTACGATATCATTTAAAGAAAATAGAAGCAACGAATCCTATACCTAAAAGGATTCAACATTATTCTCATGAGAACAGAAAAACATCATGGATCTATGATCTCCTATTTTGTGAAGAAACCATGATCACATGAAGGCTTTATGAGAAAAACACACCTGAAATCAAAAAATTAAACTTTATTAGAATATATGAGATCAAATTATATAGAATTAAAAGAATAAATATTGGTACATAATATCAAATAGATAGAAAAATCAATAAAATAGAGGTTGTTATTACCATGAATCACCACAGATTGATCTATAGAGTATCAAGCTTGATCCCTATCAAAAAATGGGCTTCAAGGAACTTAAAAACCATTTAGGGGTTCCTAGGGTTTGAGTGTAATGAGTGGGAAACAAGTGAAGTTTGGGGATATTGGGGTATTTATAGAAATTATAGATTTTAATGAGACCACAACACAACCCCTTGGAACAGGATATAGAGCACCACTGCTACAATGTCGCCTCATAAACCATGCCACAACTACCCCCATTCAAATCCAATTTGAAATCCCAAAAATATCATATTTTATAGGATCTAGAGGATATAGTGAAGTTCTAAGAACCCTACCACAATACCCCTTCAATGATCAAATGGACCAGGATATAGCCAACCATCTTTGGGGCAACTACCGAAAATTTGGTAGAGTTGTACAAACCAACTACACCACATCCTCCTTCCTCCACACTACTAATCTTGTAAATCGATGGAGGGATTATGCTGCAACCAACCATCATGGATTATCCACTTACAAAATGGTAGTTTCCTTGTTTCCCCCTTCCCCATAGCACATGTAAACCATGTTGTAGCAACCAACACCACACCATTGTGCACACCACCATGCTATAATCATTCCATTTTAGTAGTGGCTCCCTCCTTTTCCACCAAACACCATCTAAATGCCTTGTGACCTCATACATGTGTCTTCAACACCCAAAAAAAACTAAGGAAAGGGATTATGGGATTTGGGCCCATAATTTTTCATATTTTAGTTCAAAACATTATATATTTTACATATTTTATTATATTTTTTGTATTATTTCATGTCTGTTTCATATGAATCTTTTTATTCATTGTTCCTTAAATAATCAATAATTATTTAAATCCTATAAAAATTTATTTGAATATATTATATATTTTATTTAAACTATATTGAATATGATCATATGTGTATTAATAGACACACTATTTTTCTAGATCATGAAATGATTAAATTCAAATAATTTGAAATACTAAATTTTTGTCTCACTTGTACTAAGAGAATCATCCAAAAATATTTATATTGGTTTTTATGATTTCATTTACCCTTTTTTTAATTTTTATAAATGATTTCCATTTAAGTTTTATAAATTATTTAAATAGACCCATAGGGAATGTGATTTCATTCAATGAATCACATATTTCTTTAGGTTGGATGAAATGAAGCATACTTTATACTTTGAATATATTTTTAATGAAATAACTCTATATATTATGTTTTACAGAACCACATAAAGTTAATGAGGCTGAGGATATTACTTCATTGTATTTTGTGCTACATATAAAAATCAATTATTTCACATGGATGAACACCAATATTTTGATCCATGTTATTGTAGAGAACATTGTTTTCTCAACACTCAAAAAATTTATTTTTCACCAGATTTATGTGGAAATTACTTCTTTTTTATTTTCAATGTGAATAATATTTTCATGGTTTTACTACCCGAAAAGGTAGTGGTCAGGTTATGCCACCCCATATAGAAGGTAATTTTCTTGGTTGTGCCTCTAGGTGTGAAAACGGCAAGGTAATTGGGTTATGACTAAATGTGATAACAATTAATTAGTATATTTTGACTCATACTGATAAAAATATAGCTTTGTGTGTTTCTTTTAGGGTCTAAAATGAAGTTATAAAGGGTTGTGACTCCCTTCAAAAGCTAGATATTCAAAAGTTTGTGGATATAATTTCTCTATGTATTTCAGATGGGCGAAGTGTATAGTTGGATAATTTAGATCTGAACAAATATAAAAATATTTATTTTCATTTCTTCCAACATCCATTAAATTTATTAATATCTATGACAATAATTCATTAAATATACTTAAAATGGTCAATTCAGACCCTTTGTAACCATTTTAAAATTTGTACAGTAGGACACAAAATTATATCTTTTATTGTCATGTTACATTTGGTTGAAATCATCAACTATTTTAGATTCAATTTCATACCCTTGACTTAATTATTTATTGGAAATAAAATGAGAAATATGAGTGAGTGGGATAAGAATCATCATTCACTAAGGATGTTATCATCCTACCCATCAGGAGAACCTCTTTAACAACTATATTGTGTTCATTTATTTTATTTTGTTTGAAAGGTTTGAGAGAAGTGAAAAATAAGAATTAGAGAAAATAGGTATAAAATGAAAAATAAGAACACTATATAACACCTTCTATGTTCATCAACCCATGTGTATTTCTTATAGTCAAATTTAACAAGCTTCACACATGTTTAATTTTCTATCAATTCTAGGCCATTAGTTTATATGGATTAAGTGAATAGAAATGAGGCGAATCTAATTATTAATGACCAAAAACTTATAAAATTTAAATCATCTAATATCTTCATCCCACACTCCAGGTTCAAACTACCTTGATAAATCCTATGTAGTATTACTATACATCATTTTCCACTTCTTCATTTGAGCTTGGAATTCCACAAATATCTATGAACCCTTTGACAACATGGAACATAATATATTTTCCTAGAGATATGCATGTGAATTTTTACTTATCATGTGATTATATCTAATCTTGAACTATTTAATTCTAAATAATAGTCATCCCCAAGGTTATTTATGATAACCAAGGCATGGAAGTAGGTTTTAAACCACCATCTCTCATATTACTATAAAACTTAATAATAACTTTTCATTTCCACACAAATATATAAAAACTCTTAAATTTTTTCTTGAGAATTATTAGATTAATTACCAACTTTAAATTTTAGTCCAATTGATATGATTTATATAACTATCTTTTATAAACTCTCCATAAGGTGTTACTTTTGTTCAGTTAATATGTTTTCCAAAATTGAGTTCAATTTTATGCCATCTTCATGTAAAACATTTTATTTTCTGAAAAAAATTTTGTTTAAGACTTTTATTCAATGTTATTGAAGAGTGATTCATTTTCACAATGTCCCACATTCTCCAATTTTTAAAGTGGTACTCATTAAATATAAATTTTTTTCAAAATCCCATAAAAAATGAAAGAAGACCATAGTAAAAAATAAAACAAAAAAATACCAAACTGAAGAAATGTTTCCCTTCCCCCACACTTGTTTCAAAAAATGTACTTAGTGAATTATAGTAGATACAAACATACATAAAATATTATAATAAAGGAGAAAAGTAAACTTAGTTAAGGAGAGGGATAAACTAGTTGGTTCATTTATAGAATGTGGGCAAGGTCAATCCTCTATAGGGGCTCCCGGAGAAAGTTCTCATAGTGATTCTTCACTCTTTAACTGTTCAAAGAGATGAGACTTTCAACTCACCATATTGTGATTTCACCTACACTAAAATGAAAATAATTAATAATTATGAATGGACACTCTAATCTATAAAAAATATTTCATAGAATTAATTTCATCCTGTAATTATACAAAAACAATTTCACTTCGGGACAGAATCCTCTATTCTAGATTAGTTTGACTTCTCTCCTTCTTTATCCAAGAAAAGTATATATTTTTAAAATTCCACTCTTTTTAATTTTTTAAAATTCTATATATGTATCTTCCTTTGATATCCATCTTCCTCCAAACCCTAGCACATCTTCTGGAAAACCATTTAGGATTTTTTTTCTCCAATTTAATAAGGACGTAATAAATCTTCCCATGGTCTATTCTAATTAGAATTATTCTAATATGTGTATTAGAAACTATTTTAAAATACCATAAAGTTTCTTCAAACTTTTGGATCTAATACTTACTATTTTCATTCACAATCTTTCCAAGATTTCTTTAAATTATTAGTTGGTAACCTTGGACTTCCCTTTTTTTTGTAAGTGGTATGGTGTTGATGTTTTATGGTCCACCCCATTTTCATCATCATAGATTCCATGATTATATTGTAGACTTGAGTTCATTTTCCTCTTATTACTTACAATGGAATCCGAAATCTATTAAAGACGTTATTCCTAGGAAAACAGTAATGAAAAAATGAGTCATCAGTTTTAGTGATTTTGACATCCTGTTGTGGCTCACCATCTTTTCCATGGTTCCATTCACTTCTCTATACATTGCCTTAATCTAACCATTATTATATGGGTGGCATGATGTTGATGTTTTCTAGTCCACTCCATATTTTTCATCAATAATTCCTTTATTCTATTTTAGAATTGATTTACGTGGTCACTTATTATTTCTATTTGTATCCCAAATCCATAGAAGATGTTAGTCCTAAAAAATCATAAACAAAAAATAAATCATTATTTTTTATAGTTTTGACTTCCACCCATGTAGATCAAAATTAATGTCAATTAATATGTATGAATACCAAAAATACCATGAAAATGATCACATAAACTATAGCCCCCTCAAATATTTCTTATATGTTCATGGGCTTTTGAGGCATTTCCTATATTTTGGAAACTTTGAGTAAATTAACATTGCTTTCATTTCCTATAAAATCTATAGATATCCTTAAAAAGTGTGGGCCAATAAATCCCCAAATCAAAAAATTACCAAGATGTGTTATGGAGACTAAAGAGGCATCCACGAGATAATATGTAACAAAATTTATGCACATAAAATGAATCACTCTTGTTTGGATATCTACAATATACTTGGTGAGACATATTCTCTAAAGATATATATCATTACATGCATAGAATTTTGATTCACCCAAAAGTCTTGAGATTTTTCATTGGTTGAGGTGTGAAGGGTATTAAACAATAATGATAAATATTAAAATTTCAGAATACTAGGGAAGTGATCCTTTAAATAGAGGGATTTTCCACTAGGTATCAGGTCATTAAGAGGTAATTGGTTAAAACTTCCTAACTCAGTCTTGTGGGGTTGCGTTCTTATATGATCATCCAATTTTTTCATGGTCCCCAAATTTTTTTTCATGACCACAAAAAACTATTTTAAAATAAGCATCACTCTAACAATATACATATTTGATTCTTTCTTATTAATATATGAATGATTAAATATGATAGTTACCTTAGTTCATAGAAAATGTTATCAAAAAACTTCAAAATCATAAAAAACTACAAGAATATTATTTTTCAAACATTGTACAGTTTCTAAAGGTATTGTGGTATGATCATTAACATGGATTTTTATTTCAATTATTATGAAATAACTACCCATATAGATCCATTATAGGCATCACACAATAGGTTAAAATGGTTCTCCCAATATATATATTGAATTAAAGGTGGTGAATTTACTATGCTATTTAACATATCAAATTATTCACTAAAAGAATAAAAAAATTTAAACTCAGTATCATTTTGAAGTAATTTAGAAAGTGGTATGAAAATATTACAAAAATACTTGATGAAACATATATAAAAAATTACATACTCTAAGAATGATCTAACATATTTAAGCCCTATAGGGTAGGTTAATGGAAAAATGACGTATATAATTTTTTTCAACTATAATTTTATTCTATGAAATAACATGTACTAGTATAATTCCTTATTCTACCATGAAACATAATCTTTAAAAATTGGGAACAATTTTATTTTAAATGAATATTTTCAAATCCATGTACATAAATGATAAGAAATGATCAAATGAATCTTAAAACATTCTGAAATCATCTAAAAATATTTAAAAAATCCTCAATTATATCAATAATGATGATTAACATAAATATTTGAAAGATACCATGGTTGTTACACAATAAAAATGGAATACTTTTATGTGAAAATTATCCATAAGAATATGTATAGTATGTTTTTTCATGTCATTAGCAGTAATGCGCACTTGGAATTACCCTAAGAATCCATACATAAAATTGAAATGGTTATTTCTGGATAGTTTTTCAAGTATTTATTTAATTAATGGTATTGGAAGTGGTATTTACCAATAAATTGATTGAATACCATATATTTAACACTACCTTTCCATATATTTTATCTCTCACAAGGATTATTTCATTTTTTTCATTCTAAATAATGATCAGACATGACTTTTTGGGAATAATGTAAATGGGACTAACTAACTGTAAGTTTTAAATGGGGTAGATAATTAATGCTCCTAGAAATGATTAAATTTATTTTTTAACTACCTACACTATGGAAGGTTTACTCTCCTTTTGGGTTGTTTAGATGTTTTGGAACTATTTTCAAATAGGATTTTGTGTATACATATCCAAGTACAAAGCTATGTCATGTCACCTAAAATCGATCCTATGGCCTTGAAATTATATCATAAAAGATTTTTGAGTTTTATTTAACAATCAAGGGAGATTTTTCAAAAAATTATCATGGGTATATTATCTTCACCCATTTGGAACACATATATTAAATGTGGTGGTAGTGGTTTTAATGTAATCTTGGGTGGCCAAATTAGTGGTGTTAATAACTTTGGTTTACTTAAAACAACCATTTTTAGTCACTTCTAGCAATGTTAATTATTAGTTTAATAATTAATTGAAAATAAAAAATAAAACCCATCAAATAAAACTTGTTATTCCTTATTGTTGGGTTCTTATATAGTAATCTAATTTTCATCACAATTATTTCACATAGAATTCTTAATATCAATTTGTTACCCAATTTATTAATCACTTAAAGTATATTAGTTTATCTATGCAATCTATGTTCTTAAGTGCGTGTAAGTTTGAAAAGTTAATTTTCTTCTTGTCTAAATTCTATTTAATCAGAAATATTGAATTGTGTTATTTTTTAGAAACATTATATTGTTAATGTAACTTCATGGAAACTGATGATTTTCCTAGATGTATTTATAAATTGATTTATAGGATTATTGGCGATTTACTAGGTGTTTTATCTTCTTCCATTTTGAGTATATTGAAATTATCTATAAATATCACATTTTTACCCCCAGTAACACATCATCTAGAACTCCAACTGGAAATATTATAACTCACCTTTTCAACTTAATTGTAATACCAGATTGAGATGAACTATTTGTAAATAGAGTAACACATAATAAGGTATTACATTAATTCAATCCCCTAAATCACATAAATCATATGACTATGAATTTTATCTATTAGTAGGGTAATGGGAAATATCACTGGATCTTGAAATTTTGTTGGTAATTAAGGTGTTATCAGAGTTGAAACATTTCTTCCAATCTTACTATCTCATTGAATTGAATCATCCTTTTCATGGTGTATATTTCCTTTAGGAACATAGTATATTTGGAAATTTATTTATGGTATTAAAGAAGAGGTATGTATACTTCAACATTATTGAATATTTCTAGAATTTATTTTTGAATCTCCACTACATGAATTGTATTTGTTTGAAACGTTTTTATGGGAAATGGTAGTAGGGATTTTTCACTTATTTTGATGGTTTATCAAGTTAAATTTATGATTTTTCCTTATCCTATTCGAGATTATTTTCCCCCCTTCAATAATAGGATTGGTTTTTTCTGTATGTGGTTTTAGATAAGGTTGAATTGCTTTTCCACTTTTATTTTCTACCGGGAAAAAATTTCCCTTATTATAGAATAATGTTATAAGTTGTAATTACTTAAGTTTTTTAGCCATCATTTCCAATAAATTTCCAAACTAGTTTTTCAATTATTTTAAGTCCATTTTAGATCCTCTATGTTAGAATCCCATTGGTTTTGGATTTTTACTTGATAACTACAGTTAGGTGAGTCATGGGATTTGTTTTATAGAAATAGTGATGGATGGATAGTTTATTGGTATCCATCCATTAATTTTTTTTGAAATTGTAGATTTTAAGGGAATTATTATTGAAATAGTGGTTAATATTTGTATTCTAGATTCAAAAACTGATACAATATTTCTGAGTTATCACTATAACCTCAGTTTTCCAAGGTTTGTTTAAATGATATTTATTGATAGAAAACAACACAACTCTCTGTATCCTGCACTTGATCATTGTGGTAGTTGAAATTATCTAGAGAAGAACAAATAATGAAAACCATAATTGGTTTTGGCTGGTCATTAAATTTTTCAATAACTATTTGTCTTTCCAAATTGGTTATTTCTTCAATATTTGAATCAAAAAATGGTTATTTTGTGGGAATTTTTGGGCATTACATCACAGGATTCTCTAGTGGTAGTACCACTTGTTCTATATATCCATCAATACCAAGCCATGTTTCCTATCATCCATTGGATAACTGTGTATCAATTTTCCCCAAAAGGATGAATCTAAAATATTTATATCACTATCAATGTAACACCCCGAGATTTTATGAAAAATATTCTTTTTAATTTCATTAATGTCTTGTGTTATACGCTACACCAAAAGGATCTTTCACAACACACATCTCTGACCTGGCTTGAATTACACGCAATCGCGACCTTCCACGATAGCGTGTGTTGTACGCAACACCATGTTTCGCTAAACAACGATATGCTATTAAGATATTATTAAAACAAGCTGTTATGAATAGTAATAACCACTTTTTGAAATTTTGTAAATTTTATTTTTCAAAATGGACTTCATTTATGGATTAGGAGTATCGAATTTAGCCTAAGGTGAAATTTTGGTAATTTTCGGATAACTTTCATATTTTGATAAATAGTGGAAATTACTAAATTTTAATTAAAAACAACTTTTTCAATCGAAATAATTAATAGTTATAAATTATTAATTTGAGTGGTTTTAAAGTATATTTAGAATATAATTTTACAATTTAATACAATGTTGGACATTGGATGTAATTTCACATTTAAACCAGTTATAAACAAGTGTCAATCTTTTGATAGTTATTATCTCTTAAAAACACGCTATTTGTTGTGACAGCAGAAATTAATTATAAAATTAATTAATGCAACTTATATGTTGGGAATTTTGTAAAATAGAAATCATTTTTGAATTCGGAATATCAATTATAGCCTAGGGTGAAATTTTGGTACTTTTCTGAAAACTTTCAATTTATGTTGAATAGTGAAACCACTAAGTGGTAGGTTAAAAACTGAATTTTGCCTAAAACTTAATTTTACCGCTTCTGTGAATGGAATTTCTAAAATCCAACAGACACGATTAATATCAAGGATTAAAATGTGGTTCAATGAGATGAAAATAATTTTTGGTGAAAAGTAACTTTTTACTTTTTTTTACCACGGTTAATAGTAAATAGGGTAACTAAGGGTAAATATGATATTATTATTACCCTAACACATGTCCTAATTCTATTGGACAAGTGTAATTCGACCAAAAACAATCTTAGGAATAAAATATGACAATTTTGGTCCACTTGGATTAGATTAGGACATTTATTATTAATTTATTTAATGAAGGGTTAAAATAGTTAAAATCAAAGTTTAATAAGTAAATCATTTTTAATATGGGGTTATAGATAAGATAAATTCGACTATAAATATTCATTATAAAGCTAAAACGATTTCCTATATGATGGTAATTTATTTATAATTTTTAGACATTAAATAATTTAATTTATTTATGACACAATGATGATGCAGTAATTATCTTATTAATGAAATATTGACATAATTGATGTTATAAACACAAAAATAAATGTCATTTGAGACTTTTTATAAATTCCACTAATTTTCTAGGTTACTATGATATATTAGTGTTTATGTAATCAACGTTTTTCGAACATATAATTCTGTTATTACTTTCACAAAAATCATATATCAAATAGTGTCAAAATTGACACAAAATAGTTTTTAAATCAAATATTATATTATTAATTGTTATTTTATTCCTAAAAATCTAATGATCGGCCAAATGACTTAGATAAGGATATATATATTAATAATAAACAATTTTGTGTTCTTTTGGCATGTTATAGTAAGTGTATTATCCATATAGTGTAAGAAAACAAAAAGACACGGTAAAAGTTAAATTATTTAACTTAGAGTTAAATGTAATTGATAAGTTTAAAATAATAACCTAAACTTGCCTAAATCCTATTGGATGATAGGATTTCGAACCATACCCACTTTAGCTTCGAAATAAGACCCTTTGGAACCATTATAAACCGATTTTGACTTTAATATAAAATAATATTTTGAGATATTCCTAAGGTGCCCCTCTCCTCCATTATAAAAGGACACCTCCTCCCCCTCCTCCTCACACCAATTTGAGCACTCAAGCTCGGCCAACCCCTGACATTTTCTCATCTCCACTTCCCTAGAATAATCCTAGAGGACCCGGTCTTCTTCAAAGACCAATCTTAGTTCCCTAAGAGAAGGATTCAAAGAGGCGTTCCAAAGAAGAGGTAATATCCATTACCGATCTTTTCAATTTCTTTCTTCTTCAACTTCTTCTTATTTAGTTGTTTCATGATAAAGTAATAACATCAGTATTAATTACATACTGATATGTTATTATAAATATGAAACAACCCTAATTCACCTTCTATCCATCCTACGGAAAAATGAAATCACCGCGCGTGCGTACGTACGGAATACCGTCTCCACGCCGTGGTGTACTCTATTTTCCACCATCACCTTACAAGTATGGGTATAATGGTGTAATGAGTAACTATATATGATTATTATAAAGTGATATTGATACTGAAATAGTATAAATACACTTAAATACAATTCCACGATCATAGGAACGATATCATCACTCGTGCGTACGTACGGAATACCGTCTCCACGATGTGATGCGACTCGTTCTACATGATCTTCATTTCATACTGATTATATAAATGAATTGAATGAATGAATATGATATATATTAAACTAATAGCATTCTTGAAATGAGGTATCTATAACCTAATGAAAAGAATAAGAATTTATTCGACAAAACACGCATAAGAACAAAAAGTTATAAACACCCAAATAACAAGTAGCAATGAAATATTACTACTAAGAAGCTAAGAATATGACCATATATGATATCATATCAATATTTATTATTCTGGAATAAGTCAATAACATTATTTAAACCATTATACAGGAGCTTCGGACACGTACAAAGAAAATCGGACCTAAGGTAAGGGAAATATCACAATCTCATTTTTATCCGAGATTGTTTATTCGTAAGTATTTACTGGGGTGTATTTTATCATCCACATCCATGTTCCCTCAATATGTAATATTGTTTCCATCCACTTACAATATTTTAAATCCAATTTTACCCTTCGGTGAGTTTTTAGTAAAAGATATGAAAGGAATCTTTTGTCGTTTTTCATACGAGGTACTTTTTGACTTTTCCGAAAAAAGTACGAGAAGAATGTTTTTTTAACTTTTACAGCATGAATGGATTTTTAAAACATTATTTCCAAGAAGCGTCCTTTACAAGATTTCATGTTTATTTTTAATCAACTTCTTTTAGTTTAAAGTTATATGAAGGAAGGAAAAATGTTTGTGAAGAAGAAAGGATATTTTCCTCAAGAATTCATTTCAAGTGTTTTATCAAAATTATTTTCCATCTAAGATAATAAATGGTTATGTTTCTATCCATATTTTTACATTGATTTGACTATTTTGTGATGGAATTATGTTTATGAATTCCTTTATCTTATATGAATGGTTTTATGATGTCATGTTGTTTAAGAATCCCATTTTTATTACATGGGTTATGAAATGATGTATGGTTTATGATTTTGTGGCACACATAAGAATGGTATCATTATGAGATGGGTGGGACCTATATCTCCCTCCAATGCATTGGGTAAAGATTTTATATCTCATGAGATATACATGGATGGAATGGTAGGTTATACCGGTTCAGTGAAACAGGACTGAAACGAGGGTTACTCAATTCAGAAAGGGACTTTGTCCACTAAGATAGTCTTGGAAATGAGTCATGACTAACAATAAATGATTTTCCATGATTATGTGTGAATGCCACAATGTTTCATGTTTTAAGTTATGATTATTATGATTACATTTCACTTCCATGATTTATCCCAGGATTATGAAATTATGCTCTCTTTTGCAGGTTATGATTTCCAAAATGTTATGTTCTTATGAATATGATGTGATTGATATTTCTTTTGTTTACCCTTACTGACCATTTGAGCTCACCATTTTATGTTTTATTTTCCCCAGGATATAAAGAAAGGTTTTAGGTAAAAAAAAGGAAGATCATTATGGGAGATATTGAAGATCTTTCACCACGATTAGAAGATTACATTCCGAGTTTCCAAAGACACTAAACTATTACGATCCTTGTGTGTGTGTTTTTCTATGTACTAAGTATTCCGCAAATGTAATGTAATGTCAATATACGTCAGGCTTCGGGTCTTTACAGTTGGTATCAGAGGAAAGGTTTAGTCATCCTTTGGAAACTAGGATGCGAGAACTTTAGTGAGATCCCTAGAGATATTTCTAAGGTGTGTCTAGGGATATCTCCAAGGTTAAGTATACGTATAGGTTATAGTACTATAATTACGCTAATGATCATAGAATTAAACCTAAGATGTTAGATATTGAAGGTACTCCCCCTTTATTATGTTGTTTTCCCTAGCATGATTTTTGCCTCTCACACTATTCTTTTTGGGTTTTAGACGATGGCTGGAACCTGAAGGAACCGTGTTGATCAATGCAATGGACAATGCAATGATTACCCTCCTGAACAAACAAATGTTATGGGAGATGGAGTGAAAAATCTTATTGCTATACTTACACAAGCTATGAATCATTCTCGACTTCCAAATGAGCAGAGAAGGGAACAATATTCTATTGAGTCCTTCAGGAGGTAACGTCCACCTTCTTTCAGTGGGACTTCCGATCCACTTGTTGCTGAACAATGGATCCGTACCACTGAAAAGATATTTTCAGTTCTTCAATTTTCTGAACATGATAAAGTCATCTTAGCCGTATATCGTTTGGAAGGTGAAGCTGATCAATGGTGGAATCTTATCAAGAATACGAGGCCAAGAGATTAAATTGAGTCCATGGAATGGGACGAGTTCAAGAACTTGTTTTTCAGTAAGTACTTCCCTCGTATTCTTCGAACAAAGATGGAAAAGGAGTTTCTTGAGATGAAGCAGAAGGATGATGAATCTGTTGGTATATACGAAGCGAATTTTACAAGACTTGCAAGGTATGCATCTGGCATTATCATCCAACATGAAAGTAAAGTTGGTCGATTTTTCAGTGGCTTAAAACCAAGTCTTCGAAGGGCATTAGCTTTAAGAGACTTCAGTAGCTATGAAGAAATTGTGCGTTGTGCTATCAAGGTAGAAATGGAAGTTGGTGTTACATATCCATCTCATGGTTTTGACAAGAAACGAAAGATGGAGTTCAAGGAGAAATCTCAGAATAACGGTGAAAAGAAGATGAATGTTTCCTTATGCTCAAAGTGTGGAAAGAAGCATGGTGGAGATTGTCTTAAAGGGACTAGAAAATGTTTTAAGTGTGGAAAAGAAGGTCATCGAGCAGCTGAGTGTCGAAGTAGCGGGAAAAGGGTTTCTAATGATGTGAATAAAAAAAGACTGCAGAGAACGCACCACCAACACTTCAATTTTTCAAGTGAAAGGAGATGGGACATTATGCCAATAAATTCCGTAATCCAAGGGTTAGTGATGATCGACATGAGAAACCGCTTAAGGCAAAGGATAAAGGGAAGTCACATGCGATCACTATTGGCGATGTTGAATATGACAACGATGTAGTGGAATGATAAGTATTTATGTAATGGGATTCCAAAATAATGTTGTATCATAAAGTATTGGAATATTTATGTGTTGGTCTAATGTGGTATTAAAAGTGATTGAGATATTTTTGGAAATAAGATGATATGCGCATAATGAATGGAAAACGAGAAAACGAAATGTTCAACAGTATTCATGAGCTCATGATTGATATAAGGACTAAGTGATATCATGGTTTGAGTATATAAAATTTTGAGGACTTTGGTATGTGAAAAGTGTTAACTTTTAACTGTATTCATGTTTTCACTAAGGTTCAATGGGTATTCAAGAGAGTACAAGATTAAGGCCTTTGAATGTTTGGAATGTGACCAGCAAGATATATCTTATGATATATGGGGATCAACGATGGTATTAAATCTCTGAGAGTGGACTGCAGTATTATGGATAAGCCAAAAGATTGGAATGGATTATGTTGGACATAAGTTAGTATTGTTTGTTTTTCGATATTATTGATGGGATGGTATAGTATTATAGTTTTAGAAAAAGGACAACCTGCAGGACGGGCGACAGCCCATCGCGTCGGACAAGGCTGTGGGAATCGAACCCACAACCGAAGTGCGACTGGCCTTTATCACCTACCACTGGCCTACAGGAAGTCCCTGTTTAGTAGAAACTAGTTTTATTATATTAAGCAGTATGATATATGAAGTAAAAGTCCATTTTAGGAACCATATATGATTAATCTCACTATAGAATGACTTATGTATATTTAATAACTTTTGCTAACATTTTGTTTGAGACAGATGGAATGACCCGTCATTCTATCACATGATCTGCTAACACTTCACGAATAACAAATTCAACTTCATTTATTTAAGAGATGAAGTGGAAATTGTTCAAGGCATGAACAACAGTGAGATTGTACCAAAATAAAGTAAGTATTTATTCTAATTCAAATTCATCAACTTTAGGGAAATGATCATGATAACCAAAAATGTTGTCCTAGTGCTCTTATATCTGATTAATCATATGGTACCCTAGATCGTCACAAATTTATGGATTTGTGATTGTTGGCTTTTCCATAGCCATGTTCTCTACCACTCTCCATCAGAACATGATGGTTAGATTTCTCTTCCATATCCATATCTTCACCTATGTGAAAACCTAGTGATTAGTTTATTTGGGTAACCGTTACGTTTCATAGTTTTGTTTTTAAAGATTGGTTTTTTTATTCCTTTTTATGACGTGGGTTTCTATTAAAGAAACTTTCGAGTAGTAAACCATTTATAACCCCGACGAATTTCGAGGGCGGAATTCATTTTAAGTGGGGTAGAATGTAACACCCCGAGATTTTATGAAAAATATTCTTTTTAATTTCATTAATGTATTGTGTTATACGCTACACCAAAAGGAGCTTTCACAACACACATCTCTGACCTGGCTTGAATTACACGCAATCGCGACCTTCCACGATAGCGTGTGTTGTACGCAACACCAAGTTTCACTAAACAACGATATGCTATTAAGATATTATTAAAACTAGCCATTATGAATAGTAATAACCACTTTTTGAAATTTTGTAAATTTTATTTTTCAAAATGGACTTCATTTATGGATTAGGAGTAGCGAATTTAGCCTAAGGTGAAATTTTGGTAATTTTTGGATAACTTTCATATTTTGATAAATAGTGGAAATTACTAAATTTTAATTAAAAACAACTTTTTCAATCGAAATAATTAATAGTTATAAATTATTAATTTGAGTGGTTTTAAAGTATATTTAGAATATATTTTTACAATTTAATACAATTTTGGACATTGGATGTAATTTCACATTTAAACCAGTTATAAACAAGTGTCAATCTTTTAATAGTTATTATCTCTTTAAAACACGCTATTTGTTGTGACAGCGGAAATTAATTATAAAATTAATTAATGCAACTTATATGTTGGGAATTTTGTAAAATAGAAATCATTTTTGAATTCGGAATATCAATTATAGCCTAGGGTGAAATTTTGGTACTTTTCTGAAAACTTTCAATTTTTGTTGAATAGTGAAACCACTAAGTGGTAGGTTAAAAACTGAATTTTGCATAAAACTTAATTTTACCGCTTCTGTGAATGGAATTTAGAAAATCCGACAGACACGATTAATATCAAGGACTAAAATGTGGTTCAATGAGATGAAAATATTTTTTGGTGAATAGTAACTTTTTACTTTTTTTTACCACGGTTAATAGTAATTAGGGTAACTAAGGGTAAATATGATATTATTATTACCCTAACACATGTCCTAATTCTATTGGACAAGTGTAATTCGACCAAAAACAATCTTAGGAATAAAATATGACCATTTAGGTCCACTTGGATTAGATTAGGACATTTATTATTAATTTATTTAAAGAAGGGTTAAAAGAGTTAAAATCAAAGTTTAATAAGTAAATAATTTTTAATATGGGGTTATAGATAAGATAAATTCGACTATAAATATTCATTAGAAATCTAAAAATATTTCTTACATGATGGTAATTTATTTATAATTTTTAGACATTAAATAATTTAATTTATTTATGACACAATGATGATGCAGTAATTATCTTATTAATGAAATATTGACATAATTGATGTTATAAACACCAAAATAAATGTAATTTGAGACTTTTTATGAATTCCACTAATTTTATAGGTTACTATGATATATTAGTGTTGATTTAATCAACATGGTTCGAACATATAATTCTGTTATGACTTTCACAAAAATCATATATCAAATAGTGTCAAAATTGACACAAAATAGATTTTAAATGAAATATTATATTATTAATTGTTATTTTATTCCTAAAAATCTAAGGATAGGCCAAATGACTTAGATAAGGATATATATATTAATAATAAACAATTTGGGGTTAGTTTGGCATGTTATAGTAAGTGTATTATCCATATAGTGTAAGAAAACAAAAAGACACGGTAAAAGTTAAATTATTTAACTTAGAGTTAAATCTAATTGATAAGTTTAAAATAATAACCTAAACTTGTCTAAATCCTATTGGATGATAGTATTTCGACCCATCCCCACTTTAGCTTCGAAATAAGACCCTTTGAAACCATTATAAACTGATTTTTACTTTAATATAAAATAATATTTTGAGATATTCCTAAGGTGCCCCTCTCCTCCCTTATAAAAGGACACCTCCTCCCCCTCCTCCTCACACCAATTTGAGCACTCAATCTCGGCCAACCCCTGCCATTTTATCCTCTCCACTTCCCTAGAATAATCCTAGAGGTCCTGGTCTTCTTCAAAGACCAATCTTAGTTCCCTAAGTGGAGGATTCAAAGAGGCGTTCCAAAGAAGAGGTAATATCCATTACCGATCTTTTCAATTTCTTTATTCTTCAACTTCTTCTTATTTAGTTGTTTCATGATAAAGTAATAACATCAGTATTAATTACATACTGATATGTTATTATAAATATGAAACAACCCTAATTCACCTTCTATCCATCCTACGGAAAAATGAAATCACGGCGCGTGCGTACGTACGGAATACCGTCTCCATGCCGTGGTGTACTCTATTTTCCACCATCACCTTACAAGGATGGGTATAATGGTGTAATTAGTAACTATATATGATTATTATAAATTGATATTGATACTGAAATAGTATAAATACACTTAAATACAATTCCACGATCATAGGAACGATATCATCACTCGTGCGTACGTACGGAATACCGTCTCCACAATGTGATGCGACTCGTTCTACATGATCTTCATTTCAGACTGATTATATAAATGAATTGAATGAATGAATATGATATATATTAAACTAATAACATTCTGGAAATGAGGTATCTATAACCTAAAGAAAAGAATAAGAATTTATTCGACAAAACACGCATAAGAACAAAAAGTTATAAACACCCAAATAACAAGTAGCAATGAAATATTACTACTAAGAAGCTAAGAATATGACCATATATGATATCATATAAATATGTATGATTCTGGAATAAGTCAATAACATTATTTAAACCATTATACAGGAGCTTCGGACACGTACAAAGCAAATCGAACCTAAGGTAAGGGAAATATCACAATCTCATTTTTATCCGAGATTGTTTATTCGTAAGTATTTACTGGGGTGTATTTTATCATCCACATACATGTTCCCTCAATATGTAATATTGTTTCCATCCACTTACAATAGTTTAAATCCAATTTTACCCTTCGGTGAGTTTTTAGTAAAAGATATGAAAGGAATATTTTGTCGTTTTTCATACGAGGTACTTTTTGACTTTTCCGACAAAAGTACGAGAAGAATGTTTTTTTAACTTATACGGCATGAATGGATTTTTAAAACATTATTTCCAAGAATCTTCATTTACAAGATTTCATGTTTATTTTTAATCATCTTCTTTTAGTTTAAAGTTGTATGAAGGAAGGAAAAATGTTTTTGAAGAAGAAAGGATATTTTCCTCAAGAATTCATTACAAGTGTTTTATCAAAATTATTTTCCATCTAAGATAATAAAGGGTTCTGTTTCTATCCATATTTTTACATTGATTTGAATATGTTGTGATGGAATTATGTTTATGAATTCCTTTATCTTATATGAATGGTTTTATGATGTCATGTTGTTTAAGAATCCCATTTTTATTACATGGGTTATGAAATGACGTACGGTTTATGATTTTGTGGCACACATAAGAATGGTATCATTATGAGATTGGTGGGACCTATATCGCCCTCCAATGCATTGGGTAAAGATTTTATATCTCATGAGATAGACATGGCTGGAATGGTAGGTTATACCGGTTCAGTGAAACAGGACTGAAACGAGGGTTACTCGATTCAGAAAGGGACTTTGTCCAATAAGATAGTCTTGGCAATGAGTCATGACTAAAAATAAATGATTTTCTATGATTATGTGTGAATGCCACAATGTTTCATGTTTTAAGTTATGATTATTGTGATTACATTTCACTTCCATGATTTATCCCATGATTATGAAATTATGCTCTCTTTTGCAGGTTATGATTTCCAAAATGTTATGTTCTTATGAATATGATGTGATTGATATTTCTTTTGTTTTCCCTTACTGACCATTTGAGCTCACCCTTTTATGTTTTATTTTCCCCAGGATAAAAAGAAAGGTTTTAGGTAAAAAAAAGGAAGATCTTTATGGGTGATATTGAAGATCTTTCACCACGATTAGAAGATTACATTCCGAGTTTCCAAAGACACTAAACTATTACGATCCTTTTGTGTGTGTTTTTTTATGTACTAAGTATTCTGCAAATGTAATGTAATGTCAATATACGTCAGGATTCGGGTCTCTACAATCAACTATTCCTTAGTGGATGAAAATTGTGAAGTGAAATTACTAAATGTAACTTTGTAGAAAACTGTCCCAAAGTATATTTTATCTCTCTCAATACTTATAAATTATCTCTCACGAGACTTAAGTGCTTGCATCTATTTCCTCAATGTGGTGCTCCTAGAATTTGTAAATAATACTTAAAGGCTTATTGATGTTCATCCTAGTACTGAAATCTCTAAGTTTCAAGTATTATAGAAACTCCTTGGAATCCCTTCAATAGAGAAAGGAAATTAAATCTATTTGACATGTACCTATGTTATGTATATCAATGTCAAAGTATCACAAAACATGGTAAATTCCTTGATATTCTTCACTAGATCATTTCATACAAGGCCATAAAACTTATTGAATACATAAATTTTTCAATTCAAATTCATCTTGTAAAGTAAGTTAGCTAATCTTGTTTTGTTTTAAGAAATGTGGATCACATAAATATCTCAATGGATTGTTAGGGGATATTTCAATGAATTGGATCCTATTATTGTGTCACTACTTGTTGGGATGATGTGCAAGCCTCTTTCTTTTCAGTATCTCTTATTTCCATTCCATTTGACTTAGGCATATTCCTCGGTCAGCTACCTATGGTGTCTAGGTATATACTACTTCCTATATACTTCCCAATGTTGGCCTTTATTTTTTCATCATCTAGACTCTAATTCTTTACATGGATCAACACTAAATGTGTCATATCAATCTTCAATTCCCACATTTGGATCTATATCAGCTAGAATATAGAATTATGTCATTTCTATAGGTTCTAGAGACCATTTTATAATGATGTTACTACCGTTTCAAGTCCTATAACATTTCTCTCCATCAATGAGGGAAAAAATGATTTACATGCAAGTCACTTTTCACTACTTTGTTTCATCTTCACTCCTACACGACATTAAAAAATCCTCTTCTCCCCGAATACTGGACCAAACCAATTCTATTTTGTCTCACATGCATACCCCAACTATCGTGTGTCATGTTCCATATCAGCTTACATGTCTAAGAATCCATGGATACATGGTGTTTTTTGTCGCCATTGTTTCATTTGTATCTATTTCATCAAAAATAGTTAAATTGATCAAGTTCCTTTGGAATTTCCTAAAAATAGATTGTTTTTCCAATAATTTGATGCATCCATAATTTTTTTATGTAATTTAATTTCTCAAATATCACTCTCTCCATTGAATCTCTCTCTATGAAAGTGCCAATTAATCATGGTGAGAGGAAATATTTTGTATCATTCAATCCATTTATCTATGTTTTTTAAAAAGTAAGGGTAATTAATTTACTGGTGATTATATATGTGGATAAATCCAATTATAATGTTGACTAAATGATTTTTATAGTGTGCTTTCCATTATTAACTAGACAATAAATGAAGATTAGAAACATGGGTAATGTGAAATAGGCAAGAAGACTTGGTACTCACACTGTATTGGTTTCAATGTTTATATTCTATATCAATCAGTAGACATAATAAGTTTCTATGGTTGATTTATAACCTTGTGGGTGAACTTAGAGTATTCAGAAAGATTTTTTTGTTCTAGATAATGTTTCTCTAGTTTTATAAGTATAAGGATACTCATTATAAAGGGAATACAATTTTTAAAGGACTCTGATGTCCTTAAAATTTTTGAAAGAAAATTTGAGGAAATATTTTTCAAAGTACATAATTCCCAATATGATAGGAAAATATGATTGATGGGAAACACACAAACTTGTATGTTGACCCAAATCAAAAGGATATGGAGTAGGCTTGGATAAAGTAGGCCTTTTAGGGTTTTGAATTGGGTGACAGTGTGTTGATAAGGTTCTTTAAAACATTAAGGTGAAAGGATTGAGTTCATCTAAAATATGAGACTATGGTGAATAAGGTATCCAATATAATTTGGATCTTGGGGCTCAACTTTGATTGGAATAGGCTTGAGAATTACTTTATTAGACCCTATAAAGTATTTTTTTTACCAAAGTGGACACCTTTGGTTGAATAATATGTAAAGATAACCAATTTATAAGTGGGAAATACATAGTTCAATAAGACCTTTGAATACATAATATTGGGTTTATTAAAAAATAGTGTATTCTAGAAGTAAACATGAGGGTTTGTGGCTATTTATAACTTAAGTTTCATGAAATTGGTATCTTTTCATGAAACAATCAATTAAAATAGTACATGAAACAAAATAATATTAGAGTGATCCATGAAGGGTTTGTGTGGTCTTGTCATCAAATAGTTTTATTTATATTGTTCTGAATAGGTTTTTCATAGAGGATACATTATTATAATAATTTTTAATTGGTTTATTTTTTCTTGAAGTAGGTAGAGGAATTTGTAAAATTTTCAATTATGGACAATAAAAAAAATGATCATATGGTCACTTGAAATTTCTTCATGCGGTTAAATGGAATTATACAATTATTTTATGAATTTATTATATTTTCATAGTACCTTGTGGTAGATCGAGTTTCTTCATGTGGTACCTTCAATAGTTAGAAAAATTTATGTAACCCATATTTAGAATAGTAATCAAATAGAAAAAATATCAATCCTTATAAATAATATAATCATAAAATATACTTTATAAACCATGTTAGAGAGAGTTAACAAGTAAAATAAAAAATGTGAAAAATGAAAATTATGAAATAAAAATGTATTTTAATTACTAAGACATAAATAAAGTGCTTAAAAGTCACTTAATATTCTACCCCATTTTGATTATTTTAAAACATGATGCAAATTTCTCTCCCTATTTTAAATTGATCAAAAATATCAATGTAAAAAATTAATCTTCATTTTAATGTTTATACAATTAAAAATGAACAAATTATCCTCATAAACTAAGCAATGTTTTTTGGGATTTAAACTAACATTGGAATTAACTCAAAATTTTTTGCTCCCCCTAAATTCATGAAAAACTACTCATATATAGCAGTAAAAACTTTTTACAAAAAATATTTTAGAAATGGAGATAGTTGATCAAATTATTTTTATTAAAATATAGCAAAGAAATAGTTTAATTATAAAAAATATATGTTGACGATATTATATTTATAACTTCAAGTGATTCAATTTTTAATTAATTTTCTAATTTAATGTCTTCAGAGTTTAACATGACTCTTATGAGTGAACATAAGTTCTTTTTGGGATTTAAAATAGTTAAAAGGAATGTTGATATATTTGTTAATCAATAAAAATATGCTAAATAATTGGCCAGGAGGTTTGTTATTGATTGTTTTAAAAGACAAAATATTTGAATGTGTATTTATTATAAGTTATATTATAATGAAGAAAATAAATTTGTTGATAATAATATGTTTATAGGAGTGATTGGTATCTTTATTTGACTACATATAGCCTAGATTTTATGTTTTAAGTGTGTATATGTGCTTTATTATAATACAATCCTAACGAAAGTCATTTAAAGGTAGTTAAAAGAGTAATTACAAATTTTAATTATATGTCAATCTTAGATTGTTTTATCCTGCACATACTTCATTTGAACTAATTAGATTTTCATATTTTTATTTTGGTGGTTTCAAAATAGACACCAAATGAACTACATGAATGTGTCACTTTCTTGGTAATTGTTTAGTTTAATAGAGTTCTATGAATTGAAATTCCTTAACTTTCTTAACCATTGAATGTTTGTATTTTGTCACTACATTCGATTGTTTGAAAAAATTGTATATCAAACAAACTATTTATTATTTTGGTTTTAGTTTTGAAAATTTACTAATTTATTGTGACAATACTTCTATAATTTCTATCTCTAGAAACCCTCTTATCATTTTAGCACTAAAGATATTGATTTATAATATCAATTTCTTAGATATCATGTTCAAAAAATGAATATAATTTTGGAATTTATTTCCATATTAAATCAACCAGTTGAAATATTTACAAACCCCTAGATTTAGATAAGATTGATATAATAAAAATTATTCTTAGTATGATGGAAATTTACAATATATTTTGGGGAAGGAAAATTATATTTTTGAACTGATTCTTTACATCGATTTACTTCCATACCAATGTATGTTAGACTATTCCCTCAAATATTTTTTATCAGTTCGTTTTCACTTAATTCATTGAATACCGTATCTATCACAAACCTTTCAATTCAAAGATGCAACATTGCGGGGATTGAGATAATGACCCCCCAATTCCCACCTCTAGTTGGCCCGAGTTTATCAATTAGCACCAAGGATATAAAACTCTCATGAAATGGGAGGAATTACCCACTATAATAATGTAATATCAGAAGATAAGAAGAATCATCCACAAGAAACTCATGACATAAAATATAATAAAACCCCTCCCATATTGCATGTCTGAAAAATATTTATACAAATAAATATCTCCAATGTAAGTACCCAAAAGAAAAGAAACAGCTATGACACCTCAACTATTCATGGTCCGAGCTAGTAGTATCCAACATGGTCTACAGGGTCCTATTGGAAACCTATTTTTTTTATATACATAGGTTGAGCATACAAGTATACTCAGTAGGAAAAATAAAGTCCCTCATGCACATGTAAAATAAGAAGACTAATGCACTCATGAAAGAACAATAGAATCAACAACAATAAAAAGGTCAACTATCCATCCCAAACCTCACCAAGTAGTGTTCACTAAATAACTCAATCCATGTAAAATAATATAACATGAGTCACATCAATAAAGGTACCCCACACCACTTTTTTGCTGGTATGACACACTCAAACCTCAATGTTGTATGTAAATTAACTTCCATATATTTCAAATACCATACTGCCCCAAAATCGTGGTCACAACACATCTCACCCAAAGATAACTAGTCTCACCGCCCGACAAGTATGACCACATCATGCACCACCCAAAAACACCTTGGCCACAACACATCCACAACCATTATTATAGTATTAGGTTATTGTGAAAATTATTAAGATCAACCTCAGTTCCCTCCTCCTAAAATGCACAAACCCCACTATAAGCCACCTCACCTCATCTCATCCTGGACAGAGACACCTCATATCATCACATCTCATCCAAAGAAACTTGGGAAATCACCACCACCATCTAGTGAATAGAGTCATTTGATCATCATTTCCTATATAATACCTACCTTACTAGGAAGAAAGTGTGGAAAAGATGGGGAACCCAACCATATATCCCCCTCATTAGATGTTAGGTAAAACACCCCACATATAAATATGAGTGTCAGAACTTAGTGGTCAATGTGGGTAAGGTGCGTATATAAATAAAAAGGAACATAAAAGTATATACATATAGAAACACAGAAGGCCGACCTATGGGTTTAAAACAAAACACTAACAAAGTAAAAATATCACCACATTCACTACCACCTCTAAATACATTACACCTAACATGCCACATGTAACACCGTAAGATTTCATAGTAATTTATTTTCTTTAAATTCAATAGCTTTCTCTACACGCAACACTGAGTTCGAGCACACGACAACATACCAAACTAGCCATTCAAAAGTGGTTATGAATAGTATTAACTGAATTTTGAGTTTTACATATTCCATATAATTTTAACATCTATATTATGTGTTTCTTAGACATAATATAAGAACAAATTCATTTTTTAGATAAAGGTAGTATTTTTAAAAAAATACAATTTTACCACCTTTTAATGGTGAACCCTTTTTAAATCCAATATTTGACACTTTTATATATTCAATTTGACACAATAAACTTCTTATTTATAATTGGTATATAAAAATTTGGTTTCAATAAATTTTTGGCATTTATCATGATAACTTTCATATTTGGGTGAATAGTGAAAAATGTTGAATTTTAATTAGAAACAACTTTTTAATCGAAATAATTTATTGTGTTAAATTATAAATTTGAATGGTTTGGAAGTTTAATTATATTATATTTTTACCATTTAATCCAATTTTGGTCATTGGAATTAATTTCACTTTGAAATTATACATAAACAAGTGTCAATCTTTGGATAATTATTATTTCATAAAAAGACGCTATTTGTTTTGACAACTGGAATTAATTTTAAATTAATTAATGCAACTTCTAGGTCTTTAATTTGGTAAAATAATCATCATTTTTGAATTTGGAATATCAAATATAGCTTAGTCTGAATTTTTGGTATTTTTCTGAAAAACTTCAATTTTTGATGAATTGTAAAACCACCTAGTAGTAGTTAAAAAACTAACTTTTTCATTTAAATGAAATTTTAATGCTTCTGTGAATTGAATTTCTAAAATATGACATACATTGTTGTTACTAGTAAGTAAAATTTGGTTCAATAAAATGAAAATAATTTTTGGTGAATAGTAACATTTGACTTTTATTTACAGCGGTTAAAGGTAAATAGGGTAATTCAAGGTAAAAAGAATATTATAATAATAATAAATTTTCTTACCACTTTTATTAACCTTATTGGATGAGTCATGTCCGACCATAGGAATCTTTGGATCAATTTTGGGACCCCATGTAGCCACTAAAGAATGATAATGACACTTTATTTTAATTAACTTAAAGTAACGACAAAAATTATATTAACAAATATCTTTTAGTATATCAACTTTTAAATGGGGTTATATAAGTCATCTTTTCGATGATAAAAAATAATTGGAAATATAAAAAGATTTCCAACATTATGGTAATTTGTTTATATTTTTTAGACATCAAATAAATTAAATTATATGTGATAGAATAATGAAGTAGTATTTACCTAATTAATAAATGATTTAAATAAATAAGATTATTAATATTAAAAAAATATCCAAAACCTATCCAATTCGTATTGGATGATTGTATTTCAAACATGAGTAATATTATATTCTACTTTAATGATTTTTGGACCTTTTGAAACTGATGATAAGTTTATAATAAAATAACACTTTCAAACTTTCCTAAAGAGCCCCTCCTCTCCATTATAAAAGGTCACCACTTCTAAACCATTCCTCACACCTCTAAATACCCTTGTCTCATCCATACCCTAGACAAATAATCTTTAAAAATCCGTATATTTCACCTAGAAGCGTTACCTTAGGCATAAGTCACTTCAAGAAGTCCATTTGGTTCAAACCAAAGGGAGTTACCCAAATTAAAGTTAATGGTTTCTCTTAACTTATTTTATTTTATTTTATGTCTTCTACCCCTAAACACTTATTATTCATTTATTTTATAACAACAACAGTATCCTAAATATACTAGGATGTTTTTATGAGAAATTTTAAAACTAAACTAACACACACCTCCATCTAATGAGTAATGAACATACTATTTCTGTGGATGACAAACTAACCCCTCACAAAACGATGATTGTTCAATTATCTCCTACCACCTATCATGGTGTCCATTAAGAGAGAACTGTATTTATATATGTTATATATATATATATATATATTAGTTTTATGTTTTATTTATGCTTCTGTATTTTCCATTTATATCATTATTTTATGGTTTCCATTATGGGTAAAATGCGATAATTTCATTTGAGGAAGTGCGGACTACCACCCCCTCAAAGTGATATGAACCGTTAATGACTTATGTGGGAAGTATAAAGGATGTATTTAATTATATTATATATGATATTATACTGGAATTATAATATAACAATGTGTCATTATGATTTAATTCCATTAAAATACAAAATAGAAATGAAAGTAGCGTTCATGCCTACGTACGACTTACCGTCTCCATGAACGGCGCATTTCATTTCTTATCTCTAAATGTTATGTACTATTATAAATACATATGTATACTGGATATATAATATATATATGATATCTAAATCATGTATATAATTTTTGAGATAATGGAATTTTTACCACATGGAAAATTGTAATTATAACACCTTCATTTTTTGACTAAAGTTCCAAACATCGATAAAATATCCAATATGAACTCAAATTAATAACTAATTGTTATAGAAAGTTAATAAGTGATATAAAAGAAATAATAAACATAAAATATGTTCTTAATCAAGTATAAGTTAACTTATGTTTATTATTTTGGAAGAACAAGGAACATACAAGACAAGTCGGACTTGAGGTAAGTGGTTTCTTATCTCACTCTTAATTCAGTGAGATCTCCATTGTTCAACACTTATTTATTGCATGTGGTGTATTATGTACTGATATTTGATATATATTATCATGATTATATTTATATTCTTGTTATTATGTGATTAATTTTTTGGTTATTAACTTTTGGTCATACGACTAGATTGATTACAACGAAGTAAGGGTTTTTTATCTCACTTTTTATTCTTGTGCGATTCATGCTATATTGGCCACTATTTCATTTTTTGTGGTGTATTTACTGTCCATAATTGTATTTATTGTTAAATATAATTTAATTTATGTGTATTTATATCATCATTTTATGATCCTTATTTCATGGGGTGTATGTTTCGTAAGTTACCAAATCGGTAAGGGAATTTCAAATTTCAATTTCCACTCATTCTGATTTAAGCATACTTCATTGATTATTTTACTGCATGATTATATGTGGAATAACTATTTATTATTTATTTAATAATTTCCACTCCCCTTTGTGTGGATATAATTTTGATACACATAATCACTCCATTTATAATTTCTCAAGTCATTGATATGAACTTGATAAGAGTAATCTTTACTCAATTTCCATTCATTGAGTTAACCATCCAAGTCATTAGTGTTGTTTTTACAAGAATATGTGTGAATGTCCTCTTATTGATTCACACTGAACATAAAATCATATTGAGTGTATTTATATTTTTCACACATAATAATTTCATTGATTTATCCTTAACCTAAGGATACATTAAGACTTCTTTGTTGTTATGCACCAATTCACTTTTATATGGTGTATATACTGCCCTTTGACATAGTATATCATGAAATAATTTATTCTCATGATATCATAATGTTTTGATAACTTCAATTATTTTTATTCAAGCATCTCTCATTTGGTTAGAAACTCAAACTAAAATATCATTTCTAAATGTTTTAATGATTTATTCTTTAAAATATTTCTCATTAATGTCCATGTTTTAAAAATGGTTTTAAGGACTTATTTATTTGGACGTTAATGCTTTAAAATTAAAA
Source organism: Viscum album (assembly GCA_963277665.1). Taxonomy (NCBI): domain Eukaryota; kingdom Viridiplantae; phylum Streptophyta; class Magnoliopsida; order Santalales; family Viscaceae; genus Viscum; species Viscum album. Next base: position 1,036,666,393 of record OY728130.1, read on the forward strand.
TTCCTTTTAAAAGTTTCAATGTGGTATGGGACACTTTGATTCAAAAATATATTTTAATATACTTCTTGATAAATAGTGAGACTTTTAAATGTTTTCAATAAAAATATGTTTGATGATTTTTTCATCTATGTCAATATCCATAATTATTATCTATTGAGGTTAATATATTATAATAAAATCTTCTATATTGTATTGAATGAGTTATCTTTGACTGTGGATGTGCTATTTTTATACCATTCATGGTTTGTGGTTAAAATATTGACATTTCGTATGTTAGTTTTAATAGAATGTTCAGATTATGTTTCAACCTTTACATATGAGGAATGAATTGGACTTAGTAAGTGATAGGTGGAGCCCGATTTAGCACCTCTATGTATCGGTAGGTCTCATGAGACAATTAGACATGGAATTGGCCGAGGCCTTTCCCAATTTTTGATTTACTGTTTTGGCTGAGGACTTAATCATTTTTAGATATCTTGGCTGAGGCCTTGACAAAATGTTTCAGAATGCCCGACATTATGCCTTCCATTATTATGATATTAGCTATTGATATTTAATGTGGTTATTATACTAGTAGAATACCCATGAATATGTTTTATTGTGGCATTATTTACTCAGCTCATATTCCTGCCATAAAGTGTTCATGTTTATTATTTGTTAAGGCACGTGTTTTCAATTATTCACCATGCCTAAAGTTTATGTAATCTTCCACTGTATTTCTTACTCTTACTAAGTGTTTGAGCTCACCCATTTCTCATATTTCATTTTCCAAGGATATGAAGAAGTTAGTTATGAGTGACTTGTAGGAATAATCTTGGAAGCTTGGATGTTTCTAATGGAATAAATTAGTGTTGTTTTTCTTTTCAAGTTTTAATGTTGAACTTATGTATATATCTTGTTTCCCTGATTACTAAAATGATTGTTCATTTGGGGATTGATTCCTTATAATCATGCCTATGTATTAAAATAATGCATCGGCTCCTGGATTCTAGGGTCGAGGCATTACAGTTGGTATCAGAGGAAGGTTTAGTACAAACCTTGGAAACTAGATTTAGATAAACTATGATTAGAGAACATTACCCTATGATAGACTTTGTGGATTAATATAGAATAACTTCCTAGAATCTTGTTAATGTAGATATTTTTTGTATTTTCTAAGCAGTACATCCCTGTCTAGATATGAGCAGGTATAGGCGGCTCTGGCCCAGATGTACCTAGGAGTGAAAAATATGACAAGGAGTTTTGGGCTTGTCCTGGGGTATCTTGGTACACGACAACGGGCTTTGCTACACTATTGGTTATGACACTCCCGGGGGATATTCTTAGGATAATTTACATTTTATTTACAAACTGATTTAAAGGATTTTAATATAAGAAGAGAATAAATGTCCTTCACTAATTCTAAGGTTTTTTAAATTGAAAATAAGGTGTCATGAAATTCTCTAAATGATTTTATGAATATTATTACTCACACATTGCTTTCTGGTTTCATTCAATGGATGGATTCCAAGAAATTCATATTAATATTGATCATGATGTACACGGTTTGAATGGTGGTGTAAATGAGCAAAAAAATGGAATATTGATAGGCGTAAAAGATATCATGTTCATGACGAATCAGTTTTCCCAAAATATGGACAACAACATATATATTAACCAACTCTGGGACTCAACAAAAGAGATAAAGGTGATTAATTTTAAGCACTCTAGTAGTGGAGTCCTTGGAGAAAAGAAACCTCAATTTCCATCATGTAAGAAATGTGGAAGGAGACACCTAGGAAAGTGTTTCAATGGGACAATGAAATGCTTTATGTGTGGGAAACAAAGACATAATTTAATGAATTTCTAAGGAAAAATGAATGGTACTATGGAAGAAAATAAAAATGGTCCCAAGAATCCATTAATAGTCATTTGCTGTAAATGTAGGGGCCCTGGACATTACCTGAGTGAATTCCCTATTCTATATGATATCCTCTTGGTCAAGGAAGAAGCCATGTGTAAATAAATGGATGGAGAAATGTTTAAAAAGTATTAGTGCTCTCTATTGTTGGGATTAATTTGGAAGAATTTTCTCTTGTACTTGTAACCCTATAGTTTGTCATTTGAAAATGATATTTGAGGAAGAATTATCTTTTCTATTGTGGATATAGATATAAATAACAATTTGGTTTTATATGATCATTGAGTTTGAGGAAATTAAAAGTTCTTATATTTTGGGATGAAAATGTGAGGTATGAGATAAAATTTATGGTGCAATTATGAGGAATTAATCTAATTTTGGGAACGTTATAAAATATAGTTTTTGGAAAAGGACAACATGTAGACCATGTGACAACCCATCGTGTCAGACAAAGCTATGAGAATCGAACCCATAACTATAGTGCAATTGGGATTTATCCCTTACCACTGGACTACGTGAAGTCCCTTGTTAGTGTGACTAATTATTTTTATTTAAATGATTTTATTGATCAATAATAAGTTGATTTGGGATCTTATGAATTATCAAATAGATATCCTTAGTATAGGAAAATGATTTTGTGATTAAGTGACAAATGTTATTTTGGAAGACGTTCACTCTATTGGGAATACTATATGCCTAAGGAAAATAGAATACTATGGGATTTCATTTGAAGTGTAATGGTAGATTCTTATCTATGTTTTTATTTTGGATTTATAGTGATTTGGGTTATTTATAGAAATTATTAACCTATCATAGAGAATATGTGATTAGGTTAATTACTTTTAAGTATGTGATATTTTGAGTAGTCGATGTTATTTGGAGATACAATTTAACATAGAATACTATGTAATAAAATTATTCTATGTTTTGGGTTTCAATATAAGTTTGGATTATATTTAAGGATTTTAAGGACAATTGTTTATTGAATGGTATTTATTGAACTTTGGGTATTGTTGGTTAAATTTTTGAAATTACGATTAGTATTTCTTTCTCTAAATGATTAACATTTTTGGGGATCATCTGATCTTGTACTAATCATTTTGGTTTTGGTAAATCTCTAAAGACAAGGTAAGCATATATAGTTTATCCTTTGTAGTTTATGTTTTTCTCTAAAAGTTTATTCTAGTGCTTCAGGTGTGACCAAGTCATCTTGAATACTCATCATTTGAAAAAAAAGACGAGTTAATGGTAGAAATTTATTAAAGGGTGAAACTCTACTTAAAAAGTAAGTATATCTCTTTATGTTCTAATTCAATATCATGAATAAATTCCTCAACTTTATTAAATGGAACTTAAAAAAAACATTATCTGTTTAATTATCTTACTAGGAAACCAATGACCATTATCCCATCACAAGTTTGTGGTTGTCTTGTTGTAAACTTTCTCCTAATCTTGTTTTCTATCACTCTGCATCAGAAATTGACACTTATTTTATCTTCCATATACATGTTTTCCTAAATGGAATCCTAGTATGGGTTACCTCAGGTGACCATTGTACTTCTCTTTCATTCTTTTAAATAGATAGTTTAATTGACTCTTTTTCCGATGTGGGACTTTCAATGAAGTTCCCAAGCCCAATTTTAAAATTGCGAGGACGCAATTTTTAAAAGGGGGAAAGAATGTAACACCCCAAGATTTCATAGTAAGTTATTTTGTTTAAATTCAATAGCTTGCGTTAAACACAACACCATGTTTGAGCACACAACGAATTACCAAACTAACCATTCAAAAGATGTTATAAATAGTACTAACTGAATTTTGAGTTTTACATATTCCATATAATTTTAACATCAATATTATGTGTTTCTAGGACATAATATAAGAACAAATTCATTTTTTAGATAAAGGAATTATTTTTCAAAAAAATGTAATTTTACCGCTTTTTAATGGTGAATCCTTTTTAAATCCAATATTTGACACTTTTATATATTAAATTTGACAAACTAAACTTCTTATTTAGAATCGGGATATAAAAAATTTGGTTTCGATAATTTTTTGGTGTTATTCTGATAACTTTCATATTTAGGTGAATAGTAAAAAATACTCAATTTTAATTGAAAACAACTTTTTTAATCAAAATAATTTATAGTGTTCAATTATACATTTTAATGGTTTGGAAGTATAATTAGATTGAATTTTTACCATTTAATCCAATGTTGGTCATTGGAATTAATTTCACTTTTAAACTATACATAAACAAGTGTCAATGTTTTGATAGTTATTGTTTCTTAAGAACACGCTATTTGTTTTGAAAACAGGAATAAATTTTTTATTAATTTATAAAAATTGTATGTTTTGAAATTGATAAAATAGAAATCATTTTTGAATTCTGAATTTCTAATATATTTTAGGCTGAATTTTTGGAATTTATTTGAAAAACATCAATTTTTGATGAATTGTAAAACCACTTAGTAGTCGTTAAAAAACTAGATTTTTCATTTAAATGGAATTTTAATGCTTCTGTGAATTGAATTTTTAAAATCCGACATAAATGGTTGTTATTATTAAGTAAAATGTTCTTCAATAAAATGAAAATAATTTTTTGTTTATAGTAACTTTTGACTTTTACTTTCGGCGGTTAAAGGTAAATAGGGTAATTCAAGGAAAAAAGAATATTATAATAATACAAAATTACCTTAAAACTTGTCATAACCTTATTGGATGAGTCATGGACGACCTTGGGAATCTTTGGGTCGATTTTGGGACCCCATGGAGCCACTTAAGAATGATAATGACACTTCATTTAAATTAACTTAAATTAAAGAAAAAAATGACATTAACAAATATCTTTTAGTATATCAATTTTTACATGGGGTTATATAAGTCATCTTTTTTTACTATAAATAATCATTGGATATATAAAAAGATTTAATACATTATCGTAATTTTTTTAAATAATTTTTAGACATCAAATAAATTAAATTATTTATGGCACAATAATGATGTAGTATTTACCTCATTAATAAATGATTTAAATAAATAAGATTATTAATATTAAATCAATATCCAAAACCTATCCAATTCTTATTGGATGATTTTATTTCTAACATGAGTCATCTTATCTTCGACTATAATGATTTTTGGTCCTTTTGAAACCAATGATAAGTTTATAATAAAATAACACTTTCAAACTATCCTAAAGAGCCTTCCTCTCCCTTATAAAAGGACACCACTTTTAACCCATTCCTCCAACATATCAAGCCCCTTGAGTAACACCCGAGAATTTTTTGAGAAATATTTTGTTTTTATGTTATATAAAGCATCAAAGTAATCTTTAACTACACACAACACTAGCTTGGATTGCTTTACACGCAATCACGACCTTCCTCAATAGCTTGCGCCGTACGCAATACCGAGTTTCACTAAACAATGATATGCTATTAAAACATTATTAAAACTAGCCGTTATGAATAGTAATACCCACGTTTTGAAATTTTGAAATTTTTATTTTTCAAAATGGACTTCATTTTTGGATTTGGAAAATCGAAATTAGCCTGGGGTGAAATTTTGGTATTTTTCTGAAAACTTTCAATTTTCGATGAAAAGTGAAAACACTGGGTTACTATTTAAAAACCGACTTTTTCTTTAAATAATTATTTATTTTAATTATATTTATTTAAGGTCAAAATTGATACATAATACCTATATAAGTTTAATGCAATTCACTGGATTCATTTTAAAATAGTTTTAGATATATAAAAATTTTATTGAACTTTTCACCGTCTTTTACCCACCGCCTTGGAGAATTTCCAAATTCACATAAAACATAATTTTACCACTTCTGTGAGTGGAATTTAAAAAATCCGAGAGACACAGTTAATATCAAGGACTAAAATGTGGTTCAATGAGATGAAAATATTTTTTGGTGAATAGTAAATTTTTACTTTTTTTACCACGGTTAAAAGTAAATAGGGTAATTAAGGGTAAAAATGATATTATTATTACCTTAACACATGTCCTAATTCTTTTGGATACGTGTAATTCGACCAGAAACAACCTTAGGAATAAAATATGACCATTTAGGGTCACTTGGATTAGATTAGGACATTTAATATTAATTTATTTAAAGAAGGGTTAAAATAGTTAAAATCAAAGTTTAATAAGTAAATAATTTTTAATATAGGGTTATATTTAAGATAAATTCGACTATAAATATTCATTATAAATCCAAAATTATTTCCTACATAATGGTTTTTTATTTTTAATTTTTAGACTTTAAATAATTTAATTTATTTATGACACAATGATGATGCAGTAATTATATTATTAATAAAATATTGACATAATTGATGTTATAAATACCCAAATAAATGTAATTTCAGAATTTTTATGAATTACAATAATTTTCTATGTTAATATGACATGTTAATATTGATTTAATTAACTTTTTTCGAACTAATCGTTCTTTTATGATTTTCACAAAAAATCAATTACCAAATAGTGTCAAAATTGACATAAAATAGTTTTTAAAACAAATATTATATTATTAATTTTTATTTTATTTCTGAAAATCTAAGGTTCGGCCAAATGAACTAGATAAGGATATATATTAATAATAAACAACTTGGGGTTCATTTTTCTTGTTATAGTAAGTTTATTAACCTTATAGTGTAAGAAAACAAAAAGACACGGTAAAAGTAAAATTATTTCACATAAAGTTAAATCTAAATGATAAAGTTAAAATAGAACTCTAAACATGTCTAAATTCTATTTTATGAGAGGATTCCGACCCATCCCCACCTTAGATTCGAAATAAATCAATTTGGAGCTATTAAAAACTGAATATGACTTTATAATAAAATAATATTTTTTGTTTTTCCAAAGGTGCCCCTCTCCTCCCTTATAAAAGGGCACCTCCTCCCTCTCTTCCTCACACCACTTTGAGCATTCAAGATCGGCCAAACCCTGCCAAATTCTCTTCTCCACTTCCCTTGAAACATCCTAGAGGTCCTGGTCTTCTTCAAAGACCAACTTTAGTGCCCTAAAAGGAAGTCTCAAAGAGGCGCTTCAAAGAAGAGGTAATGTCCGTTACCGATTCTTTCAACTTTATTTATTCTTCCACTTTTTATTATTTAGTTGTTTCATTATGAAGAAATAACATAAGTATCAATAATATACTGATATGTTGTTATGAGTATGAAACAACCCTATTTCACCATCTATCCATCCTACGGAAAACGAAATCACTGCGCATGCGTACGTACGGAATACTGTCTCCACGCCGTGGTGTAATCTATTTTCCACCACCACCTTACTTGGATGGGTATAATGTCACGACCCGCCCTCGGGGTCCGTGCCATGACTACCCCAATCCCTCCTTCCATAGGCCAGGGGCTGGCAACTAGCACCAAGGCGTAAATCCCAGTAAAAAGGGAAGGCATTGCCTTTGAAAAGTAACCAACACCACAGAGTAAGCAAGCGGAAAGTAAACACTAAACAAGCAGAGTACAACTGAAAGTGCGGAAAAGTAAATGGGCCAGAATACAAACCCAAACTGAAAGTAAAGTACAACTCGAAAAGGGAAAAACAGCAACTGAAAAGTAAAAGCCTCTACTCCGAGCTGTCCACTGGAAATCCCACCGGAAGGGTGGGTATAGATAGCTCCTCTGCTCCACGGGTCCCGCCGTCCGCTCCATGCACGTCTCGCCTAGTGGTCCACCTCCGGGTATCGTCCCGCTCTGCAAGCCTCAGCTAAGGTCAACGCTGTCCGTCGTCTGCAACCAACACAACGTAGTGCGGGCGGAGCCCGTGCAGGGGTGAGTATAAGCTACTCAGTAGGGACCCCGAGACCCCTGAAGGTCTCTCAAATCCACAAAGGATAAACCACGAAGAAAAGTAACAATCACGAAGTAATAACCGACACTGCTTAGGTATATGCCCATACATATACCTAAGTCATCAATTCAAAAACGCTCTATCCTCCGAGCCCAAGTACAACTCAGTCCACACAGGAAAGTAAACGTAATCCACATAGGATTGCACAACACAATCCACACAGGAAAGCAAAAGGATTCAGCTCACACAGGTATACTTCTTCAAGGACGATAAAGATGATCACTGATCCATCTAAGTCATCGGACCCACGAAGGATCGATAGGTAACTAACCCCCGCAATGACCCACACAGGATCGGGCCCACACAGGACCTGTAGGCGCTGGCTCACACAGAACCGCTGAGCGCAAGGACCCACACAGGATCGGGCCCACACAGGACCTGTAGCACTGATCCACGTAGGATCGCTGAGTGCTGTAGTCGTCGTCGTCGAATCCACACAGGATCTCTGTACTGTCGTCGTCGCAGTCACAGTAGCAGTCGTAGCAGTAGAACAGTCGCAGCCAGCACTAGGGTTCCCGCACACAGCAAGCTCGTTCGGAGGGTCCGCTCCACGAGCCGAGAGGCTTATACATCAACTGTCACGAAGACCGAAGTTGATGTATCCAAAAGTTCCGTATCGACAACAGGAACTCAACGCAACAGACGGCGCGTCGATCGGACGCCCGGTCTGAGAGTTATTGGCATTTTCGTCTCCGGGGCCCGGTTGGTTTTTAAGGAAAAACCAACCCGACCGTACTCCACCTGCGTCCAAACCTCAGGCGGAGTATACCAAAAGATCCGTCTCACTAAGAGGAACACAACGCGACTGACGGCGCATCAATCGGACGTTCGTAGCTCAGGATATGAGCGTTTCCGCTCCGAAGGCCCGGTTGGTTTCGTGAACGAACCAACCCGGCCGAACTCAAAGTAAACCGAAACCTTGAGTGCGATATACCGAAACGACCGTCTCGATCCAAGGATCGCGTTTCCGCATACGGTTCGTCATTCGGAGGTCCGAGGCTCAAGTTATGGGCCAGAAACCAATTCTGGTTCGAAACGGGGGGGGGGGGGTCCGGGTCCGGGCCGACCCGGCCCGACCCCCCCCCCCCCCTCCCCCGGGGCGGCGCGGCGGCGCGGCGGGCCGTGGCGGCCTGGCGCCGCGAGGAGGCTGCGCACGCGGGGGCAATCAAGCCCCCGGTTCTTGGATGGCGGCGCGGCTTTGCCGCGCCGTTTTTGTAAAACAACGGCCCCCCTCCTGGGGGCCCGCTTTGAAGGGGATCCGGGGGAGCCGCCTGCCCCCCCCCCCCCAGTGGAAACCGCTCCCCCCCCCTCATAAAGAGGGGGGTTTTAAGTGAAAGCCAGGGGATTAATTCCCCCGGTTTTTAAGACATCCGGCCGGCCAGCTGGCCGGCCGGTTTTTTTTCAAACGGGACCGGAATTTCCGGTCCCCTCCTTCGGCTTCCGACGCCGGCGGCCCGGCCGCCGGTCTTCTCTTCCGCCGCGGCCCGGAACCGGCCGCGATCTCCTCGTCCCGCCGCGGCCCGGAACCGGCCGCGGCGTTCGTCATCCGGCGCGGTGCGATGGCACCGCGCCCCTTTGCCGTGCTTTGATATTCATTCAACGCCGCGCGACGGCGTCGCGTTCTTGTTGTTTCTTCCATGGTGCGCACGACGGCATCGCGTAAGATATTTGCACGTTCATCCGCGTGGTGCGACGGCACCACGCCACTTGCTTTCCTCCGCAAAATAATTAAACAAGAACGATGGAGGGGGGTTCGGCCGTGTTCGTGCGGTCCGGCCCCCCTCGCGTTAACTATAACACTTAAATAAATTATTTCAAAGCCTCACGTAGACATGCGATCCACGAGCAAGAAATGGAATAATTAAAGAATTAAACAACAACCCCTACCTTGATATAAGGTTCGAAGATTGAGAGCGTTCCGCGGAAGAAGACGTCGCGGAGGTCGGGCGTCGCGGTCGTCGTTCGTCAAATCCGTTGACGAAGAGTTATGCCCGAAGAGATACGTCGTTGGCGAATCTTCGTATGCCGACGAAGAAGGTCCGAGGAGGGTGCGACGTTCCCTCTTGTTGACACCGAGGACGAAGAAGAGAGGCGTCGTTCTTCGTCGGAGTTTGGGCGTTCTTCGTTCTTCGTCAGAGCTTGAAGATGAAGAAGAAGCTCTCCAAAAGCTCTCAAGGAGACAAACAAACAACCCATAATAAAATAAGATAACATCTTATTTTATTATTACAAAACACACAAGAATTTCAAAAGTTGAAATTCAAAAAGGCTTAACTCCCAAAATTAATTAAGTAACTTAAGTCAATTAATTAGGGGTTAAGTATGTTGAGAGAATTTGAAAAGATTAGGGGTTCGTGTGGGCCCCACCACACTTAATCCTCCCAAGGGAGGTTAAGTGGGTGTGGGTCCCACTTCCAACCTCCTTTGATAGGTTTTAACTAGTTATAATAAAATTGTTCTTCATAATTTTATTTAACTCAAACTAAAAACCCCAAAACTTAACTTTCAACCCACAACAAATGCAACTCCCGAAAAGGTCTCTTTAAGCGAATATCGGCGCTGCGAGTTCATCGGTGCCCTCAGATTTCAATTCCGAGCACCGGATCAAAAGTTAGGAATTCCCGCTCGTTCGTTCACTGAACGTACCCGAGCCAAACTTCGGAAATTAATTCCGGGCACTCCGGGCCTCGGAATCAGGTGCCGTCTGAAACCGCGCTCTTGTAAAATTCCAAATAAAATTAAGAAAAAATTTCCCTTGAATTTTACGGGTCTTTACATTACTCCCACCTCAGGGCTTTACGTCCCCGTAAAGATACATCAAAACTAGGGAAACAAATGAGGGTACTGAGCACGCATCTGAGCCTCCCGCTCCCATGTGCTCTCGTGGAGATTCCCGTGATGCCATCTGATGCGCACAAGAGGAATTGATCGCCCATGCAGGACCCGCTCCTGTCGATCCTCTATCTCCACCGGGACCTCCGTAAAAGTCGCCCCATCGTCAACGTCAAGTTCCCCATGGTCAATGATGTGCGTCGGGTCGTGCACGTATCTCCTCAGCTGGGATACGTGGAAGACGTCGTGCACCCGGTGCAACTGAGGTGGTAGAGCCAGGCGATAAGCCACCTCGCCAATCCTGCTAAGAATCTGGAAAGGTCTGATGAAGCGCAGAGATAACTTGCCGCCTCGGCCAAATCTCCTAATACCACGTCGAGGTGAGACCCGCAAGAAGACGTGGTCGCCATCCTCGAACTCCAGTGGCCTCCGCCTCCTGTCAGCGTATGACTTCTGCCGGCTCTGAGCTGTCCTCATCCGCTCCTGGATGACCTGGACCTTCTCTGTCATGGCCTGGACCATCTCCGGTCCCACCAGTGCTGACTCCCCAGGGTCTGTCCAGCACAAAGGAGATCTACATGGTCGGCCGTACAACGCCTCGTACGGTGCCATCCCGATGGTGGAGTGGTAGCTGTTGTTGTATGCGAACTCCACCAAGGGTAGGTGGTCTTCCCAGCTACGACCAAAGTCGAGAACACATGCGCGGAGCATGTCCTCGAGAGTCTGAATGGTCCTCTCCATCTGACCATCCGTCTGAGGGTGAAAGGCTGTGCTAAGACGTAGCTGCGTCTCGAATGCCTCCTGTAACCCCTTCCAAAGCCGGGAAGTAAAGCGGGCATCTCGATCGGAAACGATAGATGATGGCACGCCGTGGAGCCGCACAATCTCCTGAACGTAGAGACGTCCCAAGCTCTCCACTGAGCCCTGCTCTCTGATGGGTAAGAAGTGTGCCGACTTGGTGAGTCGGTCAACAATCACCCAGATGGAGTCGTGACCTCTGGAAGTGCGTGGAAGTCCAGTCACAAAGTCCATAGATATGCCGTCCCACTTCCACTCCGGAACCTCCAAGGGCTGTACCAAGCCTGCTGGTACCTGATGCTCTGCCTTCACCTGCTGGCAGGTAAGGCATCGAGAAACGAACTCTGCTACTGCCTTCTTCAGGCCCGGCCACCAGTGCTGTCGTCTGAGGTCCTGGTACATCTTCGCCACTCCAGGATGTACCGCCAAAGGAGAAGTGTGAAACTCTCTCAGAACTTCCTCTCGAAAAGCTACTGGTACCATGGTACGTCCTCTGAAAAGGATGTCGTGCTCTGCTCCAAGGGAGAAACCATCAGGTGCCTGTCCCGAGGATATCTGTGCACGCAGTGTCTCACAGTCAGCGTCCCCGCGCTGTGCCTCCCTGACTCACTGCAGTAGTGGAGGAGTGACTGTGAGAGACTGAAGAAAGGCTGCTCCATCTCTATCCACGAAGGATATCTGCAAAGAGGCTAGCTGCTCCGTCGCCTCCTCGAGTAGCTGAATGCCCGTCCTCCTGCTGAGGGCATCGGCTACTATGTTCCCCTTCCCAGGAGTATAGACTATCTCAAAGTCATAGTCCTGGATGAACTCGAGCCATCGTCACTGTCTCAGGTTCAGGTCCTTCTGCGAGAAGATATACCTGAGACTCTGATGATCGGAAAAGACTGTAAAGCGCTCGCCCATCAGATAGTGTCGCCATGTCTTCAGAGCGAAGACCACTGCTGCTAACTCCAGGTCATGGGTAGCGTAGTTCTGCTCATGCGGCCTCAACTGTCATGATCCATAGGCGATCACTGCCCGCTCCTGCATCAGAACACATCCGAGTCCGGTCCCTGATGCATCGCAGTAGACTACGTACCCTACTCCCTCCTCAGACAACCTCAAGATAGGTGCGCTAGTCAATCTCTGTCTTAGCTCCTGGAAGCTCTGCTGACATCTGTCTGACCACACGAAGGGTTTCCCCTTCTTCGTCAAATCTGTGAGTGATGCCGCAACTCTAGAGAAGTCTGGAACGAATCTCCGATAGTATCCAGCTAGTCCCAAGAAACTCCGAACCTCAGTCACGCTCCTGGGTGGCTCCCATGCTAATACAGCCTCAATCTTCGCGGGATCTACTGCAACTCCCGCCTCAGAGATAACGTGTCCCAAAAAGTGGACCTCACGTATCCAGAACTGGCACTTCGAGAGCTTACCATAAAGCTGGTGCTCTCGGAGTGTGTCAAGAACAACTCGCAAGTGATAGGCGTGCTCCTCCTCTGTCGTAGAGTAAATCAGAATGTCGTCGATGAAGACCACGACAAACCGATCGAGGTATGGCTGAAAGATCCTGTTCATGAGATCCATGAACACTGCTGGAGCATTGGTTACACCGAAAGGCATAACCAAGAACTCATAGTGGCCATACCGACATCTGAAGGCCGTCTTCTGCACATCCTCATCTCTGACTCTGAGCTGATGATAGCCTGACCTGAGGTCTATCTTCGAGAACCACCGTGCTCCCTTGAGCTGATCAAAGAGGTCATCAATCCTCGGTAGCGGATTCTTGTTCCTCACTGTCACCTGGTTCAGGCGACGATAGTCAACAAAAAGTCGCAAGCTTCCGTCCGCCTTCTTGGCAAACAATATCGGGGAAGCCCAGGGTGAAACACTGGGTCGGATGAACCCCTTGCCCTGCAAGTCCTCCAACTGTACCCGTAGCTCTCGAAGCTCGGCGGGGGCCATCCGATATGCTGGAGTGGATATCGGGGCTGTCCCGGGGTACAAGTCAATATAAAAGTCTACCTCTCTGCGAGGAGGTATCCCTGGAACATCGTCGGGAAAAACGTCTGCAAACTGATCCACCACTGCAGGAAAACCAGGACTCCGCACGTCAACTGCTCCAAGGATAAGGCTAGCCAACTGATGAGTGATGGGTTGTCCTCTCCTCCGCGGAAGTCCATCCTGTGCTGCTAAGGCTCCCTTCTCGCCGGTGAAGGTGAACCTGCTCCCGTCGGTGCGTATACAATGCACCTTGCGCCTAAAACAGTCAATCTGTGCATGGACCGTAGATAGCCAATCCATGCCCAAGATGACGTCGTAAGGCCTCGACGCTGCTACAAGAAGATCCCAGCCGAAGCTCTCGCCTCCTAGAGTAAGCTCACACTGCCGGCACTAGTGCGTAATCGTCGAGTCTGCTCCCGTAGGAGTCTCTAGCCGTAAGGATCGAGCCAACGGCTCTGTCAGAATCTCCGAGCTCCGAACAAGGGCAGC